>CM051520.1:63124693-64324693 GCA_028015205.1 Mytilisepta virgata | reverse complement strand
GGATATTACAAAAAACAGTTCCCAATTGACCAAAACAAAGAAATTTGAAACAAAAGATTCCTGCCTAAAATTTATTAGCCAATAGAAATAAACAAAATCATTAAGAAATAAGTTCTGCCTGAATGAACTAGCAGACTACAATCTGTCAGTTACTAATCTGTATAAAAAAAAATGAAAGTCTAGTAAGTAATCTGCAAATTCAATTGATAAATTGAATTTCGCTGAAAATAAATAAGCATTTAATATCATAATAATTAATTTAAAATTCTGCAATATATACAAAATCCAGCTCTACCACAAATAAGGACATAGAAAAATAAAGCGTACGTTTAAAAATTTGATTTAATCACAAATAATGATATGCAGTGGAAAGAGTGGAAAGCAGTCCCAGCAGATATTATCATCTTCGAGGAAAGACACATTTTGTTGATGTCACTTTTAGAAATTTCTTCATCATTCATTTAAATAAAACGCCATAATATAAAAAAAGGAACACCAAATCTTGATATATTTATTAATATTTTGCAATTGTGAAAGCTTTTTAATAAGTTCTAGAATAGAATAGAATAGAATATTTTTATTGATTCAAAATCCAAACTGCAGGATTGTCATCATTAATACATATGTACATATAGAAATTAAAACATACACAATATACATTTACAATACTTATTTCCGAGACGCACACCTCATCCCCAAATGAATTAAAAAGTTGGTAACTAGCTTTATTGGCAGGTGGTGCAGCTATATCATATATGTATAACAAGTGAAAGAGATAAATCATATTGAATAAATAATAATTCAAAATTCAGGTTAAACATTGGTAATCAACTCATACCGAGTACTGTACATTTCACCAATTCTGCTGACAATAATTTTAACAACATCATATTCTTCACATGTAAATAAAAAGATAAATTTTGCTTCATTATCAAGATCTTTAAAGGAAGGAATTATATCAGTAATTTCGATAAATAATTTTTCTCTGATATTTTTGAGGAATGGACATATTATAATAAAATGATATTCATCTTCTATATGTAATTTACACAAGGGGCAAAGTCTTTTTTCCACTGGTGTTCTATTGTGCCTTCCCTGTTCTATGGCAAGATTACTATTGCTTATTTTAATTTTGGTGAGATATCTTATAATGTTTTTATCAAGGTTTAAATCTAGATATATGTCCTTTTTGTAGGAAACTTTTATCTTCCTGTAAGTTCTTAATTTATTACCAGTTACAGAGTTGCTATCATTATATAGACTCTCCTTCCAATGACTTTTATAATTTTCAATTAACTTATGATAAATAGAATATAATAATCTTTTCTTTTTCCAAATATGTGAGAAATTTAATTTACTTAACAGTAGATTTATTTTTGATGCAAATCCATCAGTCATTGTGATGTTTGCTTTATATGTCTCAATGAGAAGCACTTCCTTAGATTCTAAGACATGAAGCCAGTATCCTATTGATAATTTTAATGCTTGGATGATAATGGGATAAATGCCAAGCTCTGAAAAGACTGCTAAATTTACAGCAGCTCTGTTCACTCCTAGAATAAATTTAGCAAATTTTATCTGAACTTTCACAATAGGATTTATCATATACTTTGATTCAAGGGTATATAATTTATTTACAAATTTTAAAGACCAAATCTCACTGCAGTATAAAAGAATTGGTTGAACACATGATTCGAAGAGCTTCAAATGTAGGTTTATATGAGGAGTGTCAGATGAGATTAGTTTTCTAATACAAAATACTGCTTTCATAGCCTTTTTACATAATAAATTAATGGCTTCAGTAAAAGTTCCAGAAGGCTTCATAATCACACCTAAATATTTGTATTCCGGGATTTGTTGCTGACTGTTGATAACTCCTGCTCAGCGCACGCGCTTCTAGATACGAATTTTTCGGAGCTGCTCAACAAGCTGATAGAATCACAGGGATGGATGATAATCGGTCCGTGCAACACTTAACAATTCAATATTTTAAAAAGTTCTCAAATTTTATATTTTTCAATTTTCAATCAAAGTTTTAAAATATGAACATTCCAAAATTTTGAAAATTTGAAATTTTCACCAAATAATTTAAAATTTTAAAATTATAAAACTCGTTTTAAAATTTAAAATTTCATATTTTTAATCAAACTTTTAAAATATTAAACTGAATGAACAGTTTTGATAGTTTCAATTTTTGAAAACTTGAATTTTTAATGTTTTTATTAAAATTAAAGAATCGAAAATGGACCAAAAAAGGGTCATTGGGACCATTATTACGTTTGACACTTTGACAGTTGAGCCCACATTGATAATAAACAAGAGACATGTGCTTTTGAATTCAGCTCCAAAAATAACCTTATACAGTTAACCTTATACAGTTTTCATTTTTTAAGCGCAATTTCAAGGTAGGCAATGAAATTTTATGGTTAAATTTTGAATAAAAAATGCGGATGTGAAGAATGCGTTTTGAGAACACAAATTCCACCTATATGAATGAATAACATTTCTAACTTATAGTGTACAATCATATGAAGATAAGGGAGCGACCATTTGAAAATTGAAGGGGGGTTGCGGGGTTGAGTTTTGTTCTTGGTAAAACAATTGTTTCTCATACACGAAGCAACAAAATACTTATATCTTAACAAGTCACTCAAGCATAAAATAAAGGCCAAAGGTAAGGTTTCATATGTTAAAGTGGTATATACCATCTAAGAACTTCTATCAACCAAATACTGTGGGTCTAGTTAGTACAATAGCTGAGAAATAGACCAATTTTAAAATGAAAATGTTCATTGAGTCACTCAGGAATGAAATTCAGGTTAAGTTCAGGTGACAGTTGTTAGACTGGCATATCCACTTAGAACTATCTACAGACCAAATATGCTGGGCCTAGGTATTACAGTTGATGAGATATGGACGGCCGGAATCAATTTGCGCCAATTAGGTATTTTCATAGATAGAAACTGCGCCACAATTTTGAATTTGGTAGGTATAAATTGCGCCAGTAAACAGAATCTAATTGCGCCACCCTTACCTGTATACCTACTTGTATTTTTACCTGCAAAATTACCCCAAATAATTAACCTTTACTGAAAAATGTTCACGTATGAGTTGAATATCGATCAGTTTTGATCAGTATCGAACAAGTAGTCGAGTGAAATGACAGATATTGAAATTAAGAAAATTGAATCCGACAGAGGAAAGCCCGTTATCGTTGTTGAGGACTACAAGTTTCGTCAGGCATTTGTCAAGAAAATGGAGATATTAGATGGCGATGCACAGTTAAGTCCTGTAAAGCAAGAATTTTCACAGATGCCTCCTGTAATGTCGTGATAAGCGGGGATTTTTTCATTTAAATTGTAACAGGAGCAGGTCCCAGTACACGGTGGGGTTCGGTAGGGACTAGTCCTGGACCGTGTAATGGAGTACCCGTCCTGGTTCGTATCTCTCGGATGCTTGTAGGCTAGGAAAACAAAGATTTTTAAAGTACAACTTTTATTATAACAAAGTACAAAATTATGAAATCAGCATCAATTATCAAACAATTCTATTTATTTAATTTATTTCCTAACTTTAAACCAGGATTCGTGTGACAGTTTACCTACCGGGAGTATCTATAAAAAAAAATCTAACAAAAATTATACCAGCAAAAAGGAGGTTATATAAGCTACAAAATTGCGCAGGTTTAAATACCAATAAAAAATGGATTGAAACAATCCTCTCTGGTATTAAACCAAGTAAACGGTCTCAAAAACTAGAATTGAAAACAATTCCCTCGGGTAACATACCTGTCGCCTTTAGACATGTACCAATGAGTATGAGAAATATACTGAACCGCAAAAGAAACGTCGCACAAAATGACATGTTCACATACATTTATTTCAAAGTGACATTTATATATTTTAAATTAATTTTTACAAAATTTAATGAATGATTTACAGTCTTTTGGTTACAATGTTCACAAAAACGTCACAATTGTCGCAACGTCACATGTTTTCAATGCTGTGCTCCCACGTCCGTTAATAACGTGTATGTCCTCCACCGGCACCAATTACTGCGGCACATCTTCGGTACATGGAGTTGATGAGCCGATTAATAAACGCCATCGGAATACGTGCCCATACTCTCTGAAACGCGAAACGCTTGTGAAAGTTCAGCTGCAGTTGTCGGACTTGGCTGCTCATTATTCAACCGTCTTTGAACTTCGTCCCATAAATGTTCAATAGGGTTTAAATCTGGACTCAAAGCCGGCCAATCCATAAAATTAATGTTATTCTGCTGTAGGAAGTCTCTTGTGGCTCTTGCGGTATGCGCACGTGCATTGTCCTGTTGGAAAGTCTTGTTTTGATGACGTGCGAAATGGGGCTGAACATGGGGTGTCAAGACTTGGTCGATGTAACGGGCAGCTGTTACGCCATTTCCTCTGCCTGGGCCAAGGTTCTGAAAGATGACTGGACCAAGTTTAACGTTAAGGCCGATTCCACCCCATACCATGATGCTAGGTCCTCCCCACGCGTCTGTTTCCAGAATGCAGCTGTCTTCGTAACGTTCCCCGCGTCTTCTCCACACTCTGGTTCTGCCATCGGCTGTTGAAATGCAGTAACGGCTTTCGTCAGAGAAGATGATGTTACGCCATTGTCGATTTCGCCAATTCTGTCGCTGAGTGGCCCACTGAAGACGAGCTTGACGGTGTCGAGGAGTAAGAATAGGTCCTCTTGCTGGACGGCGACATCTCATGTTTCTAGCAGCTAATCGCCGACGAACCGTATCATCACTTATGGGTCGTCCATGTGTTCCAACAGTGTTTCTGGCAGTTTCGGCAGCTGGGGTGAACCGATTCATCAAATGGTGACGAACAATGCCTCTATTCTGTCTAGGGGTAGTGACTTGGGGTCTACCACTCCGTGGACGGTCATTTGTGCTGTTTGTTGCATTGTATCGTGTCCGTAGACGTTCAATTGTTCGAACAGCACAGTTGAAGTCGTTGGCAATAACTCTGGCAGATTGCCCAGCATCCAATCGACCAATGGCCTGTTCTCTCTGTTGTGGAGTCAGACGTGGCATAGCTTCTGTGTCAACACTGATACTAACACTCTTTAATTTTCTCCGGCCTTTTATACCCATAAAGGAGCATGAATTTCACGAACATTTAAGATTTAAGAAAAATTACCGCCAAGTGTGTCCCACGAGCGGTTTTAGGTACGGTCGCTCTACGATATCAACTGAAAATTATTCAACCGAAAATTTAATTCACAGGTAATTTAATCTTACCTGGTGATGTAATCGTAATACTGATTATATAAAAATCATTAATTAATATTTATTTTGAATTTTGCTAACATTTTGAAAAAGCGACGTTTCTTTTGCGGTTCAGTATATATGGACTTATATAGTAGAAAAAGTGTGACCTTTTCAACTTAAATGAACCCTTTACAGTTCACAGGTTTTAACTTCGAGAAGTACCTAGCTTTTAGGATATAAAAATAACTATCTACCCGAAAGACTACGAATAATTTTTACATAGCATGCTCTGATTGACTAAAATAGTTATCAATAGACCAATGAAATTAAAATACTAAAAGTTCGCGCTTCTGCACGAGCTAACTCCCGCTTCCGGTTTGACGGTAAAATCAGCTGAGAATAAAATGAATGAAAACTTAAAGACTTTGAACAAATATGGAACTAAAACCCTCATAATTAATGAAAGGAGATAAAAATAAATACAGGAAAGAATTCTGAGAAAATTCGGATAACTACGAAGCCAGAAACTTAGTCAAATTTATATTTATTTAGAAAACTATATCGATGGCAAAACCACAACTGTCACAAAATAAAGTCACCTTACCTGTACTTACCTGTTGTTACCTATATTTTTCATTGGCGCAATTTCTATCTAGGGTGGTCCAAAATAAGTGGCGCAATTCGATTACTGGCGCAATTTGATTGTGGCGCAATTAGATTCATTTTTAGCGCAAATCGAGTTCGCCCATATGGACATAATCTCGAAAATGTAACACAGATCACTCAAGCATGAAATTGAGGTCAAGGTCCGGAGGCATTGTCAGACTGGCATGTACCCACTAAGAACTATCTATAGGCCGAATATGGTGGGTCTAGGTTTACATTTGCTGAAAAATGGACTTAATCACGGAACTTGGATGCAAGTCACTCATAGGTGAAATTGAGGTCAAGGTTAGGAGACAAGTATCAGACTGGCATGTACCCACCAAGAACTATCAATACGATGGGTCTAGGTATTACAGTTTCTGACAAAAAAATCTCTACATTGAATTTTTCTTCAGATTTTAGTTTTATTATATTGAAGTAATGGGCAACTCCATATGCTTATCACGGACATATTTAAGAAAAAACTCAAATTTTAAGATATTATGAGGCCAGTAAAGTGCTTTTCTTGCTACGGACTACAATATTCTGGCGGGAAGGAGGGAAGGAGACAAACACACACTTTCGTGTAAAATTGTAACGTCATTTTGTCTTTCTCTGTCACATGCTATGCAAGCTCCTGACAAATACCACACAGTTAAGCCGAAAGGGAAATACAGCAGGAGTTCAAAATTTGTGAAAGATATTCAATAGTTCTTGAATATATAGTTGAAAATTTCTTCAACGTCCTTCTGCTTGCTCTAGATCTACTCTTTACACACATCTTGAAGGTTCAACTACAAACTTTATTTTGGAATTTATGCCACGGAGCATATTTTTTTTGTTCAACATTCAGGCTTATTTGATTTTTTTTCAATAAAGTGGGAAATAATAAAAAAAAAATTTAGACCAAGCTGGACATATTTTTGGGGGAACCCAGCCCCCATCCCCTCCCCCAGGAATAATATGGTTGGTGCCTAATGATACAGATGATCCTTTTGGTCCATTTTGGATTCTGTAATTTTTAATCAAAAAATAAAAAATTCAAATTTTCAAAAAGCAAAATTATCAAAACTGTACATTCAGTTTAGTATTTTCAAAGTTTGATTAAAAATGTAAAATATTAAATTTTCATACGAGTTTTAGAATCTTAAAATTTTAATTATTTGGTGAAATTTTTAAATTTTCAAAATTTTGAAAAGTTGATATTTTAAAACTTTGATCAAAAATTGAAAAATGAAAATTTGAAAACTTTTTAAAATATTAAATTGTTAAGTGATACACGGACCATAATCCCTTTTGGGGTTCTGTGTTCGCAGCTATTTCTCTGACTTGGCCGCCCACCGAATCCTTTATCGACCACTAATAACTTTATTCGGGAAAATCAAAAGTGGACCCCACTCTCATTCAGTATCAAGACACTTCGGTACCTGGACATTTCGGTACCCGCTGAAAAAGACAATTCGGTACTGGGACATTTCGGTCCTGAGACATTTCGGTACCATGTGCAAGACATTTCGGTACTAGAAAAAAAATATTGTTGACAATTGTTTGTTTGTGTGGTAGTGTGAATTTTGTAAATATTTTTAGCAGAATATAGATTGATTACTTATAACTATTAATAATTTGATTTTTTCCAGTTTGATAATAAAAAAATATGTGACTGAATATTCATTAAATGACATTTGATAATTTATGTCAGTTTTATTTGATAATGACAATAATTAATATTAAATTATTATATTTTAATTACATACTTACATTTTATATATTAAGTTAATGACCCAAGGTTTTGTACTTCAAACCTTAACCCCGAATTCTCTCTTCTGATTGGTCTGTTTTGGTCATATGTTCTTTTGGAGGGAATTTTATTGTTCTTTAATCACTCCATGAAAAATTTCCTACTTGACAATCTAACTAAATTGAAATTGGTGGCAAGACTCCCATTTGACACCCCTTGCACGTATGTATATGCTTATTCCGTCAACCAAGGGGTGCCAAAAGGAAGTCTTTCCAAATATTGGTACCTGGAAAGTCATTTTCTTGTAGAAGGTCAGTTTTCTATGTGTTATCTTATAACTATCTTTATTAATTGTCATATATTTATAGGTGGCCGAGTGGTTAAGGCGCTGGCCTTTAAACCACGAGGTTGACACCGCTGTAGGTTCGAACCTTACACGGGTCAAGGTTTCCAGGCACCTACCGTAGCTCGGGGGTTTCACCGATTTTCCGGCCTGGAATATCGGGCTTTCCTCCCCCACAAACCTGGCGACCATGCGAGAACACCATATCTACCAAACGGTCGTAAATCTCACCGTCGGTAAAAAAAGCTCTACAGAGCTTATGTTGATTCTTGACTTGTACACACCGAGGTTAAATAAAACTTACCTTTACCTTTTTTACCTTTTATTTAGTAAGTGTGACAGTTGTGGTTTTGCCATCGATACAGTTTTCTAAATAAATATAAATTTGATTAAGTTTCTGGCTTCGTAGTTATCCGAATTTTCTCAGATTTCTTACCTGTATTTATTTTTATCTCCTTTCATTAATTATAAGGGTTTTAGGTCCATATTTGTTCAAAGTCTTTAAGTTTTCATTCATGAGATGGGTGAATGAATGAATGAATAAGTGAGAGATATTGGGATTCCGTGTCTGGAGCACTATAGGGTGGGCGGCCAAGTCAGAAAAATAGCTCCGGACACGGAATCCCAAAAGGGATTAGTATGAATTTATTCTGTGCACTATTATGAGGCGCTGTTTTACTATTTATTCCTTATTTTTTTATATAAAAAAATAGAATACCTGATATCAAAAATACTATTTTCTGATATCAAAAAATGATTTTTTGATATCAAGAATTTGAATTTTTGATATCAGGAATTCTATATTTTTATATCACAAAATATTAACTTTTTTCATATTAAGAAATTTATTTTCTGATATCAAAAATTCAAATTCTTGATATCAAAAAATCAAGAAATATGCTTCATTTTTTTACCTTGGGAAACACTCTTCAGAGGTGCCCTTTGTGTTTTTATTTATTTCATTTGATTTTTCAATTAATCTTTTAAATATATATTATTTTAAAAAAATATTAGTAGTATTTATTGTGTACAGCCCTTAATGTGTCTAATTTTTCACATGTTGTTTGCATTGACAATTATTTATTAGCCCCTAATCGTACTTATGATTTTACAGGGAAGTGTCAGGTGGTTCTACAATTTGTTGATGGACTGTTTTAATTGATCGCCCTTTAGGCATAATTGATAGTTTCATGGTTATCTATATTAACCTTATATCATTAGAAGACATTTGTATTTACTTCTAGTCATTTTTAAATCATAGAATATATTAACTGCTGTATCGTTTTATAATATATTCACAAATGCAATCTGATGTATTTTGGATAACAGTGATGCGTTTTGCAAGGATGTCACTTTCTTTTTAGGAAAGATTAGAGTGTTTGGTTTGTTTGTGTTTGACAATTCCAATTTGCTATTTTCATTGAAATGTTAGGATCATTGTGAAAGAAATGATAATCTCAGTCTTCTTTCAAAATATCCCAAAGTCTTTCATTATTTATTTTTCCGATTTTTCACAAATAGGGACGAGATTTAGTCCCTTTTATAACACCAAGGTTTCAATGTCTGTCAATTTTCCTGACGACAAGTTCAGTATGAATTGTTTATCCAACTCATTTAGAAGCATTTTTGCTGGTTTTTTTGAAGGCTTAAACTTTTTAATGTTTTTAGCCTTTTTAAAGCATATAACACTATCAGTTAGGAGGTATCTACCAGGGAGTGATTATTTTTTGAAATCTGTTTTTGACATTAAAATTCGATTTTCTGATATAAAAAAATATATAACATTTTTTGATGTCAAAAAATGATTTTCTGATATCAAGAAATTTAAATAATTTTCTGATATCAAAAAATCAAATTTTTGATATCAAAAAATTGATTTCTTGATATCAAAAATTCGATTTTTTGATATCAGAAAATATTTTTTGATATATAATCTGAATAGTCATGAAAATAAATAGCATGATAATCCAAGATTTCAACAGTCTTAAATATTTAAAAAGTAATGATTTTATTCATAATATAGCCATTCCACCTAATGCTAGGCAGAGCTGTTTTTCAAGAAGTTATTTAAAAACTGAGTTAAAAATATTCATCACCTATCTATAGACAATTTGGGTACAGATCTAATGTTTACAATCGCTTTTTCTGCCCAGTGCTGCACCTAGCATCAACTTGAATTGCTACATAATCATGATTTTAATATTTTTGTCAATACTGTGATCATAAAGATTTGTCACAGAACACTGTGTTTATGATTACTAATTTTTGTTATTCAGGTTGAGATAAATATATATCTATAAATTTGTACATGATGATAATATGAGGACCTTTGCACCTTATGTGAGGTAAGAATCATGTGTTATTTTTAACCATGCTGCTTAGCTTTGCTAACAATGCTTATTTCATTTGCTAATCTAATGCTTTGTATTTTTGTTTATTTTATTTACATTTTGTTACTAATTGAATAGTGAACATGGTACTGAATCTCTATGCAAAATGTGGTTTAATGTATTTTTGAACTAAGAGTAAGAACACATTCAGACAAGACTGGTTTAATTGCTGTTCTTCATACATGTCATACTTACGTATATAGTTATATGAGCTTGATAAGCTGGTAAATAGAGAAATGAGTATTTTTCTTATTTCAAATAATACATTTATGTCTAGTGCAAATGTACTGTATAGTGATTGTGTTATCTTTCTTACACTAGAATTTAATATGATTTTATATTGTATATTTTAGGGTCAACTCTAACTTAACCTATAACATTACATTGTTACCTGTTTTCCATCTCTACAATAAAGAATCCACGAAATAAACCAGTGTTATTTTATGTGCCTAATGTACCTGGTTTCATTTGTATACATTTTTGCCCAATAAAGAATGTGTTTTTGTGTTATTTATCAATAAAATGATATATATATGAACTGTTATAAAATCAAAATTTAATATATTATACAAGAAACCTTACAAAATTAAGTGTCAGTCGATATCTTTTTTTTCAATTTTTAATTATAGCTTACAATTTATCATATGTATGTATGTATTTCAGGTACTCAGAGCTGTCGATAAACGCTTGCCCGAGCAGATAGCAGTATGTGGGCTTGTAGCAGATTTTGAAGCTGGTCTTTGGCAAGCACTCAAGGAAAGATTTCCTTGGGTTCCTGTTCAAGGGTTTGCATTCCATTGATCACAGGCAGTGTTCAGAAAAATTCAAGAAAATGGTTAACAGGTATTTATATTAACTACATATTATTTAAATTCATTAAATGTATAATATTATTAAAAATGTTTCATGAATATACAATGATTTATGTTCGACAACGCAATATTGGACTGGAACCATAATTTTGGAGATAAATTAAAATTTAAAAAAAATTATTATGATTATCAGTGATTAGATTCAATAAATATTAATCAATAAAGTAAATGACATGAAAGATCAACATATAATTAATAATAGGAACGACCTGTTACCTGTTACCATTGTTTTCATTTGAACATCGATATCCCTGGCCCGAGACCACAATTATTTCATAGTGCATTTTCATATTAGCATTAAGTCAAATTAAAAAAATTTGACCAACTCAAACTTTATAATCTTTCTTTTACTCAATGTACACTCATAACTGGAAAATATATGAAAATTATAGAAAATTCTACCATTGCAAATTCAAGAAATCCCCAAAATGTCTTTAAGGGGTATAGTTGTCATTCACATAGCCCCAAGTATCCTGAAATTAGGTCATTTTGACAGTCACCAAATTATAACTTTTACATACATCTGATTAAAAACTGTTTTAAATTAAGTAATTTGATCCTTGTGCTTTATATTTTAAAAACAAGTGTGGACCCTAAAAGATGTCTCGCCTGTCCGCGCTTGACCCAGAATAACATGCACTATCAAAGACCATGCTATCATTTGCCTACCATTATGGTACATTTGAAACAGACATGCGAAAGCTGTTATGTGATTACTTGAGCAATTAATTAATTGAGGTCAAGGACAAAAGCCATATGTCAGAAACTGACCTCATCAAAAAACCTTAATATGGTCACTGGACCGTGAATTGAGGTCAAGGACAAAAGGCATATATATATCCCCTGTCCACGCTTTATCCTAAAGCTTATATGACCAATAATACAGTAACTTCTATAGCTATAGTATATTGTCATAATTGCTTAAAACAATATTTTTAAAATCTTACTGTGCATTGCCAAGAACCATACCGGTCTATCAATTGCTATTGTCTGACTAATCTGGGAATTTGAATAGGCTACTGGTGTAATTTAAATGACCAACTTGATATAGCTTTACTACAACATAGGTTGAAAAAATTGTTCATGGTTTGCTTTTGTCTGGTCATCAACTAATCAAAAGTCCCTATGAATTGTCTAAAAATTCTATTGTATATACTAATATGTCTTGCCTGAAAAGGGTCTTGGTATTCTTTTCAGTTTGTATGGCAAGGTAAACCAAATTGGTCATTTAAATTTCACCTGTAATCTAATCAGATTGCTAATCTATTTTTACAACAGGTATTGTAAGATCGATAAGGTAGAAGACAATTCACAGTAAAATTTTGCAAGCTTTTTTAACCTGTACATGTATTTTTTTGACTTCCAAATAGTTTGAGTGAAAAGTGTATCTGTATGTGTGCTGTTTTTTTTTTTTTTTTGCAATAACAAATTCTATCATATTCAATTCATTTCTATGTTTATGTTATTATGACAAAATAAAACCTTGTAAAAGAGTAGGATCTTTTGACAGGAAACAATGTTATTTTTTTCTAATCCCGCTGAAAGTTAAATATGAGATATCATGCTGATGTATTAGAATTTATTAAGTGCTTCATCTGGAACAAAAAAAATGTGATCTGAATTAGTAAAACTGTGGATTCATTAATTTTCACTACAAACATAATTTATTTTGGAATAAATGTAGAAAATTTAATTGTAGTATAGTAATACTGCAGAACAGAATTTGAACCAATATAAATTTCGCCAATATTTCCCTTATACTTTAATAAACATTGTTAAGAACAGTATATACGAATTCCAGAATATGCCAATTATTTTACAATGACCAGTTTGCGAAAAATCTTCTGTCATGGATTTATACGGTTTTACAGTAGAATGTAATAGATCTTAAAAAATATAAATATATCCAAGAATTTTTTCTCTATCTTAGCCATTATGTAATTTCATACAAATGGAAGCATGCTCATACTTATTAATCAATGAGTCCACAGTATGAGTTACATCAGTACAATATACTAACTTGAATTATACCTAAATAATTATTTTAATATCTAGTATTTTCAATTTAATATAATTGTTGTTGCTGAAAAATGGACTGTAAAAGAAAAAAATTGACAAAGTCACTGAACCATGAAATTGAGGTCAAGGGCACATGAAAGGTGTCAGACTGGCATGTACCCATACAGATCTTGCTATAAGCCATGTATGATGAGTCTATTCATTGTAGTTGCTGTAAAATAGACTTTAAAGAAAAAAATTGACAAAGTCACTGAACCATGAAATTGAGGTCAAGGACACATGACAGGTGTCAGACTGGCATGTACCCATATAGATCTAGCTATAGACCATATCTGATGAATCTAGTCATTGCACTTGCTGAAATATAAACTTTTGAGGAAAAAATTGACAAAGTCACTGAACCATGAAATTGAGGTCAAGGGCACATGAAAGGTGTCAGACTGGCATGTACCCATACAGATCTTGCTATAAGCCATGTATGATGAGTCTATTCATTGTAGTTGCAGAAAAATGGACTTTAGAAGAAAAAATTGACAAAGTCACTGAGCTGTGAAATTGAGGTCAAGGACACATGACAGGTGTCAGACTCCCATGTACCCATATAGATCTTACTATATACCAAATATGATGACTCTAAACATTACAGTTACTAAGAAAGGGACTTGAATGTAAAACTATGTCGCAGATTTTCGAAGTTCACTGAACCGTGCAATTGAGGTCAAGGACAAATGACAGGTGTCAGACTGGCATGTACCCATATAGATCTCACTGTAGACCAAATATAATAACTCTAGGTATTATAGTTTCTGAGAAAAGGATTTGAATGTAAAACTATGTCGCAATGTTTATGTGGGTATTGAACCATGAAAAAAAGGTCAAGGTCATCTAAAAATGTGCTGCTGAAAAGGTCATCACTTCATGCACCTGTGGACCAAAGATGAACATTGTAAGTATTATACTTTAAAAGTTATTAAGGTTTTACAAAAAGTTAACGCCGTCGCCGTCGCCGTCGCCTTCGCCGTCGCCTTCGCCGTCGCCGCCGGATTGCTATACCTATGTCTCGCTTCCAGCGACTTTCGTCGCAGGCGAGACAAAAACTAGGATACTTAAAGGAAAACAGAAAGTGGGGAAAATTAAAATGGAAAAAATACACTATAAAATTTGGGGAACTATATTTGTGGTCTCGGGGCCCCCTCCCATATGATGCATTTTTTTCTTGTACCTGACTAATGTTAAATGTAAATAGTGGTTATATACCAGATTAAGATTTTTCATATTCAAATTTATGTGTGCTCGTTTGTTTTGGTTTTTAAGAAGGGGGATGTTGGTAGTGGGGTACTTCAAATTGTATTATAGTTTCTATATCAGCTGTACTTGTTCTTGGATTTATTTTTTCCATATTATTGGAAAAACATGGTAGGATGTTGAGCCTGATATTGAGAATATTAAGAAAATTAAAAAAAACTTGTTTCAGAATTTAATAGGCTAAAGTTTGTAACATAAAGATTATGTGCAGAAATGCCATTTGTTTTTAGCTCACCTGACCCAAAGGATCAAGTGAGCTATTCTCATCACTTGGCATCCGTCGTCGTCTGTTAAAATTTTTTACAAAAATCTTCTTCTCTGAAACTACTGGGACAAATAGAACCAAACTTGGCCACAGGCATCATTAGGGTATCTAGTTTGAACTAGAGGCTCAGTGGGCTGAGCCTGTTTCGCTCACCTGACAAAATGCTTCTACAAACTTCCATTAATTCTTTGGTTGAATTTGCTTCAAAAGTTTCAGAGCAGATGATCAAAATATTTTTCTTATAGGGTCCAAAGTTAAAAGTATTTCCCCTCTGGTGGCCATGTTTTTCTCAGATTTGAACATAATGAGCCAACTTTGCAAAGGACCTTCCATACATCATTCCTGTAAAGTTTGGTTAAATTTGCTAAAGTAGTTTCAGAGGAGATGAACTTTAACCTGTTTTCCCATAGGGTCCAATGTTAAACTATGTCCTGCTCTGGCAGCCATGTTTTTTGGCGGATCGGAAAAATTCCGGCAATCTTAGTAAAGGACCTTCCATACATCATTCCGGTAAAGTTTAGTTAAATTTGCTCCATTGGTTTTAGAGGAGATGATCAATATGTGAATGTTTACGGACGACGGACAGACGACGGACGCCAAGTGATGGCAAAAGCTCACATGGCCTTTTAGTCCAGGTGAGCTAAAAAGGGCAATAACTCCAAGATCGGTAATTATATTTACTTCAGAAGTAGAGGATATGTAGATCTTGACATGCTGAACATTTTTGCAATAAAACTTAACCTCTATCTCTAATACTTTTCAAAATATAAGACAAAATGTATAAAAAATTTGAAAATTTCACAAAAAAAGGGCAATAACTCGAAGATGGGTATTCCAATTAAGTTGAAAATTGCAGGGTAGGTAGATCTTGCCGTGTTGATCATTTTTACCCCATGTCAGATTTTCGATATCTGTACTGGTTTTTGAGTTATTAACCAAAAACAGCAATTTACCCCTATGTTCTATATATAGTAACAGCGGCCATGTTGTTTGGTCCTTGGACTCATCGGATACAATTTTGAAACTGGGTACCCTGGTGATGATTCAGACCAAGCTTCAGAGAAGATTTTTTAAAAAGACGGATGGACGGACGCCGACGAACGCCAAGTGATGGCAATAGCTCACATGACCCTTCGGGTCAGGTGAGCTAAAAATGTGTCTGATGACCCTCCAACCAACCTGGCAGACATGGCTAAAAATAGAACATAGGGGTAAATTGCAGTTTTTGTCTTTTATCTCAAAAACTAAATCATTTAGAGGAAATCTGATTGGGGTAAAAATGTTACGACGAATTTTTGCATTCTTAGGTTATTATCTTGAATATTATTATAGATAAAGACAAACTGCAAACAGCAAAAATGTTCAACAAAGTAGAATCTACAAATGAGTATAAAATATGACCAAAATCATTGATTGAACCTTTATCGGAGTTTTTGCCCTTTAAAGACGGTGTCCGCGTAAACTTTACTTTAAAGACCGTTTCCTCTGAAACCACAGGCCCAATTGGGACTAACTTTGCTAGAATGGTCCTAAGTTGGCCCCCTTGCAAATATGTCAGACAACCCCGACTTCCAACCGACATGCCTTCTGTTACTAAAAATAGAAAAAAGTGGGGATGAATTTCAAATTTCTTCTTCTATGAAACTACAAGGCCAATTGGAACCAATTGGAACCAAACTTGGCAGTAATGGTCCTTAGGAGGTTCTCTTTCAGAAATATGTCCGATGACCAAGACTGTTAAATTCATTTAAAAATCTTCTTGTCTGAAACCACTAAGCCAATTAGAACTAGACTTGGTAGCAATGGTCCTCTTTGTGAATTGTGTCCGATGACCCGGACTGTCAACCAATGGCCGCCACAGCTGAACTTAGCTTAAAATAGGGCCCTATAGGAAAATTCATTGAAAAACCTTCTTGTCTGAAACCACATAACCAATTGGAACCAGACTCGGCAGCAATGGTCCTTAGGAGGTCCTCTTTTAGAAATATGTCCGATTTCATGGACTGTGAACCAAGATGGTCGCCATAGCCGAACTTAGTTTCACATAGGACCCTATGGGAAATTCACTCAAAAATTTACTCGTCTGAATCTACTGAGCCAGTTGAAACTAAACTTTGGTCCTTAGGTGGTCCTCTTTCAGAATTATGTCCGATGACCTGGATTGTCAACAAAGATGGCTGCCACACTATAGAAAAACCAGCCAAATTGAATGCAACACTTAAATTTTAGTCCTGCTCAAGGTGAAAAGTTAAATCCAGGTGAGCGATACAGGCTCTTGAGAGCCTCAATTTTATTTAGTTGAGTGGTTTTTTCCTTTACTTTGTTCTAGATGACCCTCTAAGTGAATAAAAATTATGGAAACACCTTCAAGTTGTATACACTGCAGAAGGGTTTCCTTTTAAAGAATTGTTATTTCACCCCACATCTCCTAGAAATTTTACCTTTTAATATCTAACGAAACAGTCTCATTCATGAAAATCAGCTTCTTTTATTATTCAGTTGATGAAAATTTAAATTCAGTATTGTCAAAAATGTTTTAAATGAAGAAAATGTAGTTTACATGAGATACTACAAATAATTGCTCTAAAAATGAAAGATATGGCATTTTGAAAAAGAACTAGTATTAGTGTAGTCTTCATATTCTGTGTCGATTGGGGTGATATTTTATGATATCTAGCTGTCAAATTGCAGATAATATTTTTATCATCTGTCATGATCTGAATTACTTATCTGAAACGTAAATATTTGTAAACATTCTGAATTGTCCCAAATTTTCGCGTGAAAAGTATGGATTCTTCATCGCAGCGACAAGTTTTCCGTTACGTTGTTTACCATACCAATACGTATATATTTCCTGAATGTTCATGTAAAATATCTTATAGACGATATAAAAACCAACATTAAGATGTATTTTCATGTTTTAAAAAACAAAATCAGTCTGGAAATCTTTGTTCATAATTTCCCGGGAAACTAAAGCACCCGCTTTCAAACTTGCAACCTTGTTGACATCATAGTTGTCTCCATTCGCGAAACAACTTCTGAATAAAATATGCGCAACCTAAAATAATTACTCAAATTTAACCAAGGAGACATATTTAAACAACATTTAGTCGTTTTTGTACTAATTCAGGCGAAAATATGGACATATAAAAATAAAGCGTACATTTAAAAAATTGATTTAATCGCAAATAATGAAATGCAATGGAAAGAGCGGAAAGAAGTCCCCAATGTCCCAGCAGACATTATCAGCATCGAGGAAAGACACATTTTGTTGATGTCACTTTTAGATATTTCTTTATCATTGATTTCAATAAAACACCATAATATAAAAAAGGAACACCAAATCTTTATATAGTTATCAATATTTTGCAATTTTGAAAGCTATTTAATAAGTTCTAAGCTGCCAAACGTTGGGAGAATTTGTTAATAAGTTCTGCTGACTGTTGATAATTCCGGCTCATCGCACGCGCTTCTTGATACGATTTTTTCGGAGCTGCTCAACTAGCTGATAGAATTACAGGGAAGGATGATAAATTGAATTATAGAGCTGTATCAGATGACTTGTCACTTTGCAATAATATACATTGTACTTAAGTACTATAGAACTGTTTAATAAGTTTTTTTTTATATTTTTATTTATTATTTTAATAACTTTCTTTAGTATATCAGTAAGCTTGTGCACTTGGGATATTCAGTGTCCTTCATCGACTGTCCTTGATGATTTTTAGCTCACCTGACCCAAAGGGTCAAGTGAGCTTTTCTCATCACTTGGCGTCCGTCGTCCGTCGTCGTCCGTCGTCCGTCGTCCGGCGTCCGGCGTCGTCGTTAACATTTTACATTTTGAACTTCTTCTAGAGAACCACTGAATGGAATGAAACCAAACATGGCATGAATGTTCCTTATGAGGTGCTGACCAAGTGTTGTTACTTTGTAGCCGATCCATCATCCAAGATGGCCGCCAGCGGGGAACTTAGTTTAACATAGGACCCTATGGGAAATGCATACAAATGACTTCTTTTAGAGAACCACTGAATGGAATGAAACTAAATCTGGCATTAATGTTCCTTATGAGGTGCTGACCAAGTGTTGTTACTTTGTAGCCGATCCATCATCCAAGATGGCCGCCAGCGGGGAACTTAGTTTAACATAGGACCCTATGGGAAATGCATACAAATGACTTCTTTTAGAGAACCACTGAATGGAATGAAACTAAATCTGGCATGAATGTTCCTTATGAGGTGCTGACCAAGTGTTGTTACTTTGTAGCCGATCCATCATCCAAGATGGGCGCCAGAGGGGGACTTAGTTTAACATAGGACCCTATGGGAAATGCATACAAATGACTTCTTTTAGAGAACCGTTGAATGGAATGAAACCAAACATGGCATGAATGTTCCTTATGAGGTGCTGACCAAGTGTTGTTACTTTGTAGCCGATCCATCATCCAAGATGGCCGCCAGCGGGGAACTTAGTTTAACATAGGACCCTATGGGAAATGCATACAAATGACTTCTTTTAGAGAACCACTGAATGGAATGAAACTAAATCTGGCATGAATGTTCCTTATGAGGTGCTGACCAAGTGTTGTTACTTTGTAGCCGATCCATCATCCAAGATGGCCGCCAGCGGGGAACTTAGTTTAACATAGGACCCTATGGGAAATGCATACAAATGACTTCTTTTAGAGAACCGTTGAATGGAATGAAACCAAACATGGCATGAATGTTCCTTATGAGGTGCTGACCAAGTGTTGTTACTTTGTAGCCGATCCATCATCCAAGATGGCCGCCAGCGGGGAACTTAGTTTAACATAGGACCCTATGGGAAATGCATACAAATGACTTCTTTTAGAGAACCACTGAATGGAATGAAACTAAATCTGGCATGAATGTTCCTTATGAGGTGCTGACCAAGTGTTGTTACTTTGTAGCCGATCCATCATCCAAGATGGCCGCCAGCAGGGAACTTAGTTTAACATAGGACCCTATGGGAAATGCATACAAATGACTTCTTTTAGAGAACCACTGAATGGAATGAAACTAAATCTGGCATGAATGTTCCTTATGAGGTGCTGACCAAGTGTTGTTACTTTGTAGCCGATCCATCATCCAAGATGGGCGCCAGAGGGGGACTTAGTTTAACATAGGACCCTATGGGAAATGCATACAAATGACTTCTTTTAGAGAACCGTTGAATGGAATGAAACCAAACATGGCATGAATGTTCCTTATGAGGTGCTGACCAAGTGTTGTTACTTTGTAGCCAATCCATAATCCAAGATGGCCGCCAGCGGCAGTTTAACATAGGACCCTATTGGAAATGCATACAAATGACTTCTTTTAGAGAACCACTGAATGGAATGAAACTTTGCTGACCAAGTGTTGTTACTTTGTTGCCGATCCATCATCCAAGATGTTTAGAAGTCTATCAGAAAATTGTAAAAAAAATTCTGAATGGTCACAACTTGACCACATATTCAAAAATAATAATGATAAGATGTCTTCAGTAGCTATTGTAAGACTACACTAAGATGACCTGTTTTTAATTTTAAATACTGTGTCAAATTAAACCAATCTTGGTCTCAATCATTATATAATTTTACATAATTTCCAAAATCACATTAGATACAGGTGAGCGACACAGGCTCTTGAGAGCCTCTAGTTTCATTTGGATGACTTCATAAATTTTATGATTTGTCCTTGTGCCTTTATCAAGAGGACCATTCCATGAGTACCTATTTTATATCGATTTTTTTTTTATTGAAGATCTTTAAACATATAATCCTGTAACATTGACCCTTGGTAAACTGTGCATCTGGATGACTTACAAATGTATTATCCATGTGCTAGTATAGTCATGAGGCGCACTATTTGTGGATCATTAAAAAATTAAATTCTTGTGAAACATGATTAAATGACTAAAGGATGTTGTTTTTAGCATCTGCATTTGGATGACTTAATTATGTCTCCCCTTCTCGAAGGGAGACATATTGTTTTAGTGATTATTATGTCGCCCCGAACGTAGTCACGGGACGACATATTGTTATTCTTCCGTTTCTTTGTTATTATTATTTATGTCCCCGACCACGAAGTGTCGTCGGGGACATATTGTTTTTACTCCGTTTCTTATTATGTCGCCCCGAACGTAGTCACGGGACGACATATTGTTATTCTTCCGTTTCTTTGTTATTATGTCCCCGACCACGAAGTGTCGTCGGGGACATATTGTTTTTACTCCGTTTCTTATTATGTCTCCCAAACAAAGTTTTGGGAGACATATTGTTTTTGTCCGGTTTCTTATTATGTCGCCCCGAACGTAGTCACGGGACGACATATTGTTATTCTTCCGTTTCTTTGTTATTATTATGTCCCCGACCACGAAGTGTCGTCGGGGACATATTGTTTTTACTCCGTTTCTTATTTTTCTTATTATTATACTTTTTTCTTTTTCTTCCGTCAACCTGATGCACGAACTTGTCCGGCTATCTCCTCGGAAATGGATGGACCGATCAATATGAAACTTGGAGGGGTGATAGGTCCCAAGGTCCTACAGTGTTTTTTGCGGTTTATAATTTCAAAATAGCCGCCATTTCCAAGATGGCCGCCAAAAATGGCGAAAAATGTAAACATTGTCCAATTTCAACGAAACTTGGTATACAGGGTATAACAGTGATGGCGACTGATGGCGCATTGTCGGAATTTCTGTAATGGCCGCCATTTTCAAGATGGCCGCCGAAAATCGCGAAAAATGTAAACATTGTCCAATTTCAATGAAACTTGGTATACAGGGTATAAGGGTGATGGCAACTGACGGCGCATTGTCGGAAGTTTTGTAATGGCCGCCATTTTCAAGATGGCGGCCGGAAATGGCGAAAAATGTTAAGGCCAGATAAATACAATACATAACTGCAGCCATTTTCAATCAATATTAAGGGTTTCTTCAACTTGTTGAAGAGAACAGGCATAAAATGGGCACGGGAGGGGACATCTCACGTTTCGCGAAACGTAAATTTTAATTATTATGTCGCCCCGAACGTAGTCACGGGACGACATATTGTTATTCTTCCGTTTCTTTGTTATTATGTCGCCCCGAACGTAGTCACGGGACGACATATTGTTATTCTTCCGTTTCTTTGTTATTATTATGTCGCCCCGAACGTAGTCACGGGACGACATATTGTTATTCTTCCGTTTCTTTGTTATTATTATTATTATTATTCTTTCTTTCTTTCTTTCTTTCTTTCTTTCCAATGATTTTTGTCCGGCTTAGTTCTCGGAGATGCCTGGATAGAATTGAATGAAACTTGGCAGAAAGTAAGATCACTATGTGAAGATGTGCAATCAATACTTTTTTTTTCGAAATGGCCGCCATTTTCAAGATGGCCGCCATTCAAAGATCGGTACCCTCCGAAAATTTAAAACGTTTATATCTCAAAAACTGTACCATAGAATTTCATTAAACTTCGTATGTTTGTAAAGTACAATTAGAAGAACAAACTCATGAAAAAAAATGGCGATCGGTTGGAGACGTTTGGCGGCCATTTTGAAAAATGATGTTAAAATGGCGAAAAACTTAACATCGATAGAATTGAATGAAACTTGGCAGAAAGTAAGATCACTATGTGAAGGTGTGCAATCAGTACTTTTTTTTTCAAAATGGCCGCCATTTTGAAGATGGCTGCCAGGGGCGACATCTGCTATTGCTCGCAATTGCAATTCTAGTTATTATTATTATGTCGCCCCGAACGTAGTCACGGGACGACATATTGTTATTCTTCCGTTTCTTTGTTATTATTATGTCGCCCCGAACGTAGTCACGGGACGACATATTGTTATTCTTCCGTTTCTTTGTTATTATGTCGCCCCGAACGTAGTCACGGGACGACATATTGTTATTCTTCCGTTTCTTTGTTATTATTATGTCGCCCCGAACGTAGTCACGGGACGACATATTGTTATTCTTCCGTTTCTTTGTTATTATTATTATTATTATTATTCTTTCTTTCTTTCTTTCTTTCTTTCTTTCCAATGATTTTTGTCTGGCTTAGTTCTCGGAGATGCCTGGATAGAATTGAATGAAACTTGGCAGAAAGTAAGATCACTATGTGAAGGTGTGCAATCAATACTTTTTTTTTCGAAATGGCCGCCATTTCCAAGATGGCCGCCATTCAAAGATCGGTACCCTCCGAAAATTTAAAACGTTTATATCTCAAAAACTGTACCATAGAATTTCATTAAACTTCGTATGTTTGTAAAGTACAATTAGAAGAACAAACTCATGAAAAAAAATGGCGATCGGTTGGAGACGTTTGGCGGCCATTTTGAAAAATGATGTTAAAATGGCGAAAAACTTAACATCGATAGAATTGAATGAAACTTGGCAGAAAGTAAGATCACTATGTGAAGGTGTGCAATCAGTACTTTTTTTTTCAAAATGGCCGCCATTTTCAAGATGGCCGCCATTCATAGATCGGTAATTTAACACGTTTATATCTCAAAAACTGTACCATAGAATTTCATTAAACTTCGTATGTTTGTAAAGTACAATTAGAAGAACAAACTGATGAAAAAAAATGGCGATCGGTTGGAGACGTTTGGCGGCCATTTTGAAAAATGATGTTAAAATGGCGAAAAACTTAACATGGATAGAATTGAATGAAACTTGGCAGAAAGTAAGATCACTATGTGAAGGTGTGCAATCAATACTTTTTTTTTCGAAATGGCCGCCATTTTCAAGATGGCTGCCAGGGGCGACATCTGCTATTGCTCGCAATTGCAATTCTAGTTATTATTATTATTCTTTCTTTCTTTCTTTCCAATGATTTTTGTCCGGCTTAGTTCTCGGAGATGCCTGGATAGAATTGAATGAAACTTGGCAGAAAGTAAGATCACTATGTGAAGATGTGCAATCAATACTTTTTTTTTCGAAATGGCCGCCATTTTCAAGATGGCCGCCATTCAAAGATCGGTACCCTCCGAAAATTTAAAACGTTTATATCTCAAAAACTGTACCATAGAATTTCATTAAACTTCGTAGGTTTGTAAAGTACAATTAGAAGAACAAACTGATGAAAAAAAATGGCGATCGGTTGGAGACGTTTGACGGCCATTTTGAAAAATGATGTTAAAATGGCGAAAAACTTAACATGGATAGAATTGAATGAAACTTGGCAGAAAGTAAGATCACTATGTGAAGGTGTGCAATCAATACTTTTTTTTTCAAAATGGCCGCCATTTTCAAGATGGCTGCCAGGGGCGACATCTGCTATTGCTCGCAATTGCAATTCTAGTTATTATTATTATTATTATTATGTCGCCCCGAACGTAGTCACGGGACGACATATTGTTATTCTTCCGTTTCTTTGTTATTATGTCGCCCCGAACGTAGTCACGGGACGACATATTGTTATTCTTCCGTTTCTTTGTTATTATTATTATTCTTTCTTTCTTTCTTTCTTTCTTTCTTTCTTTCCAATGATTTTTGTCCGGCTTAGTTCTCGGAGATGCCTGGATAGAATTGAATGAAACTTGGCAGAAAGTAAGATCACTATGTGAAGATGTGCAATCAATACTTTTTTTTTCGAAATGGCCGCCATTTTCAAGATGGCCGCCATTCAAAGATCGGTACCCTCCGAAAATTTAAAACGTTTATATCTCAAAAACTGTACCATAGAATTTCATTAAACTTCGTAGGTTTGTAAAGTACAATTAGAAGAACAAACTGATGAAAAAAAATGGCGATCGGTTGGAGACGTTTGACGGCCATTTTGAAAAATGATGTTAAAATGGCGAAAAACTTAACATGGATAGAATTGAATGAAACTTGGCAGAAAGTAAGATCACTATGTGAAGGTGTGCAATCAATACTTTTTTTTTCAAAATGGCCGCCATTTTCAAGATGGCTGCCAGGGGCGACATCTGCTATTGCTCGCAATTGCAATTCTAGTTATTATTATTATTCTTTCTTTCTTTCTTTCTTTCTTTCTTTCTTTCCAATGATTTTTGTCCGGCTTAGTTCTCGGAGATGCCTGGATAGAATTGAATGAAACTTGGCAGAAAGTAAGATCACTATGTGAAGATGTGCAATCAATACTTTTTTTTTCGAAATGGCCGCCATTTTCAAAATGGCCGCCATTCAAAGATCGGTACCCTCCGAAAATTTAAAACGTTTATATCTCAAAAACTGTACCATAGAATTTCATTAAACTTCGTATGTTTGTAAAGTACAATTAGAAGAACAAACTGATGAAAAAAAATGGCGATCGGTTGGAGACGTTTGGCGGCCATTTTGAAAAATGATGTTAAAATGGCGAAAAACTTAACATCGATAGAATTGAATGAAACTTGGCAGAAAGTAAGATCACTATGTGAAGGTGTGCAATCAGTACTTTTTTTTTCAAAATGGCCGCCATTTTCAAGATGGCTGCCAGGGGCGACATCTGCTATTGCTCGCAATTGCAATTCTAGTTATTATTATTATTCTTTCTTTCTTTCTTTCCAATGATTTTTGTCCGGCTTAGTTCTCGGAGATGCCTGGATAGAATTGAATGAAACTTGGCAGAAAGTAAGATCACTATGTGAAGGTGTGCAATCAATACTTTTTTTCCCCAAATGGCCGCCATTTTCAAGATGGCCGCCATTCAAAGATCGGTACCCTCCGAAAATTTAAAACGTTTATATCTCAAAAACTGTACCATAGAATTTCATTAAACTTCGTATGTTTGTAAAGTACAATTAGAAGAACAAACTCATGAAAAAAAATGGCGATCGGTTGGAGACGTTTGGCGGCCATTTTGAAAAATGATGTTAAAATGGCGAAAAACTTAACATCGATAGAATTGAATGAAACTTGGCAGAAAGTAAGATCACTATGTGAAGGTGTGCAATCAGTACTTTTTTTTCCAAAATGGCCGCCATTTTCAAGATGGCTGCCAGGGGCGACATCTGCTATTGCTCGCAATTGCAATTCTAGTTATTATGTCGCCCCGAACGTAGTCACGGGACGACATATTGTTATTCTTCCGTTTCTTTGTTATTATTATTATTCTTTCTTTCTTTCTTTCTTTCTTTCCAATGATTTTTGTCCGGCTTAGTTCTCGGAGATGCCTGGATAGAATTTAATGAAACTTGGCAGAAAGTAAGATCACTATGTGAAGATGTGCAATCAATACTTTTTTTTTCGAAATGGCCGCCATTTTCAAGATGGCCGCCATTCAAAGATCGGTACCCTCCGAAAATTTAAAACGTTTATATCTCAAAAACTGTACCATAGAATTTCATTAAACTTCGTAGGTTTGTAAAGTACAATTAGAAGAACAAACTGATGAAAAAAAATGGCGATCGGTTGGAGACGTTTGGCGGCCATTTTGAAAAATGATGTTAAAATGGCGAAAAACTTAACATGGATAGAATTGAATGAAACTTGGCAGAAAGTAAGATCACTATGTGAAGGTGTGCAATCAATACTTTTTTTTCGAAATGGCCGCCATTTTCAAGATGGCTGCCAGGGGCGACATCTGCTATTGCTCGCAATTGCAATTCTAGTTATGTCGCCCCGAACGTAGTCACGGGACGACATATTGTTATTCTTCCGTTTCTTTGTTATTATTATTATTATTATTATTATGTCGCCCCGAACGTAGTCACGGGACGACATATTGTTATTCTTCCGTTTCTTTGTTATTATTATTATTATTATTATTCTTTCTTTCTTTCTTTCTTTCTTTCTTTCCAATGATTTTTGTCCGGCTTAGTTCTCGGAGATGCCTGGATAGAATTGAATGAAACTTGGCAGAAAGTAAGATCACTATGTGAAGATGTGCAATCAATACTTTTTTTTTCGAAATGGCCGCCATTTTCAAGATGGCCGCCATTCAAAGATCGGTACCCTCCGAAAATTTAAAACGTTTATATCTCAAAAACTGTACCATAGAATTTCATTAAACTTCGTAGGTTTGTAAAGTACAATTAGAAGAACAAACTGATGAAAAAAAATGGCGATCGGTTGGAGACGTTTGGCGGCCATTTTGAAAAATGATGTTAAAATGGCGAAAAACTTAACATGGATAGAATTGAATGAAACTTGGCAGAAAGTAAGATCACTATGTGAAGGTGTGCAATCAATACTTTTTTTTTCGAAATGGCCGCCATTTTCTAGATGGCTGCCAGGGGCGACATCTGCTATTGCTCGCAATTGCAATTCTAGTTATTATTCTTTCTTTCTTTCTTTCTTTCTTTCTTTCCAATGATTTTTGTCCGGCTTAGTTCTCGGAGATGCCTGGATAGAATTGAATGAAACTTGGCAGAAAGTAAGATCACTATGTGAAGATGTGCAATCAATACTTTTTTTTTCGAAATGGCCGCCATTTTCAAGATGGCCGCCATTCAAAGATCGGTACCCTCCGAAAATTTAAAACGTTTATATCTCAAAAACTGTACCATAGAATTTCATTAAACTTCGTAGGTTTGTAAAGTACAATTAGAAGAACAAACTGATGAAAAAAAATGGCGATCGGTTGGAGACGTTTGGCGGCCATTTTGAAAAATGATGTTAAAATGGCGAAAAACTTAACATGGATAGAATTGAATGAAACTTGGCAGAAAGTAAGATCACTATGTGAAGGTGTGCAATCAATACTTTTTTTTTCGAAATGGCCGCCATTTTCAAGATGGCTGCCAGGGGCGACATCTGCTATTGCTCGCAATTGCAATTCTAGTTATTCTTTCTTTCTTTCTTTCTTTCCAATGATTTTTGTCCGGCTTAGTTCTCGGAGATGCCTGGATAGAATTGAATGAAACTTGGCAGAAAGTAAGATCACTATGTGAAGGTGTGCAATCAATACTTTTTTTTCCCAAATGGCCGCCATTTTCAAGATGGCCGCCATTCAAAGATCGGTACCCTCCGAAAATTTAAAACGTTTATATCTCAAAAACTGTACCATAGAATTTCATTAAACTTCGTATGTTTGTAAAGTACAATTAGAAGAACAAACTCATGAAAAAAAATGGCGATCGGTTGGAGACGTTTGGCGGCCATTTTGAAAAATGATGTTAAAATGGCGAAAAACTTAACATCGATAGAATTGAATGAAACTTGGCAGAAAGTAAGATCACTATGTGAAGGTGTGCAATCAGTACTTTTTTTTTCAAAATGGCCGCCATTTTCAAGATGGCTGCCAGGGGCGACATCTGCTATTGCTCGCAATTGCAATTCTAGTTATTATTCTTTCTTTCCAATGATTTTTGTCCGGCTTAGTTCTCAGAGATGCCTGGATAGAATTGAATGAAACTTGGCAGAAAGTAAGATCACTATGTGAAGGTGTGCAATCAATACTTTTTTTTTCGAAATGGCCGCCATTTTCAAGATGGCTGCCAGGGGCGACATCTGCTATTGCTCGCAATTGCAATTCTAGTTATGTCGCCCCGAACGTAGTCACGGGACGACATATTGTTATTCTTCCGTTTCTTTGTTATTATTATTATTCTTTCTTTCTTTCTTTCTTTCTTTCTTTCTTTCCAATGATTTTTGTCCGGCTTAGTTCTCGGAGATGCCTGGATAGAATTGAATGAAACTTGGCAGAAAGTAAGATCACTATGTGAAGGTGTGCAATCAATACTTTTTTTTCCCAAATGGCCGCCATTTTCAAGATGGCCGCCATTCAAAGATCGGTACCCTCCGAAAATTTAAAACGTTTATATCTCAAAAACTGTACCATAGAATTTCATTAAACTTCGTATGTTTGTAAAGTACAATTAGAAGAACAAACTCATGAAAAAAAATGGCGATCGGTTGGAGACGTTTGGCGGCCATTTTGAAAAATGATGTTAAAATGGCGAAAAACTTAACATCGATAGAATTGAATGAAACTTGGCAGAAAGTAAGATCACTATGTGAAGGTGTGCAATCAGTACTTTTTTTTTCAAAATGGCCGCCATTTTGAAGATGGCTGCCAGGGGCGACATCTGCTATTGCTCGCAATTGCAATTCTAGTTATTATTATTCTTTCTTTCCAATGATTTTTGTCCGGCTTAGTTCTCGGAGATGCCTGGATAGAATTGAATGAAACTTGGCAGAAAGTAAGATCACTATGTGAAGGTGTGCAATCAATACTTTTTTTTTCGAAATGGCCGCCATTTTCAAGATGGCTGCCAGGGGCGACATCTGCTATTGCTCGCAATTGCAATTCTAGTTATTATGTCGCCCCGAACGTAGTCACGGGACGACATATTGTTATTCTTCCGTTTCTTTGTTATTATTATTATTATTCTTTCTTTCTTTCTTTCTTTCTTTCTTTCTTTCCAATGATTTTTGTCCGGCTTAGTTCTCGGAGATGCCTGGATAGAATTGAATGAAACTTGGCAGAAAGTAAGATCACTATGTGAAGATGTGCAATCAATACTTTTTTTTTCGAAATGGCCGCCATTTTCAAGATGGCCGCCATTCAAAGATCGGTACCCTCCGAAAATTTAAAACGTTTATATCTCAAAAACTGTACCATAGAATTTCATTAAACTTCGTAGGTTTGTAAAGTACAATTAGAAGAACAAACTGATGAAAAAAAATGGCGATCGGTTGGAGACGTTTGGCGGCCATTTTGAAAAATGATGTTAAAATGGCGAAAAACTTAACATGGATAGAATTGAATGAAACTTGGCAGAAAGTAAGATCACTATGTGAAGGTGTGCAATCAATACTTTTTTTTCGAAATGGCCGCCATTTTCAAGATGGCTGCCAGGGGCGACATCTGCTATTGCTCGCAATTGCAATTCTAGTTATTATGTCGCCCCGAACGTAGTCACGGGACGACATATTGTTATTCTTCCGTTTCTTTGTTATTATTATTATTATTCTTTCTTTCTTTCTTTCTTTCTTTCTTTCTTTCCAATGATTTTTGTCCGGCTTAGTTCTCGGAGATGCCTGGATAGAATTGAATGAAACTTGGCAGAAAGTAAGATCACTATGTGAAGATGTGCAATCAATACTTTTTTTTTCGAAATGGCCGCCATTTTCAAGATGGCCGCCATTCAAAGATCGGTACCCTCCGAAAATTTAAAACGTTTATATCTCAAAAACTGTACCATAGAATTTCATTAAACTTCGTAGGTTTGTAAAGTACAATTAGAAGAACAAACTGATGAAAAAAAATGGCGATCGGTTGGAGACGTTTGGCGGCCATTTTGAAAAATGATGTTAAAATGGCGAAAAACTTAACATGGATAGAATTGAATGAAACTTGGCAGAAAGTAAGATCACTATGTGAAGGTGTGCAATCAATACTTTTTTTTCGAAATGGCCGCCATTTTCTAGATGGCTGCCAGGGGCGACATCTGCTATTGCTCGCAATTGCAATTCTAGTTATTATTCTTTCTTTCTTTTTTTCCAATGATTTTTGTCCGGCTTAGTTCTCGGAGATGCCTGGATAGAATTGAATGAAACTTGGCAGAAAGTAAGATCACTATGTGAAGGTGTGCAATCAATACTTTTTTTCCCCAAATGGCCGCCATTTTCAAGATGGCCGCCATTCAAAGATCGGTACCCTCCGAAAATTTAAAACGTTTATATCTCAAAAACTGTACCATAGAATTTCATTAAACTTCGTATGTTTGTAAAGTACAATTAGAAGAACAAACTCATGAAAAAAAATGGCGATCGGTTGGAGACGTTTGGCGGCCATTTTGAAAAATGATGTTAAAATGGCGAAAAACTTAACATCGATAGAATTGAATGAAACTTGGCAGAAAGTAAGATCACTATGTGAAGGTGTGCAATCAGTACTTTTTTTTCCAAAATGGCCGCCATTTTCAAGATGGCTGCCAGGGGCGACATCTGCTATTGCTCGCAATTGCAATTCTAGTTATTATTATGTCGCCCCGAACGTAGTCACGGGACGACATATTGTTATTCTTCCGTTTCTTTGTTATTATTATTATTATTATTATTATGTCGCCCCGAACGTAGTCACGGGACGACATATTGTTATTCTTCCGTTTCTTTGTTATTATTATTATTATTATTATTCTTTCTTTCTTTCTTTCTTTCTTTCTTTCCAATGATTTTTGTCCGGCTTAGTTCTCGGAGATGCCTGGATAGAATTGAATGAAACTTGGCAGAAAGTAAGATCACTATGTGAAGATGTGCAATCAATACTTTTTTTTTCGAAATGGCCGCCATTTTCAAGATGGCCGCCATTCAAAGATCGGTACCCTCCGAAAATTTAAAACGTTTATATCTCAAAAACTGTACCATAGAATTTCATTAAACTTCGTAGGTTTGTAAAGTACAATTAGAAGAACAAACTGATGAAAAAAAATGGCGATCGGTTGGAGACGTTTGGCGGCCATTTTGAAAAATGATGTTAAAATGGCGAAAAACTTAACATGGATAGAATTGAATGAAACTTGGCAGAAAGTAAGATCACTATGTGAAGGTGTGCAATCAATACTTTTTTTTTCGAAATGGCCGCCATTTTCTAGATGGCTGCCAGGGGCGACATCTGCTATTGCTCGCAATTGCAATTCTAGTTATTATTCTTTCTTTCTTTCTTTCTTTCTTTCTTTCCAATGATTTTTGTCCGGCTTAGTTCTCGGAGATGCCTGGATAGAATTGAATGAAACTTGGCAGAAAGTAAGATCACTATGTGAAGATGTGCAATCAATACTTTTTTTTTCGAAATGGCCGCCATTTTCAAGATGGCCGCCATTCAAAGATCGGTACCCTCCGAAAATTTAAAACGTTTATATCTCAAAAACTGTACCATAGAATTTCATTAAACTTCGTAGGTTTGTAAAGTACAATTAGAAGAACAAACTGATGAAAAAAAATGGCGATCGGTTGGAGACGTTTGGCGGCCATTTTGAAAAATGATGTTAAAATGGCGAAAAACTTAACATGGATAGAATTGAATGAAACTTGGCAGAAAGTAAGATCACTATGTGAAGGTGTGCAATCAATACTTTTTTTTTCGAAATGGCCGCCATTTTCAAGATGGCTGCCAGGGGCGACATCTGCTATTGCTCGCAATTGCAATTCTAGTTATTCTTTCTTTCTTTCTTTCTTTCTTTCTTTCTTTCCAATGATTTTTGTCCGGCTTAGTTCTCGGAGATGCCTGGATAGAATTGAATGAAACTTGGCAGAAAGTAAGATCACTATGTGAAGGTGTGCAATCAATACTTTTTTTTCCCAAATGGCCGCCATTTTCAAGATGGCCGCCATTCAAAGATCGGTACCCTCCGAAAATTTAAAACGTTTATATCTCAAAAACTGTACCATAGAATTTCATTAAACTTCGTATGTTTGTAAAGTACAATTAGAAGAACAAACTCATGAAAAAAAATGGCGATCGGTTGGAGACGTTTGGCGGCCATTTTGAAAAATGATGTTAAAATGGCGAAAAACTTAACATGGATAGAATTGAATGAAACTTGGCAGAAAGTAAGATCACTATGTGAAGGTGTGCAATCAGTACTTTTTTTTTCAAAATGGCCGCCATTTTCAAGATGGCTGCCAGGGGCGACATCTGCTATTGCTCGCAATTGCAATTCTAGTTATTATTCTTTCTTTCCAATGATTTTTGTCCGGCTTAGTTCTCAGAGATGCCTGGATAGAATTGAATGAAACTTGGCAGAAAGTAAGATCACTATGTGAAGGTGTGCAATCAATACTTTTTTTTTCGAAATGGCCGCCATTTTCAAGATGGCTGCCAGGGGCGACATCTGCTATTGCTCGCAATTGCAATTCTAGTTATTATTATTCTTTCTTTCCAATGATTTTTGTCCGGCTTAGTTCTCGGAGATGCCTGGATAGAATTGAATGAAACTTGGCAGAAAGTAAGATCACTATGTGAAGGTGTGCAATCAATACTTTTTTTTTCGAAATGGCCGCCATTTTCAAGATGGCTGCCAGGGGCGACATCTGCTATTGCTCGCAATTGCAATTCTAGTTATGTCGCCCCGAACGTAGTCACGGGACGACATATTGTTATTCTTCCGTTTCTTTGTTATTATTATGTCGCCCCGAACGTAGTATCGGGACGATATATTGTTATTCTTCCGTTTCTTTGTTATTATTATTCTTTCTTTCCAATGATTTTTGTCCGGCTTAGTTCTCGGAGATGCCTGGATAGAATTGAATGAAACTTGGCAGAAAGTAAGATCACTATGTGAAGGTGTGCAATCAGTACTTTTTTTTTCAAAATGGCCGCCATTTTCAAGATGGCCGCCATTCATAGATCGGTAATTTAACACGTTTATATCTCAAAAACTGTACCATAGAATTTCATTAAACTTCGTATGTTTGTAAAGTACAATTAGAAGAACAAACTGATGAAAAAAAATGGCGATCGGTTGGAGACGTTTGGCGGCCATTTTGAAAAATGATGTTAAAATGGCGAAAAACTTAACATGGATAGAATTGAATGAAACTTGGCAGAAAGTAAGATCACTATGTGAAGGTGTGCAATCAATACTTTTTTTTTCGAAATGGCCGCCATTTTCTAGATGGCTGCCAGGGGCGACATCTGCTATTGCTCGCAATTGCAATTCTAGTTATTATTATGTCTCCCAAACAAAGTTTTGGGAGACATATTGTTTTTGTCCGGTTTCTTATTATTATTCTTCTTCTTCTTCTTTCCTTTTTCTTTCCGTTCAATGTTGTCCGCGACGTTTCTCAAAGATGCAATGTCCAATCAATATGAAACTTTGGGAATATGTTAAGGGTGACCTGAAGTTTTGCAAACGACTTTTAAAATTTTCAAAATGGCCGCCGTTTCAAAGGTCATTATATAGGACATTGCAATAATATGTCCAATCAATATGAAACTTTGGGAATATGTTAAGGGTGACCTGAAGTTTTGCAAACGACTTTTAAAATTTTCAAAATGGCCGCCGTTTCAAAGGTCATTATATAGGACATTGCAATAATTTGAATTTAGGGGTTTCTGATAAGCTCTAGATAGTGGCAATGGGGGTTTGTTTGGGAGACATCTTGTGACTCGCTGGCGATCACAATCATACCTAGTTATTATGTCGCCCCGAACGTAGTCACGGGACGACATATTGTTATTCTTCCGTTTCTTTGTTATTATTATTATTATTATTATGTCGCCCCGAACGTAGTCACGGGACGACATATTGTTATTCTTCCGTTTCTTTGTTATTATGTCGCCCCGAACGTAGTCACGGGACGACATATTGTTATTCTTCCGTTTCTTTGTTATTATGTCCCCGACCACGAAGTGTCGTCGGGGACATATTGTTTTTACTCCGTTTCTTATTTTTCTTATTATTATACTTTTTTCTTTTTCTTCCGTCAACCTGATGCACGAACTTGTCCGGCTATCTCCTCGGAAATGGATGGACCGATCAATATGAAACTTGGAGGGGTGATAGGTCCCAAGGTCCTACAGTGTTTTTTGCGGTTTATAATTTCAAAATGGCCGCCATTTCCAAGATGGCCGCCAAAAATGGCGAAAAATGTAAACATTGTCCAATTTCAACGAAACTTGGTATACAGGGTATAACGGTGATGGCGACTGATGGCGCATTGTCGGAATTTCTGTAATGGCCGCCATTTTCAAGATGGCCGCCGAAAATCGCGAAAAATGTAAACATTGTCCAATTTCAATGAAACTTGGTATACAGGGTATAAGGGTGATGGCAACTGACGGCGCATTGTCGGAAGTTTTGTAATGGCCGCCATTTTCAAGATGGCGGCCGAAAATGGCGAAAAATGTAAACATTGTCCGATTTCAACGAATCTTGGTATACAGGGTATATAGGTGATGGGGACTGACGGCGCATTGTCGGAATTTTTGTAATGGCCGCCATTTTCAAGATGGCCCCCGAAAATGGTGAAAAATGTAAACATTGTCCGATTTCAATGAAACTTGGTATACAGGGTATAAGGGTGATGGCGACTGACGGCGCATTGTCGGAATTTTTGTAATGGCCGCCATTTTCAAGATGGCCGCCAAATGGTGAAAAATGTAAACATTGTCTGATTTCAACGAAACTTGGTATACAGGGTATATGGGTGATGGCGACTCACGGCGCATTTTCGGAATTTCCGTAATGGCCTCCATTTTTAAGATGGCTGCTGAAAATGGCAAAAAATATAAAGTCTGATTTTAACGAAACTTGGTATACAGTGTATATCGGTGATGGCGACTCTTCAACTTGTTGAAGAGAACAGGCATAAAATGGGCACGGGAGGGGACATCTCACGTTTCGCGAAACGTAAATTTTAATTATTATTATTATTCTTTCTTTCTTTCTTTCTTTCTTTCTTTCTTTCCAATGATTTTTGTCCGGCTTAGTTCTCGGAGATGCCTGGATAGAATTGAATGAAACTTGGCAGAAAGTAAGATCACTATGTGAAGATGTGCAATCAATACTTTTTTTTTCGAAATGGCCGCCATTTTCAAGATGGCCGCCATTCAAAGATCGGTACCCTCCGAAAATTTAAAACGTTTATATCTCAAAAACTGTACCATAGAATTTCATTAAACTTCGTAGGTTTGTAAAGTACAATTAGAAGAACAAACTGATGAAAAAAAATGGCGATCGGTTGGAGACGTTTGGCGGCCATTTTGAAAAATGATGTTAAAATGGCGAAAAACTTAACATGGATAGAATTGAATGAAACTTGGCAGAAAGTAAGATCACTATGTGAAGGTGTGCAATCAATACTTTTTTTTCGAAATGGCCGCCATTTTCAAGATGGCTGCCAGGGGCGACATCTGCTATTGCTCGCAATTGCAATTCTAGTTATTATTATTATTCTTTCTTTCTTTCTTTCTTTCTTTCTTTCTTTCCAATGATTTTTGTCCGGCTTAGTTCTCGGAGATGCCTGGATAGAATTGAATGAAACTTGGCAGAAAGTAAGATCACTATGTGAAGATGTGCAATCAATACTTTTTTTTTCGAAATGGCCGCCATTTTCAAGATGGCCGCCATTCAAAGATCGGTACCCTCCGAAAATTTAAAACGTTTATATCTCAAAAACTGTACCATAGAATTTCATTAAACTTCGTAGGTTTGTAAAGTACAATTAGAAGAACAAACTGATGAAAAAAAATGGCGATCGGTTGGAGACGTTTGGCGGCCATTTTGAAAAATGATGTTAAAATGGCGAAAAACTTAACATGGATAGAATTGAATGAAACTTGGCAGAAAGTAAGATCACTATGTGAAGGTGTGCAATCAATACTTTTTTTTCGAAATGGCCGCCATTTTCTAGATGGCTGCCAGGGGCGACATCTGCTATTGCTCGCAATTGCAATTCTAGTTATTATTCTTTCTTTCTTTCTTTCCAATGATTTTTGTCCGGCTTAGTTCTCGGAGATGCCTGGATAGAATTGAATGAAACTTGGCAGAAAGTAAGATCACTATGTGAAGGTGTGCAATCAATACTTTTTTTCCCCAAATGGCCGCCATTTTCAAGATGGCCGCCATTCAAAGATCGGTACCCTCCGAAAATTTAAAACGTTTATATCTCAAAAACTGTACCATAGAATTTCATTAAACTTCGTATGTTTGTAAAGTACAATTAGAAGAACAAACTCATGAAAAAAAATGGCGATCGGTTGGAGACGTTTGGCGGCCATTTTGAAAAATGATGTTAAAATGGCGAAAAACTTAACATCGATAGAATTGAATGAAACTTGGCAGAAAGTAAGATCACTATGTGAAGGTGTGCAATCAGTACTTTTTTTTCCAAAATGGCCGCCATTTTCAAGATGGCTGCCAGGGGCGACATCTGCTATTGCTCGCAATTGCAATTCTAGTTATTATTATGTCGCCCCGAACGTAGTCACGGGACGACATATTGTTATTCTTCCGTTTCTTTGTTATTATTATTATTATTCTTTCTTTCTTTCTTTCTTTCTTTCTTTCTTTCCAATGATTTTTGTCCGGCTTAGTTCTCGGAGATGCCTGGATAGAATTGAATGAAACTTGGCAGAAAGTAAGATCACTATGTGAAGATGTGCAATCAATACTTTTTTTTTCGAAATGGCCGCCATTTTCAAGATGGCCGCCATTCAAAGATCGGTACCCTCCGAAAATTTAAAACGTTTATATCTCAAAAACTGTACCATAGAATTTCATTAAACTTCGTAGGTTTGTAAAGTACAATTAGAAGAACAAACTGATGAAAAAAAATGGCGATCGGTTGGAGACGTTTGGCGGCCATTTTGAAAAATGATGTTAAAATGGCGAAAAACTTAACATGGATAGAATTGAATGAAACTTGGCAGAAAGTAAGATCACTATGTGAAGGTGTGCAATCAATACTTTTTTTTCGAAATGGCCGCCATTTTCAAGATGGCTGCCAGGGGCGACATCTGCTATTGCTCGCAATTGCAATTCTAGTTATTATTATTCTTTCTTTCTTTCTTTCCAATGATTTTTGTCCGGCTTAGTTCTCGGAGATGCCTGGATAGAATTGAATGAAACTTGGCAGAAAGTAAGATCACTATGTGAAGGTGTGCAATCAATACTTTTTTTCCCCAAATGGCCGCCATTTTCAAGATGGCCGCCATTCAAAGATCGGTACCCTCCGAAAATTTAAAACGTTTATATCTCAAAAACTGTACCATAGAATTTCATTAAACTTCGTATGTTTGTAAAGTACAATTAGAAGAACAAACTCATGAAAAAAAATGGCGATCGGTTGGAGACGTTTGGCGGCCATTTTGAAAAATGATGTTAAAATGGCGAAAAACTTAACATCGATAGAATTGAATGAAACTTGGCAGAAAGTAAGATCACTATGTGAAGGTGTGCAATCAGTACTTTTTTTTCCAAAATGGCCGCCATTTTCAAGATGGCTGCCAGGGGCGACATCTGCTATTGCTCGCAATTGCAATTCTAGTTATTATTCTTTCTTTCCAATGATTTTTGTCCGGCTTAGTTCTCGGAGATGCCTGGATAGAATTGAATGAAACTTGGCAGAAAGTAAGATCACTATGTGAAGGTGTGCAATCAATACTTTTTTTTTCGAAATGGCCGCCATTTTCAAGATGGCTGCCAGGGGCGACATCTGCTATTGCTCGCAATTGCAATTCTAGTTATTCTTCCTCTTCTAATCAAATTTTTTGTCCGGAACATAACTTTTTTGTTTCTTGAGCTAGCCTCATGATATTTGGAAGGTATATGCATCAGGTCATGGCGGAGTGCAGAGTACCACATTTGGGTCCCTGGGGGTCAGTCCCCACCCCCTAGCCTGTAAAATGTAGGCTAAAATAACAAAATACTTAATATTTTGAAAACCATTGAGATCCCCACCCTATAACCATATATATTATTACTCCTTATGATAAGACGAATCATTTGGTACCATAGGGGGGTCTGAGGGGGGTCATGCCCCACCCCCTCAAATGATAAAATACTAAATATTCTGAAAACCATTGAGATCCCCACCCTATAACCATATATATTATTACTCCTTATGATAAGACGAATCATTTGGTACTATAGGGGGTCTGAGGGGGCGGGGGGGGGGGGGGGGTCATGCCCCACCCCCTTAAATGACAAAATACTTATTATTCTGAAAACCATTGAGATCCCCACCCTATAACCATATATATTATTACTCCTTATGATAAGACGAATCATTTGGTACCATAGGGGGTCTGAGGGGGGGGGGGGGGGGGGGTCATGCCCACCCCCTTAAATGATAAAATACTTAATATTTTGAAAACCATTGATCCCCACCCTATAACCATATATATTATTACTCCTTATGATAAGACAAATCATTTGGTACCATAGGGGGGTCTGAGGGGGGTCATGCCCCACCCCCTCAAACAATAAAATACTAAATATTCTGAAAACCATTGAGATCCCCACCCTATAACCATATATATTATTACTCCTTATGATAAGACGAATCATTTGGTACCATAGGGGGGTCTGAGGGGGGTCATGCCCCACCCCCTCAAATGATAAAATACTAAATATTCTGAAAACCATTGAGATCCCCACCCTATAACCATATATATTATTACTCCTTATGATAAGACGAATCATTTGGTACCATAGGGGGGTCTGAGGGGGGTCATGCCCCACCCCTTCAAATGATAAAATACTAAATATTCTGAAAACCATTGAGATCCCCAACCAATAACCATATATATTATTACTCTTTATGATAAGACGAATCATTTGGTACCATAGGGGGTCTGAGGGGGGGTCATGCCCCACCCCCTCAAATGACAAAATACTTATTATTCTGGAAACCATTGAGATCCCCACCCTATAACCATATATATTATTACTCCTTATGATAAGACGAATCATTTGGTATTATAGGGGGTCTGAGGGGGGGTCATGCCCCACCCCCTCAAATAATAAAATACTAAATATTCTGAAAACCATTGAGATCCCAACCCAATAGTGTTCTTCCTCTTCTAATCAAATTTTTTGTCCGGAACATAACTTTTTTTGTTTCTTGAGCTAGCCTCATGATATTTGGAAGGTATATGCATCAGGTCAAGGCGGAGTGCAGAGTACCACATTTGGGTCCCTGGGGGTCAGTCCCCACCCCCTAGCCTACATTATCTTGGAAAGGGTTGAAATCCCCACCCTTAAACCATATATTTTATTATTCATGATAACAAGACAAGTTGAATGCAGTATACATCTGAGCCCCGGGGGTCATCCCCTACCCCTCAAGACCAGAAACCTTAATTTATCTTAAAAATGGTTCAGATCCCTTCCCCAAAACTATATATTACCTTATTCATTCCTTGTTGAAGCACATATCTGTAGGTAACTACATGTATTATGTACCATAGCTCTTAATTTGCCACCTTGATGATCCCTAAAAAATGTTAAAAAAACTATGGGTATGGAAGGGGAGACATCAGTTTTAGCGTGCTAAAACAGTCCAGCATGCTGGACTCCTGTGACAACAGTACCTCTAGTTAAATTCTAAGATCATGAGGAGGATTGTATCTTAATGCATTTCTATATTATTATTTTGAATATAAGAGAACATTTTTTTGATTTTTAAACGTCCCGTCAAAATTTTGACGGGACGTATTATGGTATACAAATGACCGGCGTCCGTCTGTCATAAACATGTCGCACCGTAACTTGAGAACAACTTATCCAAATTTCATGAAACTTAACATAGTTATTTCTTATGATGGTCAAACGATCTGTATACTTTTTGGTGAAAATAAGATTAAAACTTTTTAAGATACAGGACTTTGTAACTAAAAAACGATTTATGATTATTGCATAAAACTTTACACACTTCTTAGTTATATTAATCTAAAGATCTGTATACTTTTTGGTGATGATTCAAAATTTTATTTTAGAGTTATTGAGTTTTTTGTTAAAAAAAAGTGGGGGTTTTCACATGTCGCACCATATCTCAAAAACGATTTATGATTATTGCATAAAACTTTACACACTTCTTAGTTGTATTATCTAAAGATCTGTATACTTTTTGGTGTAAATAAGATTAAAACTTTTTGACTTACGGGACTTTGTAACTAAAACAGGAGTGTGTTTTTTTTCACATGTTGTGTCGTATCTCAAAAACGATTTCAATCTAATTAAAAACCGATCTCTCATCGCTCCCGTTTTTAGCTCACCTGGACCAAAGGTCCATGTGAGCTTTTACCATCACTTGGCGTCCGTCGTCGTCGTCTGTCGTCGTCCTCTGTTAACAATTTTTCAAACGTTAACTCGTCCGACACCATAAGTCCAATTGCAACCAAACTTCGTACAGTTGTTTATTGGTATATGTGCTACAAAACTATCGTTTGGATTTTTGATTCGTAAAAAAACATGGCCGCCATGGCTAAAAATAGAACATAGGGGTAAATTGCAGTTTTTTGCAAATAACTCAAAAACCATAACAGATATCAAAATTCTGGCAGAGGGTAAAAGTGTTCAGCACCTCAAGATCTACCTGCCCTGAAATTTTGAAGAAGATCCAACGACCCATGTAGGAGTTATTGCCCTTTTTCTGCATTTTTTCCAAATTTTGCACTTATTAAGCTCAATATCTTGGATACTATAAAGGAAATTTGAAAAATTTAAATTTCATATTGTTAGGCACACAAAGATCTACAAAATTTGTAACAGGATCGAAGTTGTAGGTTCGTTCCTTTTAGGAGTTATTCCCCTTAGATCGTCAAAATTGACCATTTTTGCAGTCTTTATTCATTGTAATAAAATCGTTAACTCCTCTTACACCATAAGTTTAATTGCAACCAAACTTAGTGTAGTTGTTCCTTGGCATGAGTGCTACTAAACTATCGTTTGGATTTTTGATTTGTAAAAAACATGGCTGCCATGGCTAAAAATAGAACATAGGGGTAAATTGCAGTTTTTTGCAAATAACTCAAAAATGGTGACAGATATCAAAATTCTGATGGGAAGCTAAAGTGTTCAACACCTCAAGATCTACCTGCTTTGAAATTTTGAAGAAGATGTAACCACCCATGTAGGAGTTATTGCCCTTTTTCTTGATTTTTTTTTTAAATTTGTACTTATTAAGTTGTATGATCATTCCTTTTAGGAGTTATTCCCCTTAGAACATCAAAATTGACCATTTTCACAGCATTTCCCTTAGTTTGCAAAATGTTTAAATGAGCCCTTTAGGAGTTAAAGTTTTGTCCCTTAAATGTCAAAATAACTGTTGATGCCTTATAGATGACCCTTTAAATGTCAAAAATAGCGTTTTCTCTTGTTTTTGCCCTATAGAATGAAAACTATTGTCGATAGAGAAAAGCTGTTGTTTGCTTAAACAATCAGCTCATTGAGCTCTACAAAAGTCTGAATTGGGTCGAAGTTGTCAGATGATCCATTATAGGGGTAATAGCTCATGAAAGACTCCCTTAAAGCTTAAGGACCAGGTGGCTCAAGACCTGCAATGAACTTTGACCTGAGGGATACAAAAGAAGTCCATTAAAAAAATTATAATTGCACCATGATATATGGACCTACTGTAACAAAACCAACCATGATAACAGAATAACTAGTATTGTTTTAAAGGCGTATTTACCTGAGACATTTGACATAGAAATATTGAAAGGATTAAATGAATAAAACCAAGAAAATTTTTATTCTACATGGAGAGCATGAAAGAGGTACATTTTACTTTGCGGAAGGAGACTTTTTTACCATGGCTCGTGATTTCTGAAATTACGGAAAAAGTAGACTGACTTCACACCCCGAGATTTTAACTGGATATGTGCCATTGCATGGCGATCGTTTTGAGCCATCTCCCATGTTTCAACGAAACGTACAGACTTAATGGCAGCCTATTATTTCATGACTTCTGTAACAGGAAAACAATTGCGCGGCTTGACCCAACTTGACGTCATGATCTCAAACGTGTGTAAAGGAATATTTTGTGATGCTGATCCATCCTGTAAACAACTGATGGAGAAACTAGGGTCAGTATAATTCCTTAAGTATGTATTTAACACAAAAAGTATAAAATGTTTGCATACGGTCCAAAACTTTAATGTAATACTTTAAAAAAGTATGCAAAAGAGGTGAAAATAGGGTTTTCTAAATTTGAACAGTCCATATGTAATGTAAATCTTGTGCAATATTTTTTTTTACATATATTATAAAGTAAAATGAAAAAATTATTGTTCTTTTTACTAAAATCTTTAAAAAAATTGTCATTCCTTAAAATTCTAGAAACCCAAATACCCCCCCCCCCCCCCCAACCGGAAGTTGTAATATGTATGATGTAAACATTGAAACACATGTGTTTGTGTGAATAAATACACAGGGATTTTGCATTGCTATTAATAATATATTACAGGTCAGTTATTGTATGATGAAAAATTCTCACTATAAGCAGGAAACACATGCTTTTTATTTAGATGTATCAATTTTGGCGAGACTACATACATGTCATGTAACAAGGACAATTGTAAACACGAACAGGTGGTTGCATTGAAAACCACAGCTAAATAATTGTAACATTAGATGAATATGTTTAATGGAAATAGATGCAAAGAGACCTATATCATCCACAAATCCCTTTGAACAAGAATTTTAAACCAACATTTACCAATAACAGGTGGAATAAATTCTTGTGATTTAGAATTTGCAGTTTGTCAATTGTAAAGGGGAGTAACTCATTATGACAGCATGTAACTTAAATGTACATGTATTACTGAATTTATTTGGTTTTTAAACTTTTAATATCAGGCAGCAAAATGGACTGTTCTATTGTTCCTGTAAATTTATAAGCTTATACACTTATACACATACTGATGAATTATTTAAAAGTGCACATGTGATTGTGTAATGGAAAAAATTCATTCTCCTTGGTTGCTATGCATTTTTTCCTCAATGCAAATCCTTGGTTACTACTTGTAGATTAATATTTTTTTCTTTAATCATTTATCGTTGAAATGTTAAGGATAGGACTAATTGTGTTTTACAATACTTGGTGACGTCATAAAGTTATGACATCATAATTCATATAACATCATAATTTGTTCGCCTTCAAGATGTTTACATTTCTCAGACATAGAAACTGCAAATTTTTAAATAGCTGTAAAATTGTTAATACTGGGCAGATTTTGACAGTTGACCCCATTTTAGATTCGTCTTTACATAATCTAGCTATTAGTTAAAAAATATTGAACTTTTTTGTGAGCATGTGAAAATTTCAAGCTGAAACTTTTAAAATGACGGATAATAATTTTCAAAATTTGCAATATTTCAGCCTAAAAAAATATAAAAAGTTACCTTTATTTGTCTGTTATATGATTTTTTTAAAAGTATAAATATTAATGATAATTTTAGAAGGCATTAGTGAGTTCCAAAGAGTAAACTGAGGCTCTAAATATATCAGTAATGAATCTTGGTTTTTTCACTGATTTTTGGTTTTTATTCATGAAATAAACATGTTTGCATTATGCCCAAATTTATGCTGAATCTTTCTTATTTTCTTTCAGACCTGAAAAATATTGCACAGTTATGTTCAGGAAAAGCTTCCGCACCAACCAAATACCATAATGTAGAGAAAATTTATATGTCATATTTCAATATGGCTCAAGACCTGCAATGAACTTTGACCTGAGGGATACAAAAGAAGTCCATTAAAAAAATTATAATTGCACCATGATATATGGACCTACTGTAACAAAACCAACCATGATAACAGAATAACTAGTATTGTTTTAAAGGCGTATTTACCTGAGACATTTGACATAGAAATATTGAAAGGATTAAATGAATAAAACCAAGAAAATTTTTATTCTACATGGAGAGCATGAAAGAGGTACATTTTACTTTGCGGAAGGAGACTTTTTTACCATGGCTCGTGATTTCTGAAATTACGGAAAAAGTAGACTGACTTCACACCCCGAGATTTTAACTGGATATGTGCCATTGCATGGCGATCGTTTTGAGCCATCTCCCATGTTTCAACGAAACGTACAGACTTAATGGCAGCCTATTATTTCATGACTTCTGTAACAGGAAAACAATTGCGCGGCTTGACCCAGGTGAGCGATTCAGGCTCCTGGGAGCCTCTTGTTTGATATGTCGAGTGGGAGATCTAACGAAACCCACTTTGAGGTCACATGTGAGTGACCTCGTAGGTGTGTCCTGTTCGACCAATGAAATTGCGGCTTCAGCGATCTTGGAAGTTGATCGTGTGGAAAAGGGATGTAACTCAATTTATTAACGAAGAAATCGTCAGTCCCCAGAATTCATTCGGATCTTCTTTAACGATTAGATCTAAAGCTAAACTTATTTGATTGGCTTATTGATAGGAAGTCAACTCATTTGCATATCATTATAAATTCATAAGTTCCAGTTCACTCACATGTGACCTCAAAGCGGGTTTCGTTAGATCTCCCACGCGACATATCAGAAAATGGGAGCGATGAGAGATCGGTTTTTAATTAGATTGAAACGATTTATGATTATTTCTTAACTTAAAACTTTACACACTTCTTAGTTATATTAATCTAAAGATCTGTATACTTTTTGGTGATGATTCAAAATTTTATTTGAGAGTTTTTGATTTTTTTTGTCTCGCCTTGACGGAGTCAAAAAGCGAGACATAGGTATGCTGTTTCCGGCGTCAGCGGCGGCTATGATGGCGATGGCGTCAACAATGTATGAGTTTGTGATAAGCTCAGTTTTATGGGGATCCACTAGTGGTAGGTCAATGATAATTGGTATGCAGATGTATTACCATTGCTACATCTCATTGCCATGGAGATTATTTGGCTCCACCCCCTCAGTCATGGTCTATTGACTTTGAATGGTTTGCTTACTTTACATGTATTAGTTTGTGATTAGGTCAGTTTATGGGGATCCACTAGTGGTAGGTCAATGATAATTGGTATGCAGATGTATTATCATTGCCACATCTCATTGCCATGGAGATTATTTGGCTCCACCCCCTCAGTCATAGTCTATTGACTTTAAATAGTTTGCTTACTTTACATATATGAGTCTGGTGAAGAGGAACCTTGAGGGATCCTGTACTGGAAATCAACTATAAGTAACTATAAGTAAACAAACAAAATTATATTTTATTGGACACAAAGCCAAGCAAAAAGATTTTTGTCTCGCCATGATGAGGTTGGGTTGAAAAGCTACACATAGGAATGCTAATTCGTGCATATTCATTGACTGAATATTTGCATAACTTACATGTTAAAGTATTGCTATCAGTGGCGGATCCAGAACTTTTTGTAAGAGGGGGGGTGGGGGCACTGACTGACCTTAGGGGGGCCCACTCCAGTCACGCATCAGTGATTCCCTATATAATCAACCAAATTTTTCCCACAAAATTTTTGTATTTAGGTTTGGGAACGACTTATAATAAGTCAATGGTATTTGGTATCCAGTTGTATTAGCATTCATACATCTCATTTAAATGGAGATTGTTTAACCATGTAACTCAGTCATGGTTCATTGACTTTGAATATTTGCATAACTTGTGTAAGATGTTAAGGTATTGCTATTATGATTTCAACATTTGCATAATCAAAATTACAAAAAGGCGAGACATATCTCTGTGATAACAGTTTATGTAAAAAAAAAAGGGCGGGGGGGTTTTCACATGTCGCACCGTATCTCAAAAAACTTTTTTATGATTATTGCTCAAAACCTTACACACTTCTTAGTTATATTAATCTAAAGATCTGTATACTTTTTGGTGATGATTCAAAAATTTTATATGAGAGTTTTTGATTTTTTTGTTCAAAAAAAAGAGGGGGGGGGGGGGGGGGGTTTCATATGTCGTGCCGTATCTCAGAAACGATTTATGATTATTGCTTAAAACTTTACACACTTCTTAGTTATATTAATCTAAAGATCTATATACCTTTTCATGACGATTCTTTAATTTATTTTTGAGTTATTGAATTTTTATTGAGTTTTTTGGTAAAAAAAGGTAGCCTTTTTTGGTCGTATTTCGGACCGTATCTCTATTGCTTAAAAGTTTACACGCTTATGTTTTGCCAGGTTTCCATATACATCCCACCAGCAGCTCCACTAAATAAAGGAGGATTCCAAAAACATTTATTATGTTTTTTTCACAAGATGACGGGCGTATCATGTGCTCGTGGCGCAGCTGTTTACTAAAAATAATTATACAAACTTATAGATCTGCGCATATGTTTTAATAAAAAAGTAATATCTATCTGATACATTTTGAGAAAGACGGGTTTAAAGTGAAAAACGTATATTGTATCAAAGCTAACAGGTATAAAATATAATGAAAATTTGAAAGAAATATATATATTCAAACAAAGCAAATGCATTTTTTTTTCAACATGTGCGTGTGAAACAATAATACAATTTGAAGTACCCCACTACCAACATCCCCTTTCTTAAAAAGAAAAACAAACGAGCACACATAAATCATCCTCTCAATTCAGGGTTTTGTATCTTTGAGTCTTGGAATCGTGAGCCAAAACAGCTGAAATATGAAAATGATTTTTAAAATTCATTTTCGGCTTTTTGAAAAGTAAAACATGTCTTGTAATGGAGACTTGTAAACCTGTTTTAGGACTGCCAGATGAAATTCAAACGGTTACTGAGTGCCGGAATGAGAATGGGGGGTCCACTTGTGATTTTCCAGAATAGAGTTATTATATATATAGTGGTTGATAAGGGATTCAGTGGGCTGAATCCAAAAAAGGGATTAATTTGGAGTGGAGTCTGGAGTCATTTTTGGTTGTTTGATTGAAATAGGATGCTGCTGCTAATATATTAAATATCTATATCAGAATTCACAATGATATCAGTTTAGTGAAATTAAATATTTCCGTTTATTTATAAATGTAATATAAAATATGAAATCTATTTAACACATACAAGTAAAAATGAATAAAAGGGGGTAGGTTAATCCAAAAATGACTCCAGATAACTCCACACATACTCCAGACTCCACTCCATGTTTTACAATATGCCTGATCAAATCTTTTTAAACAATAATATTCTTAGAAATGACTTAGAATGTAGCATAATTCATTTGTAATTCTTCATTGGTCAGTGTTTCTCGTGAAAATGACGAAATGACGTGATAACGTTACGACGTTTATTGAATAACGTAGCCGTATAGATTGAAAAGGATCAATGCAACACCAACATGACCAACGTAAGCAAACAGTCATTCTTTTGTGGACAAGATGGGGGAAATATCGTTTGCAAGCAGCCAAAAACATGGCTTGAGAAAAAAGACGCGCTTCATGGAAAATTGTAAGTATACCATACAAATTCTAATTTTGGAAATTGAAGGACTTGACATGAATTCAAAGAAAATAAACAATTGAATTTTATCCAACTTCAGAGGGAAAAATCAAATAATAGTGTATAAATTATAAAATCGAAATAATAGTACGGCAGCCTCTGCTCAAAGAACGGCATGTGCTTCGGAAATCCGATTCGTTGTTTTGTTTTAAATTATAACAATGAAGGCAGTCAGGAGGGGTGGTTTAATAATGAAAATCTAGTGTCATTGACAATCAGAAATAAATGTTCTTTGAAAATACTAAATTTTCGTATTCTGAATTGCTGAAATGATTCAGTTTTTAAAATACTCTTATCAGACCAAAGGCCATGGTTTAGGGAGGGCACTAAAAAAATGTGAAAGTTTTTTTGGGTATTATTTGAGATAATATTGCTCCCAGGAATTATTTTGGAGGGGGGCTAATTCCTTAGAAAGGTATTTTTTATGGTGTCTGCAAAAGCGCTATTTAAGGGGAAAATTTCCAATGACGATCCTAGGGACCATGGGGACTGTTCAATAATTATCAGAGGGATGGGCCGGTGAATAATTGGACGGGGCAAATACTTTTTCGGGGGGTAAATATTTGGATGGGCAAGTTTCTAAAAAAAAAGATATGTATAGTGGATGGAACAGAACTTTTTTGTAGGAAAAATTCATGCTATGAATTTCCTCGGCTTTTTCAATAAATTTCTTCTGCAGGCACAAAAACAAAAATAACAATTTATGATTTTAATGTATTATTAAACAAATCATGTAACCTGGAACACAGCAATTTTATAACTCTCAGCAACCAACAACAATATTTCATTTTTTGGCTGGGTTGCACAGAGTGCAAATCCGGGTTATAGTATGTTGAATGTCGGGCGGGTGGCAATTATTTCAGGAATTATTTTCCATTTTTCCAAACTTTGGAACTTAGTTGTTTTTTATTGACATCTTCAATAGAGGGTACCTATTTTGCGAAATCAACTCCTCCTACAGTTTTTCACCCGCATACTTGAAACTTCGCAGAATGTTTTAATATATATTGAAGATGTGCACCTCATTTTATGGAATTATTTCAGGAATTATTTCCCATTTTTCCAAACACATGTTTATCAACATGTAATCAAATCAAATATTGCTTACTTCACCTATTTCTAATTAAATTGATGACTGCCTCTGTGCTCGTACAGCAACATACAATGTGTCTGATTTTGTCTATATAAATATTCATGACTGCCAATGTGCAATATGATCTTGTAATCACCTTTGTCACCACTACAGTAAACACCCAGTAAAGCAACCCGGCCATTTGTGTCTGACCAATTTTTTTACTCAACATGTTAAAAGAACAGATGTATGCACAATGTATGTTTCTTATATATCTAGCTTTATATCGAACTTAAGGCACGACAGTTTCAATGGGGCAAAGTACTCCCAATCTGCAAAAAGTCCTATGAACTTAATGAAATTTAAATCAAGGTACATTGTAGCATGCATAAATGCAGGATTATATGAAGTCAGTCACTGAAGGATATCAATTATAGAAAGATAACTCTATTGAATAACAATTTGGCTGGGTGTTAAAGAAGATTGCGTTGTGGGTCAATCAGAATTCAGCATATGAATATAAAAAGTTACAGAAGTGCGAACACGGTGAAAATTCAATTTAATTTACAAAGAAGGAAAATTGAATTAATCATGTGTTAATCGATATCCCTTATTTTTCAACACTTGCAAAATTGTCAAAGTGAGTATCGGACCTCTGTGAATTTTACGTGCGGTACATTTTGTAATACTGTCATGATTGTTTGTGATAATAGTTTCATGAAGTCGTGGAATTTGCAAATGATACACATACCTTTGTTATCTTTCTATGTTATGTAAAATGGTAGAGATTTTTATACGACTGCAAAATTTTTGCGGTCGTATATTTGTATGACGTTGGCGTCGTCGTCGTCCAAGACATTTGGTTTTCGCACTATAACTTTAGTATAAGTTAATAGAAATCTATGAAATTTAAACACAAGGTTTATGACCACAAAAGGAAGGTTGGGGTTGATTTTGGGAGTTTTGGTCCCAACATTTTAAGAATTAGGGGCCAAAAAAGGGCAAAATAAGCAATTTTAGTTATTATCTTGGTGTAAGGGAGGTAATCCAAACACATTTAAAGTAAAATGTTGTGTATGATTCGATTACCTCACAAGTCGTAAGTTATGTATAAAGAAATGGTGGGGGGAGGTGAAAACAAAATTTGGGGAGGGGGGCAATTTTTTTCTCATTTCAGATTTCAGAAATTAAAAAGAGAATTTCAAATTTTTTTTTGCCAAAAAAAGGGGGGGGGTCAATGTGCAACTTCATAGTGTATTGCACAAAAGCAAAAAAAGGGGTAAATTATTTTTTTTGGGGAGGTGGGCAATTCGCCACAGCATATTGCATTGCACAAAAAGCAAAAAATTGAATATAAATTCAAATCATATGACCAATTCTAAGTTCTTTGGTTACAGTTAATCTGTGTCAGAAACCTATTATGTGTTAAATATTTAATTACAATCCAAATTCAGACCTGTATCAAGTGCGAATATTGTGTCCATTTTTGCCCCAGTTGTTCAGGGTTGGAGCTCTGCGGTCGTATCCAGCTGCGCTCAGCGAAGCAATTTATTTTATGAAGGACCAAGTTAACAATTATAGATCTTTTTGTATTATTCAAAATCCACTGCTAATGAGTGTGCATGACATAATTCATTTACACCTATTTTTTAACACCTGGTAAAGAAAATTGATTCCTTCTTTTAAAACTCCTCTTTACAAATTATCTTAATCATACCTGTTATGCAGTAGGACGTTAGCATTGATCAGTACTGGACACTTTGTGCTATGGTTAAATTTTTTTTTAACCAATAACAAATCTATAAATTTAAAGATTAAAAAATGTTTAAAGGATATGGACCATAATCTGGTATTCGAACCTTTGGTTTCTTTGGTTTCCAAATTTTTAATCACTTGAATTTGAATTTATTATCTTTGGAATATGTATAAAACAACATTTTATAAGAGAATCAGATGGACAAAAGATTTTCTTTAAACCCTGTTTGCTCAACACCTTTTTCGTGACAAGATACCATGAGATACCAAAATGAAAATTAGAAAATTGTGTAATTTTGTGTTTATAATAGCATTATCCAAGACCGATTTTGTCTTTTTCATAAGTTTTTATGCATGCATGATGCATTTGTAAATGCTGAATTTATACTTTCAATTTTCGACAGGAAACCAAAAGAAACCACAATGAAAGATGTCAAGATATTTCTCCTCAAAAGAACCAATATTATTTGCATTCTATCATGTTTTGTATACTCTAATAGATGGTCAAAATGAACTTATTGATGAGACATTTTTTTTATTATCTGATGAAGGATCAATAAAGCCAAACATTCTATTTTTATTTATAAGGGTGACAGGAAACAAAAAGAAACAGAGCTTTTAAAATATCTCTTTTTCTGTAAAAATGGCATGTATTTATGGCAAATGCAAGATAAATTGCAAACTACATAATGCAGTTGATAGGGAGAATTTTCAGATTTTTCCCTGCTCAATTTCTGGACTGCAAATATTGATATTTAAAAAGACATCGTAACTGAAGAAACAATGTCTGTTGTTTCCTAATTAAAAATTTAAAAAAATTAGTATATACAAGCCCTTTTCTCCATTTTTTTGGCTCTTTGAGTAATATCTCTCTCACATATTTAAAACAACAAAGATTAACATATGGTTCATCACATAAACGATACTTGAAAAAAAGTTGACAGGAAACCAAAAGAAACTAAACAAGTATGATCTATAATTTACCTATTATGTGTGATTACTTGCTAGTTGTTGGACCACAGATCATTTTCTCAAACTATTGAGCAACAAGAAAAAAAACTTTGTTTTTGTCGAGCCTGCGACTTTAGTCGCAGAAAGCTCGACATAGGGATAGTGATCCGGCGGCGGCGGCGGCGGCGTTAACTCACTTCTTAAAAGCTTGATATTTTAGAAGGTGAAAGACCTAGATGCTTTATACTTTGTATATAGATGCCTTATGTTACGAAGTTTCCGTCTGTCATATGTAGATTGTCCTTGACCTCATTTTCATGGTTCAGTGACTACTTGAAAAAAAAATTCAGATTTTTTGTAATGTTAATTTCTCTCTTATTATGAGTAATAGGATAACTATATTTGGTATGTGCGTACCTTACAAGGTCCTCATCCCCATCAGACAGTTTTCAATTGACCTCGACCCAATTTCAAGGATCAGTGAACAAGGTTAAGTTTTGGTGGTCAAGTCCATATCTCAGATACTATAAGCAATAGGTCTAGTATATTTGGTGTATGGAAGGATTGTAAGGTGTACATGTCCAACTGGCAGGTGTCATCTGACCTTGACCTCATTTTCATGGTTCAGTGGTTATAGTTAAGTTTTTGTGTTTTGGCCTGTTTTTCGAATACTGTATGCAATAGGTCTACTATATTTGGTGTATGGAAGGATTGTAAGGTGTACATGTCCAACTGGCAGGTGTCATCTGACCTTGACCTCATTTTCATGGTTCAGTGGTTATAGTTAAGTTTTTGTGTTTTGGCCTGTTTTTCGAATACTGTATGCAATAGGTCTACTATATTTGGTGTATGGAAGGATTGTAAGGTGTACATGTCCAACTGGCAGGTGTCATCTGACCGTGACCTTATTTTCATGGTTCAGTGGTTATAGTTAAGTTTTTGTGTTTTGGCCTGTTTTTCGAATACTGTATGCAATAGGTCTACTATATTTGGTGTATGGAAAGATTGTAAGGTGTACATGTCCAACTGGCAGGTGTCATCTGACCGTGACCTTATTTTCATGGTTCAGTGGTTATAGTTAAGTTTTTGTGTTTTGGCCTGTTTTTCGAATACTGTATGCAATAGGTCTACTATATTTGGTGTATGGAAGGATTGTAAGGTGTAGATGTCCAACTGGCAGGTGTCATCTGACCTTGACCTCATTTTCATGGTTCAGTGATTATAGTTAAGTTTTTGTGTTTTGGCCTGTTTTTCGAATACTGTATGCAATGTGTCTGATAGCAGTTACTTTCATTAGAAATACACGACAGGCGAGACATTTTTGTGTGTCCACTCTTGTCTTTGAACTTTTGTAATTTATAGCAAATTAAGGGACAAAAAGATGGTGTTACAAAAGAAACCATGAATGTTGCTTCTTCAAACTCGATTTCTCATATTTCAAAATTTAATTATATTTCACCAAATTCAGATGGCCATTTTGGGTTCTTGTATTGTGCTTTTGCACCTCCTGTTAGCAAAGCATTTCTCCAATATTTAGAAAAAAAAATCTGGTTAGCGTTATGTGGAAACCAAGTGTAATATAACAAACAAAGCATTTGAAACTGCTGTAAAAAATGTTAGGGACCAAAATTTGAATTTCAATCACTTGTATTTTTGTAGTGTACAGACAAAAATAACTATCACTTAAATTGTTTAAGCTTAAAAAGGCTATCTATTTCCTTAACATGACAAAAACTCCTTAAGAAAATGATCTTTTTCTTGGTTTAGGAAACCAAAATTACGTTATTACCTACAAAGCAACTTCAAATTCACAAAGTGCCATAACAAGGATGTTTAACTGTTGATGGGACTTCCATGTGGTGGGAGTTTTTTTTTATTCATATTTATATACTTCTTGAAATAACTTTTTCTTTTTGTGTGACATGTAACACATAACGATTTAGTTGGACTCTAATGAAAAAAAAATGAAAAAGAAAAAGCTCAAATATGAATATCTTTGTCTCATTGTTTAAAACATAGGCAATAGTTCAATAATCCTAATCACTGTTTTGGAAACTTTTTTAACACAGTCAATTTTTAAACTTTAAAATACCGTGACAAATAGGAAACCAAATGTAACGCGTATTTTAGGGGATCTATGAAAGAAATACATACATTTTCCAAGATTTTCTTTTTTCCATTCTACATTATAAATGTTTCTTAAAACTTTAAAAGAGACCTAAAAGTTTTGTAAGAAATAGATGTGATGAAATACCATGGTGTTATGCACTAAGGAAACCAAAAGTAACGGTAAGAAACCAAGGATAAAAACACAAATATGGGCAATAAAATATTTTTTTTTGAAAAAAAAATTAGAAAATATTAATCACAGCTATAAAAGGAACACACAACCAATTATTTTGCAACTTAATTATAGTACATATCAAAGAAATATGCAATTTTGATAACTTTTTTATTGTTACAGGAAACGATTCGAATACCAAATTATTGTCCATATACCGTTTAAAAAGGGAGAATATTTTGTTTTTGTTTTTATTTGTTAAAATGTAATACAAAAAAATACAAAATAAAAACAGAAAGCATTCGTTGGGAGCGGTGATAAATAATCCAGGCTATATGTTATTGTTAAGACAGCATTTTGTTTACCTTTGGAAAACTACAAACCATTCATCTGTAAGAAATTAAAAAATGTATCGTACCTACATGGACCGGGACTAAAAGCGAAAAAAAATGTTATAAAAACTTAAAAAACAAGAAAATGCAGATATATAAACACTCATACAGACACACACACAAATATAAAAACATATATAATACATGGCATACAAATTAGTAGCATCTGATAGGCCCAAAATAACATGTTAAAAATACAAGGTATACATGCAGGGCTTTCATTAAGAGCCGGCACCCGGCGAAATGTCGCCGTTTCAAAAGACGGAAATCGCCGGTTCAAATGCTTAAACAAAAAATCTTTTTTAATAGAATAAAATAATAACATAGTTTATATTGACCTTTTGTCTCAAGGAGTTCTTAATTCCATAATTTTACAAATACGTTGCCTTTTTATAACCGACTGTGTCGGATAGTTTAACTTAGATCGGCGTCATTTATACGTTTTACTGCATTCAAATACGATGTTTGATCAATCGCTTGAATGATCAAGATTGTCAATGGTAAAAGCGAGAGAGACATCGAAATAAAAACTACGTTATCAATGGATAACTCACGAGAAACCGAAATTAAAAAGTTTTAGGAGGCAATTTTTTGAATTTTTTGAAGTTCAAGTTGAAATGAAACGAACGAAAATAATGATTTTTTTACAAGTAAAAAGACAAAAACAGTTGAACCATTACCAGGTAAGACTTTTTTATTTGAAGTTATTTAATTTCAAAGAAGGTTTGTACAGTCTCATGTTTATATAAATGAGGCCTGCCCAAGCTTGCCTTCTATGCCCTTTTTATAATGTAATAATTATTTCATTGATCACTACCACCCTTTAACCCTTGGGGAGGGATGGGGGGTTGAAAAAAGTGCCTAGGCTAGGGGGGTGCTGCCCAATTTTTTTTTATGTTTGGACCTTATGCCTCAGTTTTTATCACTGCCCATTGGGGGAAGGGGTTTGACAAATGAGCCTAAGCTAGGAGGAATGCTTCCCAATTTTTATATATAGTTGGACCTTTCCCCTCAAGTTTTTACCAGGGGAGGCCCGGGGGGGTTAAATGTCTAGGCTAGGGAAAATGCTGCCTTATCAAGGGGGGGGGGGGGGGGGGGGGTGAATGTTTAGGCTAGGAAAAATGCTGCCTTATTTTTTTCATGGTCAGATTTTTTCCCTTATCATTAGCCCACTCGTTGAAAAAAGTACCTAGGCTAGGATGGGTCCTGCCTTAGTTTGACTTTTTTACATTAACCCTTCAAAAGGAAGCCTTAGGGGTTAAAAGTGCTGGCTAAGAAGGGGAGGGTTGGACCTTTTCCCACTTAATGTACCGGTATATAAAAAGGGAAATGGAAATAAATGTAAAAAATGAGACAAAACCTAACACATAGTTATATATTATAGTATTGGAACAGCGCTTGATTGCTGTTCTTCATTCTACATTTGCTGTGAAGCCTTCAATAATGAGCAAAACTCATTCTTCACAACAAATGCAGAACGGCCCCAGGCCTGCAGTTGAGCGGCACTCAATACAAAAAATAATAAAGTTGATGAACGCTACACTGAGCTTATTATTTCTCCTCAGCACGGGATTACATCAACACTGATTGCAAACAAAAACTGAGTAAAGACCTTTTACAAATACTGTCATAAATCCCCTAACATAAAAAACATTAATGTCCTTTCCCAGGCATGCATGATTTTTATTGAAATAGAACATGTGAAAATAATAATTCTTTTCTCAAAACTGAAATTGTCAGATTTCACAGGTGAGATATCTAGGTCTTTATATGTGCAGGTTTGATTATTTTTATTTTAGATTGTAAAAAAAGGCATGCCTCTATATGTTAATATGATGTCCCGCTCATGGATGTGGCATGTGTTACCCATGTCCATACGTCTGTCATACGTCCGTCCCGTCTAAATAAGCTTTTAGTTTAGGTCCATATCCCGGAAAATATACATGAGATAGTAATAATACTTGACCTGTAGATGCATCTTTGTAAGTGTTCCAGGGACCAATAATAATTATATCACCTTGACCTATATTTTACACTTTAACAACTCTAGTTGATATCACAATTTACTCATAAGATTGACCTTACAAGCTAAAGTAAAGATAACATTCCTATGAAACCTCATTTTTTATGCACTTCAATAAACAGTCTGAAAATGCCTCAGAGTGCACCATTTTCAATGTAAGACCAAAAAAAATTCTGGGGGGAAACCCCCCCCAGAACCCCCCCCCCCCCCCCCCAACTTTTATCAGCCGCTTCAAATAATCAATCAGCCTGTTCACTAGAAAGTTATTCAAAGCCCTGTACATGTACCAATAAATTAGTATTATTAAAGAACAAAACATAAAAAATATTGCTTTTAAGTTGTGTATTAAAATAAATAAATAGATAACTGCAGAAGAAAAGTATATGTATTGGAATACATTTTAAAATATAAATGAAAAAAACGAACAAGAAGACAATATATGTATACATTCATACCTTTTCAAGACATTTCATTGATTTTACGAATAAAAAATTGCTAAATGCTTATTTAAACTTCTACATGACAAAATGTTAGTAAACCTGCTATCTTATTAATATGTGGATATTGTAAATAGTATTTTGGCAAAAATTTGTTTCAGAGTTCTACCAGAGATGAATTTTGACATTCGAGTAAAGCGTGATACATGTATTCATCCCAACATTTGTTTTGCAAAGTGTATATAACCTATCATGTCGTCGTACTTTTGACCACCTCCCAGTCTCAATAGGTAAGCATAAATTAGAAGTACAAAATTTTGTCATGTTTGTAATCCAGATACGTTTTTGTTCTGGTAATTTTAATAGATACTTCTCCAAACTTAAATCCCTTTTAAATAAAGAGTAGAATTCACCCTTAGAGGCATTTGTAATTTCACTGGACCATTTTTGGATAAATTGGTCTTGTAATATTTTTGTGACCGAATTAATATCAATAGATCCAGTTTGGTTCAGAAAGATATGATTTAGACCAATATCATTGAATATGGATTCAATATGATTAAGCCACTTGAAACATTGCATGCCATTATTTTTCAAAGTATATAATACAGAATACATTGAACTACTCAACTTCTTATTGTCATTAATAAGTTTACACCAATATTTCAACATTCTAATTTTAATTTTAATATTTAATGGAAATCGACCTAATTCTCCATACACCATACAGTGTAGTGTAGAAGATCTAACTTTTAAAATTCGCTTACAAAAAATTCAAATGTACTTGTTCGATAATCAAAATATTTTCTTAACCCCAAATCTCTGAACCATAAAAGTAGAATAGGCTCAACCATAGCATCAAATAATTTAAGTTGTAGATCTATTGGGGTATTTTGAGTTCTGATGCTTTTGTAAATGCTGAATAACGATTTTTGGGTTTGATTAGCTATTTTTTTTTTCTAGCATCAGTAAAATTCCCGTTATATTTAAAAAATATGCCTAGTATGAAAATGAGTCAGCAATTCCTAAAATAGTATTTTGTAACTTAAATTCAAACTTTGTATGCGATTTCCGTTTACAAAATATCATGACATTAGATTTATTTACATTAACCTCAGGTTTCCAATTATTACAGTATAACTGAAATATATCTAAAGTGTTCTGCATTCCATCTTTAGAGTCGGCTAAAAGGACGGTGTCATCAGCATACCAAATAACAAAAATTTAAGTAATCGATTCAAATCTTGCTCATTTACATCTTGTACCAGTTTTAGTGGTGAACAATTGGAGTTAATCAAAAATGCCTCCAAATTATTCAAAAAGATGGAAAATAAAAAGGATGGCCAATTTTCTCCTTGTCTGACACCTATTAGACACGGGAAAAGATCTGACTGTTCACTATTGTTATATTATCATACATGTTGTATATAGCAGTAAATATTTTTCCTTTTACACCACTTTTTATAAGCTTTTTCCATAGTCCTGTTCTCCACACAATGTCAAAGGCCTTTCGAAAATCAATAAAAGTACAAAATAATTTGTTCTCCAAAAAGCCTCAGTATCGTGTTGCGAATGAGTTCTTAACTCGTCGGCACATTTTTCTTGAAATGTACGATAGCTTTTATTAAGTTCTCTTTTATATTCCTTTGACTTTATATTTCAAAGATTTTTGTTTTCCACAGATTTATTGTTATCGTACTTTTTCCTACTATCGTGGAATGCATCACGCTTTGCACTACATTCTATAGTAAACCAAGGCTTATTATCACATGGAAAAGATCCAGGTTGTTTGCGCTTACCAAACACAGTATTAGCGCTTTCATTTAAAAAGCAACTTAGCTCACTAACAATGGTATTAACATTTTCAACCATTACTCAGAGATTTAGCTAGCGCTCGTCACTTTCGCCATTGACGAATGATTCTTGAAATTGGCGAATGTTTTCCGTATGCAATTCGTCACTTGAAATTTCAAAATCGCCAAAAAATATTTCGCTAAGACGCGCTAAAATTGGACTGGACGTGTCATCCTTCAATCTCATGCGTCCCTGGGACGCATAAATCTAACCAGCTGCGTCCGAAGACGATAATTTTCATAAAAGATCTCGAACCGCCATTTTTTTGTTTTCTTCGAGATCAAAGGGAACGGGGAAAGAAACGACAAAAAATTAAGATAGAAAACGGCGGCAATCGGAATTCTCGTGATATTTCATTGGCCACAGCGTTTTTTACCGACCGGTAACAATATGAACCTCATTCATGATTCAAAAATGAATTTAGCGGACTTTGACTTACATTACAATTGGAAATTTTGTCAATATTGATTAATAAGGTGTTAAAACAAGGTCAATGGGAGGATTTTAAGAGTATGTTTGAGAAAAAATAATAGTAAAGATTATAGATAAATAAATATTAAAAAATAAAATGGCAATATTAAATAAGTTGTCAAAAAGATTTTTGCTCATATCTGCAACAGAAATTTTCTTCCAAGTTTGGAGCACCACTGCATACATGTGTATGTTCATTTTTTCTTTTTCTTTTTTGGATCCTTCTGATCTTAAAACTTTCAACTTTAGGAGGGCTTTTCAGTTGTGGTGTATGTCTAAGGATAGGAAGATCATGCATTATTGAGGTGATATCTATCAAATAGTAGCTACATGTACATTTCATTTATTTATTCAGTAATATTTGCTATTGTATGAATTACAATGTTTTGTTAAAAACTTTATTGATAATAAAACATTTTTATTATGATTAACATGTTATAAATGTACCAGTGCTGAAAAATAAATGATAAAAATATGTATTAATATTCAATGTTATATTTTTTCTCAATCATATGTACAAAAAAGAACTGGAATAAGTTACATCGATAGAACATGAAGAATTTGTCCCCATTTTGCTTGTCCGCAAAAGTGACTAATGGTCTCAAAATCCTAGCTAAAACCCTGATTACTTCACCAGTCAAATTATCCAAAGTACTATTGATTTTGTCTAATACATTATCCGTATCATCTACTAATATATTTAAAAAATCATTAGCTTTATTCGCTTTCCAATTGACTTTTTCATTTAATTTATTATTTTTTGAAATAGCATTATGATCACAACTCAAATTTCTCTCTGGTAAGTCCAGGGAAAAGTGCAATCTATGATGGACATCTGAAAACATGGGGTTAAAATCAACAACTTGAAATTCATTTACAATATCAAACATAACAGGTGAAATCAATAAATAATGAACTAAACTCTTTACAAGTTAGACGCCCAATACCTCGGCCTTTACAGATATGATCGTTCGCTATAAATATTAATCACACCTCTTACAAAATGTTAGAAGTTTTGTCCCAGATTTATTTACAGGTCCAATATCTTCGTTACATCGGTCGAGAGGAATATTTTTATTGGATAAATAAGAATAACCAAATATATCATTTGAGAGTATATCAGAAATCTCTAAAGTTTCTAAAAGTTGGCTTGTCTCGTACAATATAATCTTGCACAGTAGAAGTACGAGCATTCATATCACCAATAATTGCAATATGCTCAATGTTTTCTGAAAATTTTATAAATTCATCTTCGATTTCTGTAAAACATTCATCAGAAGAATATATTGACGATTCAGGTGGGATATAACTACATTCCCGAATAAAATTTTTGAGTTAATGCTGGAAATGTTTTCTGAAATTTCTATCCACTGTACAAACTCTGAATCTGAATCAATAATCTCAAAAAATTTGAAAGAATCTTTTTATATATATAATAACAATTCAACCAGGTTTATTTTTGAATTTTTTCCTATTTTTTTAATGAACACCATATATTCCATTGGAATATTTAATTTATAAAATTTGTCAGTTTTTGTCTCTTTAAAAATCAAAAAATCGTATTGTTTGATCAATAAGTTAAAGTCAGGGTTCAGTAACTTCGACTTTATACCACAAACATTTAAATGAGTTATGTTCAATTTATGCAATGTAATCATATTTTTAACACTATTATGTTCGTGCGTATTTTTTATATTGCGCTTAAAATCAACTCTTGTACTACTTGCAGGAATATTAGTGAATCCCTATGCATCTTTATAATAACTTTCGAACGAGTAGTCATAACCATTAAAATTGACAACAGTATTCCTATCAAAAATATTAACATATTTGATAAAATTTCTTAATAACTTCACAATACCATGGTTACTCAAGTGTAATCCATCTTTCATATATAAGTTTGTAGCTAACATGTTATTTTGTAACAAAAATATATTTTCATTTGTAATAAAAGTTACTTTCTCAGAAGCACATAGATTTTTTAGCTTAGTATTAAAATACCCTACATCACACCCAGATCTTGGCAATATTTCAGAGTTATCAACCCTAATGTTTTTATGCTTGATGTAACGAATAAGTTCATCATATATGTTCACAAACTGGTTGGAATTCATTTTACAGCTTACATCATTACCTCCAACATGAATGACTACTGTGTGATACGTAGACAAGTCAATATGTTCTTGAAAATCATTGTATATGTCCAAAACAGTAGCATATACAACGGCAACATCTTTAAGTCGGTCATTCATGCCCGAAATTTTCACTTTAGATACTACATTGTAGTAACATGTAAGTCGGCAAATGACTGGGAACCTCCAGTCATTCAACCAATCATTGTTTCCCATTTTGGAAATAATATCCGAACAGAAGACTAAATCATTGAAAAAACAATATTCACTTCCCCCTTAATTTGACCATTATTAGCTCACCGGGCCCTGTGAGCTTTTGTCATCACTCGGCGTCCGTCCGTCGTCTGACATTTTGATCTTCTCCTCTGAAACCCCTAAGCCAAATGAACTGAAACATGGCATGAAGCATCCATGGAAGGACCTTTATAAAGTTTTCATATTTCGTCACGGTTGGACGGCTTGTAAGTGGGGCCTATATTAGCCTTATCCGTCCGTTCGTCCACAAACATTTTCTGTCAGCTTTTTTTTCAGCTTCTACTGGGCAGAATGATTTCATAATTGGTATGTAGCTTTGACATGATAAGTCGTCTGTTGTCTCCTATTTTCAGTTCTGTCGAACCCCAACTTTTTGTTTGACTGGACTTTGACGTTGTAAAAATACAATGTGTAACATAAAATATATTTATGTCGCCTTTTTCTCAATTCTTCTACAGGGCAGAATGATTTCATATCTTGTATACATGTAGCTTTGACATGATGAGTTTTACGTTGTCTCCTATTTTCAGTTCTGCTGGACCCCAACTTCCTGTTTGACGGGACTTTGACGAGTGGGGGTATCTTTAGTACAACATCCTTTAGCATGACATCGAATGCAAGTTCTTGCTTCTGATTGGTCAAAATTTCAAAAATCCTTTCTGAAACCGCAAAGCCAACTGAACTGTCACTTGATATGAAACATCTGTGAAAGGACCTTTATAAAATTTGCATAACGTTCTGGCCGGACAACTAACATGGCTGCCATGATGAATTCTTATTTCTGATTGGACAAATTTCAAAAATCTTCTCCTCTGAAACCCCTAAGCCAAACGAGCTGACATTTCGTTTGAAGCATCTATGGATGGACTTTTATAAAGTTTGCTTATTTTATCCCGGTCGACAGCTACATGTAATATGACCGCCATGATGAATTATTATTTCTGACTGGTCATAATTTCAATACTTTTCTCCTCTGAAACTGCAAAGCCAAATGAACTGTAACTTGGTATGAGGCATCTGTGGAAGAACTTTTATAAAGTTAGAATATTTCGTTCTGGTCGGAGTTTTAATATGACGGCCATGATGAATTCTTGTCTGATTGGTACTTTTTTCTGATACCGCAAATCCAAATGAACTGTAACTTGGTATGAAGCATCTGTGGAAGGACCTTTATAAATCTTGAAATAAAATGGATTGATTATGGGACTCTCAGGTGATCTATACAGGCTGAATTCTCTTGAGCCTCTTGTTTTAAATGTATTAGGGCAAACTACAAATGTATTCCATTAGATGTAACAATACACCCTAAAACAGCATTTCTGATTCCGAATCAAGAAGCCACCATTTGTGCTCTCTGTAGGCATTTGTGAATTCTCTATGGAGTAATAACCAGCGGAATGTTCTCCTGTTTTTTACATAAAACTATTCTGATTACATGAAAAAAAAAACGAGATATCCTGCTCGAAATCCTACTTCCACCTCCCAGTGGTGAGCAGGGGGCAGGTTTTACCTGGCAAACGGAAGAGGTTACAGGTAGGTACTGTAAATGTACCTTTACCTGTATTTTTAGTTTTGAAAACGTTTAAAATGAGAGGCTCAATTTCAATTACAGTCTTAACTTTTTTCCTGAGAAATCACAATATCTTTAGTTTACCTCTGCTAATTTTGACCAAACTATAATACGTATTTATTATTTGATTGAAAACTATTTTAGTGTTGACCTGTAACGGGAACAATATTGGAGTGTATCGCCAGAAGAATTTACTGTTTCGCGAAGAAATCAACCGTTTAAACAATCGGCATGAAGTCGGAACTGGAAAAAAATATAATGAGGATGTCTGCAACTGGAAATTGTGATGCCCTTACGTATGCCACAAAATCGTAAAAGTACACGGATCCTTACAATTTGGCCACTTTTATGCTCGATTTGAAGAGTTGTTACGAATAATTACGAGCCATTTTACGGGTTATTACGAACTATTTATGGCAAAAATCTACGATAAATACAAGCAAGTTACGACAATTAACTAGCTCTTTAGCTCACCTGACCTGAAAGGTCAAGTGAGCTTTTCTCATCACTTGGCGACCGTCGTCCGTCGTCGTCGTCTGTTAACTTTTACAAAAATCTTCTTCTCTGAAACTACGGGGCCAAATGTAACCAAACTTGGCCACAGTCATCATTAGGGTATCTAGTTTAAAAAATATATCCGACCACCCCACCTGCCAATCAACATGGCCGCCATGGCTAAAAATAGAACATGGGGGGTAAATGCAGTTTTTGGCTTGTATCTCTGAAATTAAAGTATTTTGAGTAAATTCGACAGGGGTAAAAATGTTCATCAGGTTAAAATCTATCTGATCTGAAAATTTCAGACGAATCAGACAACCCGTTGTTGGGTTGCTGTCCGTGAATTGGTAAATTTTAGTAAATTTTGCAGTCTTTGGTTATTATCTTGGTGTAAGGGAGGTAATCCAAACACATTTAAAGTAAAATGTTGTGTATGATTCGATTACCTCCCTTATACTGCTTGTAAATTATGTATAAAGAAATGTAGATTGTCTTGGGGTGATTTATAGCTGTCAATTTATTTTTAGAAGTTACTATTAATTAATATCAATTTTAGCCATATGTAATTTTCTATTTTAAGATTTTTATGATGTATTTAAATGGGTAATTATGTTTGCAAACTCCATGAGAAATTTGAATAGGGATTATGACCATATCTTAAGGGAAAGAATTTTTTTTTTGGAAAAAGGGAAAGTTGGGGGGGGGGGGGGTGAAAAAAAATTAGGGGGGTAAATAAGAAATTGGGGGGGACAATTTTTTCTCATTTCAAAATTCAGAAATTAAAAAGAAAATTTCTTCAAATATTTTTTTTTGCAGAAAAAGGGGCGGGGGGTACAATAATTTTTTTTTTTGGGGGGGGTCAATACGCAACAGCATAGTGTATTGCGCAAAAACAAAAGGAGGGGTAAAAATTTTTGTTTTTTTTTTTTTTGGCTCGGGGGTTCAATTCGCAACAGCATATTGTATTGTACAAAAAGCAAAAAATTGAATATAAATTCAAATCATATGACCAATTCTAAGTTCTTTGACTACAGTTATTCTGTGTCAGAAACCTATTATGTGTCAAATATTTAATTACAATCCAAATTCAGACCTGTATCAAGCGCGAATATTGTGTCCATTTTTGCCCCAACTGTTCAGGGTTGGGCCCCTGTGGTTGTATCCAGCTGCGCTCATCAAAGCAATTTATTAATGCTTTTCATTATGATTTTAACCTTATTTTACATGATTTCAAAAACAACAGTAGATACAGGTGAGCAACCCAGGCTCTTGAGAGCCTCTATTTATGGATTGTTACGAGTATATTACGGAATGTTATGATTCATCTAAACTTTTACGTGTAAATTACGACCTGTTAACGTGTTGTTACGAATAAGTTGCAACAGTTAGTTCCGAGTATTTACGATGTCCTTATGCTTTTTGCAAAAATGTGTGCAATTCTCTGTGTATAATCTTCAACAACTGACATCCAGCAAAACAATTTTACGTATTTATTCGTAAAGTACTCGTAACTGTACGTAAAATGCTTGTAATAACTCTTAACAATCTGTAAAGCGTGAATGAAATCGTAAACATCACTTAAGCACTCATAATAATCCATAAACAAATCGTAAAACAAATTGTTTATGAGACATTTACGGATTCTTGTGAGTAGTTTACGGGGTTACGTGTTGTTGTGTCCGGTTTACGATACTTACGGATTTTAACAGGTTACATGTATTTACCGAAAATGCAATCCGTGGAAAATTGCAAGAAAATTTTTGATATGTCAAAAAATTTGCCTCTATTTTCACGCATCCTCATGAATGTCTGTGAGTTGTGACGAGTTATTAACGGATACCAATGAGTTATGTATGGATACTTGCGATTGACTACAAGTTGGCGATCCGTTAGGACTCGTAAGAAAAATCTGTGTGTGTGAAGGGTGTATAACTGGAAATTGTGATGTAACTCATAAGATATCAGTCTGTTTGAAAATTGTATTTTTTTGAAAGAATGACTAGGTTTTCAACAGTTACAAGTTAGATGTCAACTGTCGGCGACAGCACCATATTTGTTGTAAGTACCTGCTTTATATACAAGATTCTTTTTAGTTATTATAATAACTATAGTTATAGTTTGTTTTAAACAACATTACAAGTAATTTTACATGTACCTTTATTATGAATAGGTTTTCATTATAATAATATACATGTCAAAACCTTTGTTCGCTTGATTTTTATTTCTATTTGAAAGATGTCATTTCTTAATTTAAAAAAAAATCATAAATCAATTAAATGTAGTATATTGATGTTTTTTCAAATAAAATTAATATTCATCTTATTCTTATCATGATATTGCAGGATGTGTCATTCAACCCTGTTCATGGTATGTTTATGTCAAAGGCTATGAACGTGCAATTCATTTTAACCAAATGGGAAAGGCTCACTAAATTTATTGATATACATAATAAAGTACAAAATGTAGTAAGACAGTGCCTCAATCTTGTATGAATCTCTAACAATATTTTGTGACAATCATAAAACGCAGAATGATACATTTTTATGAGAGATTTGTAATGTCACAGCTTTTGATGATCACATAACTGTTTTTGAAAGATGTTTATGTTCATTTAGAAGTTTTGTTTGTTATAAATTGCATGATTGTTGATCTTTGAATTATAAACTACTTTAAGGTTTTTAATTGTTTTCAATTACGAATTTCTATTTAACATACTATGTTATAGGTTCCTGATCATTGGAAGCACTACACGGCGCCTGATTTCAGAAGCAAATTTAAACAAATGAAATTGTGAAGTAAATATATAAATCAGCAGCTCTTTTTCAGGAATTTTTATTATATAATTTGATACTTGAAATGACAGAAACTTCTTTCAAAATGTAGTCATGTTCATAAACATGCGTAAAGGAGAACGAAAAAAAAAATTATACAAAAAGAATAATCCAACATTCATAAAGTTGCAATCTGCACTAGAGTTAAATAAAATACAAATCGATTAATGTTTATGAATGAAATTTATCCAGTGGAATATTTGTTACAGTGGAAAAGAGTGTTGTTTTCTTCCGGTAGAATAGTTTGGTATTCTTCCAGTGGGATTCCAGTGAAATTAAAATCCAGTGGAATTTCATTAGAATTTTGCAATATTTTCCCAGTGGGATTCCAGTGGAAATGGCATATCACTGGAATTCCAGTGGGATTCCGCTGGAATTAATTCTACCAGTGGAATCCCACCGAATCCCACTGGGATTCCATTGACATTTTCATTGGGGTTGACAATGATTTTCAACAAGGCATGCATATGTTTGAAATGTGCATTGAACACGATTAGATTTCATGTATACCTCACTGACTACTTAGAAATAAAATTTTGGTCTAAATTAAGTGTTTTACTATATTTTTTTCCATTTGACAGTTACGGACATCATAAGCAGCCGAGGGTTATCAGTTACAGACATAACTTTTTCCAGTACTGTTACGGATATCACTCTTTCTAGTAACGGACATCATCTCGATTTTTTATCGGTTGATTTCTTTGCGATACAGTAAATTCTGCCCGCAATAAACACCAGTGTTGTTCTCCTTATAGTTTTATGACTATAAAGAAAGTTCAAAGTTATTCTTACCTGATCGTCTGTCCTCCATCTCAGGAGTTCATAACTTAAGTTACGGACATCAGTTTAATCCCAGTGCATGTGAACAAATTCCCTTAAACCTCTTCCTGTCTGAAACCACTGAGCCAATTGGAACAAGCCTTTGCAGCAATGGTGCTAAGATGGTCCTACATCAGAAATGTATCAGAGGAAAACTAAAGTTTCTCAAATTATGTGATTTCACAGAGAGAAAAAAACGTTTACAGGCATGTCATTGATTGACACCAAAATCAATAGAAATTTGAGTTTCATATAGTTTAACAACGTGCAAGCATTGACATATATGCAGATTTGACAGAAAAAATATTAATTCACTAGATGATTGATCGGATTATGAAACTAAGTGGTGAATACAAATAACTTCATGTTGAATAAAAATAACAAAACAATGGAATTGTAGCAGGCGTATTTTGTACTTGCAGGTGTATTTAAGTAGGACTGTCAGTAGACAGTTAGGTTTTCGCTCAGTTGATACATTTATATCCTTATAATATTTTATCACAATGGTCCCCATAAGAAATGAAGATTGGGAATGATATTGGGAAATCTGTTCCCTTCATTTTTTTTCTTGTAAGGTTTTTCTTATCTTTGTTGTAACTTAATTTTTATCTGATTTATTTGCTTTAGTATTTTTAATTTTCGTTGCTTGAAAATTAATGTAAAAAAAACTCATACATGTATTTGGTTTTTATACGACCGCAAATATTTGTGGGCGTATTATGGTATGAGCCTGTCGTTGTCGGCGGCCTCCATAGACCGTTACATGAGTTGGGTTTCCGCCCATTTACTTTTGTTCTATTGAACATATCCTTATGATCTTTTACCACAACTGTCCCACATTAGAAATACAGGTTGGGATTCATTTTGGGAAATCTGGCCCATCCCCTTTTTTTGTGGGGGTCATTAAGGGTTTTTTGATGATTTTGGTGCAACTCTTTATCCGATTTTTATGATTTTTGGTTTATAATGTTTCTTGATAAAAATGTAAACACCTCTCTATGATTCGTTTTTCACTATATCTTACCGATTTTGAGATGGGCTGAAAACGGACACGACTTAATTTTCGAAACTTTTTTTATTTCTTATCTGATTTTGATGATTTTTTTAAATGGTTTGTCATAAGAAATACGATGACACCTACAATTTGTATTTTTCATTCAATTTTAATGAATATTTTCTCTTTTAATTCATCTTGATGAGTGTTGCTAGTAATATGTCAACATATTTTTTCTACCGTTAATGGTTTTTGAGATAAATGGAGTAAAAAGGGCCAAAAAAGCAATGTGCCTTGATATGTAAATATTTGTATTTTTCATTCAATTTTAATGGGATTTTTTTCTTTTAATTCACATTGATGAATGCTTTTATTAACATGCCAACAATTTTTTTTTCAATATTTATTGTTTCTGAGATACAAGGGATCAACGTTAGCACTTTTGAAGGAAACCTTAACTTTATATTTATTCGTCTTGATGAGTACTTTCAGTAGTATTTCACCTGATTTTTACTTTCTTTTACAGTTCTCGAGATACAGGGGGATCAAGGTGCGAAAAAAAACATGCTTCAGTTGTATCATGCTGCGCATATCAAAGCCCTTTATTATAATCTCTTACTGTTTTAAAGAAATAAGGGACCGACAAAGGGACACACCTTTTTCGACACTTTTATTTCTAATTATAGATTTTCAGGTTTTTTTAATTGGTTTGTCAGAAAAAATACATTGTTACTCCAGGCATTCTGGAAGTTTTTTCTCTATCTTTTATAGTTTCAAACATACAAAGTGTCAAATAGGTTAAAATTAGCAATTTTTGAGGAAACGTTATTTATTTTCTAGCTGATTTCAATCGAGATGTTTTCTTTTAATTCATCTTGATGAGTGCAGCAAATGGTCTTTCAATGGGTTTTGCCCACCTTTTATGGTTTTACAATATAAAGTGTTAAATGGCTGCATATGTAAATTAAAAATAAAACAATTCATCTGATTTTGTGTTACATGTAGGTCCAATATTTATCTATATGAAGCATAATAGTCCAACCATTCAATGGCCAACAGGTTGTGGTCGTACATGTATCATGCTGCACTTAGCGAAGCCCTTTATTCGATGTTTATATTCCAAATGTTCAATACGAACTTTTTTTATAATCATCGTTTGGTTATTTATGATTAATATGAATTTATTTGTATTCTATATCTCGACATTTATATTGAATAAAAAGATATTTGTGTTCAATATTTATAAATACATGTATTTATATTTCATGCATTTATTATGAAGTTATTTCAATTTAACTATTCGATTTTTTTATCCAGTACGAAAATATTTCCAGTCAGTATTTCGTTATTCATATTCAGTACGATTTGCATTCATTATTACCTTATATTTCTTTCAGATGAATATGACTGTGTTGAATATTTCGTTGAAAACATAAATATCAAAATATTTAACACTAATAACTTCATTTTGAACAGAAGTAAATCCCCGATACGATGGTGAGGATATAGGAGCATCTGTTGAATATTCCCGCAGTGGGGGCCCTTAATTGTATATTTATATTTGTTACGTACACAAAACCTTATTACATTTCAGATCTTTGGTCAGTTTTAAGGAGTTAAAATATAATATATGTTTAACATCATTCAAAGATGGCCTGTTTAAATGAAAATTTTCAACTTATATGGAAGCGATAGATGAAGAGGAGTAAACTGCAGATACTGCCTCCATTATTCTGATGTTACAGTTCCTTCAATGAGGACTTCCAGCAATACATTTTCTTGACTATAGTTTGAATCTGTTATACACAACTGTCATGACTGCAGAGGTGAACAAATAAAGAAGAGAAACACTCAAAGGTTATTAAGATAAACCTATTCTTTTATAAAGCTATCAACACTTTCTGCCAGAATTAGATTATGGGTAAAGATCAGTGAAAAGCGTCAAGAAGAACATATTTTCCAATTCTACAAGCAGACAACCGACAATGAAATTCAGTGTTTTTATTGGTTCACTTATATTAGTGGTAAGTATTTGATTTGTTTGTTGAGACTCAGTAGCCCCAATTAATACATAATTATACATATATAAGTAAATGAACAAAAAATAGAAACTGATTGAAAATATGAAATATATATAAAAAAAGATATTAGATAAATGAATATATTTTATCCTGCAACGCTGGTATTGTGATGATATTAACAGAGTCTTAAATAACCTTTGTCTTATTTACTTCATTTTCTTAAGAAAGTGAACGTACAAATCACAAGCACAATAGTATAAACGAATCAACTGTGAAATGGGGTCTCTTTAATATCAAGTTCATTCTGTAGAATTTACATTTAGGAAATACTTAAACATTAAAGTAAGGATAACTAGAATTAAAGGAATGGGCTAGTTATTTCTGTTTCTTTTTGTACTAGCCCTTCTATAAACTTAATTAGCTTCATACGCATACGATAAGCTATAATTAATCTTGATAATTTTTTTTTCAGAACGCAAATTTTGGAATGTGTCAACGCCCAATTTTAAAATGCCCACAGTATATTTATAGACTGTTCGCATCACAAACGTATTGTAATTCAACTCATGTTTCATACATTTGTGTAAAAAACATGAATGATGACAACTACATGGATATTTGTGAGAAACAGCCAGAACGAAGTAGAGCAGGTTTGTCTTTCAAAATCATTCTCCACTTATAAGAGGAGAACTTTGTAATGCATTTTTATTGTGCCACCTTTGAAGAAATGTTGACACAAAGGATAACTATCATTCTGTCATCTTGCGTCTGGCGTCATAGTCATGTGTCTGCGTCCTCGTGGTCTCCATAGTTTCTTTTAGACGCAAGCATTAAATTTGAGAATGTATTTAAACTTCATTGGTGTATTTTAAGTTTTTGTCAAAATGAATTTTGATATTCCTGTATCATGTGTATCCTGGACTTGTATCAGTGAATGAATTTCAATGAAATATTCATGTAATCTTTAGTAACTAATTAATGGAAATGTGCATCTCCCTTTTTAGCTCACCTGAAACTGCTGGGCCAATATAAACCAAGCTTGGTCTGAATCATCACCAGGGTACCCAGTTTCAAAATTGTATCCGATGAGTCCAAGGACCAAACAACATGGCCTCTGTTACTATATATAGAACATAGGGGTAAATTGCTGTTTTTGGTTAATAACTCATAAACCAGTACAGATATCGAAAATCTGACGGGGTAAAAATGATCAACACGGCAAGATCTACCTACCCTGCAATTTTCAAAGTAATTGGAATACCCATCTTGGAGTTATTGCCCTTTTTTGTGAAATTTTCAAATTTTTTATACATTTTGTCGTATATTTTGAAAAGTATTAGAGATAGAGGTTAAGTTTTATTGCAAAAATGTTCAGCATGTCAAGATCAACATACCCTCTAATTTTGTTATAAATCAGAATACCCATCTTTGAGTTATTGCCCTTTCTTTGTCAAATTTTCAACATTTCAATATATTTTGCCTTATATTTCATTAACTATAAGAGATAGAAGTTCAGTTTAAATTGCAATTATGTTCAGCATGTCAAGATCTACATATCCTCTAATTTTGAAGTAAATATGATTACCCATCTTGGAGTTATTGCCCTTTTTAGCTCACCTGGCCTAAAAAGCCATGTGAGCTTTTGCCATCACTTGGCGTCCATCGTTAACTTTTTAGCTCACCTGGCCAAAGGCCATGTGAGCTTTTGCCATCACTTGGCGTCCATTATCCTTCCGTCGTCTGTCCGTCGTCCTTCGTCCATAAACGTTCACATATTGATCATCTCCTCTAAAACCAATGAAGCAAATTTAACTGAACTTTACAGGAATGATGTATGGAAGGTCCTTTACTAAGATTGCCAAAATTTTTCCGATCGCCTAAAAACATGGCTGCAAGAGCAGGACATAGTTTAACATTGGACCCTATGGGAAAACAGGTTAAAGTTTATCTCCTCTGAAACTACTTGAGCAAATTTAACCAAAATTTACAGGAATGATGTATGAAAGGTCCTTTACTAAGATTGCCAAAATTTTTCTGATCCGCCTTAAAACATGGCTACCAGCGCAGGACATAGTTTAACATTGGACCCTATGGGAAAACATTTTAAAGTTCATCTCCTCTGAAACTACCTGAGCAAATTTAACCAAACTTTACAGGAATGATGTATGGAAGGTCCTATACTGAGATTGTTGAAATTTTTCCGATCCGCTGTAAAACATTTCTGCCAGCGCAGGACATAGTTTAACATTGGACCCTATGGGAAAACATGTTAAAGTTCATCTCCTCTGAAACTACTTGAGCATATTTAACCAAACTGTTCTGGAATGATGTATGGAAGGTCCTTTAGAGGGATTGCTCATTTCGTTTGAATGCGACAAACATCATGGCTGACAGCAGGAACATAGTTTCACATACATGCCTATGGAAAAAAATATATTTTGATCATCTCCTCTAAAACTTTAATAGCAAATTGAATAAAACTGTACTGGAATGATGTATGGAAGGTCCTTTGCAAAGTTGGCTCATTATGTTCAAATCTGAGAAAAAAATGGCCGCCAGAGGGGAAATACTTTTAACTTTGGACCCTAAAAATATATTTTGATCATCTGCTCTGAAACTTTTGAAGCAAATTCAACCAAAGAATTAATGGAAGTTTGTAGAAGCATTTTGTCAGGTGAGCGATACAGGCTCAGCCCACTGAGCCTCTAGTTAGCTCACTTATGTGGGCTTATGACATCACTTTGCTTCTGTCGTCGTCCATCGTGGTAAACTATTACAAGGCTCTTCTCCTCAGAAACTACTGGGCCAAATACTTCAATTTTTTAAGTAAATGTTCCTTAGCGTAGCTAGTTTATAAATGGTATCCGAGGTTTTGATCAATAATCAAACATGGCACCCATTGCTAAAAATAGAACATAGCGGGTAAACTGCAATTTTTGTCTCGTATCTCAAAAACTGACTTTCAACCGACATGGCTGCTGTTACTAAAAATAGGAAAAAGGGGGGATGAATTTAAAAAAATCTTCTTCTATGAAACAAGGCCAATTGGAACCAAACATGGCAGTAATGGTCCTTAGGAGGTTCTCAGAAATATGTCCGATGACCTGGACTGTTAACCAAGATGGCCACCACAGCCAAACTTAGTTTAACATAGGGCCCTATTGGAAAATTCATTGAAAACTCTTCTTGTCTTAAACAACTTGACCAATTGGAACCAGACTAGGCAGCAATGGTCCTTAGGAGATCTTCTTTCGGAATTGTGTCCGATTTTGTGGACTCTGAACCAAGATGGCCACCACAGCCAAACTCAGTTTAAAATAGGACCCTTTGGGAAATTCACTCAAAATTCTTCTTGTCTGAAACCACTAAGCCAATTAGAACTAGACTTGGTAGCAATGGTCCTTAGATGGTCCTTTCAGAATTTCGTCCGATGACCCGCACTGTCAACCAAGATGGCTGCCACAGCCGAACTTAGTTAACATAAAGCCCTATGGGAAAATTCATTGAAAATATTCTTGTCTGAAACCACTTGACATATTGGAACCAGCAATGGTCCTTAGGAGGTCCTCTTTCAGAAATGTGTCCGATCACCAGGATTGTCAACCAAGATGGTTGCCATGGCCGAACTTTGTTAAATATTGGACCCTATAGGAAAATTCTTTGAATCATTTGAAACCGCTTAGCCAGTTGGAACGAGTCTAAGCAGTAATGGTCCTTAGATGGTTCTCTTTTAGAAATGTTTCCATTGACCTGGACTGTCAATCAAGATGACTGCCATAGCTGAACTTAGTTTAACATAGAACCCTATAAAATAATTATGCAAATTGACTGCAACTTTTAAATTTTTAGTCCTGCTCAAGGTGAAAAGTTAAATCCTGTTGAGCGATACAGGCTCTTGAGACAAACCTTGTCAAAGGGCCTTGTGAACTATTGCCATCACTTAACGTCCGGCGTCGTCCGTCATGGTAAGCTTTCCTTTAAATATCTTCTCCTCTGAAACCGCTGTGACAAATGGAACTAAATTTGGTCGAAAGGTCTTTTGGTGGCCACTTTCCAGGTTTTCGCCTAGCATTCACGACTTTCAACGGCATGCCGTCTGTTAAAAAAAATATTAAGAAAAAAGGGGATACATTTTTTAAAGCATCTTCTTCTATCAAACTACATGTACATTGCCATATACATGTAATAGGAAATTTTGTAGCAACGGTCATCTTTCAGTCATATGTGTAACGACCCACGCTGCCTCCCAAAATTGCATAAATCACATAGAAATGTGTCCAATGATTTCGATTTCAAACAAGATGGCCGCCACAACCGAACCTTAGTTTAATATAGGACCCAATAGAGAAATCCTCTGGCCTTAAACCAATGGGAAATTTAGAATCAAATTCAGCAGCAATGGGCCTTAGGGCCCTCTTTCAGAATCCTCTCCGATAATTCTCACTGCCTTCCAGTATGGATGCAAAAGCCGAACATAGTTTAACATTAATATAAAAATATAAAATATAAAAATTATGCAAGTGAAATTTGAGAATTTTGTAGACAGCATTTTGCCTGCATATATATGCCACCTGTACGAAAAATATTTCAAAAATTTATCAGCAGCGCTGCAGAAAAATACTCTACCAAGTTTGAAGACTCTGGATTGAAATTGCAAACTGTAGATGGAGTTGATTACACAAAAAAGGTACAAGTACCCTACTTTCCCGGACCGCCCACCCGCCCATCCGACATTCACAATACTATAACCCGGACTTCTACTTCAAAAACAATGAATCATAATTTTCTGTCCATATGCATATCTGAATAGTATGTCATTATCTACAAAGTTTCATGAAATTTTGTTGTGTGGTTTCAGAGGAGTTGTGCTCACAAACTGTTGCAGTAGTATATTATGGTTAAACTTCTAAGTTCCAAGATGCACAAATCCTAGAAAAACCAGAAATCTATGATTACAAAGTTCTCCTGTCGATATGCAAATCTACATAGTACAAATGTATGTCCTTATTAACTACAATTACTTAGTTTCGTGAAATTATGTTGTGTGGTTTCAGAGGAATTGCGCTCACAAGAATAGGACTGATGGATGCGTCAAAAACATTATATCATCCGCAACTTTGTTGCGAGGGGTATAATAAGCTGAAGTTGTTTTTCACATTTCACATCGTTGTAAAGGCTGTAAGTAACTTAAATTTAAACATGTTACTCGTGAAATGTACTCTGCTCTTGATATCAATGTTCAGGTTGAAATAAAATTTGTATGGTTGGCTTAATATTTTGGGATTTTATTTGTCAGTTTGAAATTTAAGTCAGTTACCCCTCTCTTAGTCCAGTTTTTTACTAAGGGGAGCTTCTAAGAGAAAACGGTGAGAATGTATATTTTTTTTTCATTTGAATTCTTACAGACGATGCACAGAAAACTGACTGCAGAAATATAATTTTATCAGAGTTTTAAGGCAGTTATTGGACACACAAAAGTAAGTCAATACAAAAAATAATGTCAATTTTAGCACTGTCGTTCAAAATTTAATTTTTTTTACATAACTGTCGATAAACCTCGGTACACTGTTGAGCAGATTTTGTAACTCTACTCGTATGTAGTTACAATTTAACAAGCCTTGAACGCACACACTAACATGACTAAGGAAATAATATACTGGTATTGAATCACATTCCTGGGTTTTTTGTTTGTTTGTTTAGTTGGGGTTTTACTCCGTTTACAGCACATTTGGCTATTTCGCGGCGGCCAGTTTTTATTGGTGGAGGAAGCCGGAGTACCCGGAGAGGACCACGACCTTCGGTAGGAAATGGGTTTTTTGTTATCTTAAAAAGAACAATATGAATATTCAAAATCAGTTGTAACAATGATTAGATGCATTACATAATTTTGTTTTCCCTATGTGCAGGACAGCGTTATGACATCTACCATGTTTTGTGTTCTCAAATACACTAGGGGTTAGAATTATTATGAGAGGGAAGTTTACATGAATGTGCGTATAAATATAGATTCTCCTTTATGTACGTGTAAGTTATGAAATTTCTCCACCCGATAGTAATTTTTTTAATAAATTTTCAATACCTGAGCTTTAGCAAGCGTGTTAAAATCTAAAATATAACTATCGAGGGTGGAGAAATTCTATAACTCATGAGTAAATTGAAGGAGAATCAGTGTTTCTCCTATGATTTTCAACAGAAACCTTAAGAAATTTACATTGTGTCCGATATTTCTAAGACAATATTTTATTCTCCTGTTCTTGAAGTGTTTAATTGGTGGGATAAAAATACATTATATTTGTAACTACTTCCCGGTGATTAAATTTCTGCATGTGAATTCCAAACGTTTTTTTTCTACTTTTATTGTAAAGAAGATAGAGAAGTTCCGAAATGACGTTCATGTAAACAAAATGCGTAGCAATGGCATTTCTTAAGGTTTCTGTTGAAAATCATAACGTTGTCCTGCACATAGGGAAAACAAAATTATGTAATGCATCTAATCATTGTTACAACTGATTTTGAATATTCATATTGTTCTTTTTAAGATAACAAAAAACCCATTTCCTACCGAAGGTCGTGGTCCTCTCCGGGTACTCCGGCTTCCTCCACCAATAAAAACTGGCCGCCGCGAAATAGCCAAATGTGCTGTAAACGGAGTAAAACCCCAACTAAACAAACAAACAAAAAACCCAGGAATGTGATTCAATACCAGTATATTATTTCCTTAGTCATGTTAGTGTGTGCGTTCAAGGCTTGTTAAATTGTAACTACATACGAGTAGAGTTACAAAATCTGCTCAACAGTGTACCGAGGTTTATCGACAGTTATGTAAAAAAAATTAAATTTTGAACGACAGTGCTAAAATTGACATTATTTTTTGTATTGATTTACTTTTGTGTGTCCAATAACTGCCTTAAAACTCTGATAAAATTATATTTCTGCAGTCAGTTTTCTGTGCATCGTCTGTAAGAATTCAAATGAAAAAAAAATATACATTCTCACCGTTTTCTCTTAGAAGCTCCCCTTAGTAAAAAACTGGACTAAGAGAGGGGTAACTGACTTAAATTTCAAACTGACAAATAAAATCCCAAAATATTAAGCCAACCATACAAATTTTATTTCAACCTGAACATTGATATCAAGAGCAGAGTACATTTCACGAGTAACATGTTTAAATTTAAGTTACTTACAGCCTTTACAACGATGTGAAATGTGAAAAACAACTTCAGCTTATTATACCCCTCGCAACAAAGTTGCGGATGATATAATGTTTTTGACGCATCCATCAGTCCTATTCTTGTGAGCGCAATTCCTCTGAAACCACACAACATAATTTTATGAAACTAAGTAATTGTAGTTAATAAGGACATACATTTGTACTATGTAGATTTGCATATCGACAGGAGAACTTTGTAATCATAGATTTCTGGTTTTTCTAGGATTTGTGCATCTTGGAACTTAGAAGTTTAACCATAATATACTACTGCAACAGTTTGTTAGCACAACTCCTCTGAAACCACACAACAAAATTTCATGAAACTTTGTAGATAATGACATACTATTCAGATATGCATATGGACAGAAAATTATGATTCATTGTTTTTGAAGTAGAAGTCCGGGTTATAGTATTGTGAATGTCGGATGGGCGGGTGGGCGGTCTGGGAAAGTAGGGTACTTGTACCTTTTTTGTGTAATCAACTCCATCTACAGTTTGCAATTTCAATCCAGAGTCTTCAAACTTGGTAGAGTATTTTTCTGCAGCGCTGCTGCAGCGAAGATAAGCTTTGCTTATCAAGCTGACGCAGGGTGTAAGATTGTCAACATACTGGTATTACTGTTTGTTTTAGGGCATCAAACTTCTTTTTTATAAATGCGCCTGCGTTGCTTACTGTTTTCATATTCATACAATATTTAAAATAGTGCAGTCTCCATTATCAGGGCCCCGTTCAACATTTGTTAATGTTGCTGAACCAGTCCCAGTTGTAGGCTTGTGCATTACCTGGGGACATTTTGATCTCTATCTTTTTAAATATATTTAATTACATAATGAATTCCCATGCTCAGGTGTTCTGTTGCGACTGATTTACCATACACTGAGCAGTGATTGAAACCCTAATATTTTCATGAATATTTTTGCGTATGACCAAAAAAGAAATAATTGTTTGTTTCCCCAAACCCGGCTGTATCAATTTATCAGGTTCGTACACAATTTTTTCAAGGAACTTTCTAGACTATTTAGTGTTTTTCGGAGAGGACTTATAGGTTTAGCCTGCTGCCCAATCTTATTCGTGATAACTTTTATGAATAAAATATTGTTTGAATAATTATAAACAAATTTGCCTTTAAGATAGAGTTTGCAGGTGTGCATTTTAATCATATCTCGGACCATACATCGCGCATGCTCAGAAATATTACATTGTATTATGTACACTGGAATTAAAGGAGAATGTCTAAATATAAATTCTCATTATATGAAGAAAAAAATATGCGAAGTGTGCAGTATATTCTAATTTTAAAAAGGTACACTTTTTTATACGAATGGAATAAAAGAAACAATTGTAAGGTTAAGAAGATAGCACAAGGATTATTAATAAAACACATGTATTATTTTTATAATTATTAATTGACCCAATTTATTTTTGTCGATTCCATACTGCATCCATCTAATTTGACGTTCAGCTATTTTCGACAATTAGTAGAGCATATAAATTATCTGAACAGTGTTTGGTCGTAATATCAACAATCTTGCAGCACGGGAAATTCCTATGGAGCAATCATTTGACTCGAAGGGGTGGTTTTGGATGACGATATAAATATATCCAAGAACAAGAATCGTCAATCTTTTTTTAAATAATTATTTGTTATTGAACATTTTTGGAATGAAGTTACATTTATCAAATTTCGTTCTCACTTATCCTCGGCAAAAACAAAAAAAATTGTTTGCCGTAATATTTAATAAAACTACTTATATCTTTACATTTTCTCTATTTAAGAAGTTCACAATAAAAATTCAATATTTGTCCCAAACATACGAAAGTCTGCGTTTTTATGGCATACATTAGTTGTTTTTCCAAATTGTATTGATTGAAGATTTTATCATACCGTCGTATATTTTCCCGCCCGTTTTTGCACGATATTTTGGTAATCGTCACAGATACATTCTTTGACACTCGTTAATTCATTTTACACAACTAAGTTCATAATACCCTGATCCGTTACTTCAAACAATATACCGTGGTCAAGATTATTGTCAATCATTCGCTGGTCTACAGGATGACCCATTTATCTATGCTGACACCAGGGATCATATAATACTAATATTATATATATATTTATATACAGTTGCTGCTGACACCGATGTTGGACAAATCTGTTATTACGAACGTAAAAAAGAATTCCCGACTATAGGAAATTATAAAATTATGAAAAGGATTGGAATTAAAATAATAATAAAATGTATCACAAATTTCTAGTAATTTTTGTCAAATTTTGAACGGAAAGTTTAAAGGCATTTAAGTAATTAACATACTTGCCAACATATTTTTGCTAGAATCCCTGATAAAACTGGCAAGGGGCCTGGGGTCTCGCGAAGCCCCAGGTCGAAAACGAGTTTAAGGTATTTGGAAGCTGTTTCCAGATTGCAAAAAATAAATGTTTATGAATATTACTTTATTTTGATGTAAAATATTATCTTAATTCTTGATATTTTGATTGGAACAACAGTAAGGAAAACACAAAGGTAAATACATATATATGGGTATCCACTGTGATGAAGACCTTGTGGTGACTTTTGAATTGGTGTCTTCATTAAGGGAACGGAATTTGTCTATCTTACATTTTTAAAAGTATAAGCTCTGAAAAAAATCCCTGGGAAATTTAGAAATCCTGGAGAATATTAAAGTCCACCCGGTAACCCGGTGATGGTGTCAAATTTCCAGAGGTTCTGGGAGAAATCCGGAGCATTGGCATGTATGAATAAATCATACCAGGATAAAAATTCTGGCTACTGGGCTGATAATGCCAATAACTCCGGAATTAAAGAAACCATAATGTTAATTTTTAACCGTTTTATTATATCGATCTGCTGACTATCCATGGTGTTTTTTCACAGTCAAAACGAAATTTCACCAGATAAAGGATGCCCACGTTTAACGAAGTCAATAACCATCCGACTTGGATAGGATAGTTGGTGGGCAGTTGTCAAAAACATGGGCATTGCGTGGCCGTTATACTTATTCCTTAGGACCCTACTGGAAATTTTATACAAAGATCTTCATCTAGAGAACCACTGAGTGGATTGAAACGAAACTTAAGGTAACAACACTTCTGACCAAGTGTTGTTACCTTGATGCCGATTTATCATCCATTATGACCTTCAGCGGAAGTTTAACATAGGACCCTATGAAAAGTACATACAGACGGCTTCTTCGTGACACTTACTGAATGGGCTGAAACCAAACATGGCATGAATGTTAATCTCAAGGTCCCTTATTGATGAAAAAATGGAAATATCAGGTCAGTGATACAGGCTCCTTGGAGCCTCTGGTTTATTTACTTGCACATGCAATGTTTTGGATGCCACTTTCTGCTTAGTACTATGTTTAACTTTAGTTTTGTAAACACAGAACAAATATACAGTTAACTGTAAAAAAAAATTTAATCAATTTAATTACCTATGTTAATTCTTTGTTTTACAGGCATACAAGCTATTATGAATTTGGAGCACTGGAAATTTTGGACGATCTCTTTTCTTGAGTATCTCCCTTATGCAGAGATCAGTCCTTTGATGGTTTTGGCATAACCCCTTTTGGTCATTTTGGTGATATTGAATTGCACTTCAGACCTTTGAATTATTATTGTATTGGATTTCAAAATTTTAGGCCTTGAATACAGCTGATGAGATTTAAGTCTATGAAATATGCACATCTTGAGCATCAAAATTGGTATCAAAGAATTGTATTTTTACCATTGGAGTCTATATGCCATTGCTGATGGACTCCAAATCCCAGAGGATATCCCCAGCTCAGTTGCTAGTATTTTGATAATAAGCCGAATCTGATACTTAGAATATATTGTTACAAAAGTGTAAAATTTTGCATTAACTAAGGAGTATCTCCGTCGTGCATGGCTATGTCATTAAATGGTTTTTTGTGTAACCCCTTTTGGTCATTTTGGTAATTATGAATTGGTCTTCAACCTTTTGAATTTCCACATTTTAGGCCTTGAGCACAACTGATGAGTCATAAATCACATCTTGTGCATCAAAATTGCTAACAAAGAATTGTATATCTGATGATTCATAATTAAGAAAGTGACTATGATTGTCTCCAAATTTGTTCAGTGATCAATTATTCTATGCATAATGGTAGATTTGAAGTAAATTTATTATATGGCAGTGCAGTATCCGGATGAAGGTGGGACCAGTGTTTAGTTATTAAGATCAGAAACCCTGCTAAGACTCAAAACAAGAATAAGGCATAGGAAAATGAGGTTAGTGCGAAATATTTAGCAGCAATGTTGCAGATGAGCACTTCAGTGCTATGTTTTTATATAATGGACATGTGCAATTATGGTGGATACATTTGGAACATTTTTGCGGAATTTCCGGATTGTGAAACTTAGTCAATTTTCAGGTAACCTATTTTGTGTAATCATCTCCTTCAGTTTTTAGTACAGAGTCTTCGAACTTGGTAGAATGTTTGTATATTACATGGACATATGCACCTCCTATTATGGATACATTAGGAACATTTTTGCAGAATTTCCGGTTGCTATCACATTACATATTGTTATAGTCTTCATTTCATCAATTACAATAACATTTACAAATGTCCACTCGTTAGTCATTGTTAAGTAATGTAACCTGGCGATTTGATTCTTGGACCCTTTTTATACCCCCCGCAAACAAAGTTTGGTGGGGTATATAGGAATCAGCCTGTCCGTCTGTCTGTCTGTTCAGAATTTTTTTGTACCCGCAATTTCTCAAACATGCCTTATCAGAGGTTAATCAAAATTTGCATACTGTTAGATCCTAGTACGTAGATGTGCGAATGCGAAATATGTCCTGGTCCAATACTTTTTCCCATAATTTTATACCCTTTTGGACTTAGAAATTCTGTCTATCCCTCAATTTTTTTTGTACCCGCAGTTTCTCGAACATGCCTTATCAGAAGTTAATTAAACTTTGCATACTGTTAGATCCTAGTCGATGTGCGCATGCGAACTATGTCCTGGTCCAATACTTTTTCCCATAATGGTATACCCTTTTGTTCCTTCAGTTATACCCAGTTGGAATTAGAAATTGTGAGACAATTCACCATGATATGGATGCCCTAGTCCATTAAATTATAACAGCAGCGGGGGTATAGTTAGTGAGGTCCCCTCACAGTTCTAGTTTCTAGGAGTTATGCCCTTTGAACTTAGATATTTGGCCTAAATATACTGCTGCAACAGTCTCTAAGTGCATATTCTCTGAAACCACTCAACAGAATTTCATGAAACTTTGTAGATAATGAGGACATACTATTTAAATGTGCATATACACAAGAATATTTTATCAGTTGACTTTTGTAGGAGTTATGAGTCTTTAAAATTATGAATCTTGTGGGATTTTATTTCCCATTGACAATGTGGGGTCGTATGGCATGTGAGCGTGCTCACAAATGTTCTTTCATTTACTCATGTTGCTCTCAAACAAAGAAAATCATGCCTATTCATGTACTACACACTTTCAGCTGCAGAGAAACAAAGCATTATAATTACAGGTAAAATGTTACTGAAGTTTACTTATTTCAGGTCGCCGTGTGGTTTGGAGTGGAAATTTAGATACTGTACAATGTCAATTAAATCGCTACCAGCCAATGATTTTTAATACCAATGATACAAATGATTGCGTTTATATAAAATCTACATGCAAGGAAATCGGACAGTTCATTGCTAATTTCGGATCAACGAAAGATGATGTGGCATGTGGATGTGATAATGCAGAGGGATATACCTTCATTCAAAGACGAAAAAATAATACCTGTGTACCTTCATTTGAAGACTGTTCATGCTATAACAGTAACCTACCAAAGTCTGATGTACTACCGAGTAAGCATATATAACAATTTTATTATTACAAGAATAGTCAGATATGTCTTTTATACATGGATGTAAATGCTGAATATCATAAAGATAACTTTATTATAATAAGTTAATCAGAATATTCTGTTATTGGGATAGTTCGGCGGATTTTACTAAAACATGGATGTTGAATTTTGCAATTTGTGTCGGTACTTTGTACAATTTTTACACTTTCTGGAATAAAAAATAAATAGAACTCGCTATATCAGGATATGAATTATTAAGCATATTGAATTGAACTGTTTTGATAAGAAATTTATGATTACAGCAGTTTAAGCCTAACAGAATTGATATAAATCACAGCATTGTAACTGTGTCCAGTGTTAATAAATTCCTTTTTCCAACTTAAAAGACGTTGAAATTATCTTGGAATTTATTTTAGTTTTTTTTTTTTGTAATTTAGTGTAAGTTTGGCACATACATGTATAAAGGGCAAAATTATAAATAAAAAAATAACCGCAGCCAAAGTATCTAAGTTTAAGGTACTTTGTGAGCAGTCTAGAAACATTAAATTACTAGACAACAAAATTAACAATTAACGTTTTGAAATTATGTTGTAGCAAAATTTATTAAACCTTTATTCATTGTAACAATGGATATTGATAATCAGTTTTTTTTTCAAAGTAACAATACATTTTTCTTCGATTTGAGAAATTTGTTCCATTATGAATATCCTTAACAAAAGGGTTAAAAAAAATCACAAAAATCAGAATCATTTGTAACACATGATATTTAACTCGGAGGGTAGATTTTGTGGGAAAAAAACTGTTATTCCAGCTCAGTCATTTAATAAATTAAATGTTATTAGCTCACCTGACCCAAAGGGTCAAGTGAGCTTTTCTCATCACTTGGCGTCCGTCGTCCGTCGTCGTCGTCTGTTAACTTTTACAAAAATCTTCTCCTCTGAAACTACTGTGCCAAATTGAACCAAACTTGGCCACAAGCATCATTAGGGTATCTAGTTTAAAAAATGTGTCCGATGACCCCACCTGTCAACCAACATGGCCGACATGGCTAAAAATAGAACATAGGGGTAAACTGCAGTTTTTGTCTTATATCTCAAAAACTAAAGCAATTAGAGCAAAACTGACTTGGGGTAAAAATGTTCATCAGGTCAAGATCTACCTGTCATGAAATTTTCAGACGAATCGGTCAACCCTTTATTGGGTTATTGCCCCTGAATTTTTAATTTTAAGGAAATTTTGCAGTTTTAGGTTATTATCTTGAATATTATTATAGATAAAGACAAATTGTAAACAGCAAAAATGTTCAACAAAGTAAGATCTACAAATAAGTCAACATGACCAAAATCGTTGATTGACCCCTTATAGGAGTTTTTGCCCTTTAAAGACGGCATTCAGCGTAAACTTTGCTTTTAAGATCTTTTCCTCTCAAACCACTGAGCCAATTGAGACCAGACTTTGGTGGAATGGTCCTTGGCTGGCCCCCTTCCAAACTTATGTCTGGCATCCCCGACTTCCATGGCTGCTGTTACTAAAAATAGAAAAAAAAGGGGGGGGGTGAATTTCAAAAACCTTCTTATATGAAACTACAAGGCCAGTTGGAACCAAAGTTGGCAGTAATGGTTTTTAGGAAGTTCTCTTTCAGAAATATGTCCAATGACCCGGACTGTTAACCAAGATGGCCGCCACAGCCGAACTTAGTTTAACATAGGGCCCTATGGGAAAATTCATTGAAAAATATTCTTGCCTTAAACCACTTGACCAATTGGAACCAGACTTGTCAGCAATGGTCCTTAGATGGTCCTCGTAGAGAGGTGTGTCTGATGACCCGGACTGTGAACCAAGATGGCCGCCACAGCTGAACTTAGTTTAACATAGGCCCTATAGGAAAATTCATTGAAAAATTGTGTTGTCTGAAACCACTTGACATATTGGAGCAGGACTTGGCGGCTTTGGTCCTTAGGAGGTCCTTTTTCAGAAATGTGTCAAATTTCGTGGACTGTAAACCAAGATGGCCGCCACAGCAGAACTTAGTTTAACATAGGACCCTATGGGAAATTCACTCAAAAATCTTCTCGTCTGAAACCACTAAGTCAATTAGAATTAGACTTGGTAGCAATGGGTCCTTAGATGGTCCTCTTTCAGAATTTTTGTGCGACGACCCAGACTGTCAACCAAGATGGCCGCCACAGCAGAACTTAGTTTAACATAGGGCCCTATGGAAAAATTAATTGAAAAATCTTCTTGTCTGAAACCACTTGACATATTGGAGCCAGACTTGGCAGCATTGGTCCTTAGGAGATCCTCTTTCAGAAATATGTCCGATCACGTGGATTGTCAACCAAGATGGCTGCCACACCAAACTTTGTTAAATATTGGACCCTATAGAAAAATTCATTTAAAAATCTTCTTGTCTGAAACCGCTTAGCCAGTTGGAACAAGACTTAGCAGAAATGGTCCTTAAATGGTTCTCTTTTAGAAATGTATCCGTTGACCTGGACTAAACCAAGATGGCTGCCACAGCTGAAATTAGTTTAACACAGAATCCTATAGAAAAACCAGCCAAATTGACTGCAACACTTAAATTTTTAGGTCTGCTCAAGTTGAAAAGTTAAATCCAGGTGAGCGATACAGGCTCTTGAGAGCCTCTAGTTTTTGAGAACACATAATTCTGAGATTTTAATTTCAGATTTTTGTACCAAATGAAAGTATTCTTTCTAAAAGCAACACAATGCAAACATCAGATCAATAGGTAGTTCGAAACTCCTCATACTTCAAATGGCATGTTTTAAAATTGGTTTGATTCGAGGGACATTTATAAAACTAGAAAGCTTGAAGATACTTTCCAGAATCAGCTCCTAACAACTGTATCAGTGTTTTGAGACAAATACATTTATTTGTAATAAGAAAATGTGGTATGCTTCACTATCATGACTATTAATAACCTTTTTTTTTTTAGCTCACCTGACCCGAAGGGTCAAGTGAGCTTTTCTCATCACTTGGCGTCTGTCGTCCGTCATCTTCCGTCGTCCGTGGTCTGTTAACTTTTACAAAAATCTCCTCTGAAACTGCTGGGCCAAATGGAACCAAACTTGGCCACAAGCATCATTAGGGTATCTAGTTTAAAAAATGTGTCCGATGACCCCGCTTGCCAACTAACATGGCCGACATGGCTTAAAATAGAACAGAGGGGGTAAACTGCAGTTTTTTTCTTATATCTCAAAAACTAAAGCAATTAGGGCAAAACTGACATGTGGTAAAAATGTTCATCAGGTCAAGATTTTCAGACGAATCGGTCAACCCTTTGTTGGGTTATAGCCCCTGAATTGTTAATTTTTAGGAAATTTTGCAGTTTTAGGTTTTTATCTTGAATATTATTATAGATAAAGACAAATTGTAAACAGCAAAAATGTTCAACAAAGTAAGATCTACAAATAAGTCAACATGACCAAAATCATTGATTGACCCCTTATAGGAGTTTTTGCCCTTTAAAGACGGCATCCAGCATAACCTTTCATTTAAAGATCTTTTCCTCTCAAACCACTGGGCCAATTGAGACCAAACTTTGGTGGAATGGTCCTTGGGTGGCCCCCTTCCAAAATTATGTCTGGCATCCCCGACTTCCAACCGAGATGGCTGCTGTTACTAAAAATAGAAAAAAAAGAGGGGTGATCTTCAAAAATCTTCTTATATGAAACTACAAGTCCAGTTGGAACCAAAGTTCGCAGTAATAGTTCTTAGGAGGTTCTCTTTCAGAAATATGTCCAATGACCCATACTGTTAACCAAGATGGCCGCCACAGCCAAACTTAGTTTAACATAGGGCCCTATGGGAAAATTCATTGAAAATCTTCTTGTCTTAAACCACTTGACCAATTGGAACTAGACTTGGCGGCAATGATCCTTAGATGGTCCTCTTACAGAGGTGTGTCTGATGACCCGGACTGTCAACCAAGATGGCCGCCACACCCGAACTTAGTTTAACACAGGGCCCAATAGGAAAATTCATTGAAAAATCTTCTTGTCTGAAACCACTTGACATATTGGAGCCAGAGTTGGCAGTATTGGTCCTTAGGAGGTCGTCTTTCAGAAATGTGTCCGATTTGTGGACTGTGAACCAAGATGGCTGCCACAGCAGAACATAGTTTAATATAGGACCCTATGGGAAATTTACTCCAAAATCTTCTCGTCTAAAACCACTAAGCCAATTAGAATTAGACTTAGCAGCAATGGTCCTTAGATGGTCCTCTTTCAGAATTTTGTGCGATGACTCAGACTGTCAACCAAGATGGCCACCACACCCAAACTTAGTTTAACATAGGGCCCTATGGAAAAATTAATTGAAAAATCTTGTCTGAAACCATTTGACATATTGGAGCCAGACTTGTCAGCATTGGTCCTTAGGAGGTCCTCTTTCAGAAATATGTCCAATCACCTGGATTGTCAACCTAGATGGCTGCCACACCGAACTTTGTTAAAAATTGGACCCTATAGGAAAATTCATTTAAAAATCTTCTTGTCTGAAACTGCTTAGCCAGTTGGAACAAGACTTAGCAGAAATGGTCCTTAGATGGTTCTCTTTTAGAAATGTATCCGTTGACCTGGACTAATTCAAGATGACTGCCACAACTGAAATTAGTTTAACATAGAATCCTATAGAAAAACAAGCCAAATTGACTGCAACACTTAAATTTTTAGGTCTGCTCAAGGTGAAAAGTTAAATCCAGGTGAGCGATACAGGCTCTTGAGAGCCTCTAGTTCTTAAACATGTTAAAAGCTTTTTAGCTCACCTGGCCTACATATGGCTGCCATGGTCGGACAAAGTTTAACCTTGGACCCTATGGGAATTTTAACATTTTCGTTATCTTCTCTGATACCATTAGGCAAATTTGAACCAAACTTTGGTGGAATGGTCCTTGGGTAGCCCCTTTTAAAATTTGTGTTTGGTTTCTCCGAATGCCATCCAACATGGCCGTGATGGCTGGACTTAAACATTGAGCCTATGGGAATTTTACTTTTTGTCAACTCCCCTGAAACCACTGAGCCAAATTGAACCAAACTTTGTCAGAATGGTCCTTGGGTGGCCCCTTTCCAAAATTATGTCTAGCATCCGCGAATTCCAACCGACATGGCTGCTGTTACTAAAAATAGAAAAGGGAGGGAGAGTGAATTTAAAAAGTCTTCTTCTATGAAAGTACAAGGCTAGTTGCAACCAAACTTGGCAGCAATGGACCTTAGGCGGTTCTCTTTCAGAAGGATGTCTGATGACCTGGACTGTTAACCAAGATGGCAGCCACAGCCAAACTCAGTTAAACATAGGGCACTATGGGAAAATTCATTGAAAAATTTTCTTGCCTGAAACTACTTTACCAATTGGAACCAGACTTTGCAGCAATGGTCCTTATATGGTCCTCTTTCAGAATTATGTCCGATGACCTGGACTGTCAACCGAGATGGCTGCCACAACCAAACTTAGTAACATAAGGCCCCATGGGAAAATGCATTGAAAAATCTTCTTGTCTGAAAATTCATTTCTTGTTCTGCATTGCAGACCAATTTGAACCAGACTTTGCAGCAATGGTCCTTGGGAGGTCCTCTTTCAAAATTGTCTGATTTCGTTGACTGTGCAGTCAACAACTCGTTATGATTGCATCATTTGCCATTCATTAGTGCAAGGTTTGAGCTTTTGCTAGCATTTTCGTGCTGAAAAGGTTTTCGATACGTTTATTTACAGGTGCTGAAAAAGAATGAACTTTTTACTTGTCATTCATTGTATTTGTGTTATAGATTTCCTTGAGGTAGACAACAAAAATCAAGTAGATAATGTACTTATGTCGGATAGAAGCAGAATGTAAGTTTTCTCTTATATACTAAGCGTAATCTGATACATGTCATGCTTTTGAATGATTTTTTTACTAAAAGTTCTCAGGATACTGTATGTGTATGTACATGTATGAATGCCTTAATTTTATTTCATATTTTTCCTGACCTGAAATCCTGTAAAGATATAAAAATAAATACGTGAGTAATTATAAACATTTGATTAAAAAAGATATTTTAAGCGTTTCTATACAATATAAACAGATAAACACAAGACTTTATTTTATTACAACTACAGTTGTATGTGATAATATAATGCTGTCCGCATATCACCATATATAAAAGAAGTTCTTTTTGTTTGAATCCATTTGGGACAAAGGTTCTTTGGGCAATCCTCCATCATTATTATATCTGATGATTCTGACCACCAACAAAACAGACATAGCAGATTTTCGTTTAACAAATACTTTTTGTTAAAATTCCCTTAAAGATCTAAGTAAAAATAGCCAATTAGAACCAAACTGTGCAGCAATAATGTTTAGGTAGATCTCATAGAATTGTGTCCTATTGTGATTAGAGGCAATGGTTGCTGAACAAGTTCAAAGAATTCTGTTCAAATATTTTTGTATATTATATGCCCACTTTTGACTTACAACATTTGTAAAATAGTCTTGTTTGTGGACTATCATATTTATTCATATTATGGTATACAAATGTCCGGCGTCTGTCCGTCCGTCCATCTGTCCGTCTGTCCGTCGTAAACATGTCGCGCCGTAACTTGAGAATGACTCATCCAAATTTCACGAAACTTAACATAGTTGTTTCTTATGATGGTCAAACGATATGTATACGTTTTGGTGAAAATTAGATTAAAACTTTTTGAGTTACGGGATTTTGTAACTAAAACAGAAATGTGTTTTTTTTTCACATGTCGTGCCGTATCTCAAAAACGATTTATGATTTTTGCTTAAAACTTTATACACTTCTTAGTTATACTAATCTAAAGATCTGTATACTTTTTGGTGATGATTCAAAATTTTATTTTATAGTTTTTTGAGTTTTTTGTAAAAAAAAGGGGGAGTTTTCACATGTCCTAGCTGCTGTATCTCAAAAACGATTTATGATTATTGCATAAAACTTTACACCTTCTTAGTTATATTAATCTGAAGATCTGTATACTTTTTCGTGATGATTCTTTATTTTATTTTTGTCTCGCCTGCGACGAAAGTCGCTGGAAGCGAGACATAGGTATAGCAATCCGGCGGCGACGGCGACGGCGACGGCGTTAACTTTTTGTAAAACCTTAATAACTTTTAAAGTATAATACTTACAATGTTCATCTTTGGTCCACAGGTGCATGAAGTGATGACCTTTTCAGCAGCACATTTTTAGATGACCTTGACCTTTTTTTCATGGTTCAATACCCACATAAACATTGCGACATAGTTTTACATTCAAATCCTTTTCTCAGAAACTATAATACCTAGAGTTATTATATTTGGTCTACAGTGAGATCTATATGGGTACATGCCAGTCTGACACCTGTCATTTGTCCTTGACCTCAATTGCACGGTTCAGTGAACTTCGAAAATCTGCGACATAGTTTTACATTCAAGTCCCTTTCTTAGTAACTGTAATGTTTAGAGTCATCATATTTGGTATATAGTAAGATCTATATGGGTACATGGGAGTCTGACACCTGTCATGTGTCCTTGACCTCAATTTCACAGCTCAGTGACTTTGTCAATTTTTTCTTCTAAAGTCCATTTTTCTGCAACTACAATGAATAGACTCATCATACATGGCTTATAGCAAGATCTGTATGGGTACATGCCAGTCTGACACCTTTCATGTGCCCTTGACCTCAATTTCATGGTTCAGTGACTTTGTCAATTTTTTCCTCAAAAGTTTATATTTCAGCAAGTGCAATGACTAGATTCATCAGATATGGTCTATAGCTAGATCTATATGGGTACATGCCAGTCTGACACCTGTCATGTGTCCTTGACCTCAATTTCATGGTTCAGTGACTTTGTCAATTTTTTTCTTTAAAGTCTATTTTACAGCAACTACAATGAATAGACTCATCATACATGGCTTATAGCAAGATCTGTATGGGTACATGCCAGTCTGACACCTTTCATGTGCCCTTGACCTCAATTTCATGGTTCAGTGACTTTGTCAATTTTTTTCTTTTACAGTCCATTTTTCAGCAACTGCAATATCTAGACTCGCCATATATATAAGAACTTGCCCACCTCATATTTTCAGATTGATCACTAATGTTTTAATTAGGGGATAGACAAACAGGAAGGGGGGGGGAGAAGTATAACTTTGTGTATAAAGTTCCATCTAGTTTTTTCTCTTCGAATGGCATACCTAAGATAATTGATACAAAACTTACATGATTATGTATATAATCTATTTGAGAAAAAGTATTTTGTTGATCATAAAACCAAAGATCTTGTTTATTAAATTTCACACATAAATAATTTCACAACCCTAACACCAGTAGCCTATTCAAATTCCCAGATTAGTCAGACAATAGCAATTGATAGACCGGTATGGTTCTTGGCAATGCACAGTAAGATTTTAAAAATATTGTTTTAAGCAATTATGACAATATACTATAGCTATAGAAGTTACTGTATTATTGGTCATATAAGCTTTAGGATAAAGCGTGGACAGGGGATATATATATGCCTTTTGTCCTTGACCTCAATTCACGGTCCAGTGACCATATTAAGGTTTTTTGATGAGGTCAGTTTCTGACATATGGCTTTTGTCCTTGACCTCAATTAATTAATTGCTCAAGTAATCACATAACAGCTTTCGTATGTCTGTTTCAAATGTACCATAATGGTAGGCAAATGATAGCATGGTCTTTGATAGTGCATGTTATTCTGGGTCAAGCGCGGACAGGCGAGACATCTTTTAGGGTCCACACTTGTTTAGTTATTGAATTTTAATTGAGCTTTTTGGTAAAAAAGGTAGTCTTTTTTGGTCACATTTCGCGCTGTATCTCTATTGCTTAAAAGTTGACACGGTTATGTTTTGCCTTGAGGTTTCCATATACATCCCACCAGCAGCTCCACATTTATTATGTTTTTTTCACAAGACGTCGGGCGTATCATGCGCTCGTGGCGCAGCTGTTTATTCTTATTGATAGCTCACATGTGGTCGAACAGGAGTCCTATTTAAATATTGTATACCCATTAATGACTTGAAAATTTGCAAAATGGTCTATAGTTACCGATCTAGAAAATTGTTTGAATAATATTCATACAAAAGCTTTAATACAATATTAGCTGATGCGAGTTCGTAGAGGAGGAGTTAAGTCCCTAGACATCTGACCATCGGTGGTATTATTGGATTATCTATCTAAGTGAAATTCAAAGGTTCTGGTAAAGATGAATCTTTGTACTTTCAAATTATTTTCAAAATAACTTAAAACGTAGAAAAAAATTTGAAATACGTTTACAAACCAATGAATAGTATAATTGCCAAGTCTCCACCCACAGTTTTAGAAATGAAAAAAATGTTTTGTATCTGGATACAGCTTCTTTATTGTTACGATTGAAATTAATTGCATAATATATATAAATATATCTTTTCAGTATTTCAGAATCGGAAGGTAGAGAGAAGGAATCTGCTTTTACAAAGAACCTGCAGACATCATCCAGACAGATCACTACAGGTAGCATTATGCTAGATTTGTTTTTATTTCCTCAAGAGTCGGTGTTGGCTTTTTGATAGATGTTTTTCTTAAGGTTTGACTTAATATTCAGATATGAAAGTTTTCATTTTAAATGAGCTCAATCACTGATTGCTGGATTATTGGGCAATTTCAGAGTTAATAATGTTCATATACATGTATATATATTCTGGATTTGCAAAATACAGGCATCAATACAAAAAAAGGAAATTGATCATAGAAATAGATTTACCATAGCAACATTTCAATTTTTTTTAAAATTGAAAAAATGCAATTTACCAATATTGGACTAAAAATTAAGGTCTTATGTGGCCTTTCAATGGAAGTAATTTTTCAACTTCTATATAAAAATCCATTATATTTGTTAAGAAAACAAATAATCTTTTCCAGCTCATTTTATCACGATTTAACTTAACAGTTAATGTCGCAAAAATTGCTATAACAAGAGACAAGCGCACATGGTCTAATTACTATCCCTATTTGTAGTTTCAAAGCTTGTGCAGTAATGTGTTTGTTATTTACTATTCTGAAAACTATCCATTTTCACTAAATATTCCTTATCTGTGGTTAATATTTCCATAATATGATTACCATGCTGTCAAACAATATAATTAGGGAGGGTGGTGGTGCATTTACCCAAAATTAAATAATTAGTGGAGTTTCATCTGAGACTTTGAGATCGATAACTGATAGAAAAAGAGTATCCTGAACCGTATTTCATGATTAAGTCCATAATTGGCTTCTTGTATCCGTCATTAATTTTTCAAGTTATACTTAGTATGAGATTAGTGAAGTTATCCACAGGGGCCCGACTTCTGGATATTGATTTCCTTTTTATTTAATTTTTTTTTTGTCTTATTTCATGAGTACTTTTAATAAATATTTACTATAACAATAATACATGGAATATTCTGCATTTATTATCAATGTGCTATACGCTATCCATGTCCTTATACTGAAAAATCCTAAAAGGATACATGTATAAGCTGCCATCTTGGATTGCCTACCCTTGCCACGATAACAATCAATTAAAAATACTTCCATGTGACAATTTATTTCATATCTGCCCTCAATCTCCCCCAAAACGAATGATTTTATTACTATTCCCTAGGTCAGATACTAGATTGGTGCACTTGTAAGATGACACGGGACCTGGGATTTGTGGTTAGATTTGTCAAATTTCTGTTTCAAGTCTCAGGCTGTGTTTCGTTAGTGTTATAGCTGTTTGTTCGTGCTGAATCCAAACTTGATGTAATGAAAATTTTCATATATTCAGTCCTTTGAGATGTTGTAATATTTTCTTACTGGCCCTTACCCTACATTAGGAAATAAATTTCTAATAGGAAAAAAATTGATCAATTAATTGTAAGCGTGTTTTTAATCAACATTTTAAACATTTTAGGAAAAAAGAGGCCACCGAAGACAGGCATTAACAAGATTACTTCATTAATACTTCCAACTGGTATGTGCTTTTAAAGTATAATCAACAATAAAATATAAGTATGATTATTACCTATATGTATTTTTGAGTGCTTCATATATGTATCAAAGACTAGAATTGAAGGATTGAAATACAGAATTCACTCTGTCAATCTTCAAAATGTCATTTAAAACCCTTTACAAAAATGTCCGATGTTAGCTAAGTCCATAAAAGACAAGACAAACTCGCAAGAATACTAAACAACAGAAAAATGTAATACAATACAAACAAAAAAAGGAAATTGATCATAGAAAAGGTCATTGAAAAAGTCCATAGCAACTGATGAAAAATTTCCTAGCAACCATACATATTTGGGTTCAATATTCTATGTTATAGCTGTACAGGTCAATATTAAGGAGAAAATTGCAATGGTATACATTAAATAGCAAAAATAATCATTGATGCAAGATCTACCAGTACACAAAATATAACAGTGAGCGATTTAGGCCCTTTTTTTTATATTTTGTTTTTCCATAGTCAGGATTTTACAATACACCCCTACATCACCACCTGACCATGGTGTAACAGGGTTATTATATATGTAACTATACAAAAATATTTTATGACTATGTTTTTCTTTAAATTTAGATAAAAATCACTAAAAAATTATTAAATAAAACCTTGCACTCTCCCACTCACACATGCACTTAAACATATTTTGTAGACAGTATTGACCTTCTTATATACACATTACTAAAGTTTTCTCACAATAGAAAATTTTTATATATATAAGACAAAGTGAAGAAAACAAAAAGAAAAGTGAACTATTACAACAATAATTTAAGGAAAAATTTGATGTATAGGGGCCCAGTATTTCTCAAACACCAATAATTTGTTGTTTTTCAATGCAACATATTCTTCAAATTGTTGATACCGTTTTATTACCATTTTAAATTCTATAATATTTGGATTCTTCCCCTTTAGCTTACATTTATATATATAATTTTTTGCGATCAAAATCAGTAAATTCAGAAACATACTTAATGAACTTGATCCCAGGAGAATTTCCATCTTATCAATTTCAAAATCTAAATAAATTTTTTTAGATAGCTTCCAAATAATACCCAGAATTGATGCGTTACTGTACAATCAAAAAACAAATTTTCAATGGTTTCAACTTCTGATTTGCACAAAGTACAATATTTTGTATCCTTAAGATGGATCTTAAACAAAAATTTATTTGTTGGAATTATTCTATGCAAAAGTTTGTATTGGAAGTTAATTAAATAAGTGTCTTTGCAACACTTTCGGAGGACTACAAAAAAAATATTCAGGCCCTTGTGAGCCTCTTGTTTATATTGATTGGCCAATTTTCAAGAAATGTTCTTCTCTGGAACTACATAATGAAATGTTCTGAAAGTTTGTAGGAATTGTGATAGCCTCTACAAACGATCCCTTTTGGTTGAGATTCATCCGATCACCCGACTGCATGCTTTCCATGGAAGCTATATGGGGATAATTGTCAGGAATGATGTACAGAAGGACATCTATAAACAATCCAACTTCTGTTTCAGATGGATTAACAACATGGCCGCCAGAGGCAATCTTTGATTGACAAATTTTTGAAAATCTTCTCCTATAATGAAACTAAACAGTGAAATGTTTTGAAACTTGTAGGACTGATGAAAGCAATACCTCTTCAAATGATCTACCTTTGGTTGAGATTATCCGCTTATTTGACTGCTTTAGCTTTTCAAAGTTCCATATAAACAATATGAGAAATTACCTTTTTGTCATTTGCTCAGGAACTTGTGGGTGGATTGTAACCAAATATGGCAGGAATAATGTATGAAAAGACCAAATAAAACTCTCTACCTTAAATTGATTCTCATTGATTGAATAACATATCTGCCTGAGACCATCTTTTAGTGGCCAATTTTTTAAAATCTTCTCTCTTGAAACTACGCTATGAAATGTTTTGAAACTTTGCAAGACTGATGAAAGCAATACCCTCTACAAACGATCCAGTTTGGTTGAGAGCCATCCACTCGATGGAAACCATATGGGAAATGACTCTTTTCATTTACTCTGGAAGAATGGGCAGATTTCAACTGATGTTGGCAGGAATCTCATATATGGAACGCAATAGGGCAGATCCAAATGATCCACCTTTTTGAGGTCAAAGGTCAAATTTCAAGGTCACTTGACATTTGCATTTCTTTAACAGTCGAGTGGATGTAAGAGATCTAGAGCTCAATGTTTCTAATAGACTAATAGAAGCCAGGTGAGCCTCTAGTTCAAGTATCCTAGTTAAAATATAAAGCACAAGGGTTTTGGCACTTAAAACAGTTGTTTATCAGATGTATATAAAATGTGTAATTTGGTGACTCTTAAAATGGCCAAATTTTAGGATTTTAGTGAATGATAACAATATAATGATTGTGAATATGGGGTTCCATTCTTTTTAGGCCTGTCAAACAGACAAACTCAAGGTTAAAGAATACGTTTTTTGAAGGTCTGTGATCAAAATTCATGGCTAAGAAATACGTTTATTCGAAGGTCCATGATCAAGTAAAACAAAAAGAAAAATTATTTTTCTGTAATTGTATAATGTTAATTGCTTTCTTTTGTAAAATATATCTTGAGTTCAAAGGGGAAAATATGGTTAAAACATTTAATATATATATTTTCAATAAGTCATCAAAGTAAAAATATGAAGTAAATGTCTATTTTTCTAATAAATTAAGGAAAGTGAAAAAAAAGTGTATTTTACTGGTCTAGCGGACAAACTAAAGCTTAAAGAATATGTTAATTCGCTGGTCAGTGATCAAGTATTAAAATATTCTTGTGCCAAACCTTCTTTTATAAATGGTACGACATAACCATCTATACCTTGAGTTCCTCTTGCTTGATCAATATGACCATATTATTCAATATAACTACACTGTCTCTACATGTTATGTGTATTGTCTGGTGAACATATATGTACATGACTAGTTGATCAGAATTTACATGTATTCTGTCTGACCATTTACATGTAGTTAACTAAAGTTTACATGTATCTGTACATGACACGTATATAAAATGTATTACAAAATTATACCCTTCACCAAATTTTCACGAATATTTCGAAGTGTCTTTATTTACAAAATGTATAAATAATTTTCCTTCCTCACATATTTTCCAGTTTATGGGTGTACATTGAAAAAAGAAGAAAGATTGTAAAGTTTGAGCTGGCGCATTCATGCTTATGTGAAAATAAAATATGGTCTTGGGCCTCCTATGCAAAGATTCACTTCAACATATTCTGGCTTGAAAAAAGTTATTGTGAGAAAAATTATTCTTTTTGACTACTGAGCTAGTTCAAATCTTACTTAGCAGCATTTTTCTTCAGCAGGTCTTATATCAAATGTCTACCAGTCAATACCACCAACCCACCAAGATGTCTGTCACAATCAATCATTTAATTTTTGTCCTTGTTGGAAAATTGAATCCAGGAAAGCAATATACTGCCTTGGTCAAAAGTGTATTATAAAAAATAATTCCTTATATTTCTCTTTTATTCACATCTTTTACATACTTATCCTGATTATTAAAAAAGTAATTGTTTCCATTCCTTTTTCAGTGATGTTTAGTATAATGGCAATGTGTTTACTTTTGGTGGTAGAGACCAAGCGTTTCCAAGAAAGTCCATTGTTTAAGTTGAGCATATTTTCAGGTATTTATTATATTCTTTATAGATAATGTATGATATGTCTTTTTAGATAAGAATAAAAATGACCATGTTACATTATTTTCGAAGTGTAAGACCTAGAAGAACATTAGACTATTCAATAAACAACGCCAACTAAATGATTTTATACCCGTATTTAGTGTTGCTTAAATATATGTAATACAGTTGTAAACTAGTAGGAGCTGTTTTAGTTGAACTAAAACATAAGTCTACCCTTCGTACATATGAAAAATCAATAGCTTCATTCTTAATATGATATGTGAACATATCTTAAAAAACAATTAATGGCATAGCATATTGCCAAAAAAGCCTATTATTTCACCTTGAGGTCAAAGGTCAAGGTAAAATGTTGACATGTTGATACACAACATACAAACATACCATATATCATTAGTTTACCTCAAAGGACAAACATATTATGGCCCAGACTAGCATATTTTCCAAAGAGCCTATTATTTGACCTTGAGGTCAAAGTTCAAGGTCAAATGTTGATGATAAGCGCCACACACCATCTCATTAAGAGACATTTACATACCATATATAAGATCAACTCAAAGGGTAAAAACAAATATGGCAGGTACAAACATATTGTCAAAAAATCCTATTATTTGATCTTGAGGTCATAGGTCAAAGTAACGGTCAAATGTTGATCATTTATAATACGTTGCGATCATCTGGAAAAAAAGTTTGATTTTTTAAGTGAGGAATTAATAATTCTAGCACTTTCCTTAAAACTGCATTTCTAAAAAAATACATAACCAAACAACACATTAAAGCCACTGAACAGTTCCAAACTCATACCCAACACTACAAAGTTCTCACTATATTGGGTATGTGGAGGAGAGTCTGAAATTGTCTTTTAGAAAGCTCTTTGGACAACATCACGAGTTGGTTGATTGATATACTGTTTCTGTGTCTCGACTTACTTGTGACTTCTTCGTTTATTTCCCTTTCTTTCATCTTTGATATCATTGACACAATTTGTCCCCAGATTGGATACTCTGGGGATGAATCTTTCGTTGGCAATCACATGACGAGTGATGCTAGCATAGTAGATGTTTACTCTGTAGATATGCCTGATCTCTCCCTTAGGGGTTCATGTGATGGCTAAAAAAGTTCATTGATCCATAGTACTATTTGCTGTGTGATTTCAGGTTAGGTTATTACCCGACACAAACAGAGCTCTTTTCAATAATGTTTGGTTAGCTTTATGACATATGAATTGAATTTCATACACATATTGTTCCTCTCTCCTGACATTTCGTTTTCCCAATAATGATTACTACTCCTTTTATTACCTAAATTACATAAAAATCCATACACATTTCATTTTATTTTGCAGCTAGCAAATTTACCACAATTGTCTGTCCTTTTAACAAATTAAGTTCTTACATGTATAAAAGAATTTGTCATTCATTATTAAAACAAAATTTAAAGAAAATTTTGGCATATTGTTTTTTGAGTGTAAAAATTCTCTCAATGTTTTGGATAAATTGAAAACAGTAACAACAACTACAGGTATCTTGATGATGTTGATAACCCTGGGTTTCTTAAATTCATGTATTCAAAAGGCATTTCTACAAAAGTGCTACATTTGAATAAAACTAATATGATTAGTAAATGCTGTTCCTTTTTAATATAAACATTGAAAATTGAGAGATACATACTTAAATTTATAACAAAATGGACATTTTAATTTTTCCAGTAATAACTACCCTTTTTAGCTCACCTTGGCCCAAAGGGCCATGTGAGCTTTTGTCATCACTTGGCATCCGTCGTCCGTCTGTAAACTTTTACATTTTGATCTGCTCTACTGAAACCCCTGGGCCAAATGAACTGAAACTTGGTGTGGACCTTCATAAAGTTTGTAATAAGACCTGCTGAAGAAAAATGCTGCTATGTAAGATTTGAACTAGGTATGAAACATCTATGGAAGGTCCATTACAATTTTCATTTGAAAAAAAAGGAATGATTGTAGGACTCAGGTGAGCATTACAGGCTCAATTCTCTTGAGCCTCTTATTCTTACTGTTTTTAGTGTAAATATTCATAATTATTCTAAAAAAATTAAATCATCATTACAAAAATGGTTACAAAATTATGACAAGTTCTTTGTTTCTGTGATCAATGTTTGATGTTTGAAGTTGCAAAAAGACTGGTACAAGACTGACTAGACTGAAATTTCCTTAGTCTCCTCTACTGTTACCTTATGAAAGTCAGATGTTGTTCTTAAAGTTAAATCCTCTTGTCCATAAAAAAAAATCAAATATGCAGGAAAAATCACAAAATTAGCAATTTTGGGGTAAATTAAAAAACATATCGACTTCTATTTTCTCGATCTATCTGATTAAATTTGAAACATGCTTGTTACGATAAGTATCTTTCAATGGTCAACTGCTAATCAATGCTGAGCATATAGCTTCAACTCCTATTTTGTGTTTTAATTTAATGAAGTTAAGTACCCTTGACTTAATGAAAAACGTAAAGTACAAAGTCTAGTATATATAACAGCATGCACATTTTGCACGAATTTGGTCAAGGGTAGAAGATTTAAAGAGTGAAACCATACAATAATTACAGGGTTATAGATTTCAGAACCTGCTGAATGCCTTAAAAAAGTTTGAAAAGAATATCAACATCTTTTACCTAAATCGCCGGCGTCCAGAAAAGCACTAATCATAAACAATTTTCCCATCCTATTTTCTATTGTAATGTCGCAAATAAATGCAAAAGTCGCGCCAATAAACTACAGAAACTTGGTAGTTACTTGAGATCTGTTCAGAATAAGGGCTACAGGTATGAAATTTTGTGTAATTCTGTAAAAAATTGCTTTTTCTCCCAATGATTTGGAGACTTCAAACATCTACTAGACTCTCACGATTACAGCCAATTTCTGTATTCAATATTTAATAAAAATATAAATGACTTTGAACGTTTTTAGCTCACCTGACCCAAAGGGTCAAGTGAGCTATTCTCATCACTTGGCGTCCATTAACTTTTACAAAAATCTTCTCCTCTGAAACTACTGGGCCAAATTTTACCAAACTTGGCCACAAGCATCATTAGGGTATCTAGTTTAAAAAATATGTCCGATGACCCCGCCTGCCGACCAACATGGCCGACATGGCTAAAAATAGAACATAGGGGTAAACTGCAGTTTATGTCATATCTCAAAATCTAAAGCAATTAGAGCAAAACTGACGGGGTAAAAATGTTCATCAGGTCAAGATCTACCTGTCATGATATTTTCAGATGAATCGGTCAACCCTTTGTTGGGTTATTGCCCCTGAATTATTAATTTTAACAGGGTTCCCACACGACCTGGAAAACGGAAAAAGACCTGGAATTCCATTTCGACTTTTCCAGGCCTTGAAAAGTCCTTGAAATTCGGAAAAATCGCAAAAATCCGGGAAAAAACCGGGATTTAACCGGATTTGTTTTTTTCTCGTTAATCATTATTTCGATCCGCTTCGCATTGTTACTGTGACCATGCAGAAATCATTATTTGATTGCCTTAGTGTTGCTTTATAAAGGGTAAAACAAAAGGCAATTTCGCATTGAATCCGGCTACGTCTCCTGTATGTAATCTTTTGAGCGTTTTAAGTAACAGCATGTTTTGTGTTATGTTTAAAACCGACAAAATGGCGGGACATTTGACCACAAAGGGACCTTGAAAATCATGAGAAAGCACTGGAAAACACCTTGAAAAGTCCTTGAATTTGAGAAGATTTTTTTTGTGGGAACCCTGATTTTAAGTAAATTTTGCAGTTTTAGGTTATTATCTTGAATATTATTATAGATAAAGACAAATTGTAAACATCAAAAATGTTCAACAAAGTATGATCTACAAATAAGTCAACATGACCAAAATCATTGATTGACCCCTTATAGGAGTTTTTGCCCTTTAAAGACGGCATACAGCGTAAACTTTCCTTCAAAGATCTTTTCCTTTCAAACCACTAGGCCAATTTAGACCAAACTTTGGTGGAATGATCCTTTGGTGGCCCCCTTCCAAAATTGTTTCTGGCATCCCCGACTTCCAACCGACATGGCTGCTGTTACTAAAAATAGAAAAAAGGGGGGGGTGAAATTAAATAATCTTCTTATATGGAACTACAAGGCCAGTTGGAACCAAAGTTGGCAGTAATGGTTCTTAGGAGGTTCTCTTTCAGAAATATGTCCAATGACCCAGACTGTTAACCAAGATGGCTGCCACAGCCAAACTTAGTTTAACATAGGGCCCTATGGGAAAATTCATTGAAAAATCTTCTTGTCTTAAACCACTTGACCAATTGAAACCAGACTTGGCAGCAATTGTCCTTAGATGGTCCTCTTACAGAGATGTGTCTGATGACCCAGACTGTCAACCAAGATGGCCGCCACAACCGAACTTAGTTTAACATAGGGCCATATAGGAAAATTCATTGAAAAATCTTTTGTCTGAAACCACTTGACCTATTGGAGCAGGACTTGGCAGCATTGGTCCTTAGGAGGTCCTTTTTCAGAAATGTGTCTGATTTCGTGGACTGTGAACCAAGATGGCCACCACAGCAGAATGGGAAATTCACTCAAAAATCTTCTCGTCTGAAACCACTAAGCCAATTAGAATTAGACTTGGTAGCAATGGTCCTTAGATGGTCCTCTTTCAGAATTTTGTGCGATCACCCAGACTGTCAACCAAGATGGCTGCCACACCGACCTTGTCTGAAACCACTTGACATATTGGAGTCAGACTTGGCAGCATTGGTCCTTAGGAGGTCCTCTTTCAGAAATATGTCCGATCACCGGGATGTCAACCAAGATGGCTGCCACACCGACCTTTGTTAAATATTGGACCCTATAGGAAAATTCATTTAAAAATCTTGTCTGAAACCGCTTAGCCAGTTGGAACAAGACTTAGCAGAAATGGTCCTTAGATGGTTCTCTTTTAGAAATGTATCCGATGACCTGGACTGTCAACCAAGATGACTGCCACAGCTGAAATTAGTTTAACATAGAATCCTATAGAAAAACCAGCCAAATTGACTGGAACACTTAAATTTTTAGGTCTGCTCAAGGCGAAAAGTTAAATCCAGGTGAGCAATACAGGCTCTTGAGAGCCTCTAGTTTTATTATAGTGATGATGACGACAGAAGAAAAAAACACTGGAAAGAAGTTACGAAAAGATTCAGCTGACAGTGAAACAAAGACGACGTCAGGTAATTTATTTTTATATCTTCCATGTATACAATATTTTATCATTTGCTATCAAATCTGAAATTAAATGATATTTGAAACAATACGATTATGACAGGGTTATAGATTTAAGAAGCTGATAATTTATTTTAAAAGGTTTAAAAAGAATATTAACGTGTATAGTATGTTGTATACGCCAGAGTGTCAGGATAGATAAGGGGAAGATTTGGGTCCCAATAAAACCAGTTTATCCCCACCATTTTGTAGTATCTGTACAAAATTTAGTACGTCAGACTATCCTAACTCTCTGTGGTGTGTATTTTGTGTTATGTTCTGTTTTATGTTATTTTTTGTCTTTCGTTCGTCTTTTTGGTAGCATAGATGGAGTGGTATGACATTGTCGACCTTTTCTATTATCATTTTGTTATTTATTGCCAAACCAGATCCTCAGAGCAAAAGAAATGATATCCAGGGCAAACTATTTATATAGGTATAGGACGTATATCAAGTTCATCGTGCATCGTGTGGATTCTTATGAAAACAAACATAAAAACTAAAAACCCAAACATTTGGGCCCTGATCTACGTCCACTTTGATATCATTGCCTGTCATGCCATGTAGACTGAATTGTATTTGGTATTAACAATTATTGTTACTTTGGTGCCGATTGGAAATACAAGATGATCGCCACTTCAGAAATAATTTAACAGAGGCCCCTCTGGAAGAAATTACTTAAAATTCACTTTTTGAAAACAACCTGTCCAGCAGGAACTAAATTTGGCAGCAGTTATCTATAGATATTTTTCTTCCAGAATTTTGTCATATGACCCCCAATGTTAGCTTATCCTCTTGCAGAATTGTGTTTTTTGACCGCGATTTTCTACCAGGATAACCGCTACAACCAAACTTAGTTTAACATAGGGCCCTATGCGAAAACTCATTTAAAAATCTTGTCGTAAACCTTTTTGCCAATTGAAAACAAAATTGTTTTGGTCCTAAGGTGATCCTCTTTTTGAAATTTGTATGATGAACAAGGTTGTTGGCCAAGATGGCCGCTATAGCAGAAATAATCTAACATAGGACCCCATGGGAACGTAAGTTAAAAACATTGACTGAACCACATGCACCTGAAACCAATTGAACTAGCTAGACTATGAAGCACTATGATCCTCAGATAGATAGTGCGATAACCCCGAATGTCAACCAAGATGGCGGCAATAAGTTCCAGATGGATGAAAAACATGGCCGCCAGAGGCAATCTTAGATTTTTATTTGCAAATTTCAAAAATCTTCTTCTCTGAAACTATAAAATGAAATGCTTTGAAACTCTGCAGAATTGATGAAATCAATACCCTTTAGAAACGATCCACTTTTGGTTGAGATTCATTTACTCAACTGACAGCTATGGCTGTTTAAAGTTTCTATTGAAACCATATGGGAAAAGACATTACACAGGAACTAATTGGCAGATTGTAACCAAAGTTGGCAAGAATGATGTCTGAAAGGAGCTCTATTAAATATCTACCTTTGGTTCCGGCTGGATAAACAATATGGCCGCTTGAGGCGATCTTTGATTTTTATTCACCAATTTTCAAAATTCTTCTCCATGAAACTACAGTATAATATGTTTTGAAACTTTGCAGTTACCCTCTACATACAATCCACTTTTTGTTGAGATTCATTTACTCAACCGACCGCTGCAGCTGTTCAAAGTTTCCATTGAAACCATATGGGAAAGACTTTTTTGTCATATGCTTAAGACGTAATGGGCTGACTTTAAATAAAGTTGGCAAGTATCTCATATGGAAGGACAGATGCAATGATCCACATTTTTTAGGTCAATGATCTAATATCAAGGTTACATTGTCATTTTATGTTTCTTTAAAATCCCTGTGGATACAAAAGAACTTACATTTTATAATGACCTAATAAAAACCAGGTTAGCGATACAGGCTCATATGAGCCTATAGTATGTTGTATACGCCAAAGTGTCAGAATAGATAAGGGGAAGGTTTGGGTATCAATAAAACCGGTGTAACCCCACCATTTTTTAGTATCTGTACAAAATTTACAAAGTCATAGGGCCCCATGGGAACGTAAGTTATAATAAAATTTGACTGAAACACCTGAAACCAATTTGAACCACCTGACTTGGAATCATGATCCTTATATAGATAGTGTGATTATCCAAACTGTCAACCAAGATGGTGGCAACAACCAAACTTAGTTTAACTTAGGAAAATTCTTTATTCAATAATATATGGTCTCCAGTTTTCTTTGAAGAAAATTCTTCGGGTGGTTTTTCACGAAAACCGGTGGGTTGAATAATAGCGTGTATGCCTTAAGTCTAAAAAATTATAATTTTTTTTTTAAAAATATTTATAGATATGATAATGACAGAAGAAAAAAACACTGAAAAGATGTTACGAAAAGGTTCACCTGACAATGAAACAAAGATGTTAGGTAATTTATTTTTACCTAATGTTTACTTTATGTTAAAAATTGCTACATGTATGAATCTGTAATTAAATATTTTTTCAATGATTTTTTCAAGGATTCCTAACTTTTTAGCTCACCTGGCCTAAAAGGCCATGTGAGCTTTTGCCATCACTTTTCGTCTGTCGTCCGTCCGTCCGTCCGTCGTATTCTTTTCATTCAAACATCTTCTCCTCAGAAACCATTTGGCCAATTCCAACCAAACTTTGCATGAGTGGTGTATGGAAGGTCCTCAACAAATTTTCCTCATTTAGTTCTGATTGGTCAAGAAACATGGCCACCAGAGGCAATTCTTGTTTCTGATTGGCTGATTTTCAAAAATCTTCTCCTCCGAAACGGCTGGGCAGATTGGATCGAGCCTTCATAGGAATGATATATGACATGTCCTCCACAAACGATCCTCATTTTATATTGATCCGATGAAAAACATGGCCACTGTTGCTAAAAATAGAACATAGGCGTAAATTGCTATTTTTTGCTAATAACTCAAAAACCGTTACAGATATCGAAAATCTGACATGGGGTAAAATTGATCAGCATGATAAGATCTACCTACCCTGAAATATTGAAGGAAATTCCAAAACCCATTTAGGAGTTTTTGCCCTTTTTTCGTCAAATTTTCAAAATTTTAACATTTTTTGTCATTTATCTCCAAAACTATTTGAGATAGAAGTGAAATGTAAATTTGAGAAATGTTTGCCATGTTGAGATCCACCTACCCTGAAATTTTAAAGGAAATCCCAAAACCCATTTAGGAGTTGTTGCCCTTTTTTTGTCAAATTTTCAAAATTTTAACATTTTTGCATTTATCTTTAAAAGTATTTGAGATAGAAGTGAAACGTAAATTGAAAAATGTTTGCCATGTTGAGATCTACCTACCCTGAAATTTGAAGGGAATCCCAAATTCTATTTAGGAGTTATTTTTTTTGTGTAATTTGAGGTCGGGTTCTGTTACATTTATTTAAGGTTCACCCTTATTTCTGGTCAATTTTATCAACTTCATGCCAACATCAGGGAACATATTTTAACATTAAACCTTATGAAAAATAAATCTTCAACAAATTTTCCCTGAACAATTGAACCAATTGCAACAAACTTGGTCAAATAGTTGATTAATTGTCCAATGAAAACCAGACTCCAGATGAGCGATACAGGCTCTGGTGAGCCTCTTGTTTCAGATACGCCTTATATTCCTAACAGTAGAAAAATCTGCAATAACAAGTAGATAGTGTGTATATATCACAGCCTGCATGTTTAGCACGAATTTGCTCAACGTTAGAAGATTTAAAGAGTGAAACCATACAATTATTACAGGGTTATAGATTTCAGAAGTTGCCCGGCTTCCAGAAAAGCACTAATCATGAACGAGTTTTTCCAGCCTTTTTTCTATTGTCATGTCGTGAATAAATATAAAAAGACACGCGAATAGCCTAAAAAAAAAACTTGGTAGTTATTCTGATCTTTTCACAGTAAGGACTACAAGTATGACATTTTGTGTTATTCTGTAAAAATTGCTCTTCCTCCCAATGACTTGGGAGACTTCAAATATCTACTAGCCTCTAACAAATAAAATGCTTTGATTCAACAATATGGTCTCCAGTTTTCTTTGAAAAAAGTTCCTTGGGTCGTTTTTTATGAAATCCGGTAGTCAGAATAATGGCGTTATGTCAATATCTAATAAAAATATAAACGACTTTGAACATTTTTTTATTATAGTGATGATAACGACAGAAGACAAAAACACTGGAAAGAAGTTACAAAAAGATTCAGCTGACAATGAAACAAAGACGACATCAGGTAATTTATTTTTTACATATTCCATATATATACTATTTTATCATTTGCTATCAATCTGAAATTAAATGATATTTGAAACCATACGATTATGACAGGGTTATAGATTTCAGAAGCTGCTAATTTATTTTAAAAGGTTTAAAAAGAATATTAACATGTATAGTATGTTGCATACGCCAGAATGTCAGGATAGATAAGGGGAAGATTTGGGTCCCAATAAAACCAGTTTATCCCCACCATTTTGTAGTATCTGTACAAAATTGAGTACGTCAGACTATCCTAACTCTCTGTGGTGTGTATTTTGTGTTATGTTCTGTTTTATGTTATTTTTTGTCTTTCGTTCGTCTTTTTGGTAGCATAGATGGAGTGGTATGACATTGTCGACCTTTTCTATTATCATTTTGTTATTTATTGCCAAACCAGATCTTCAGAGCAAAAGAAACGATATCCAGGGCAAACTATTTATATAGGTATAGGACGTATATCAAGTTCCGTGTGAAGTCTTTCGTGCATTGTGTTATGAAAACAAACTAAAAACCCAAACATTTGGGCCCTGATCTACGTCCACTTTGATATCATTGCCTGTCATGCCATGTAGACTGAATTGTATTTGGTATTAACAATTATTGTTACTTTGGTGACGATTGAAAATACAAGATGATCGCCACTTCAGAAATAATTTAACAGAGGACCCTCTGGAAGAAATTACTTGAAATTCACTTTTCAAAAACAACCTGGCCAGTCGGAACTAAATTTGGCAGCAGTTATGTACAGTTATTTTTCTTCTAGAATTTTATCATATGACCCGGAATGTTAGCTTATCCTCTTGCAGAATTGTGTTCATTGACCGTGATTTTCTACCAGGATAACCGCTACAACCAAACTTAGTTTAACATAGGGCCCTATGCGAAAACTCATTTAAAAATCTTGTCGTAAACCTTTTTGCAAATTGAAAACAGAATTGTTTTTGTCCTAAGGTGATCCTCTTTTTGAAATTTGTATGGTGAACCAGGTTGTTGGCCAAGATGGCCACTATAGCAGAAATAATCTAACATAGGACCCCATGGGAATAAAAGTTAAAAACATTGACTGAACCACATGCACCTGAAACCAATTGGAACTAGCTAGACTTTGAACCAATGATCCTCAGATAGATATATATATATATAGTGCGATAACCCGGAATGTCAACCAAGATGCCGGCAATAATCAAACTTAGTGTAACAGAGGTAAATGCTTTGATTCAACAATGTAGTCTCAGATTTTTTTTTTTTAAGAAAGTTCTTTGGGTCGTTTTCCGTAAAATCCGGTAGTCAAAATAATGGCGTTTATGTCAAAATCTAATAAAAATAGAAATTACTTTAAATTTTTTTTTATTTATAGCGATGATAACGACAGAAGAAAAAAACACTGGAAAGAAGTTACGAAAAGATTCAGCTGACAGTGAAACAAAGATGCTGTCAGGTAATTTATTTTTACATCATCCATGTATACACTATTTTATCATTTTCTGTAATTAAATGATAATTTTTCAGATGTTTTCAAGAGTCCCTAACTTTTGTCAGATAAGCCTTCTATTTCTAACAGTACAAAGATCAGCAATAATCTTTCTTCATCTTCAACTAGTAAGCCAATTAGGTTCGGAGTGTCATGGAATTTGTGAGTGCCCCTTTATAACTGTGTGAGGGAGTCCATATACCTTTGATTGTTGTCCCATATATTGCTACGTTTAATTCTTACATTTTCTCTATCAATGAAAGCTCATACAACATTAGTAATGAATTGTAGTTAAGGAACTGTATTTTAAAAACCTTCCAAATATGAATTATATTAAATTGCTTACTTGTAGCATCAGAAGAGGAACAGATTGATAAATATAAGAAAAGAATGATTCTTGTTATCAAAGCAAGATCGATATTGGGTAATAGTAATACTGCAGCATATAAACATCGTATCATCAATCCGACATTATCTGTCCTGCCTAAATCAATAGTGGCATAGAAAAAGGGTTGTACGGTGTACTGATTGATTTGATAAAACAAATTCATGAGAATATTTTCTAAAATCTGATGACGTCTGAGCCCAGTTGATCAAATGTTAATCACCTTTTCATTTTCCATTATTTTTATTGTTAAGAGATATTTCTGTAAAGAATTTTGCATGGACATGCAAAGTCATAGGATAAACCCATCAGAAAATTTTCAGTTCTCCGGCATAATCAATAAAGTAAAAATTTGAAACTAAAAATTCTGGTTAAATTTTGAACAATTGGGCCCTGGTGGTACATGTATCTATGCTTTCATTCTTCTTTTCCGTAGTAATTTTTATAACCTAGATATTTCTATTTTAACTGATAATGAGAATAAGTTGTTTGGTGGATTGCAGATTCCAAACATGAAAAATAGACCTGATATTATCAGATACTTTAAACATGTTAGAACTGTTTGGTTCTGAAAATTATTTTAACTCGAATTCGATATCTGTATTGATTTGAATCCGCATGCTTTGTCATTCATTTACTGGATAACTCAAAATACATTTTCACCTATATTTCAGAATTTCAAAACCTTATCAAACATTAATCATCTAAACTTGAATATGAATCCTCATTTGAATCCGCATGCATTATCATTCATTTACTGGATGACTCATCAATCAATCGATCAAATCAACCAAACTGACAGAACTCCAGACGAAAATTAAATATCACATGACAGAAACATAAACACAACAGAGATTCAAGTTTAAATGTTTATCTCCAGGACTTCCAAAGATTTTACTATTACTGAAAATTTCGAAATACATTTTTGCTCATAATTCTGCCCTAAAGAAAAACTCAGAAATATTTTGCACACTGCATATGAACCATGTGAAAAATTCATGAAGATACATTTTAAATTAAATTTATATACATCTGTAACATTTCAGATGATTGGAATCCTTTCTTCAGATTCACCAACATGACGAACTTAACACACTTACATTACAGTAAAACATTTCCCTTCATTTTAGGCACTGAGTAATCTCCCGATCTTCTGATATCTCATATTAAACCAAAATCCTAATATTTAAAAGAAGTATAGATTTACAGCCGGCTTTCACCAGATAAAAAATTAAAATGCAATGGAACAATACCTCAAGTGAGCAATTAATTCACATACAGGGAAATTGCACAATATATGGTATAATGCATCTGTAAAATATCGTCTGCTAAAGACATTGCAGTTATCTATAGATAAACTCATTAAACCTAGAATATTTTCTAACTATTGCCGCTAGATGTCGTAATGAAAAGCGCATTTGGGTGCTTTAATGGAACACAAAAGCTTTGCATTAAAAACAAGATGATATCAACAATATTGTCTGAATGTCTGACGCGAATTCTTAAAGAATGCTATTTGCCGTCAGACAAATATCGGACTAATCGAAAGCATGCATTCAAGTTTTTTTTTGTATAGATGTTAATCATAAACATCGATGAATATCAGACAATCGCCATTTAGTTTTTTGTTACATTTCTTAAATTCGTATAATTATGTTTTCAGACGAACCATGCTGTACTCACTTGGTTGGAGGAAATAAAGTGGTCAAAGATGAAATAAATAAAATGATGGGAATGAGTAGCATTGAAGGAATGTCTGAAAAATGCAATCATTTTGAAAACGAGGTTGGGAAGTTATTTGGTGATGCAACTAGTCAATTTACGGCCGATATTACGATGAAAAAAGCTCAGGAAATGAAAAACAGTTTTGATCATGTTGAACATATTATATTGCTGCTTATTGACTTTGATAATTCAAATACAGACATAAAAACCTTAAAGGAAAATAAGAAATACCTTTGGGAAACTTTCGAAAATCAGATCATTGTTTTGTTTACTCATACTAATCAAACTGAAGGCAATCAGACAGATGACACATGGTTAAAAAGCCATCCAAATATGCGGGAAATATTCAAAAATGAAAAATCCTACTTTATTTTTAATGTAAAAGGCAATGAGAGGGAAACAGCGCTGCAGGTAAAATGCCTCAAGGCATTGATCGAATCTCGTACTTGCCGGAATGTACTACAGTTGCTAGAATTTTGAATTGAATCGAAGCATTTAAAAAATTAATTCATATCATAATGCAGAAACAACTTAGTTTACCATAAGACCATGCCAAAAGATTCTGTTGCATTAAATGTTCAGTGTGTCCGATAAAGATATCAAAATGGCCATTTGTTTCGAACAAACTACGAATCAAAAATATATAATATATAATATCCCCATATAACAATGTAACAAGTAATAAAGAATCATCTATGCTTACACACCCTGTAATGTAAAAGTTTACAACAAAAACGAACGGAAGATTTACGGTCGATATGTAAAGCATAATTCTTTCCGGATGAAATAACATCCGGCGGAAAAAATATTACATATGATATTGCAAGATTCTTTCCGGTGGAAATTATTTCACTGTGAGATATTTTCCATTGACATGAAATTTTTACCGGAAAAGGTTTACAGATAGAAGGTGTGAAATTGTTGTTTTGAGCCAAAGTAGTCATATTTAAAGATTAATATAGAAAAGTTAATAAAAAACTAAATCTTTGCAAATACTATGGACTCATAATGGAGTAATTAAATAAAAGCTAAAGTAGAGATAAAAAAACCAAACAATTGTATTGTAATCGGAAATAATTTCATAGATGTTAATTGTAAAATAATATCCGGAAATAATTTTACAGTAAAATATCATCCTTTTGAAACCAAAATTTTCTATTTCATAATCACAATATAAAAAGGAAGAAAATTATAATGAAAAATATGTAACAAAACCAGAAATAATTTCACAGATCTTAATTGTGAAATAATATCCTGATCAATAAGAAAATAAGGTAAGTGAAATACAGGTACAAGTGAGTTGTTTTCAGATGTGAGTACAATTAAAAAAGTAAAGGTAGAAATATAGTTGCATCACTACAGTAATGGAGGAATCAGAGTATGATGATATATTCAACTATTAATGGTAAATACTTTCCCTACAATACTTTACTTCGCAATGGTGCCCAGGAAAATATTTCACAGCTGGATAGTATTTATCTATGAAATATTTTCCGACTATTTAATTTTTAATTAAAGTCATCATTTTATATTTAATAAATTAAGAAAAAAGGAAACAATTTCACTATGAAATTTATTCCGGAATATAGTATCCATAAAATGAAAATCTCTCATAATTACCTCCCTTTGATTGATAAATTATGCAAATATGTTCTACCTTAGTGACACATTTATCATTATGGTTAGGTATATATAGATTGTGAGTACCTTATAAAGTAGACAGTGGGATTCTATTTCACAAGCTTATGTGAAATTTTAACCGGAAAGGATTTATACTTTCCATATAAGATGGAAAGAATTTCACTCCTCCGGAAGAAATCTAACTGTGAAATACTATGTCTGGAAACTATTTACCGTGACAAATCTTCCGCCGGAAAAAATATCACAGAGGAAGAAATAAACCGTTACAGATACATTAACCATCAACCATGCGCCATGAATGAGCAATGGACGCTCCAAGAGTACTGAATCCAACAATTTGCAGACAATATACATGGTATATATTATTGTGTTTCTGATTTTCAATAAATTTTGAATTTATTTACATGATTCATATTTTATGTGTTTTAAATTTTGTGCATGATATACGCAGTATTGTTGTATTATCATGCTTTTTATAATGAAACAGATGATGAAATATTTTTAAGAAATATGCACATCCATGCATATTCTGCATACATGTACAAAAATTTTGGAATTGCGGTTTATGTGAGCTTCTTAATTGTTAGTTGTTTATTTAATTTTTTACGTCCAAAAATTGGATAATTTTTTCCTATAAATATTTAATTTTCTTTTGTGAATGTCATTATTCAGCTTACATTGCATATGCAAAGAATTTTAAGTTTTTGTTTAATGGAATGTTTGTTAATTGTCGTTGAGCTCAGTAATTAAGACATTTGGATTCTCTGAAGCCATAAACTACAAATATTTGTGGACATTAGCATAACAACGTCTAAGTATGAAGTTTTTATAAAGGAAGAGAGAGGGAAATTATAAGAAATAATCACTCTATAATTGACATCTACAATGTACTTACATATTACTTGCTATGAAAATATACATTCCCCTGAGCTAACAAACCATTTAAAAAAAAAAAGTTGAAACTGCTTTGCTTATAAAGCAAATGACTTTGTTCAGGTAATCACAAATGATGAAGATGATGTATTTTTAAATATAAACAATGTATTGGATGAGTTTAATAACGGTACTCAGGTAACAAAACCTAAGCTGGACCGTCTAGTTAGTGACCTTTGTAATTTTTTGTGTAAAAGTGCTAGTACCGTATTTGGTACGAAAAATAAAAATAAAAAACACAATGATAGTGACAAACCTTGGTTTACCAAAGATTGTAAGACAAAACGTGATGCATTCCACGATGTTAGAAATAAATATAAAAATAGTAAGTCTGCTGAAAATAAAATATTGCTAAATGAAAGTCAAAAGATTACAAGCGAGAACTAAATAAAAGTTTTCGTGAATTTCAGGAAAAGTGTGCTAACGAGTTGAGATCTCATTCAAAATCTGATTCAAAATCGTTTTGGAAGACTCTGAAGAAATTTTCTGGTAATTCAAAACGATATCCCCCTATCCCCATTGACACTTTTTATGACTACTTCAAGGAATTAAATAATTCCAATGAAGAGCATGAAGGGACTGAGGAAGAGTTTTTGAACACAGTTTGTGATAACCCGTTATATGACGCACTCTTAAACGATGAAATTACAGAATCAGAAATCTCGATTGCTGTTAAACGTTTAAAAAATAATAAATCCCCGGGTCTTGATAGTATTTTGAATGAGTATCTGAAAAACTCACGGCCGTGTTTAATCCGTGTGTTATATAGAATTTTCAATATGGTCTTAGACACAGGTATCATACCTGAAAATTGGACTCTAGGTATAATAAAACCAGTGTATAAGAACAAAGGTAATTGTTTAGACCCAGATAACTTCAGAGCGATTACGTTGATCAGTTGTTTAGTCCTAAACTATTTACTTCAATTCTAAACGAAAGATTAACTTTTTTTGCCAATGAAGTATCTTTGATATCATTTAATCAAGCCGGATTTCGGAAAGGGCACTCTACCACTGATCATATATTTTTACTCCAAGCTCTAATTTCGTTTTATCAAAATTACGGAAAAAAGCTGTACAGTGCATTCGTTGACTTCCGCAAGGCGTTCGACACAGTTTGGAAGAAAATGATAAACAGCGGTATAAAAGGGAAAATATTTACCCTTATATATAATATGTATGATGATATTAAATCGTGTGTTCAATATAATGGAGAACAATCTGAATTTTTCCCTTGCCTCACTGGTGTGAGGCAGGGGGAAAATCGGTCACCATTTTTATTTTCTATATTTTTGAATGATTTGGAGATTTTTTTATCTGAATCCAATATTTTGCCACTAGAACAGGTTCAGGAAAAAAATTTCCAACAACTAAATACATTTTTAAAAATATTTGTTATACTATATGCAGATGATACTGTTATCTTGTCCGAAAGTGAGGAAGGAATGCAAAACGCTTTGTACATTTTTCAGTTGTATTGTGAACAGTGGAAATTAGAAGTGAATGTTAATAAAACGAAAATTATGATTTTTAGCAAAAGAAAAGTACGTCTCCATGCCGAATTTAAATTACAAGAAAAAACTGTAGAAGTTGTCGATTCTTTTTCTTATTTAGGTCTGATTTTTAAATATAACGGATGTTTTTCAGCAGCCAGAAAATAGCTTGTAAATCAAGCACAGAAGTCATTATTTTCAATATATAAAAATATAAGGAATCAGAATATTCCAATTGACTTACAACTAAAAATTTTTGATGCCATGGTTGAACCAATTTTACTTTATGGCTCTGAAATTTGGGTTTTTGAAAATTTAAAAATTATTGAACAAGTACATCTAAGTTTTTGTAAAAGAATTTTAAAAGTAAGGTCATCGACTCCCAATTTCATGGTATATGGAGAACTTGGTCGATATCCACTGGAAATAAGAGTTAAAATTAGAATGTTATCTTTTTGGTGTAGAATTGTAAATGATAATGATAAGCTAAGCAGCTGTATTTATAAACTATTGTATTCTTTGAAGTGTAATGGTATACAATCTTTTAAGTGGCTGAATCATATTGAGTCAATATTTAATGATATTACGCAAATTTTGCAAGATCAGTATATACAAAAATAGTTTAGCGAAATTGATAATTCATCTAGGGGTGAATTTTACAGTTTATTTAAAAAGAATTTCGAATTAGAAAAATATTTACTTAATCTACCAGAACAAAACAGAATTTGGATGACAAAATTGAGAACATGTAATTTACGTATTCCTATAGAAACTTGAAGATGGTTAAATATTCCAAAACAAGATAGAATCTGCACATTTTGTAATAATTTTATTTGAAATGAATTTCACATATTTTTTGAATGCAATAATAATGTATTAGTAGACCTTAGGAATGTTTATTTACCAAAATATTATACACAATACCCAAATATGTCTAAAATGGCTAAATTACTATACTTATGTAATGTTCCGCTATATAAACGTTTCACTGTATTTGTTAAAAAAGTAAATGCCTTGTTGTGATATGTTTTATGTTTATTGTCAATCATGTCAATTCGTCATTATATTTGTAATTTATTGTATAGTCCTCATTTTACACTTTATGTGTCTGAGCGTTAATCAATAAAATCTTGTCAAAAATCTTGTCAAATCTTGCTTATTATATTTTTGGGCGAAATAAAATGCATATATATATGCATTGTACCGTACCAAGTAAATATATCAACATGATCAATGGACACTGTCCCTTTTATTAGCTCACCTGGCTATGCCAGGGTGAGCTTTTGCCATCACTTTGCGTCCGTCGTCCGTCCGTCCGTCCGTCGTAAACTTTTTTCAAAGATCTTCTCCTCTGAAACTACTGAGCCAAATGGAACCAAACTTGGGTTGATTCATCACTTGGATATCTACTTTCAAAATTGTGTTTTTTTAGTCGGCTGGCCAAACAACATGGCTGCCATTGCTAAAAATAGAACATAGGGGTCAATTGCAGTTTTTTGCAAATAACTCAAAAACCATAACAGATATCAAAATTCTGGCACAGGGTAAAAGTGTTCAGCACCTCAAGATCTACCTGCCCTGAAATTTTGAAGAAGATCCAACGACCCATGTAGGAGTTATTGCCCCTTTTCTGCATTTTTTCCAAATTTTGCACTTATTAAGCTCAATATCTTGGATACTATAAAGGAAATTTGAAAAATTTAAATTTCATATTGTTAGGCACACAAAGATCTACAAAATTTGTAACAGGATCGAAGTTGTAGGTTCGTTCCTTTTAGGAGTTATTCCTCTTAGATCGTCAAAATTGACCATTTTTGCAGTCTTTATTCATTGTAATAAAATCGTTAACTCCTCTTACACCATAAGTTTAATTGCAACCAAACTTAGTGTAGTTGTTCCTTGGCATGAGTGCTACTAAACTATCGTTTGGATTTTTGATTTGTAAAAAAACATGGCTGCCATGGCTAAAAATAGAACATAGGGGTAAATTGCATTTTTTTGCAAATAACTCAAAAATGGTGACAGATATCAAAATTCTGATGGGAAGCTAAAGTGTTCAACACCTCAAGATCTACCTGCTTTGAAATTTTGAAGAAGATGTAACCGCCCATGTAGGAGTTATTGCCCTTTTTCTTGATTTTTTTTTAAAATTTTTTAAATTTGTACTTATTAAGTTGTATGATCATTCCTTTTAGGAGTTATTCCCCTTAGAACATCAAAATTGACCATTTTCACAGCATTTCCCTTAGTTTGCAAAATGTTTAAATGAGCCCTTTAGGAGTTAAAGTTTTGTCCCTTAAATGTCAAAATAACTGTTGATGCCTTATAGATGACCCTTTAAATGTCAAAAATAGCGTTTTCTCTTGTTTTTGCCCTATAGAATGAAAACTATTGTCGATAGAGAAAAGCTGTTGTTTGCTTAAACAATCAGCTCATTGAGCTCTACAAAAGTCTGAATTGGGTCGAAGTTGTCAGATGATCCATTATAGGGGTAATAGCTCATGAAAGACTCCCTTAAAGCTTAAGGACCAGGTGAGCGATTCAGGCTCCTGGGAGCCTCTTGTTCCTTTTATAACCTTACTCAGATAAATGACAAAACATTACACGTACATGTATGTTGAATAGTTTGGTATAAAGTTTTTTGAACAATTCTAAAGTACAGATGGGGGAACCAGTTTTGAAAATAGTTAAAATTCATGTGTAAGGAAGTGGAAAAATGATAGTTGGATGCACATTTATAATAACCCTCTTTCCCAAACATTTTTGGGGAAACCATAAATAATTTGTAATCAAGCAATAAATGCCCATTTGCTTGCATATGATGTGCTCATTTTGCTGATATTTTACTCAGTCATAAAACTTTTACAGAAATAATGCAAAACATATGCAAATCACTTCTTTTTTTAACACAAAAATCAGAATATTTTAGTGATTAAATATATACAAATATTTCTTTTAACATTTCATTCATAATTTAAATTAATTTAATGTTACATGTAATTTGATTGGTCAATTTTTTTCGTCGATCACGTCATAGACTAAATTTTCTTTTCTACTACGAGGCCATTAAAAGGAATCCGACGCGGGTTATTTAGTGTGCACCACGTAATACAATATTTAACATGAAAATAAGGGGAATATATTATCTTTACTATTTAAAGATAAATGACAACTGTTTCAATATTTATTAAAGTGATTTCAGTCTTTATTGGACTATAATATAGTTTTGAAGTCGATGTAAACAACATCGCCATTAATATGTAAGGACTAATTTCAGAACAAATCTGGTTTATGTTTCCAGACCCAATGAATAAATAAGAAATAAAAGAATGTTTGATTATGATAAACTACTAATGATTTTAAAGTAAGGCGAACAGAAGTCCAACTTATTTTACTAAAAATTCTATAACACGTGAAAATGTGGCCTAAATATTCCATTTGTGCTGATTTAAAGGGAAGGACAAATGTGGATCGAGAATTAGCATACCTATTGCAAATATACCTAAATATGTTTGTACAAAACGTCATTCAGATATATGCAGTAATAAATGTGTATTTTTAAAAATTGTTTTATGAAATGAAGCACTAGATGGTCGACCATTTTGCCGACAAAAATGTAGGTAAGTTAGACCAGACTTTGCATACAGTGACAAATAACTCCTCTAATAAAATATTACTGAAATGACTTAATTCAGACTAATTTTTATTTACTGTTACTACAATAAGAAAATCAACACATAATCAAAAGTAAAAAGTTTAAGCACAGTATTCTTAAACTGATTGCCATTCTCACTTGCGATGCGTATTTTACCATTGCTTCTTCGTGAAGATGGACCCCATCTGAACAGGGCATAGTTTTCTTGGGTTGAACAAGTCCACGAAGTTGCCAGTAATTGACTTTTTTGCTACTTTGGTAGTAGTGTTATGTGTGTTATCAGCACAGGCCTCAGTGCTGAAGGTTTCCCATGAGACATGGACTCAACTTAGTCCAGATCAGAGGTCGAGGTGACTTCTGAAATTGTTAAATTTTAAACCAAAACAAACGGACTATCAGATTTCTACATCTGGACGGTTAACAATTCCATCAGTTTCTAGGGTTGCGCAAAAAGCAGGGCAGCGTAAGCAAACTGCAAAACCCATACATTTGATACCAAAAAAACTTAGAGTGACGTAATTTATCTGGTTTTGGTAGTCACAAATTTTATGTTCTTAGTATTAACAGTAAAATTTATGTTTTCATTAACAACCCCAGGGATCATATAATACTACCATATACAGTTACCGCCTCGGTGGTCTCGTGGTAGCGTGCTCGCCCCGAGTGCGGAAGGTCGCGGGTTCGATCCCCGGCCGGGTCTAACCAAAGACATTAAAATGGTATTTGCTGCTTCTCCGCCAAGCAAGCGGCATCTAGGAGTAAGAGCAAAGACTGGTCTGCTCGGAGTCCGTATAATGTGTCCGAGTGAGGTGATATGTCTTCCTGCGGACAGTTACCTCGTGAACTAGCACATTAAAAATCCGACTTAGCGTGTCGGTCTAGTACAAAGCAGGGATCATATTCATTATCATATCAACATGTTCTCGTCCTGATATGCACCTGGTTGCCACTGGACGTTAAACAATAATTCATCCATCCATCCATATACAGTTCCTGACAACCCTTAGATCCAAATTTTCTGTTTTTAGTAGCAAGGTTTGCCTTACAATTTCTGGTTTTATAATATTTTTAGTAAAATTCGTCCGCCGCATATTTTTGGTTTTTAGTTATTTGAATATGCCGTAATATTTCAATTTTTAGTAATATTCGTCCGCCGCAAATTTCCTGTTTTCAGTAACAACACTTAGTCGCAAATTTTCGATTTTTTATAGGCTTGTCTTAAAACACCTGCTTTTAATCCTATTCTCAGTTCAAAATGTTCTAATTTAGTAACAAAGTTTGCCGTAAAATTTTATATAGTAACACTCCGAGTAACAAATCTTCTATTTTAAGTAACAATTAGGTTTGCCGGAAATTTTCCCTATTTATTATTTCCCTAAAAATTTATTTCGGTATTTTGTGATGTGTTTTATTTTGGCTTTTTCTTCCTCCGCTTGACGGATGTGACAGACAAAGCTGGAGTATTTCAATTTTCCAAGCATTTTCATGTTTTTGTCACTTTAATTTTGCTCTACCTGACTACTGTATATTATTATATATAAGCTGAACTATTCAAATTTGTTTTCATTATTTTGGCTTTTCTTCGCTTAACAGATGTGACAGGCTAAGCTGTAGTATTCAAATTTCCCCCGTATTTTCAAAATGTTTTGGCCACTTTATTTTTCCTGCGCCTGACTGCTGTATATATTATTTATTATGAACTGAACTATTCAAATATCTTCCTGTCATTTTGGCTTTTTCTTTCTTTGCTTGACGGATGTGACAGACTAAGCTGGAGTATTCTAGTTTTTCCCTTATGTTTTTGGTCACTTCATTTTCCTTCGCCTGACCGCTGTATATATTTTTATTTATTTCAATTATCTGTTGTGTATATAGTTAAAGTTAATCATTTCTTTTATCCTTCTCTATTGTTTAATTTATTAATATGCATCTGTCATGATTTTATTATTTTTTTCTTCCAGAAAACATTCTAAAATGTTTAATTCGTACTGAAATATTTTATAGAGTCAGTTCAAAATTCAATAAAAAAAATAGACCCAGAAGTAGAATTACATATTCTGTTATGAATATGGCGGAGAGTTCTACATTGTTCTTGATTTATTCTGAAATTTGTCCTTACATATTAATGGCGATGTTGTTTACATCGACTTCAAACTATATTATAGTCTAATAAAACTGAAATCAATTTAATAAATATTAAAACAGTCGCCATTTATCTTTAAATAGTTAAGATAATGAATAAAAATTATTAAATTCTCCTTATTATACCCCCGCTTTTGAAAAAAGCGGGGGTATATAGTATTCGTTGTGTCCGTCCGTCCGTTCGTCCGACCTTTGTATCCGCAACTTCCCTCAAACTACAGAATGGAATTTGATGAAACTTTCAGAGAATCTTCATCCCATGATGGCATTGTGCACCTCCTATTTTAGAATTTGATCGGACCAATTTTTGGGGTTTCCCATTGAAAAACATGGACTTTGATTTTCAATGTGATAGGGGTACCATGATGCCATCCGCAACTCCTCCTAAACCACTGTATGGAATTTGATGAAACTTTCAGAGGATCTTTATTACATGATGCCATAGCACACCTTTTATTTTAGATTTTGATCTGATGAATATTTGGGTTTACCCATACCAAAACATGGACTTTGACATTCATTGTGATAGGGGTACAATGATGCCGTCCTCAACTGCTCCTAAACCACTGAATGGAATTTGATGAAACTTTCAGAGGATCTTTATTACATGATGCTGTAGTGCACCTCCTATTTTAGATTTTGATCTGACCAACATTTGGGGTTTCCCATACCAACACGTGGACTTTGCCATTCATTGTGATTCAAGTATGCCATCCGCAACTCCTCCTGAAACTCATCTCACTGCTGTTGGAGTTTTCCTATCCAAAATATTGACATTTCCTTTCGTGTATCTTATGTAAGGCGGGGGTATCAAGTATTGAGCTTTTGTCACAGTATTTCTAGTTTTCATGTTAAATATAGTATTTCCTTACTGACCAGACTTCGAGTCCAACATGACAACGAACGACAATGTTTGTCAATCTTCCAAAATATAAATAAAAAATAATATTTGATATATATTTTTTATTAAAATGATGAAATAATAATGGCATAAAACAAACAATGCAAGAAAAATATTCACACACTTGTATATAATCTGATATATTTCGACCAGACTACAATAAACGAATTAGAAGATGTTTGTCGATCTTCTTTAATACGACCATGAAACCATAAATTGACAATTTTTTATTAAATTGATGAAATAATATTATAATGGTACTAATACGGCAAGAAAATATTATCAAATATATACATGATGTATATATTCTAATATTTTGCCACCGGACTCTATAGCCTTGCTCAAGAATTACGTTCTTTTGGTGAACGAAACTCCGGTAGACGAAGTAGTTGGTGTCTTGGTACATTGTACAACGAGGCACTACTACAATTACTACCCAGAAGAGGTCACGCCCTGATAGGAGGGACGATCTGCTAGGAGTCTTGACCGATCCCGACAAAGATGACATGGAAATCTGTTTCCCGGAAGAGTCCAACTTTCATCTGGGAGGCAACTTACACCTGAAGGTGAAAAGGAGGGAATCACCTTGACTGACGGGAGGATGGAAGTGTATTTCCCACTGTTTCGCTGGATACAACTCCAATATACCTTGGACGATATCGACGAGGCCTTTCATTACTTGGAACACAAACACCTCGGGGGAAACGTGTACGTCACGGCACAGAGTCCGGAATTAAAGTTAGACGTCCGCCATTACTTTCTATCGCCTCTGGACGAACAGCTACATCCGACAGACCAAGGAGTGAGTTTGGATTTTCAACAGTACGAAAAATTAAAGGAGGCGGACAAAGTCATCCCAGAACTCGATCCGAGTTGAAGAAAACCTTACCTTGTTCAATAACCCACCAGAACGTGGAAAGCGCCATGTTTTGCAGTAAATGACAACCAAATGGACCAGACTTATAACAAAAAAAAAGAACAGCAACAATCAGCAGGAGAAAAAACAGCGACAAGTAGCTCCAGAAATACCGAAATGAGCACGCGAGTAAGGTCATGAGTAGCGATGAACAACAAAAAGCAAGAGAAAAACGGCGATGAGCAAGAGAAGAGCAGCGATGACGAACAGCAACAAGCAGCAGGAGAAGCAGCAGCAGCGGCAACAGCGACACGTAGCCCCAAAAAAAAAAAAAACGAAATGAGCACGCGAGTAAGGTCACGATTAGCGATGAGCAGCAAATAGCAAGAGTAAAACAGCGATGAGCAAGAGAAGAGCAGCGATGACGAACAGCGACAAACAGCAGGAGCAGCAGCAGCGAAAACAGTGACAAGTAGCCCCTCCAAAAAACCGAAATGAGCACGCAAGTAAGGTCATGAGTAGCACTGAACAACAAAGAGCAGAGAAAAACGGCAATGAGCAAGAGAAGAGCAAGAGAAAACAGCGATGAGCAGCAAACAGCAAGAGAAAAACAGCGATGAGCAGCAGCAGCACCGAAAACAGTGACAAGTAGCCCCAAAAAACTGAAATGAGCACGCGGGTAAGGTCATGGAAAAGGGCATGGACCAAGAGAAGAGAAACTAAGTGCATCATAGAGCAATGAAATGGACCGCCGTTGCTAAGGTGGTTGATAAGGACACCCCTCCATTGATCTAATGGTGACAGCATCACTTGGATGTAAGGGGACATAATCCAATCCTACCTTTGGTCCTCACAGAAAACATCAGCCATGGGGAAAAGCGCGGGATAAGGGGATACAATCCAATAGTGCACTTCGTTTACTCTCGGACTTCGACATAACAATCAGTCCGTAAAGACTCGAAACGAGACGCTATACAGACCGATGACAGCCCCAGAGACGACCGAGAAGCACGGGAAAAGGGGAGATAATCAGTCAAGCATGGCACATCCGAGTACCAACACGTGACTAACGTCACCTGTAAACAAATCATGAGAAAACACACTAATTCCGGTTGAGCTAACCACTTCCAGTTCCGCCTACACCTGCGCAGACAACACATCCGGGTCCTGGAACGTGACTTACGTCGGCACGTGACTTACGTCACTTTCGTAAAGAAATAATGGGGAAATCCCCTACTTCCGGTTTCGCATGCGCGTAAACCTTTTCCGGGTCCGATCACACATGCACAGACCACACATCAGGGTTCCAGCACGTGACTTACGTCAGTTCCATGAACAAATGGCGGGAAAACACATCACTTCCGGTTGCGCATGCGTACAAAAACCACTTCCGGTTCCGGTGACGCCATTTCCCGTTACGTAATTTCCGCTTGACGTCACTTCCGGCCCTACCTCCTCTAATCCGAATTTAGAACCGCATAATTATACTACTCTTGATGGTAACCGAAACTACACATACTTTTTGGGGGATGAATAAAATTGCAGTTTGAATCGTCTGAATAACAAACGGAATGTGGGTGATACATTTCTGACAGTACACGAAGTAGATTATAGAGTATGCAATATCTTTTTCTAACAATCAAAACACATGTGAAAAGGCCACGATGATACTTGAAAATACGACCAAAAAATATATGGTCTCCGATATGATTTAAAATATACGATTGATTGAATATTGTTTAACGCCGAGATGGCGATATTGCAGCCACATTATCACGGCGATTAAAATATATGACGTCATCACTGTTGTTAAATATGGGTAACTTTGAATACGTTTTATTACATCCAAATATAAAATAAAGTATTATTATATTTTCAACAATTTGACTAATCATGCTTGTACAACTGAATAATGTTATGTTATTTAATTCTACTGTATATGTTTACTCTCGTTAAAATCACATCATTAACTTGATTAACACTCATTTACATTTTTCATTTTCAAGAATAGAAAAACATCGACCAATATTTTTTTCTGAAACTTTCGAGAAATGATCATGTTGGAAGATATCTTAAACGCAAAAATAAAAATATGTCTTTTAGGAGAGTAAAACACATACATAAGTACACTAAATTTAGTACACTAAATTACGAAGATTTTACTTTCCCTAAAAAAACTTGCTGTATCAACGACAACGTTACGGCATTCTATACAGCGCATTTCAAGTCCCAAATTAAGGGGCCTCGGTGGTCGAGTGATCTAGGTAGTCTGTCAACATTGAGGATCTGAGTTTTGAATCTCACCTGTCATGCCTGTGGCGGGGTGTGTTCGACTCTGATCTTAATTGACAAGGATTGCCATTTTTTCTACCGACGGTCGGTGGTTCTCACCGGGTACTCCGGCTTCCTCTACAAATAAAAAACCCCAACTAAAGAAACAAGCAAACAAGTCCCAAAGTGTCGTCGTCGCCGTAGTCTTAAATATTTTTTCTTCTGAAACCAATACGCCAATTGTAACAAAACATGGCACCTATATGGTGTGATGAACCGGACCGTCATCTAAGATAGCCGTCACAAGCGAACTTAGTTAAACTAGGACCCTATGGAAATGTCAATGAAATATCTTTCTGGAACCACTCGCCAAATAAGGACAAAACGTTTAATCAACGTTCGTTAGAATGTTCTCTTTAAGATCCACATCGCCATCCAAGATAGTCGCCACAAGCGAACGTAGTTAAAGTGCTCTATGGGAAAATTTGAAGAAAGATCTTCTTGTCTTAGCCAATTAGAACAAAAATGTATAGCAGATAGTCCTTTTTCAGAAGTATATTTGGTGACCTGGATCGGCATCCAATATCGCCGCCACATGCGAACTTATAACATGGGACCAAATGCGAAATTCTCTTAAAGATATTCTTTTCTGGAATACTAACTGTAACCAAAATTTGCAGAAATAGTCCTCATGTGGTCCTCTTTCACTATTGCCCGATGTCCAGCATTGCCACCAGAGATGGCCACCATAAGCAAACAAAATGGGAAATTCTCTTAAAGATATCATTGTCTAAAATCACTTAGCCAGTTAGTACCGAAATTGGTAGCAATAGTCCTTAGGTGGTTCTTTTTAGCTCACCTGGCCCGAAGGACCATGTGAGTTATTGTCATCACTTGGCGTCCGTCGTCGCCGGTCTTCGTCGTAAACTTTCCTTTAAAGATCTTCTCTGAAACCACTGGGCCAATTGGAACAAAACTTGGCAGCAATGATCCTAATGTGGTCCTATTTCGGAATTCTATCCGATGACCCTGCCCGTCATCCAAGATGTCCGCCAGAGCCGAACTTAGTTTAACATAGGACCCTATGGGAAATTTACTTAAAGATCTTCTTGTCTGAAACAACTTGGCAGCAATGGTCCTTAGGTGATCCTCTTTCAGAATTGCACCCGATGACCCCGCCTGTCATCAAAGACAGCCGACAGAGCCTAACATATTTTAACGTACATGTAGAACCCTATGGGGGAATTTACTTAAAGATCTTGTCTGAAACAACTTGGCAGCAATGGTCCTTAGGTCGTCCTCCTTCAGAATTATATCCGTCATCCAAGATGGCCACGAGAGCCGAACATAGTTTAACATAGGACCCTATGGGAACTTTACTTAAAGATCTTCTTGTCTGACAAAACTTGGCCAGTTGCAACAAAAGTTGGCAGTAATGGTCCTTAGGTGGTTCTCTTTCAGAATTATATTTGATGACCGCAACCGTAATCCACGATGGCCGCCAGAGCCGAACTTAGTTTAACATAGGACCCTATGGGAAATTTTCTTAAAGATCTTCTTGTCTGAAACCACCAGGTGAATTGTAACAAAACTTGGCAGCAATGGTCCTTAGGTGTTTCATTTTCAAAATTGTATCCGATGACTTTGTCTGCCATCCAATGGCTGCAAAAGCCGAACATAGTTTGACATAGGACCAAATAGGGAATTCACATAGAGAACTTCCTGTCTGAAACTACTTGTTCAATTGGAATAACCCTTGGCAGCAATGGTCCTTAGGTGATCCTCTTTCAGAATTGCATCCGATGACCCCGCCTGTCATCAAAGACAGCCGACAGAGCCGAACATATTTTAACATACATGTAGGACCCTATGGGGGAATTTACTTAAATTTCTTCTTGTCTGAAAGCACTTGGCCAATTGGAACAAAACTTGACAGCAACGGTTCTTAGTTGGTTTTTCTTTTAGAATAATATCTGATGACCCTGTCCACCATTCAAGATAGCTACCAGAGAGGAACTTAGTTTAAGATAGGACCTTATGGGAAAGTTCACGGAATGATCTTCTTGTTTGAAACCAGTCAGACAATTGGAACTTGATAGCAATATTCTAGACTGCAAGTCAAGATGGACATAGTCCAGGTGAGCAATACAGGCTCCTGGGATTCTCTAGTTCAGAAATGTATCTGATGATCAAAACGACCACCGCTACATGCAAATTTATTTTACATAGGACCCTTATGAAAATTCACTTGTTATGTAGTGATACAACTGAAAAATATTTGGCAGCAATTGTTCTTATATGGTCCTCTATCAATACATGTATATGATGACCTCTCGCGCCACAGCTGAACATAGTTTAGCATAGAATCCTATGCGATTAAAAGATTGTCTAAAGTGAACACTTCTACCAGTCACTAAAACCATTCACTCATTTGCTATGACTTTAAAAAATATCAAAAACCGTCTGTATTCCATCCCGTTCGCTAACCCTCAACAACAAGGGTTTCAAAGAAACTCGGCTGCTCACAGCATCATTCAACTTGCACGAGCAATATTTCATTATGTTGAACTAGGCTGTAAGATTTTTGTATACCTCTTGGATAGCCGTGAGGTCTTCGACACTGTAAGGATGCGAGGCCTAACGTGCAAATTGTTTAGACATGGTGTTGATGGTAAACTTTGGTCTGTGATAGATGGTCGCCATAAATAAACTAAAAATGTCGTACATGTAGTTATAATTCAATATCAATCAAAATATTTTCAAGTGTTTGAAGGTGTAAGAATGTAGTCATGTAGTGTTCTATCTAATATACTGTAACTTCTTTTTATAAATGATTTGTTGCACAAAACAGCAATAGTCAATAAGAATATGGCAGCAATAGTCAATAAGAATATGGGTATCTTTAAGTTAAGTTTTTGTTTACCCGCTCTTGTCGATGACACAGCTGGCATTGCATCGTCAACCGCTTCTCTTCCGCGAATGTTAGACATATGTTTTACGTACTCAAAGAAATAGTGGTTCTGTTTTAATTCTGACAAGTCATGTATTATGAGTTCTCAATGAATACACGAGTAGATAATTTTTTCGTATTCAATTGTGCATTAACACATTCCTGTCGTGGACAATTATACACATCTAGGAATATCAGGTCATCAACTATATTTGTGGCCTCTGTTGTCTCTCAAGTCACTTTATTGCAACTTAACATGACCATTCAAAGATGACAAATATTAAAATAAACAGGTTTGGAACAAACTCTCAGATGAAGGGTAACCGCTTAACTGACGGAATGTCCACCTCATGAGGATTAAATTTCAAATGTTTAAAAATTGATTGTTTAAACATTTACTTTTTTATTTAAAAGGGCAAATCTTCATGTAAAATTCCTCCACTTTTTCCAAAGAACAATATTTGTATCTACAATTAGGAGGACACCACACCAGCACATGTCCACGAAGCTACCATATTTCCTGGACATGATATGTTTTGTTTTAACTAGATAGGTTTCATATTTGGTTGTTCGGGAAAGGAGTAGCAAATAATAGGCAGATGTGCCCAATTTAATTAAAAAATAGAATTTCTAAAAATTACTTAAAATGCACTTGAAATATATTGAGGGGTTACATGTGTGCATGTCAAAAAAATGATTCATCTAGAAATTGAGGGAATTTAAACATATTTCCGGTAAAGAAAAGCTAAAGCCAGCTATCAGCACCAAGTCAATAGTAAATTGAATATTTTGGACTGGACAAATTTTTGTCGAACAAAATTGATATAGCAAGAAACATCAAAGATACATTTAATGCACTCTGGGGCCCATAAAGCTTTAGACCACCACCATTGTGCTCATTGCAAAACTTTCACCAATGCGCTTCACATTTAGAGTGACCTCATTATATGCGTGTGAAAAGTTATGAATCGAAATGAAATAGAACTGTAATGTCGGTCAGTCTATTGTAATTCCCGTTTATCTTATTAATATGATCTTAGTTTAAATCAGATTATAAATACATGGAGACTGCGACATTCAAACTTAAAAGCACACAAATAAGTAAACTTTTTTGAGTTCAATAAAAGAATGTGAGACATTTTCGTCATAAGCCTTTTTCAACTGATTTTTATAGTTCGTTCTTATGTTGTACTGTTATACCACTGTCCCAGGTTAGGGGGAGGGTTGGGATCCCGCTAACATTTTTAACCCCGCCACATTATTTATGTATGTGCCTGTCCCAAGTCAGGAGCCTGTAATTCAGTGGTTGTCGTTTGTTTATGTGTTACATATTTGTTTTTCGTCAATATTGCACGGTCCATTATCAAATACTAAGACCTAAAGATAATATACATTAATTCAAAACATTCCATGTGAACTGCAGAAAAGTCCCCTCCAAAAAAGAGAATGAATATATAGTACTGTTATATAGTTTCTCGATATCAATATGACAGTCTTAGACTTAAGGTCAAGATTCTGTAAATGAGCGCCGTGTAGTCATAATACTATTGCCGCGAATAATACGTTAGAAAAGAGTTATCTCCCGTATGTCAAGCGAGTCCCATCTAGAATAAAATGAGATTCGATGGGGCTTTTATTCGGTCAAGGATGGCAAATGGTTCAAAAAAGCAAGAAAAGATATTCTTAACTAAATAGACTCAATCTTTTCTTAGACAATACATTTAGGTTTTTCGACACATCATTAAAAAAAAAGCCGAAGAGGAAAAAACGCAAATAGCAGTTTGATGTTAAAATTTGTTAATAAATGCATTAAATACTAAAAATTGGTATATTATGGATATAGTTGCAAGAAGCACGATAATATGACTAAAAGAGCTTTTCATGAAAGAAATATAACGAATCACCTTTATTATCCATCCCGAGTTAATGTAGTCAAAAAATTATGAAAACATGATGTATTATTTTTTAAACTCATCAAAGTTCATTTTTCTTCAAACATCTCAAATTCCTGCCAACTGGCTGACAAAAAATTAGCTGTGTCTACATACATAATGCATTACAGTTACATTTTAATGAAATTATCGTAAAGTCGATAAATATTTTTTGCCAACTGAAAAGATCCTTTTTCCCTGTTCGATAGAGATTACGCCAGCATGCTTTATCAAAAATTGACGATATCGAAATAAATTACGGAATACTAGTATTATTTGAGAATAAAACGTTCTTATACACGGGAATAGGTACAAGAAAATATCAAATATTCGCGTTTTTTCTTGCCGGATTTCTCGGTTATTACACAGTCAATTACAAATACATGTACGCAAAAATGTTCACTGCATGTGAAGAAAGTATTATTGTCCCAACTACGGATTTGAAAGGGCAAATAGATGCACTCTTGTCCGCAACGAGTCGCTTTACCTCCGATCCGTTTGGTTAAAATTTGCGTTTGTTAAGGTCCACATATCAGGAACCAATGATGTTCCACTGGTTTAATCAAAACATATTTTCCAGCACACCCAGCACTATTCAGTCTTCTTTACCTATATTCCAAGCTTCGTTCATATGCGCTAATTACTATTTTAAAATGTATCAAAAGCGCCAAAATTCAACTATCAAATTTGCATATACAGTTAATCTGTAGTAGAGAACTTATAAGAAGTAGTGGATTCGGAAAAGATAATCAACGAGCGACGTCAGTCGCGAGTTGATTATCGATTCCGAATTCACTACTTCTTATAAGTTCTCTCAATTAAACCATTGCTATGTATTCTTTAAGTCATTACTCTTTGTGATATACATTTTCAGCGTTTCCTTATAGTTTGTTCACATTTTTTGTTGTCGGAATCGAATAAAATATATCCCATTCGAATCATATTTTTAAAATTAAATTTTAATTCTGAGTGAGTTTAAAATCACTATTCGTTCTGCATGGATTTTTGTCATGGATGGATTATTTCAAAGATGAAAATAAAAAATAGATTAAACAAACAAATGAATATAGTCCGACTATAAATACAGATAATTCTAACACAGAATAATAACCATATGTATTTAATTTAAAATCACTATAAAAAAGCTACAATTCCAAAAGTATTTTTAAAAAAGTAGCATTAAATCACGTTGCTAGAACATTTGTCATAAAAATGCTTTTTGAACTTACCCCTAGTCAAATATTAGTATATATATGAGTGTAGAAGTTTGAATAAAAACTACTCATCATTAATTATATGACAATGGAAATGACGACGAGGATATTTTTATAACGCAATCTAAATTTTGTGAAAATCCACAAAAATCTGATGAGGATTTAAGTGCAAACTTTTTTTTAATGTATGATGACATTTCGTCGGCATCTGAAAATGAAACTTTTCCTGTTATAAAACCTATTTATGAGGATATATCGTCTGCATCAGACGAGGATTTAATGTGTACCTTAGTCGATAAGGTAGATTCTGAGCTACGAACCAAACCAGGGCCGTCAAGAATAAAGAAGATAGTGTCTGATAATCGAATAGAAGAGCTTTCTGTGAGAAGGTTATTATTATATTTTTATATTTATTTGAATCGTTAGAGATAAATCCTCATCCCCACTTTTTCCGAAGTATTTGCCCCCCCCCCCCCCGTTTTTTTCTAAAGTATATATATGATGTTCTGAAACGGTCCTATGCAGTTATATATGAACCGCACGACCTTCAGCTGTGTTCAACACGTAGGAAAGGCCCATAAATTATGTATAAGAGGATAACTATTTTTATCAGGGAGAACACAAGATTATTATTTTTTCCTGTCAATAAAACTGTCGCTTGGGTTGCATCAAATTTAAAAAAAAATGCGTCTTATTGACTTTTTTTTTTTTTGGGTTATATTTGAAAGGTCTCAGTTAAACAACGTCAGAGTAGTTAATCAGTTGACTACACAAAACTTGTACTCTCCTTTGTACAATTTGCTTGAAATAAGCTAGTTTCCACGTACAGAAAAAATTGTACAACTTCAGTTAGGTTGAAAACTGAGAAGGGGTTGATTACACAAAACTTGTACTTTCCTTTGTTATTAAGTTTGTTGAAAAATTTCCTACATTTAAGTTCCAAAGTCCGGAAAAATGGGAATGCATTCTTTTTAAAAAAATCCATGCATAAAATGTTGCAGGTGCACAGCATCAATATATTACCTTACAATAAGACGTTCACCATGCGGGTACTAAATTTTATGGGAAGCAAATATTTCAAAAGTGCTGGCAAAAAATCGTTTGTTTCACTAACGAAATTTTATTTTGAAAAATCCTGTTCCTACATGTAAAATAAAAATAATCCTCTGACCAACAGAAAAAATAAATTTTTGTCTCGAGAAAAAAAAAACAGTTTCGATAGTTGGTGCCTTATCGTTTACAACATTCATTTTCTATCAATTTGTAGATAGAGTTTTTTTACGGTTGTAATTAAATCTACTCATTCACACGAAATTCGTTGAACTGTTGTGAGTAGTATTTATAGACACAATCAGAACTTCAGTGGATTCCTAAAAAATAATCCATTGTTTCTTCAATAAATGACGTCATAACAATGGTTTAAGTACTGTTATACCTGCAGGTACTGTTAAATTATAACGGGTAAGTAATATTCACTATCCTATTGAATTTTTACTCACTAGTTAGATTTTTAAATCATAAATAAGAACTTAAGTGGACAAGATGGATGAAGGAATACCAATTACATGGTCGAATTCAGGCAGTCGTCTATAAAGAAAAGGCGAAAACATTGGCGACGTACAATAAAAGTACGCTTTGCTAAAATCACAATGGCCAGTTCATATTTTAAATGCTACATTAGAACACATTCAACTTCTCAAAATCCAAGCCCAGATAAGTAGGAATGGAGTCATTTATAAGGAGCTAAAATATTTGCACAAATGTATTTTTTCATTTTTTTTCGCTTTTAATATATGTAATTCAGAAAATATATTGGTGTAAACGTCATGAACGTATAATTGGCACAAATGACCGATGAACTGGCGCAAAAGTTGAATGGCCGAGTGACTTCGGTTAAATGTTGAGTTGGGTCCAAACTAAATTACAACTGATTTCGTAAATTTAGTCTTTACGGAAGGAGGCGATGTGTAACAGACATAATGTAGTTAATAAATACATTTTCATGAGGATAAGGAGTGTTTTGATTTAATCCAAAATTAGATGCAGGGCACCGTTGTTCCGGATGTTTTCACTGCTTCTGAGAAACGTTGATTTTTGTACTTAAGAGGAAAATGGAAATGACTGGAAACACAAAATGATCAAATAGTATGAATGTAAGCTAGAAAGAAGCTCTTCGATAAGCGTTTTCAGGTTGTCACATGAAGATTCTTAAAGAGTTTGATATATTAGAAACAAGTAAATTGTTGTCTGACGTTCATACGCCCCTACATATTGAATTTAATGATAAGGGAATGATAAATGCTAATAGCAATATTCAAACTGTCATAACTTCAAAAAATACAAAAATTAACCTTGGGATAAAAGTAAGGTGATAGATTTTCAAAATAAAATTGATGATGAAAAACTTCTTCTTTTGGAGCAAAAGCTTACAGACTGTCATAGCAATGCTGTCGGTCTAGAAAATGAAACCATAGATTCTCTACTTAACGACTTAGGAAGTATATTTACGAATTGTGCTTCTGAAACTTTTGGCACTTACAATACTAGGAAACCTAATAATAATAACATTTGTAAAAACAAAAATCATAAACCCTGGTTTGACGAAGAATGTAAAGCTGCCAGACGAACTTATCAAAAATATAAAAAGACATATAAAGTTAATAACACAATGCAAAACCGTTTTCATATGATTGAAGCGGAGCAAAAATATAAGAAAATAATGGACAATAAATATAAAGATTATTGCAAAAATTTATCAGACGATTTGAACAATGACTCAGTTAAAGAACCTAAACAATTTTGGAATACATTAAAGCAACACAAAAAAAAGAAACAACCCGATATAGATATTAATATATTGCATGAATTCTTTAAAAATCTCAATATGAAGGACAATGAAAACGAGCTACCACAAAGACTAGTTAATGAATACCCTGGTAATTTAGATATAAATGGATATATTTCACAAGATGAAATTTTTAGATGTATAAAAAATCTGAAAAATAATAAAGCCTGTGGAGAAGATGAAATTTTAAATGAATACATTATATCAACTGCCAACAAGTTTATAAATATTTACGAAATACTTTTTAACATTATATTTGACTCTGGTATATTACCTAGTTGTTGGTTAACCGGAATAATAAAACCTATTTATAAAAATAAGGGTGATCCTAAAGATCCGAAAAATTATAGACCAATAACGATAGTTAGCTGTCTAGGGAAATTATTTACTGCTATATTGAATACTAGGTTAAACAGATTTTCTGAAGAATTTAATGTCATTAAGGAAAATCAGAGCGGGTTTCGTAAAGATTTTTCAACCCTTGATAATATTTTGTCTATCTTTACAATGTTCCATATCTTAAAGTCAAAAAAGAAGAAACTCTATTGTGCTTTCATCGATTTTGAGAAAGCATTTGATAAAGTTTGGAGAGATGGTCTATTTTACAAATTGTTATTGAATAACATAAATGGAAAAATGTATAATGTAATATTTAATATGTACAGTAATATAAAGTCATGTATTTGTTATAATAAATGTACATCAGAATATTTTAATTGTGAGAATGGCGTTCGGCAAGGAGAAAACTGGTCACCTTTTCTTTTTGCCATTTTTCTAAATGACTTAGAAGATTTTATGTTAACTAAAAATGTAATTGGTCTTGAAAGTGTCAATGAAGCTCTTGAAAGTGAACTTAACATTTATTTGAAACTTTTCATTTTATTATATGCCGATGATACTGTACTTTTGGCTGAATCAGCTGAAGATTTACAAATACAACTGAATTGTTTTAGTGAATATTGTGACTTATGGAAGATGAAGGTAAATGTCGATAAAAAAAAAGTTTTGGTGTTTGGCTTAGGTCGTTTGAAAAATAACTTAAAATTTTTATATAAAGATATCGAAATAGAAATAGTTAAAGAATTTAATTATCTTGGCGTTACCTTTACAAAAACATGTAATTTTGATGTTACTAAAAAGAAATTAGCTGAAAAGGCACTTAAAGCGATGTACGAACTTCTTAAGATAGGAAGATTATATAAACTGTCTATTAAAACTCAGCTTGATCTATTTGACAAAATGATTAAGCCTATTATGCTATACGGTTGTGAGATATGGGGTTTTGGTAAAAGTGAAATCTTAGAACGAATCCATCTAAAATTTTGTAAAATTCTTCTGAACCTGAAATCTTCCACTCCAAATTATATGGTTTATGGTGAACTGGGCAGACATTCAATAGAAATTGATATAAAGATTAGACTTATTAGTTTTTGGTCACGACTTGTAAGAGGTAAGCAGTCGAAATTCTCTAATATTCTATATAAACTTTCTCGTAAATTAATCGATCACGGTAACATGAATTTTAGCTGGATCCAGAATGCGAAAAGTATTTTAGACGATTGTGGCTTTTCGATCATATGGGAAACAAGTAACTTTCAAAGTATTGATTGGTTAAAACATATGTTAAAGCAACGATTATTAGACCAATTTATACAAAACTGGCACTCGACCATGTTTGAATCATCAAAAGCACTTAATTACAGAATATTCAAGTCAAAGTTTGAGTTTGAAGATTATTTCAACATTCTAGATCAATCTAACTCTATCAAATTGTGCAGATTTAGAACAACAAATCACTATTTACCAATCGAAACTGGGCGCTGGCAAAATATTGAAAGACAAAACCGGTTCTGTAATCTTTGTAATCAAAATAAACTAGGCGATGAGTATCACTACGTTCTTGAATGTACTTCTTTAAACGAAATGCGTAAACAGTATCTGCCTAAATATTACTTGAAAGCTCATAATATTTTAAAATTTCACCAGTTATTGTCATGTAAAAAAGGTACTTTGTTAAGAAAACTATGTAAATTCATAAGGCATATCAATATCTGTGTTTGTACTCCTGGCGTACCTGTTGCACCTCTGTAATTGTCTTACCTGCATGTTTGTATTGTATATATTGTATATAGTATTGTTATAGTATTTGTTATATTATTTGTTGTTGATTTCTCTGTACCAATGTATTGGCTGTATGAGAATAAAGAATTGAATTGAATCACAGGACAAATAACCAATTAAACATGATAATTTGAATTAGAAAATAAACAGAAAGCCGACAACGAAACAAGAGTCAATTAGCATGTTTATCTGGAATGTCTGCATGATTTCCGAAGGACAGGGCATAGCGAATATCTAGTTCATTGATACTGACGGCCGTATAATTAATAAAGGGATGATAACTAAGTAAATATAATTTTTCTGTCAAAAGGTCTGCCTGATATAAATGTTACCATCAAAGTATACAAAGTTTATAATTCAAACATATTTCATTTATCATACTATAATATGAAGTTCGTACAAATATTATTAAAAAGTTACTTTTGTCCTGCATCAAAAACGCTCAAAATAGAGACGATTTCCTGACAGATATCCAGTTCTCCCAGATGACGTTATCGCAACGTCGCGATTTTTGTCATATATTTTGCGAATGTTAAAGCTTCAACGCATCTGCAGTGAAAACGAAGTAGGTGACGACCATATGATTTTTTGACATCACTGAATTCGTCAGACAAAGGAGAATAAAATATCATTTTTTGAAAAAAAATCTTTGGACTGTAGAATGTTATACAAGTATTTATATAAATAACATACCGATTTGTTATAGACTTTCCCTTTGAATTCTATACAAAGAACACAGTTCAACCTCCTCATTTCAAAATTGCATTCCCATGAAACGAACTCGGTGACCTATATTTATTTTTTACATATCTGGTTCCAAAAAGTTCAGTTCTTTTCACTGTTAAAATTAAAAAATATTCTATGGATTTTTTATTTACTGAATCTTGACTTTAACATTAAATTATAAACATCAATTTTGTGCGTAATTCCGTTATTGCACATGTGGCAGAGATAAAATTTATACCTAGTGAACAAATAAAAAAAACGCAATCCATTGGACCTAAAAACTTGGGAAGACAAAAGAACAACCACAAGCACAACAAATAAACAGTGAAAACTAAACAACAATGAACAACACGAACTCCCATAAAAACCAGGAGTAAACTCAGGGACCCCGGAAGGGTAAGCAGTTCCTCCTCCATATACGGCACCCGTCGTAAAGTTCAACAAAGTCAATTCAAATTTACAAACTGCCGATTTCCCCATCAATATTTTAAGTTTTCTTAAAACTTACTGTCCAGCCTTCTGCTGCAGTAATTGAACTGTATTAAGTAGGAACAAAACTCCAACTTGATGAATGAGTAAATATGACTGATCCCATATTTTCCTTGATTTTATCTCTCAGATAGATATGTTTTTCATCTTATTTTTTATGAAAACAAATAAAATGCAAAACATGCGATTTGAGGTGAAGTTTAGTGGCGCTTTGAAAGTAAAAAAAAATGGAAACGACATTTTTTTCGTTTTAGTTCAAATGAAAATTTCGATATAGATCAAATGAGATATGCGTTTTATATAATACTAGAACGATATATTTCTTAAAACATCATGACTTTTGGATTAAAAAACACTGTAGTACATTTACCACTTGTATTTTCAAACCTTATTAACATATATAACATTACTATAGTGAACAACATATGTAAGTGCATATTTGTAGTTAGTTAGAGAATAGCTTATTTCTCAGGTCATAATACGGAAAGCCTGACCGCGGACCATAGTGAGTAACTTGTTTGGAGAATGCCACACCTCCCTTTGTGTTCCATCACACCTATTTGAAATGTTTAATAAAATGAAGTGCTTCTCGTCCCGAAGAAGCATTAAATATTTGCCACTGGACGTTAAGCAACAATCAATCAATCAGAAACTAACTGGAATACAATTCGTGTCCATCTAAAAAAAATAATCCCGAAAATCAACTTAATCGGATTTATGGCAATTAGAGGAAAGGGCAATATTCTCTGTTGCATATACAATGTCAAAAAAACCTAACAAAACTTTGCTAACGATGCCGCTCATTAATACAAAATCGAGAACATGTTCGCCAAAAATGCGTAGTTCTAAGGAGAAAGAAAACTCTCCAAGATCACCTAAAAAATATTATTTGAAAACGAAAAAAGCATTGAGTACATGTATATGGGAATGAGGGTTGAATGAACCAAAGTCATTTGACGACAAATAGATAAAATTGAAACTTTTTGTGAATCTTTATAAAATCACAAGTCAGAAAGTCGAGACAACATAGAGTATTAAACTATGTGGCTGGAGTCGATCGATTCAAATGTGAAAAATTTAGACAATATACCGAGATAAGCAGTACCAAAGACATTAAGGAAATTTGTCTAAAAAGTTTGACCATGAAAAGGTTGAATTATTCTGACTTCAGTCAAGCCAAAATCATCTTTTCGCACCAGATACGTCGACCACGATAAGATACGAGTCATCTGGTGAAGGTTAAGATTCGGATAAGTTCTTAACAAACTAAAGTGAGACATTTAGGAATTTGACGACACACATATATGTAGAAAACATGCACATAAACAAATATTGAAAGCACTAATACCAGATTTGTATGAATTGGGGTTATATCTGTTGGTTGGTGTTACTTTATTGGTATTTCATAGTTGAATTTTCCTGTTATCTGTTTTGTTATTTATTTGTATGGAAATAAAATACTTACATGTAAAGGTTTTACTAAAGCCGACTCTTGTAGTAACTGATGTATACATAGGTACACGTGGATAGAAAACATAATATCTAGGGAAATTTAGGTTTACATATTCTAAAAACATTTCTTGTGAACCACAAAAAGATACATGATAAAATTTTATTTTCGAACTTCAGTATTGTGCAGGGTGTCAAATGGTCCTGTAGTCCTATATTTTTCGTATATTTCCAGGCAATTCCTATATCTCCTATATTTCACTGAAAATTCCTACATTTTCACCCTTTTTTCTATATTTTGAAAAAAAGTTGGAAAAAAAATATATTATAAGAAAGAGTATTAATTGTGATGATTTTTGTGTTGTATATAATCAATAATTATTACCACCACGCTTAGATATGAAGATTTAAATGTATTACACATTATTGTTTACATAGGCTCTTTAATTCCCTTTTTATTTCTTTTAAGTCCTAAAACATGTTTAAAGTCACGTACACATTGCTACTTCAAGGAGATAACACAAGTTTGATTGACAGCTGATAAGAGATAAGAGGTTAATTGCCTGTCCTGATATACCCTTTTTGCTAAGATATGGTTAAGTTGGGAGCGTCCTGGTAATAATGGACTAGTCCACTGATTAGTATAAAAAGGAGATTGCACAGGTAAAGTTTGTCAGTCTTGTTAAAGAGATCGATCTAAGAAGACCTCCGTGATAGTAAGTATTACATAGACAGAGACCTATAGAAGCTTGGTGGTTTAAAGCATATAGGTAGGTTTCAACACGGAACTAGAGATTACAGTGTCTGATGCTGTAGCTCTTCTGACTACAAAGCCTCTCAGACAAACGTAAGCCTCACAGTAACGTGTTGAAACAATACAAGAAAGGTCTGTGTTCAAGTTATAGGATAAGGGCTGTGACATAGAGGTTTATAAACATTGAGTTTATAAATCGTCTATAAGCATTGAGCTTATAGACATAAGGTCTATGAACACTGAGTTTGTAGACTATAGGCCATAGCTACTAGATTTAATAAAGGATAGATAGTTGATCTGTGGTTAAGTTTTGTTTTGCATAGGATTTGTTTAAATAAATAGGGTTTTACAGTTGCTTTTACGGACAGTGGTCTATAGGATAGTCTTTTATTGTTGTATATAGGAATTGTTCTAGGGATAAGAATATTTATAGTGTAATTCGTTTATTTTGTATATAGAGACTTTTTGAATTTGTGGTTCTTTCGAAATTGTGTTTTATTGTATTATAGTTGTCTTGGCGTTGACCTCGAGACGTCAAGATAAACTTTTTAAGACTCCTCGAATCCTGAGTACAATCAGGTAACGGACACAGCAATTGTTTAGCTATATACACCCCGCTCGGTTCCCCTTACACGTTACAAATTTGGTGGCAGCGGTGGGATTCGAGAGTCTTTTTAGTATTTTACCAGAAATTTGAACAGATATTTCGAACATGGCCGATATGACTAATGATGCAAACATTGAAGAATTAGAAAGATACATAGAAAAACTGGAATATAGTTTAAGATTGGGACAAAGTCTTCGTGCCTCTACTCCAATAGCCCCAAAAAGGACTAAACACACAGAAACACATGGTCAAACTAAAGAATCAGGGTTTTCTGCAACGCAACTTCAGAGTGAGACAATGGCAGTCAACCATTCAAATAAACCCTCCGATCATGCTATAGTCGACAAGAAGTTACAATTTTGTATTGGCGAAACATTACCATTACCCAATGATACAGAAAATTCTAGAAATATTTCATCAATATTAAAGTCAGAAAGTGACGCCGCAGTCAAAGATAAAGTTGATAAAAATCAAGAAAAGTCGGCAAGCTTTTCCAGCAAAATAGTCAAGTTTAAACCGTCAAAATATGATGGATCAGGCTCATGGCTTGACTATTTGTCTCACTTTGAAATGTGTGCCTTGGTAAATGAATGGTCTAAGGAACAAAAGGGACTCTATCTAGCCGTCTCATTAACAGGTCAAGCTCAGGCCGTTTTAGGGGATCTGCCAAAAGAAAAGAGGCAAAACTTTAAAGAGTTAGTAAGTTCCCTGGAAGAAAGATTTGCCCCACCTAGCCAAACTGAACTCTATAGGGTGCAACTAAAAGAACGTCGTCAAAAAGCGACAGAGACCTTGCCAGAACTTGGTCAAGCTATCCGTAGATTATCAAACCTTGCATACCCTACAGCCCCTATGGATGTTCGAGAAACTTTGGCTAAAGAACAATTTTTAGATGCACTAGTTGATTCTGAAATGCGCCTCAGAATCAAACAGTCGAGACCAAAAACCTTGAATGACGCGATCCGTCTGGCAGTTGAGCTCGAAGCTTACAATCGAGCAGAGACAAATTTTCGCGGTCATTTAAGACAAACAACCTCGGACCCTGACAAACATGACAAACATACAGTAGTCAGTGAGGGTACAAAATTAGAGGCATGGATGTCGAAAATGGAGCAAAACCTGGCAAAGCTGTCAAATGACGTTCAGAATTTAAAACGGGCCTCTTTACCTTATACCCAAAATGATAATGATAAGAGAAGGACGTATCAGAAGCCTGAGCAAAAGCCCCCTTTCAGACAAAACACATACGGACAGGACAAGACAATTAAGTGTTTCAATTGTAATAAACCTGGCCACAAAGCTATTAACTGTAGACTTCCAAAAGCCCGGCAATGGTACAACCAAGGTAGAGGGAATAGTGACAAACAAAAACCAAAAGATGGTTCTGTTAACATTTTAAATTCAAAGAATCAACAACCCAAACAAGGTCATATAGCCTCATATGAAGAGGCCGGCATATATATAGAGCTGACAGTTCAAGGTCAAAAGGCAAAATTTCTTGTGGACACTGGTGCTACATTGACACTCGTGTCTACAACTCTTTATGACAAAATACAAGACAATGTAAGACCTGAATTGGCTATTGTAGAAAAGAACGTCAAATCTGTTTGTGGGACAATTTTAAATCTTAAGGGAAAGGGAAGATTTACTTTTCGCATACAGGACATCACCTGTCACGGAGAAGCAGTAGTAACTGATATATTAGGCCTTGATTTTATGAAAGCCAACGGATGTATTGTAGATGTGTGTAGGGGTGAACTCCTTATCGGTGATACGGTGGTACCGTTGAGCTTTGAAGGTTCATTGGGGTGTTATAGGGTTGTTGCAACTGATAGTATCTGTATCCCTCCAAAGTCAGAGATGATTGTATCGGGGAAAGTATGTGTTCCGGACACACAAAGGCTATTTAGTGGTGAAGTCGTTGTGGAAGCCACTGAAAAGTCAATTGCCAAAACTGGTGCACTAACAGCTAGAGCGATAGTAGAGCCAAAAGATATAGTACCAGTTAGATTGATGAACATTGATGAAGCCCCTACGTTTATCTATTCTGGAACTACTTTAGGGCAGCTAAGTCAAGTTGTTTGTGTAACAGCATCAGACGATATTACAAAAAGTTCTAACATAAGTAAAGAGTTGAGGCCAGATTTAAAGGCCATGTTAGACAAATCTACAAAGAGTTTGTCTAAAGCTGATAGGAAAAAGGTGGAAAGCTTGATAAGGTTATACAGTCCTTTGTTGGCATCCTCGGACAGAGATTTAGGACGTACAAGTCTTGTAAAACATCAGATTAAAACTGGCGACGCAAAACCTTTTAGAGAACCTCCCAGACGTACGCCCCACCATTTGTTGCAAGAGGTTGACAAAAACATAGATGATATGTTAGAAAGAAGGATAATAGAACCCTCTTCTAGTCCCTGGGCAGCTGGCATTGTCATGGTTAAAAAGAAAGATGGGACTTATCGTTTCTGTGTAGATTATCGCCGATTAAATAGCTATACGGTAAAGGATGCTTATCCCCTTCCCCGAATCGATGATTCGCTTGACCAGTTGGCAGGAAGTTCTTGGTACTCTACATTGGACCTATGTTCTGGATACTGGCAAGTCGAATTAGAAGATAGGGATAGGTACAAGACGGCTTTTGCTAGTAGGAGAGGTCTTTTCCAATTCAGGGTTATGCCTTTTGGTTTATGTTGTGCGGCCCAAACTTTTGAGAGATTAATGGAGACTGTCATGAGTGGGTTACAATGGCAAATATGCCTTGTATACTTAGATGACATTATAGTGTATGGAAAGACCTTAGATGAAATGTTGTCAAATTTAAGACAGGTTTTTGATAGGTTACAAAACGCAGGGTTGAAATTAAAAGCTAAAAAGTGTACGTTATGTGCCAGGGAAGTCCTTTTCCTGGGGCATGTCGTATCTGAGAAAGGAATTGGTACAGACCCATCAAAAACCCAACCTATTAAAACTTGGCCCCAGCCTACCAACCCTACGCAAGTCCGGTCTTTCCTAGGGCTCTGTAGTTACTATCGTAGGTACCTAAAAGATTTTGCATCTATAGCCAAATGCCTTCATACTTTAACAGAAAAAGGTAGAGCATTCATTTGAACAACAGAATGTCAAAATTCTTTTGAAATGTTAAAATCAAAACTGACGAGTGCTCCAATTTTGGCTAATCCGGTCTTTTCTAAATCATTTATTTTGGATACAGATGCTAGTAACAATTCAATAGGAGCTGTTCTGTCTCAGATAGATGAAGACGGGCATGAAAGAGTTATAGCCTACGCAAGTAGAGTTCTGTCCAAGTCCGAAAGGAAATATTGCGTTACTAGGAAAGAGCTCCTGGCCGTTGTTAGCTATTTAAAGTATTTTAGGCATTATTTATATGGTAGACGGTGTATGGTCAGAACAGATCACAGTTCTTTGAAATGGTTAATGAGGTTCAAGACACCTGAAGGTCAACTCGCAAGGTGGCTGGAGATCATTAGTGAATATGATATAGAGATCCAGCATAGACCTGGGACACAGCATAAAAATGCTGATGCCTTGAGTAGAATTCCATGCCGACAGTGCGGATATAAAAACGACTGGGAAAATGAAGGGCAAAACGAGCAAGTTGCTAAAGTAAGCACCGATGTGGAAACAAAGGATTTCCCTGAAAACCTAGATGAAATAGGACAGATACAAGCTAATGATCCAGATATCGTGCTTGTGAGAAGTTGGGTTGAGTCAAACAAAAGACCACCTTTTCTTGAAACATGTGGTAAAGGTTTCTTTGTTAGATCGCTTTGGTCACAGTTTGACAGTCTTGAAATGAATGATGGTTTATTATGCCGTCGGCTGAGGCCGACAGAATTTAATAAAGGTATGTATCAAATAATTGTACCTTATTCTGAACGCAGAAGAATCCTTGAGTACTGTCATGACCAAAAGTTTTCAGCTCATCTTGGCATTCATAAGACGCTGGCCAAAATAAGAAAGAGGTATTACTGGCCAGGGTTACAGTCAGATGTTAGGTCATATGTGACAGGATGTGAGCAATGTAATAAAAGGAAGCGTCCACAGAAAACAAAACGAGCCCCGATGCAGTTGTATGAAACAAGCTGTCCTATGGACAGAATTGCCACTGATATATTAGGGGAGTTACCAGAAACCGAAAACGGCAATAAGTATATATTAGTGGTCTCTGACTACTTTACTAAGTGGACCGAGAGTTTCCCCATGCCAAACATGGAGGCATCTACGGTTGCAAAAATTATTGTTGAAGAGGTTATAGTACGTTTTGGGGTCCCATCCTATATCCATTCAGACCAGGGACGCCAGTATGAAAGCAGGCTGTTTCAAGAAGTCTGTAACATTTTACATATCAAAGAGACCAGAACTACTCCATACCATCCCCAGTCCGATGGAATGGTGGAGAGGTTCAACCACACATTAGTAACTATGTTAAGTGCGTATGTCAGTGAGCATCAGAGAGATTGGGACATGCACCTGCCGTATGTCACGATGGCATACCGATCAGCAGAACATGAAACCACAGGACAAACTCCCAACTTTCTGATGCTTGGTAGGGAAGTAGCAACCCCTCTTGACATCATGTATGAAATGCCCCATTCCATAAAACAGATCCCAGCCAACATTTGGGCATGGGAAATGAAAGAGAAAATGGAAAACGCGCATAAGCTGGTGAGAAATAATTCTCAGGCTGAGATGCGTAGACAGAAAAGGTACCATGATCTAAAATTATCATGGCAAAAGTTTGAGAAGGGCGACGAGGTTTATGTTTATTTTCCTTTAAGAAAAACAGGGTGTACAGCCAAATTTACTAGCTTTTGGCGAGGTCCATATCAGATCCTCGAAAAGTGCACGGACGTTACCTATAGAGTAGACTGTGGACACAAAGGAAAATCGCAAATCATTCATGTAGATAGAATTAGAAAAAGAAAGAAACAGCTACTTATAGGGGAGAACGAAATGCCAGAGACCTCTGACAAAGACTCGGAAGATAACAGGTTGAGTCTTTCAGAGAGCTCTGAAAATAATCAAAACGAGATAGACATTACAGAGAAAGTTGAAAACACAGGTGGTAGGAAAAGGCAACCACCAGTATGGATGGAGGATTACTATAGATATTAAAGCCTGGTATGTTATTAGTTATTTCAATACATGTATTGTTCGTTTCTTTTTCAGAAATGGTCAATGTAAAAACAACTCCCACGAAGACAATGGAGGTTAAAATACTTCCAAGGCATCAGTGTGCAATATGTTTGCAGGAATTTACCAGTATTGAAAACTTAAAGAATCACTTGTTATCATGTATGAAGAAGACACCACAACACCTCTGTGACATATGTAACAAGTCTTTTAAAAAGAAGCAGTATCTGAAGAAACATTTGAACAATATTCATAAGCTGAAGGTAAACAGCAGCAATCAGATTTTAAAGGAGGTTTCTGCAGACAATGAAGATACACAGAGTGGAGAGTCATCTACATCAAAAGATCATGCATCAGATGATGAACTAGAAAAACTTGATCCAGGAGATTTAAAAGACATCTTAGGAGATGAAGTCTCAGAATCAGATAGAGACAGTCCAAGTGATTCAGATAATGAAAATTCGGACAAGAATGATGACAAATCAGAAGATGAAGAGGTGTTGGATAAGAAAGACTCTGAATCTGACTTTACGCCCAGTGCAAAAGAAAGTCTGCCATCGACAGACGATTTAGAAATAGGAAGGATTGTTAGAAAAAAATGCAGTCCCGCGAGAGTGTATGCACCTCCGAAGCGTAAAAGAGACGCAGAGCCAAAGGATGTCCCTAACGAACAGACTGAAAAGAACAATGAAGATGAGATATCCTCAGAGTTAAGGACTGATGATCAAGAAGCTCGTGAAATAGGTGGAATTCCGGCTGGATATAGAAAACATCGTAAGATAGTAAGACTTACAACCACCTATGTTGAAAACAACAGACAGATGGAAAGAGTTGAGGAAGAACAATCAATTTGGTTCGAAAGGATCTGAATGCAGGGACATTTTTGTAAATAAAAAGAAAGCAGTTAGCTTTTGTATATATTTTATAATTAGTTTTAATTTATTTATTTATATTTTTTTTATGTCCGTCGGATGGGGACGTTAAATCCGAGGTCCCGTGTGCGTGAATCGCCACAACCTGTGCACGTTAAAGATCCCTCCTGCAGAGTTCGTTAAGAGTAGGCTCCTTGGGGCCGCTGCAGAGGCAAAATTTGTTAAGGAATCCAAAATTTGTTTTCTTTTGACCGTGGCACTTAAAATTGCAGACGTCAGTAGGTACTTTGGTTGTAGTTTGTTGAGATAGGTTTGATGTACATAGGTTATCAAGTTATTTGTCATGCGGGACGCATGAAAATTGAGGCGTGGGTAATGTGATGATTTTTGTGTTGTATATAATCAATAATTATTACCACCACGCTTAGATATGAAGATTTAAATGTATTACACATTATTGTTTACATAGGCCCTTTAATTCCCTTTTTATTTCTTTTAAGTCCTAAAACATGTTTAAAGTCACGTACACATTGCTACTTCAAGGAGATAACACAAGTTTGATTGACAGCTGATAAGAGATAAGAGGTTAATTGCCTGTCCTGATATACCCTTGTTGCTAAGATATGGTTAAGTTGGGAGCGTCCTGGTAATAATGGACTAGTCCACTGATTAGTATAAAAAGGAGATTGCACAGGTAAAGTTTGTCAGTCTTGTTAAAGAGATCGATCTAAGAAGACCTCCGTGATAGTAAGTATTACATAGACAGAGACCTATAGAAGCTTGGTGGTTTAAAGCATATAGGTAGGTTTCAACACGGAACTAGAGATTACAGTGTCTGATGCTGTAGCTCTTCTGACTACAAAGCCTCTCAGACAAACGTAAGCCTCACAGTAACGTGTTGAAACAATACAAGAAAGGTCTGTGTTCAAGTTATAGGATAAGGGCTGTGACATAGAGGTTTATAAACATTGAGTTTATAAATCGTCTATAAGCATTGAGCTTATAGACATAAGGTCTATGAACACTGAGTTTGTAGACTATAGGTCATAGCTACTAGATTTAATAAAGGATAGATAGTTGATCTGTGGTTAAGTTTTGTTTTGCATAGGGTTTGTTTAAATAAATAGGGTTTTACAGTTGCTTTTACGGACAGTGGTCTATAGGATAGTCTTTTATTGTTGTATATAGGAATTGTTCTAGGGATAAGAATATTTATAGTGTAATTCGTTTATTTTGTATATAGAGACTTTTTGAATTTGTGGTTCTTTCGAAATTGTGTTTTATTGTATTATAGTTGTCTTGGCGTTGACCTCGAGACGTCAAGATAAACTTTTTAAGACTCCTCGAATCCTGAGTACAATCAGGTAACGGACACAGCAATTGTTTAGCTATATACACCCCGCTCGGTTCCCCTTACACGTTACATAATAGTGAAATGAATCACATTATATTAGTGGATTTATTCACATTATGTATGTAGGCTGTTGTTGGTTTTAGTGCTTATACTTATTGATCATAGTATTAAGCTAACCTTATGCAGCAAAATTATTTGTTGTTTTTATTAATGTAGGATTTTGTATGTAAATGATTTATATTTCAGTGAATCTCTTATAGATTTACCCTTGTCCGTCCATCCGTACGTCCCGATTCGGTTAAGTTTTACGTTTAGCTCCATTTCTCAGAAACCTATAGCAATATATCAATGATATTTCACCGCTACAGTCCTCTTGTATAGTACAACACAGTTCAGCAACACTTGGGTCGCTACATTTCATGTTTCAGTGACTTTGGTTAAGTTTTTCGTTTAGGTTCATTTCTCAGAAACCTATAGTAATATATCGATGATATTTCACAACTACAGTCCTCTTGTATAATACAATGCAGTTCAGCAACACTTGGGTCGCTATGACCTTTATTTCATGCTTCGGTGACTTTGCTTAAGTTTTGAGTTAAGGTTCATTTCTCAGAAATCTATAGTAATATATTAATGATATTTCACCACTACAGTCCTCTTGTATAGTTCAACGCAGTTCAGCAACAACTAAATTGTTTTTTAGGGCGGCGCATCCGTGTCTTAAGACACATTTTCTAGTTACATTATGTTTTTAAATACAGAACTTTTTAATAACATTTAATGTTTTCCAATTATTGTTTTGTATTTCAACTGACACTGACTAAGCACTGCTGATGATTATTTGTTAGATGAAATATGCATGAACCATGTTCTTAACTTTTATTTTAAGTAAAAAGGAGCTGAGGTATGGCTGTATGGGAGGTGGAGGCCATAAATTAAGAAATTTGGTAGCAATTGTCCTATATTTACCCTATATTTTCAACTTGAAAAATCCTATTTTCCTATATAGTTTTGATCCAAAATGGCTTGACACCCTGATTGTGTCATCCAATTTATGTTTTCGAAAACATCAAATTTCAACAGTTCCTTAAATTTTTCAATAATGCACATTTTATATGTATGTGTCTTTCTTAAATTTTCCATTGTATTGTGACTGTATATGGTGTATAGTTTTATTGTTGTGGTATCAGTTGATCATCTTCACAATGTTTTCATATGTGGCGATTATAGGAATCATTATACTAATTGAGCAGACATTCGGTATGGACGGCAGTTCGCTCTTGTCAGATTTCTTTTAGGGATCCTATCTCATAGACATTTTCTAAATTTCTCATAAGTAAGATTTTTTTTATATCAATAAATATTCCAGGATACAAATTTTGATTAAAGCCAAAATCACCAATTCGTGAAGCCAAGACTTTCTAAGGAAAAAGCTATCCACATTTGTTCACGAAATTTAACATTCTTTATAACAGTAAATATAAAAGTGTCTACATCAATTTAAGTTTAGCATCGAGATAATATAAACTAAGCTCAGGTTTAATATATGAGACATCCATATTAAAACGTGACCTTTCGCGTATTAAGAGATCGTTACCTCGGTCATACTTCGAAAGGAAATTTACCACATCTTGTCAGAGTAAGTTCAACATTCAAGGCAATACTGACTTAAAGATATAGAAGATCACCATTTTCTGTCACGAATTACATTTGTTGCTTAGTATAAGGATTTTTGTTTTTGATTTTTGAAAACAAAATTATAAAATGTAATGTTAATAATAGAAGTTTTTTAAGAAGATACTTTTTTACTAACAAAAAGAAAACACATTGATGTCACCTAATGAATCACTTCCACCAGGAAGATCTCCTATTCCGTTCTGGACGAGGTCATTGTCAGAGGTGCAGTTTAGATTATCGTTATCATCTATGATCATATAATCATTATTATCGTCTTTTTGAAAGTCAGAGGAATCTGACCAGTTCTTATCCGAATCCTGTATAGGTGTAGCTACTGTACCAACGGCATAGCCCGTCGACTCGATTTGCTGATCTTGCAGGCGATCGTAAGGATTTCCCCCCTGGTTCTCATGTTGGCATGCCCCTTTTTCACCTGTTGTCAATAAAGCAAAGCCCAATTCCGAATCTTTGACAAAGGAGCAGTAAGGATGTAAATACCCATCATCGTGCTGGGAAATATAGCAACCTATGAAAGGTCCCTAGCAACCATATATATTTGGGTTCAGGCTTCTATATTTCAGCTGTACAAGTCAATATTAAGGCAAAAAAATGAGACGGCATACATTAAATAGCAAAAATAATCGTCGTTTTTGCCTTAATATTGACTTGTACAGCTGAAATATAGAAGCCTGAACCCAAATATATATGGTTGCTAGGGACATTTCATTGCAAGATTTCCTTAAATTAACAATTCAGGGGCAATAACCCAGCAAAGGGTTGATTGATTCGTCTGAGAATTTCATGGCAGGTAGATCTTGACCCAGTTTGTTTTGCTCTAAATGCTCTAGTGTCTTCAATATAAGCCAAAAACTGGATTTACCCCCTATGTTCTTTTTTTAGCCATGGCTGCCATGTTTCTAGACTGACAAAAAATAAAACACAAACTTTATTCTAGATACCCTAACGATCATTCAGACTAAGTATTGCTGTAATTGGTTCATCGGTGGTATTAGAGGAGAAGATCTTTGAACAAGTTTACGACGGACGACGTACGATGGACGGACGAGGTGCAATAGACGCCAAGTGATGGCCAGAAGAGCTACGATTTTTCCACATGTGACGGACAGATGAGCTAACATTTTCCTACATACCTCAATATCGCTTTTTTCAACGCTAAAGGAACTCAGAACCAGAACTAACTTTTGAGTATATGTATCCATTTTCCCTTTTCATACGACAATATAATTTTAATTCTGAATGTCCTTGGAAATATTTCAAAAAGCGATATTAATTCGACCAAATCGACTATATACACGACCTTTGCTTGTAGAAAGCTTGAATTTGTTAATGATTAAGCATACAATTTTTGTTTACTAACATAAAAATGCATTGCACACAATCGTACTTACATATAAAGTAGGTAAATATTTAAGTTTAAAAAGCCATGGTTATGAGTGAAACGAACACAGGTGAAAGTGACCCTACTCCTTTCCAACTTCAGTCATTTCCATGGAGATGTAACTATAAACCCGTGCGATTTAATCAAAGTGACTTCATTCAATCCGAATGCATAGTAAGTTTCCTGTTTTTCACTCGATATTGATAGAAGTTGATTCATTTAGAGAAATGGCAAAGGATCGTTGATTCAAACAATTTTAGAACTCAACGTCCAGGTGAAAGACCATAAAACACGAGAATGGTGAGCTGAAATCTATAAGGCAGAATTTTTTATGAGGAATTCATCTGATTCAACTTTGATAAAAGAATATTTCAGGCGTTGGTCTTTGTAATTCTTCTTTAACCTTTGTATCTCATATGATAAAAGCTAAATTAAAACGATAAAAATCGTTATGAGCAGTGACTTACATATGCAAAAAGCCAATCAAAATCGGACCTAAAATAAAAACTGGAGGCCGCCTGTTTTCAAGGTCAGCATGTAATATTGCATTTAGGCCTTCTTGTGGATCCTAAAAACTTTGTGACTTTTAAATGTATTCCCTTTAGAAGTATTTGAGACGTGGGCGGTTAAATGGGCCGAAAAGCAAGGTGGTTGGAACAACACATTGCGGTTGTATCATTCTGCACTTAGCGAAGCACTTTATTAGATCTTACGATAAATATTGAAAATGGAGAGAAACTTACTAAAGTTTATGATAGAAGGGACAATTTTAATTTTCCGATTACTTACTTACCCTTATTTGACGAGAACGTGTCTGTTTTACCATCGTATGGAGTGTATATAACACAGCTTGTACATTTTGTTTGAATTTGCTCAAGGTTAGAATATTTTAACGAGCGAAACCATACGATTATTAAAAAACTCCGTAACTTTAAATTTATACTTGCCTCTAACGAAAACTGCCAATTTCTATTAAATCCTTTCTGGAAGTGTTACTAGTATTTCAAACTTTTTCGTTTACTAGAGCTACCGTATCTGACCAGCAATTACATGTATTAGAGACGTAGCTAGTTTTATAGTTAAAACGGGCCTTTTCTGACCCAGTTATCGAAATCATTTACCACCCAGTCAAATTTGCTGTTCTAACAAGCGGTCATCTTGCATGTAATTATACCGTATTGGCTTTAATAGTATGTCTTATACACCAGTGTGTCAGAATTAGATAAAGGGGGGGGGGGGGGGGGGGTACCCATAAAACCGTATCAAGTCAGACCATCCTGAGTTTGAGTTTAAGTGTCACACTAAGATCAGATGCTGAAATGAAATACACATATAGATAACATTATTGTAAGCATAAGTTATCATTTAAACCTTTTAAGAAAACTAAAATATAGACTAAGTAGACATAATTTAGAGAAATTATAGTTAGTTTACATACGACCATTATTTGAATATGCCAGCGAAGTATGGGATAATTGTGGGATTGGAAAAATATAAATAAGCTAGCTAGAAAAATTACAATTAGACGCTGCGCGCATTGTTACCGGTCTTCCCATTTTTACAAATTAATAATGAAATAGGCTGGAAATCTTTACAAGAGAGGAGAAATAGACGTAAATTACAATGTTTTATAATATTCAACACGATAATGCACCTAATTACCTGAAACAAATAATTCCGCCGACTTTATTACAAACAACTGTTTATCCATTGGGAAATAGTGAAGATATCATTGTTCCTTTTTGTAGACTTTCTTTTAAAAGGGATTCTTATATTCCTTCTTTTATTATACAGTGGAATGTGCTTGATTTAACTTTATGAAAAACAGATCATTCTATATCCAAATTTAAGAACGAACTGCCAAAACAGTCCTCAGGTAATATCCATGTTTCTAAACATTATAACTTTGGACCAAGAAAATTAAATGTTTGGCCTCATTCTTAAATAGCTATCTATCCAGAGTCAATATTATATCAGACCCATCGTGTGCGATTATTTATGCTCGCGAATACGCGGGCCATTACTTTTTTTTATTACAGTCCCATTATATCAATATTCGGTAAAGTTTATTTAATTATCTAGGCTGGTTGCTAACTTGTGTAGTACATTACTTTCAAATCAACAGAATGAAACCATATTTAAAAGTGTGTTTGATTATATCAAAACGTCAAAGAGATTCCTTGTTGTCTAAATAACATTTAACTCACTGATCCACACACGTCTTTACACATCATCTCAACTTTGTTCTTATGTGTATTAGATAAATTATTCCTACTATTAATCATATTCTATGACACAGAAATTGCATGCAACTATTTTAATTATTGTAATATATTGTGTTACTGGAGAAAACTTCACAAGTTTGTTTAACTTAAGTCTGATCCATTTTGCATTTTTTTTTTTTTTTTTTGGCTAATAAAATATGTTTAAACTCAAACTCCCCTGATACGTATGCCATTCTCCTCAGAGTAGATTTGTTTTTATACTTTGAAAGCTTCGAGATCGCTACCCTATAATCATATATATTCTTACTAATAATCGCAAAATGCATTCATTGATGTGTATTGGGGGTTCTTTAGTGGGTATCCCCCGCCCTGACAATATTTTTGTCTTTATTACTTTAAAACCGTTGACATCAAATAATCAAATATATTCATACTACTTACTGGAAGACTCACTCATTGAGTATATATTGAAATGGAAGCCCCCACTCGCTAATCCACGTTTCATTTAATTCGAAAATCTTTAGGTCGCCATCATAAAACCATATACATTGGTAAGACAATTCACGTGTTAGTTCTAAAGTGGCGTTTGGGGAAACTTGGTGTTGGCATCATAACACACTTATTATTTGGGTTTTTTTGTGTCTTTTACTTTAAATTTGCACAAAATATTGGTTATTTCCAGTAGAACACTGATCGTTAACAGATTAAATACTACACTCTGCATAGAAATGTAAAAATAATGTTAAATAGCTATAGTCATATTGTAACCCTAATCCAATGAACGAGTAAATATATAAATATTATTTTTCCACGAGAATAATGTATGTAAAAACGGTGCTTATCATTAGCACACCCATTGGTGTCTTAACTGGTTACTATTATGGACATAATTAAAGGCTTGTTTTCCGATTAACAAAGATCTTTGTCCCCATACGCCCCATCATATATTGGTCTAATATGTATCTGCATTTTAATTCAGTAATATTCATATTTCCTACAAATTATATTACAACAGAAACCCAAATGCACTGCTATAGGTGAGCCGTAATAGTGCGAAAACGACAGTGCTTTCGGATTTTGACAATCATTACAACATAATGTCGGATTGATTTTGTGGATAATTTGCGTATGGATAATGGGTTCCTTCAAAACCAGTGTCCCGTCAAATTATCTGTTTTATTCGAATAGGTGGTCATATGAAGACGTATCCCCTTTATCTTCGTTTCAAATCCGTTTTCCGTGCTGTCGCACATAACCAAATTGCAAAAATATGACGTTGGATATGGTCTACATATGAAAAAAGTTCAAGAAGTTAAGATGGTGGGTTTTTTCTTTCTATGCGGACAACATCGTAGCTCAAGTTCAAGAAAGCGCCCATAACAGGTTTGAGTGGTATTTACAAAATGTCTATATCGTCATATCTGTAATGTCTAAGGAGACACAGTATAAAGACATGCAAAGAAATTTAATACAAAGTGCAGTAAATTTGCACAATCTCACAATGACAGACCAAAAACATTACACAGGGGTCTATCGTTACTATGCGTCTTCTTTTTAATCCAAGTCGCTTTTCAGGAATATTTAGACTTTTGTCTTAGAGGCCATCCATAATTGTCAACATTTTTTACGAGTTCACACAGAGCACTCTTCTTGGAAAAACCCCACCCTCCCTCAAAGAGTGTAAATGAACATTTTGAACATTCTTGTTGTGAATCGGTAACACTCATTGCGTGGACAGAAGTCTCTTTTTTCTTTCCATTTTTTGTTTTCTTCCAACATTAAAAATTAAACATATCTTCACTTTAAATAAATACGCAAAGTCTCTTTTTTCTTTCCATTTTTTTCCTTCCAAAATTAAAAATTAAAGATATCTTCACTTTAAATAAATACGGAAAGTCTCTTTTTTCTTTCCAATCTTTTTTCTTCCAAATTAAAAATTAAACATATCTTCACTTTAAATAAATACGGAAAGTCTCTTTTTTTCTTTCCATTTTTTTTTCTTCCAACATTAAAAATTAAACATATCTTTACTTTAAATAATACGGCAAGTATCATTTTTTCTTTCCATTTTTTTCCTTCCAACATTAAAAAGTAAACATATCTTCACTTTAAATAAATACGAAAATCTCTTTCTTCTTTCCAAGCTTTTCATGAAATCATAACAACATCAACAGTTAAAAGTATTCTCACTTTGATAAAATATAAAAACCTCTTTTTATTTCCACTCGTTTCTATGAACCACAACGACAGTTGACAATTTGCCAGCAAAGAGATATTCTCACTTTAAATAAATACAGTAGCCTCTTGCTTCTACCCGCTGTTTTCATAAAATATTAATATTCTCACACCAACACCCCCTTTTTTCTTTTTATTACATACCTCATTTATCATAACTATTCCTTTTCTTTTCTTTTTTTTCCCAACAAAAATTGAACTTTCTTGACATGAACCACATCTAATCTTATACTAGCCATATTCAGATATATCTTCATTTTATAAATAAATAATGTTTATGCACTGAAATTGATTGCAAATTAAAATATTAATGAAATTGATTGCAAATTAAAATATTAATATTATCACCAAATATCCTTTATCCTTTATGCTGTTCGGGACATGATAAAAATTACTACCAAGCACATACGCATTTTTGTATGAAGTAGATTTACCCTGTATTTTCCAATCCGAGAGTGAATGCGATCAATTGACAATACGTTGTACTTTATAAAACTTGCTCAAAATTTTCAATTTTTGCTTTAACTCTCTTACATTTTATCATTTTATACCAGTTTACTATTATTTACCAAATTGAATTTACCCCAGGTGTTTCATTTGTTTTTTTTTCTTCTTTTTTTGTGGTTCTGAACTTTTGGAAGGAATTACCTCCTGAAAGTCTAGTGTATGTCTATAACTTAAAGCAAAATTTACTTATTTGCACAGGTTTTCCCTTGAATTATTAATTCCACACGATTAATAGTACATTCTCCAAATTTAACGATATCTCACTGGCGATATTAAACTCTTTCCTTAATATTCAAATAATTCAGGATTTTCATCTCCCCTGAACTTTCTTAAGATTATTAACGGATCCATGATATACAGTGTATCTTGTAACGCAAACTCCAATCAACTGAAGATGGCCACGAGAGGCATATTACAAGTTAACCCTCGGGTGCCTCGATTAGTAAGATAGCGCGGCCTCTCGTGGCCATCTTCAGTTGTCACTCCCGTTGATATTCCATACCGCAGATAATACATGCTAGTGATATTTATAGAATGATGGATTTGTCTTAAAAGTCTGGACATTGGACAAATACGGGCATCACTAATTAAAATGTAAAAATTAACAAAATTATGTTTCCATTGGTGGATTGGTTCTTAGGCAATTCGCTTTTTAATTTTGTCTTAGGTTGATGATCTCAACGTAACGCCAAATATGTCTGCAAAAAACTTTTTAAAACATTTTTAATCATTTTGCATACTCGAAGTACCAAATATCCATGCGGTTAACATTTCATAGTTTATTTGTTACTGCCACGCATGTGAATGACACGGCGACTTTCTCGGCAGGCCGAGAATGCTTTCACATGAACTAATAAGACAGTGTAATATTCAGTCTTTGTTAATTTTAGCACTCCAAAAGTTTTATAGTCGTCATCACGAACTTGCAACGTGTCGGGTGCCGTTAATGGAGCTAGACATGCTTTCCATTCCAGAGAACGTGATGTCGCTCCCGGTTTTTTTTTATGGGAGTTCAAATTGCTAGTGTTTTAGTTTCTACGCTGTCTTGTTCTGATTTTTTAAAAAAATCTCACGACATTGTCTTTTCCTTGGATTTCGAATTTATGCACTTTTGCCACTGTTTTGTTGCTTCGGTATTCTTTTGAAGATATTTCATGTATGGTTATATTTTTGCAAATTACCTATATTTAATCGAATTTGTTTCAGTTAATGGGTAAGCGTTAATCAGCAAAATCCCGTAGGAATTAAGAAGGGTCATCAATTATTTGGTTGAAGCGTATCAAATGAAATTTAATTCAGAAAAGCCAGTTTATTGCACATAAATAACCTAAACAGAAATATATATGTAGATTTGTTTTCTTTATGATAATTCTAATATTGATTCATTGTTGCGTAAAGTCCAGTGGCAAATAGTTCATGCTCTTTCGGGACGACAACCAGTTCAATTTATCAAACAATTCAAATAGGCACATAAAGGGGAACCAATTCTGACTGCCACTGTAAAAGGGGGATGGCTGAGTAGGATCAGATAATATAGCCTTCTATAGCGGCCTCCTCTTTTTCGAAAACTACAAAAATGGTCTTTAGCGTACAGGGTGTGTGGCATTCTCCAAACACGTTACCAACTATGGTCTGCGGTCAGTCTTTCCGTAATATGACCTGACAACCCCTCACCGAGAGGGTCTCCGCTACCCCTCACCTGGGTACGCGCTAGGCAGCTCTGTTGGTTGAGCTCCCGTGATCCGTCACATGTACCTAGTTCTAACCTTGAATAATAATTACATTGCTCCTGTCCCTTTTGTCCATTCACTTATAGTCATGCTGGCCACGTTAGTACTGGCGACCTAAACATCGTTAAGAATATTAAATTGGAAGAAATCCTTGCAATAGGTCCCAAATATCAACTGGAAACATCAAAATACTGATGGATGAAGCTGAGAACTATGCCAGAAAATGGACCACGAGAGAGAGATTGAAGGCGCCTAAACACTTTCATATTGAATCAGGTCGACAAAGTCATTAATTCTTGCTCGCATTCGGCACCTTAGAGTTCTAAACCTGGCAGCGTTTTCATCGATCCCCAAGTTAGCACTGTCCTATATTCATGACAATTATGTCATTGTTCCAGCTGACAAACTCCAAATAACATCGTTTTTGTCTGAAAAAAAAACACTACATCGAGTGTTTGATTAAGGAGATGGATATTGACAATTCACTTGACAACCCTACTTACACACACTACGATCATGACGATACTAAAGAACGATATTTTCAAAAATCATATTTCTGTTGTATCTTCCTTTGATATTGCCGTAAGTGATGACAATTTTAACCTCCCCTCCATTTACTGGAAACCCAAACTTCAAAAGTGTCCATGTGAACAAAGGTACATAGCAGGCTCTGTCTAATGCACTACTGAAGCCCTTTCAAAATTCCTTACTTCTTTACTCACAACAATTCAGATGTGGATTCAAAAAAATCTAAAAATGTAAAGACTTTACAGGAATATATCTCTTCTAATGCGAGGCACCTGTGACGGATCACGGGAGCTCAACTCACTGCATGAGCTGCCCAGTGCGTCCCAGACGGCGTATAGGTGAGACACTCTCGTTGAGGGGTCGTCATGTCATAATAAGGATAGCCTTACCATAGAAGGTAACTGGCTTGGAGAATGCCACACACCTTGCACGCTAAAGACCCATTCTGTAGTGTTAGACAAGTGGCTAAATTATCCGACCCTACCCAACCATACTCCTTTTACAGTGGCAGTCAACATTTGTTTCTCTTTGTGTCTCATTCCACCTCTATTTTGTGATAAATTGAACTGGTTCTCGCCCTGAAGAAGCATGAAATATTTGCCACTGGACGTTGAGCAACAATCAATCTCTTCTAGTGAAATTAGTTATTGTAATATCTTACAAACTTTATTTTTCTACACTGTATATGACGCTCCGACCCGATAAACTAAAATCTGTTTTTCATGAGCTAATTCACCAATGTGTCTGCACTAAAAAACTTATACAAAGATACACATAGCTGGTATTGGGTAAGAAAAGGGCTCATTTTGCCACAAAACACACGGATTCTAATAAAAACTATTCTGAGACTGATATTGTTAACATGCTGGAATTTCTCATCAACAACATATTTGTTGAGTTTGGAGCACATGTTTTCAATAGAGGATCGACATCCCAATGGGGACAACTGTCCACCGCTTTTAACAGACCTGTTTTTGTTTTCATATGAAGCTATATTTTTACAGGGGCTAATGAATCGGAGAGAAAAGAAACTAGCCCCGTCCTTTCAGTTTCCGCTGTATTGATGATGTTTTGTCACTTAATACATTTGTAGTCCTTACTTTAAGGATTACCTACATCTAGCCTTTCTACTTAAAAAAATTAAACTTTATTAATAAGTACATGAAAACATTTTTGTTATTGTTTTCAGTGTGAATATTCATAATTTATATAAATAAACTTAATTCATCGTTAGTAAAATGGTGACAAATAGTTACAAAATATTGCCAAGTTCTTTGTTTTTGTGATCAAAGTTGCTAAAAAGACTCACTAGAAAGAAATTTCCTTAGACTCCTCTATACTGTTACCTTATTAAAGTCAGATGCTGTTCTGGAGTTATGTTGCCTTGTCCATAAAAAAATAAAATATGCATCAAAAATCACAAAATGAATAATTTGCGGGTAAATTAAAAAACGTGTCGAGTTCGATGTGCTCAATTTAACATTTGGAACATACTTTTTTAAGATAAGTATCTTTTAAGGTCAACTGCTAATCATTGCTAAACATATAGCTTCAAGTCCTATTTTGTGTTTTAATTTAACGAAGTTAACCCTTGACTTAATGAAAAACGTCAAGTAAAAAGCCTACTACATCTCCTCTATTCCAGTGAACATGCTTCATATCTAGATTTGTACTTGAATATACATGATATAGATAATAATGTTCGATTGAAATCGAAGCTTTTCGACAAACGTTATGATTTTAATTTTCCGATTGTGAACTTGCTATTTCTTAGCAGTAACATACCAAGTTCTCTAGTTTATGGGGTGTAAATTTCACGGTTGATTCGTGACCGCTGTGCATGTCATCATACGCTGAATTTCTCGACAGGGCGAGATTGCTGTCACATAAACTTCTAAGACAGGGTTATATGCAGTCCGTTAATTTCATCAATCGAAAAGTTTTACGGTCATCATGACGAATTGATTGGCAGGTATGAAGTTTCTATCTCATATCTTCAGTTAGATTTCATGTCCTTCTGTAATTGACAGCTCAAGGACTTGACACTTCACTGGCTTTTACTCACTGGCAATGTGACCGGTTTCGTTAACACAGTACGACATACTTACCCTTACGGAGAACATGATGTCACACCAGGTTTTACATGGGAGTTCACATTGCTAGTTCTTTAGTTTCAGTGATGTCTTGTTTTATTTTTGTTTAGTTTATTATACGTATTTATTTTGTGTAGTTATATGTGACAGACGTAGTTATGATAGTTTTCAGTTTTAATTATAACCTTAGTTACTATTAAGATCGATAGTTTTATTAATTTAAGTTTATTATAGTGCTAAGTAATATTAAGCCCACGCTTTCTATTCTCTCTATTCCATATACTCTGTTAGGTTTATCTTAGTCTGTACTGTAGTTTTCTTGTCTTATTGGTTAGTTTGGTCACATGTCAAATTTCTGGTTTCTGATTGGTTGGTTGAGGGAATTGGGATATAATTTTGAATAGCTATGATGGCGACATATTGCTAAACTTACATAGACATAAATAAATTCAGTGCCAGCTATAACTGCATGCTTGGGATTTACTAATAACTTTAACAGGTCAGTTACTAATATTTCTATATACTTGTATCTTAATATTTCACCATTTCCAGTGTTATTAAAATGTGAGAAAATGTATTTTTTGTATGAATCGAATGATAGAAAACAGTATGATTTTCGGTAATACATTTTTAGTACAAAGAACAATTGTAAACGTTTTGTTTGCTATTACTTTAAACAGACGAGAAGTCGAACACAACAACATTATATTGATTATGTGTATTATAAGCGAATCGAGTTGTCCTTTTTAATTATCGCTTATCGAAAATACATAGAACATATTAGTTATGAGTGTACTATTTTTATTTTATAGGATTATGGTCATTATGAATGGTATTTACTGATATATATATATAATTGCTGATTGTAAATCTATAACGATTGACGATTCTGCCAAGCCCTTGTACCACATATAGGGTAAGCACCATTTGTGTATTCAGTGCTATTTTTGTAGTTTCTATTTTTAGTCCGTGACGTATTTTATATGGTAATAGTAATGTATATATTTATAGTCATCTCACGTGTTCAATAATATTGAATATGCGTATTTACATATTTGCATTTCATTAATCACATGGATTGATGCATAGTTTAATGTCGATTGATTGATGATTACTATACTATAGTTATTTTGCAAGTTATAAACGACATTAATAGTTGAAATATGCACATGCAGTGCAAACATACAATTACGATTTAGTTTTAATACAATTTAGCGTAACTGTTATTAAACATAGTTATCGCCCTTTTGCCGTACTTGTGTTATTTTATATTGTGTGTGATTAACTTGTATCAATTTAGTATTTATGAATGTTATGTATATTGTAGGGTGTTTTTGGTTATTATTACTGACATCAATAAAATATGGAAACCCTAGAGAGTCATTGTTTTAGTCAATAGATGACCCCGTTACATATACATGTATCCTTTTGGCGTTTGTTATCTATTTTTTGCTTCATTATTCGTTTAACAATATATACAATTACAGGAACACAGTAAGCTTCATTTTGGTATCTTTATTGAAAAATAAAATAAATCGAAGAGATATTTGTAAATGCAAAACAAGTTGGAACAGTGAAAACGTATTTTTATTTAGTTACCTTCCAATGAAGTTACGAATCGTGACGGTAATTTGATAGAATGTTGAGCAATAAGAGCAAACGAAAAAGAACAATAGTATTTGAAGTCGAACCCTTAGAAGAAAATCAAACCAGCTTCATTCGTATTTAACAATAAAATATTTTTGTTCTTCTTTTTTACAGTCATCGGAAATAATTTGATATTGATAACATCAACATCGGTGGGATCTGCAATTCTCTTTTTAATGTGCAGTATTTTTGTAGCATGCAAAGTACGCATGATGAATGACCGACAGCAAATCTCAGTCAGAAACAATAATACAGGAATTGATGAGATTAACGAGACTGCACTCCAGTTAGAAACGGTTAGTCGAGATAGCGTAGGGTATGAATATGAAGAAATAGATGAGTTCCATATGATAGAGGACTTAGCTTTACCTATAAGATCTGAGGATGACAGCAAGACAAAGTTTCAAAGTTTCAAAGTTTATTATTAATAAAGAAAGCCCAAATTTGGACATCAAACATTATAAAGTACAATAGACAATAAGAGAAAAGATAATTTCAGTATACTTATGAAAAAGTAATAAAATTATACTTTAAAGTAATTAGCATACCGACAGCCATTGGGTTTATACAATAATAAAACAATGGTCAAAGAGAGGTAACTCAGGTACAATTTTACCTAAAATATAACTATAATCAATACACAACATGATTATCTAGTAAAATTAATGTTCATGCATTGCTGTGATCATTGTACACACACTATTCTCTCACACTCAAACAATTTTCTATAAATTTAGATAAATTGTTATTTAACATAATATCTTCATTGGTCATTAACCATATAAATTTGTTAGGATCTGACAACTTGTCATAATTGGAGTTATTCAGATTTTTATATAAGTTATTTCTAAATATGCTATATTTTGGACAATTAATTAGGAAATGCTCCTCGTCTTCAATCAAAGAGTTATTACATTGTTTACATAGTCTATTTTCTAATGGGGTTTTCGGTATGGTGTAACGACCCCTTTCTATTTCTAGGGAGTGGGCACTGATCCTGAATCGTGTTAGAGTTGCACGAAGTTTAAAATCTTTAATATCAAGATATGGCTCAAAATTAAAATGTGTTTTAAACTTGCTATATGTTCTCAATTTGTTTTCATTTCTTCCATCTATTTTGTTGGTTTTTACCACATTGACTTGCGATTTCCAATTAAGTACAAAGTTTCTTTTTAATTTATGGAGTAGTTCATTTATTTCTTTTATTCCACAACTTGATGGTGAGTTAAATATTTTTAGCATATTGAGATCTTTAAGAATAATGTGTAAACAATTCATCCAGCAATGCTGCCCTTGTTTAAATAAATTATAATTTTCTTTTAGTGCAGCTTTCAAGAGGGGACATGATATATTTGTATGTAAATGAATCCAGTACTTAACCATACTAATAACAATATCAATATATAAGGGGTACCTTCCAAGTTCTCCAGTTACTGCTAAGTTGGATGCTTTATTAGAGACTCCAAGTACATATTTGCTAAATTGTAAATTAAATTTTTCAATTTTATGGTCTTTGAAAGCATTGTATATAATGTTATCTTTTAACTTATTAATTTTGGTAGTAATATTAAACATGCCCCATATCTCAGATGAATACAAAATAACAGGTTTCACAGTGTGATCAAATGTTTTTAAAATAGTCTTTACACTAGGATTACCATTCTTGAAGGTACTTTTCAGTTTAAACAATGCTTTTCGACCTCTATTAATTAAATCTGAAGTTGCAGATGAAAAATGACCTCCACAATTTAACATTAATCCTAAATATTTATACTCCTTCACACATTGGAGGTATTCATTTTGTAAGGTAAATTTTCCTCTAATAAGTTTACTACCTTTATTAAAAATCATTACTTTAGTCTTCTTAATATTAATGGATAAGCCCCAACTAGAGCAGTAACCAGACAGCTTGTCTAATGATTTTTGAAGACCTTCTGCACTAGATGATAGAAGTATAATGTCATCAGCATACATCAAACTACTAAATGATATATTGTCTACAAGGACAGGATGGCAAGACTGATCAAAAATATCAACTAGACAAGTTCAAGCGATGGATCAAATACCATTTCCCAGCACGATGATGGGTATCTACATCCTTACTGCTCCTTTGTCAAAGATTCGGAATTTGGCTTTGCTTTATTGACAACAGGTGAAAAATGGGCGTGCCAACATGAGAACCAGGGGGAAATCCTTACGATCGCCTGCAAGATCAGCAAAACGAGCGGGCTATGCCGTTTGTACAGTAGCTATACCGATACAGGATTCGAATAAGAATAAGATAAGACAATAATAATGATTATATGATCATAGATGATAATGATAATCTAAACTGCACTTCTGACAATGACCTTGTCCAGAACAGAATAGGAGATATTCCTGGTGATTCATTTGGTGACATCAACTTAATCTGACAAGATGTCACGGTGGTAAATTTCTTTTCGAAGCATGACCGAGGTAACGATCTCTTAATACGCGAAAGGTCACGTTTAAATATGGATGTGTCATATATTAAACCTGAGCTTAGTTGATATTATCTCGTTGCTATCCTAAAATTGATGTTTTATATTTACTGTTATAAAGAATGTTAAATTTCGTGAACAAATGTGGGTAGTTTAGAAAGTCTTGGCTTCACGAATTGGTGATTTTGGCTTTAATCAAAATTTGTATCCTGGAATATTTATTGATATAAAAAGATCTTACTTATGAGAAATTTAGAAAATGTCTATTAGATAGGATCCCTAAAACAAATCTGACAAGAGCGAATTGCCGTCCATACCGAATGTCTGCTCAATTAGTATAATGATTCCTATAATGGCCACATTCTTGGGGTTCTTTGATATGCTGAATCTAAACATGTACTTAGTTTTTGTCGAGCCTGCGACTTTAGTCGCAGAAAGCTCGACATAGGGATACTGATCCGGCGGCGGCGGCGGCGGCGGTGGCGGCGGCGTTAACTCACTTCTTAAAAGCTTTATATTTTAGCAGGTGGAAGACCTGGATACTTTATACTATGTATATAGATGCCTTATGTTACGAAGTTTCCGTCTGTCATATGTACATTGTCCTTGACCTCATTTTCATGGTTCAGTGACTACTTGAAAAAAAAAGTTAAGATTTTTTGTAATGTTAATTTCTCTCTTATTATGAGTAATAGGATAACTATATTTGGTATGTGCATACCTTACAAGGTCCTCATCCCCGTCAGACAGTTTTCAATTGACCTCGATCCAATTTCAAGGATCAGTGAACAAGGTTAAGTTTTGGTGGTCAAGTCCATATCTCGGATACTATAAGCAATAGGTCTAGTATATTTGGTGTATGGAAGGATTGTAAGTTGTACATGTCCAACTGGCAGATGTCATCTAACCTTGACCTCATTTTCATGGTTCAGTGGTTATAGTTAAGTTTTTGTGTTTTGGGCTGTTTTTTTAATACTGTATGCAATAGGTCTACTATATTTGGTGTATGGAAGGATTGTAAGGTGTACATGTCCAACTGGCAGGTGTCATCTAACCTTGACCTCATTTTCATGGTTCAGTGGTTATAGTTAAGTTTGTGTTTTGGGCTGTTTTTCGAATACTGTATGCACTAGGTCTACTATATTTGGTGTATGTAAGGACTGTAAGGTGTACATGTCCAACTGGCAGGTGTCATCTGACCTTGACCTCATTTTCATGGTTCAGTGGTTATAGTTAAGTTTTTGTGTTTTGGCCTGTTTTTCGAATACTGTATGCAATACGTCTGATAGCATTTACTTTCATTAGAATTACACGACAGGCGAGACATTTTTGTGTGTCCACTCTTGTTATTATGGGCCCAGTTTTCAAGTTGGTCCAAATCAGGGTCCAAAATTAAACTTTGTTTGATCCATGACTATGATGTCATTTTCTATTTTAATACGTTTATGGTGTATTTAAATGGGCTGTTATGGTTGCAAAGTATAAAGAAATGGGGGGGGAGGGGTTGGTTTGAAAACAAAATTTAGGGGGGGGGGGGGGTAAATGAGAAATTGGGGAGGGGGCAATTTTTTTCTCATTTCATATTTCATAAATTAAAAAGAAAATTTCAAATTTCTTTTAGCAAAAAAAGGGTGGGGGATGGGGGGGTTACAATAAATTTTAATGCTTTTTTGGGGGGGGGTCAATGTGCAACTTCATAGTGTATTGCACAAAAGCTAAAAAAGGGGTAAATTTTTTTTCCGGTGGGGGGGGGGGGGGGGGGGGGGGCAATTCTCCACAGCATATTGTATTGCACAAGAAGCAAAAAATTTAATATAAATTCAAATCATACGACCAATTCTAAGTTCTTTGATTTCAGTTATTCTGTGTCAGAAACCTATTATGTGTCAAATATTTCAAGAAATTTTCAATTGCACAGTGTTGCGCAATAGCAAGAAATTGATATGTTTGCCCTGTTATCAAAACTTTATTATTAACAAATTCCATTGGAAATTTGCCAATAACTTTAGTTTAATGAACTTCATTAGAAATTTGCCAATATAAAATGTGCTGATGAAGATTTTTTGTTTATCTCATCTAAACTGCTTTTAAATTATGTATATTTAAAATTTGCCATCAATGACTATGATGTCATTTTCTATTTTAATACGTTTATGGTGTATTTAAATGGGCTGTTATGGTTGCGAAGTATAAAGAAATGGGGGGGGGGATTTGAAAACAAAATTTAGGGGGGGGGGGGGGGGGGGTAAATGAGAAATTGGGAAGGGGGCAATTTTTTTCTCATTTCATGTTTCATAAATTAAAAAGAAAATTTCAAATTTTTTTTATCAAAAAAGGGGGGGTTACAATAAATTTTATTGTTTTTTGGGGTTTTTTTGGGGAGGGGGGTCAATGTGCAACTTAACGAGAAAATACAAGGGATTATGTTTTTATGCGACTACGCGACGACGTTTGTATACCAACATCGTTGGCGACGGCTATTGTTACGTCACTTCGTAGAGTGAAATGGGTCATTTTAAAAAAAAAGTCCATTTTCCTGTCCACCTATGTTAAAAAAATATTCAGACATAATGGCATTATTTTTTTGTGTTTAACCAAAAGTTTCGCAATTTTTTCAAATCGGCACATCTACAATGAGAACGATTTTCTCCTTGCAACCAAAAAAAAAAAATTGATTTTGAAGCTCAATATTGAGCAATTTGCGAGTGTCCGGACTGAGAGAACCATGTTTGCACATTATTTTTCAATGATTTTTTGTATGTTTTCAAATCGGCAAAATTATTTTTTTGAATAGCATATAATTGAATTTTAACAAGAAAGTAAAGTCTTGAAGATATTTATATATATGCTCATAAAAAAATTAAATTATGCTGGCGTCCATGAAATGCACGTCTGTCCTATTACCGGTGCAAAATTTGCAGAGCAATAATTGTTGCCTGCAAATACGAATATCTTCTATGATGAAATCAAAAGTACACAAGTTTTCCAAATTACAACCAAAACAATAGAACGTTATAAGAAACGGAAGCGAAGTTATAACCAGAAAAGTAAGTCAAACTGATAGCGTGCCCTTTTAAAATGTCTATCATGTTACCAACAAATTTATACATTACTACACCCATACGTTCTCAAAAGGGTCACTAACTGTTTGGAAACAAAGAACGCTAACTGAAAAAACCATACAGCGATGTAAGTGGAGCTGTTATTTCGAAATTTACTCAATAAACATATAATTTTGTCCATCCTGTTACTGTCTATCCTGTTACCTTGAATACAGTAACAGGATAGACAGTTTAATTATTAGAATAAACAACTATGTATCTTTAGACCTGATGAAATACTTGAAAATGAAATGAAACATTTGATATTCCACATATCTTTAAGAAAAAACAAACAATTATGCAAGGTGAGTTGTTGTTTTGCAATAGAATCAATAAACATATAATTTTGTCTATCCTGTTACTGTCTGTCCTGTTACCCCAACTTGGTAACAGGATAGACAAATATGTATATGTAAACCTTCGATATCCGTTCCTGTTACCATAGAAAAACGTGTTTTACTAAAATTATATGTAATCAAAGAACTAAGTGTTGGATTGATTCAAAAGTCCAATATAAGCCGAATATAAGGAAGTGCTTCAGTTGGTTTTGCGTTGATTGTAGCAATTTTTGCAGCATTTGAAAATGTATTTTTAGACAGTTTTTTCAGGACGCAATATTAAGTGATATTTTTATCCCGTTAATGCAAAGAAATTAAATATTCTGTTATTGTTTTCTGAAGCACCAGTAACGTATCTTTAAGAAACAAACAACATGTTTTTCACATTTTCCCTGTTTATAGTAAAAAAATTCTCAAAAATGTGGTAACAGGATAGACAAAATTGTGCACCATCAGTCGAAAATGTGTTAATAATATTTTTATTTCATGTCATTAAGATTGAATATTTGAGTATTTTGTTCAAGAAGTATCATATATTTTGCATGTATAATAAATATGATGATTCAAGCAAATTGTTTTTTTTCTCAATTTTGCAATTTTAAAAATGCACTTTTTTTTAAAATGACCCATATATGACTTTCGAATTATCGGATTAGATTTCACTCGGAAATTCCGGTATTTCACCACACACAATGTAATAATCATGTTGTCTCGACTTTCTGACTTGTGTTTTTATACAGATTCACAAAAAGTTTCAATTTTGTCTATTTGCAGTCAAATGACTTTAGTTCATTCAACCCTCATTTCCTTATACTCAATGCTTTCTTCGTTTTCAAATAATATTTTCTAGGTGATCTTGGAGAGTTTTCTTTCTCCTTAGAACTAGGCATTTTTGGCGAACATGTTCTCGGTTTTGTATTAATGACCGGCATCGTTAGCAAATTTTTGTTAGGTTTTTTTTTTACATTGTATATGCAACAGAGAATATTGCCCATTCCTCGAATTGCCATAAATGCGATTAAGTTGATTTTCGGGAATAAAGTACGATTATTTTTTTTTTTAGATGAACACGAATTGTATTCCAATATAAAAAGACATCAGTTAGTTTCTGATTGATTGATTGCTGCTTAACCTCCAGTGGCAAATATTTAATGCTTCTTCAGGACGAGAACCACTTCAATTTATTAAACATTTCAAATAGGTGTGTGATGGAACACAAAGGGAATAAATTTTGATTGCCACTTTAAGGGGGATGGTTGGGTTATGTCGGAAAATTTAGCCTTCCTAAAGGCCATCAGCCTACTCTTTTTCCAAAACTACAGAAGGGGTCTTTAGCGTACAGGGATGTGTGGCACTCTCCAAACAAGTTACTAACTATGGTCCGCAGTCAGACTTTCCGTATTATGACCTGACAACCCCCAACGAATAACGCAATCGATATAAAGTTCAAATACAAATTTAATAAATAAAACATAACATAACCAACATGGCCAATACTGTAAGGAAGACAAAACAAAAGGGAAATTATACGATCAAAGTAAACAAACAATGTTGTTAGCACTTTAAGGAAAATTTACAATTTTCGAAGCCACATGTGATTGATAATCGATACAGTCAAAATTTCTATTGACACCATCAAAAACATTTTCAAAAAGTATTAAATTTTCAAATGAAATACTCGTAACCTATAGTTTTTGGCATACCTTCCGAAAGCCTCTAATATTATTAAAATTGATGGGTAAAATTCCCGCGAAAATAAGCTATTCTCCAACTAACTAAAAATATGCACTTACATAGTAATGTTATATATGTTAATAAGGTTTGAAAATACAATTGCTAAATGTACTACAATGTTTTTCTAATCCAAAAGTCATGATGTTTTAAGAAATATATCATTCTAGTATTATATAATACGCATATCTCATTTGATCTATATCAAACTTTTAATTTTAACTAAAACGAAAAAATATCGTTTCCATTTTTTTTTTTAAATCAAAGCGCCACTAAATTTCACCTCAAAATCGCATGTTTTGCGTTTTATTTGTTTTCATAAAAAATAAGATGAAAAACATATCTATCTGAGAGATAAAAGCAAGGAAAATATGCGATCAGTCACATTTACTCATTCATCAAGTTGGAGTTTTGTTCCCACTTAAGACAGTTCAATTACTGCAGATTTTTTAATTCAAATTCACATGTTTAATTGGTTATTTGTTCTGTGACAACCTGATAACGCTTATCGAAGAGCTTCTTTCTAGCTTACATTCAAAGTATTTGATCATTTTGTGTTTCCAGTCATGTCCATTTTCCTCTTAAGTACACAAATCAATGTTTCTCAGAAGCAGCGAAAACATCCGGAAATACGGGGCCCTGCATCTAATTTTGGATTAAATCAAAATACTCCTTATCCTCATGAACATTTATTTATTAACTACATTATGTGTCTGTTAAACATCGCCTCCTTCCGTAAAGACTAAATTTACGAAATCTGTTTTAATTTAGTTTGGACCCAACTCAACATTTAACCGAAGTCACTCGGCCATTCAACGTTTGCCCCAGTTCATCGGTCATTTGTGCCAATTATACGTTCATGACGTTTGCACCAATATATTTTCTGAATTACATATATTAAAAGCGAAAAAAAAATGAAACAATATATTTGTGCAAATATTTTAGCTCCTTATAAATGACTCCATTCCTACTTATCTGGGCTTGGAGTTTGAGTTATCTCAGAATGTGTTCTAATGGAGCATTTAATATATGAATTCATGAACTGACCATTGTGATTTTAACAAAGCGTACTTTTACTGTACGTCGCCAATGTTTTCGCCTTTTCTTTATAGATTATAGACGACTGCCTGAATTCGACCATGTATTTGGTATTCCTTCATCCATCTTGTCCACTTAAGTTCTTATTTATGATTTAAAAATCTAACTAGTGAGTAAAAATTCAATAGGATAGTGAATATTACTTACCGGTTATAATTTAACAGTATCTGCATGTATAACAGTACAGATTAACGGTATATCCAAATTTGATAGTTGAATTTTGGCGCTTTTGATACATACGATTTTTTTAATTGCGCTTTTCATACATTTTGAAAACAGTAAGTAGCGAAAATGAACGAAGCTGGGGATATAGGTAAAGAAGACTGAATAGTGCTGGGTGTGTTTCGAAACGTTTTTTGATTACACCTGTGGAACGTCATTGGTTCCTGATGTATGGACCTTAACAAAGGCAAAATTTAACCAAACGGATCGGAGGTAAAGCGACTCATTGCGGACAATGGTGCATCTATTTCAAATCCGTGGTTGGGACAATAATACTATCTTCTCATGCAGTGAACATTTTGCGTACATGTATTTGTAATTGACTGTGTAATAACCGGGAAATCCGGCAAGTAAAAACGCGAATATTTGATATTTTCTTGTACCTATTCCCGTGCATAAGAATGTTTTATTCTAAGATAATACTAGTATTCTGTAATTTAATTCCATATCATCAATATTTGATAAAGCATGCTGGCGTAAGCACTCTCGAACCGGGAAATAGGATCTTTTCAGATCTTTTTTTTCGTCAGCAAGTTTGAAGAAAAACGAACTTTGATGAGCTTAAAAAATAATACATCATGTTTTCATAATTTTTTGACTACATTAACTCGGGATGGATAATAAAGGTGATTCGTTATATTTCTTTCATGAAAAGCTCTTTTAGTCATAGTATCGTACTTCTTGCAAATATATCCATAATATACCAATTTTTAGTATTTAATGCATTTATTAACAAATTTTAACATCAAACTGCTATTAGCGTTTTTTCCTCGTCGGCATTTTTAATGATGTGTCGAAAAACCTAAATGTATTGTCTAAGAAAAAATTGAGTCTATTTAGTTAAGAATATCTTTCTTGCTTTTTTGAACCATTTTCCATCCTTGACCGAATAAAAGCTCCATCGAACGTCATTTTCTTCCAGATGGAACTCGCAGGACATACGGGAGATAACTCTTTTCTTACGTATTATTCGCGGCAATAGTACTATGAAGTTGCGCGATTCTACGACGGCCGCTACGCGGCGCTCATTTACTGAATCTTGACCTTAACTCTAAGACTGTCATATTAATATCTAGAAACTATATAAAAGTACTATATATTCATTCTCTTTTTTGGAGCGGGACGTTTTCTGTAGTTCACATGGAATTTTTTGAATTAATGTATATAATCTTTAGGTCTTAGTATTTGATAAGGGACCGTGCAATATTTATTAGGTAGGTGGGACCGGTGCAAAATGCAGTAGGACACATACTTTTTTTTGCTCTTATACTGATAGGACTCAAGTTTTTCATTTTTAAAAGTGATAGGACAGCAATTATTTTATAATTTCTTTAGAAAACAAAACAAAAAACATGTACGATATGCTAATTTAAAAAAATAAAAATATTAAATAAAGCAGTATTCCTTTTCCATAAAGTCCTAATATTCTGAAATAGACAGGTGCCATACAGCCATGCATAACTATTCCCTATACCCTTTAACACACTGCCGGCATTATTGCTGGACTATTAGAACCACACAGGGGCAGTTTTTTTTTTTAAATCTTAAGCCTTGCAAAGTCAACTTTAAAAAAACAAGGTATTTCCTTTGTTTTATCTCGTATATTGGTATAAACGCGTATGTATACTACTAAATACATATTACTGTTACTACCAATCAAGTTTCATTGTATTTCAATGAAAATCACAAAAAATCTGAACACTTTATTTTGTAGATGAAACCATACCTAAATGGTATATCAGACAACTCGCATAGTAAACTTAAAAAACTAAAGCGTTTTGTTTTGCCTTGTATCAGATATAAATGTTAATTAATATTTATCCTTAGTACATAGTACTTTTACCACTTGCAAGGTTTCACTGTATTTCAATATAAATTATAAAAAGTACAGGTACTTCACTTTGTACATTAAATTACATCTTTTTGGCAAATGAATCAACACACACACAGTCAGCTTTAAAAAATAAAGTAATTCTTTTGTAATATATCCGATATCAATAATACATGTACTTAGTATCTATCCTCAGTACATAGTTCTCTTACTACATGCCAAGTTTCATTACATTTCAATGAAATTTATATAAAAATCTGGGCAATTCACTTAGTAGATTAAATTATGTCTTAGTGGTCTATGTGACAAGACACACAGTCAAATTTAAAAACTAAAGTAACTCTTTTGTAATATCCTATCACTTTGTGTGCCAATTGTTTCAGATTAAGCTAACAGGACACATACTTTTTTCTGAATGCACGTCATAGGAATTGAGTTTTTACAGCCCAAATCAGTATAGGACACTCACTTTGTTAAAGCCATAATCAGAATTTGCACCGATCCCACCTGCCTGATAAATATTGCACGGTCCCTAACGGAACTTCCTGAATATTTTTGTTTTTAAACAGCTTTGTCTTTTATACACGTGTTATTCCAATCAAAGAGAATAAAAACTGTAATAAATTGTTGCTTTTAAAATTGTCTTTTCAAGATTCAAGATTCAAGATTTTATTAGATAACTCAGGCACAGATTGCAACATGAGAATACAAAAAATCGTTCACATGAGAACATATATACATTATAACAGAACAAATGAAAATACTCACATTTTGAAAGAAAAAAACATAGGGAACAGAGATGATATAGTATTACATAAATATTTTATTTAAACCTTTTAAGAAAAGAGATAAGTTTTTCAGCAATTCTGTATTACACAATGCCAACATACCGGCCATTTTGTCAACACTACAATATCTTATATAATATTGAGGAATATACTTATTTCTGAGGTTGACTATTTCTACATTAGAACATACAAACAGATAATGAAATTCGTCACCCACAGAGTTTAATAAACATTTAGTACATTTTCTGTCTTCTTTTAAAATATTTAACCATCTGCCAGTTTCGATTGGTATTTTGAAATTACTTAATCTAAATTTAGTGATATAACGTCTGTGTGATTCCTGAAGACGTAGTAAATATGGTTCTAGGCACAAATCTTGTTTGAAAATAGAATAAAAGTGTCCACGGGACGAATTAGCAATGTCACAACGCCATTTTTGAACAAACTGATCAATAAGTGTTTGTTTAACAAACATTTTTATCCAATTCGGATTAACTGGCATCTGGTTGTGAAAAATGAAACTCAAACCAATGTCATCAAAAATGGTTTTAATACATTTTACAAAAGTAGGCTCACTTTGTCCATTGGTATACAAATGGTATAATAATTTATAAATCTTTGACGATAATTTATCACTTTGCAATAGTCTACTCCAAAAGCACAACATTCTTATTTTGATGTTTAATGTTAACGGATATCGACCTAATTCACCATAGACTAAAAAATTTGGAGTAGTTATTCTAACCCCAAGTATTTTTTTCAAAAATTGTATGTGTACTTTTTCTAAATTATCATTTTTGCTAACACCTAAAACTTCGCTGCCATACAACAGAATAGGAGAAACTAACGAATCAAAAATTTTCAGCTGTAAATCTATTGGCAGTCTTAACTTTCGTATTTTATAATAAACTGCATATAAAGCTTTTTGTGCTTGTTCTACTAGTTTCTTTTTCGCAAAGTTAAAGTTACCATTAAAATTAAACAGGATGCCCAAATATGGATAAGTGTCAGTATAATCCAATTCTTTCCCGTTCAACTTCAGTTTTAAATTTGGGATGAATTTTTTTTTTGAAAAAATCATCACTTTAGTTTTTTCAGTATTTACCCCAAGTTTCCACAACTTGCAATAGTCATCAAAGACATTCAATAGGTTTTGCATACCATCTAAAGATTCTGAGAAAAGTAAGGTGTCGTCAGCATAAAGAAGTAAAAAAATCTTCATATAAATATTAAGACGCTCATACATTAAATTATCCAACATTTCCAAGGATTCAGCAGTATTGGTTTCAAAGTAGGTTTCAAGATCATTCATGAAAACTGCAAAGAGGAAAGGAGAAAGATTTTCCCCTTGCCTTACACCTAATTCACAAGCAAAAAAATCTGAATTAACACCTTCTTTGGTCACGCATGACTTTATATTATTATATATATTTTTGATGATATGAAAACATTTGCCATGAATATTACTTTTTAACATCTTAGACCAAAGACCGCATCGATTGACCTTGTCAAAAGCTTTACTGAAGTCTACAAATGTGCAAAACAGCTTTTTCTTTTTTTGTAAATATAACTCTATGAATGAATTCAAAATGAAAATGTTATCAACTGTCGAATGCAATTTTCTAAATCCACATTGCGATTCAGAAATCAATTTAGTCTCATCAGAGAACGAATTAAGTCTATTGTTTATAATGCTAGTAAATACTTTGCTAAGGCAACTGACCAAGCTAATCGGACGGTAATTACTTGGTACCTTCGGATCCCCTTTATTTTTGTAAATAGGATGTCCAGGCTTCCGGGACAATACCTGTATCAAAAATGACATTAAAAAGTTTAATATAAGCTGGAAGCATGACAGGGAGCGTATATTTAATATACTCGTCCAAACCAGGTGCTTTATTATTCGATAATTTTTTGACGACACGTTCTATTTCCGACGCCGTTATTCTACAGTTCAAAATACGATCTGCAATTTCAAGATCTATTTCGTTACCGTCATCTTGATAAACATCCAACTGACTACCATCACCCTGATTTATTTCTTTAAAGTACTCATACAACTCGTTTAACGGAACTTCAATATTCGCCTTCTTATTGTTCGAACATCGACGGAGGATATCCCAAAATTTCTTAGGATTATTCTTTGACGCACTTCTAATTTCACCCACTACTTGGTTTTGAAATACATCATATGCGTTATTTAATTCTCTTTTATATTCTCGACTTGCTTGATTCATTTGATTTTTATTTAAATCATTTTTGGAAATATTATATTTCTTCCTAGCGTGATGAAAAACTTCGCGTTTATTTTTACACGCATCGTTAAACCACGGTGTTTGCTGGGAGTTTCCACAAAAAGGTCGTACTCGATTTACCCGACTCTTTCTACACCCAAACACTGTTTTGGCGGTGTCCCCGAAAAGTTCACCGATTTCATTAATTATTACGTTAATCGAAGCATCTGTGATATTTTCTCCGGTATTAAACTTTTCTTCCAGTAAATCACATAAGTGATGTATATTTTCATATCTTAAATCGGACATGAAACATTCTAAATAACTATCAGTTTTGTCATCTGACCAAGCACGAGGTCGTGTATGCGAATTTGCATCACCAAAATTTTCCGGTTCGTGCAAAAGGCTATTTTGTTTGGCAAAACGGAGAGTAACATGGAGCTGTTTATGTACATCTGAAAACATAGGTGAAAAATTTCTAATTTCAAAATAAAAAATGTGCGGAAATAGATTCGAGGATGCTAGAAAATAATCAATCAAGGATGTGTCACCACATGTACATTCACCTTTCATTTTATCTTTGCCAACTCGGCCATTTACAATGTAGATATTGTTTTTTCTACAAAAGTCAAGTAGCATGTGACCATATGTATTAGGGCGACCTGTGCAACTACTCTTTCTTTCTAAAGAAATACCCGCTTTTGTTAAATTTTCGTAATCATACATAAATTTCAACAAATCAACATTTTCATCCAATTCAAACAAATCAAGTAAAGACTTGTCTGTTTCTACATAATCTAATAAAACACCAGTTTTTGCATTATAATCTCCCAAAAATGCAATATAATCCCCTTGTTGAACAATATCAAACATCTCAGATTCTATCTCATTAAATGCATCAATAGAACAATATTTAGTATTCTCAGGAGGTATATATGTACACCCAAAAATTAAATTTTCACCAAGATTGAATAAACTTTTATCAATTTTTAACCACTGTACATATGCAGACTTGGTTTCTGGAAATTCAAGAAATTTAGACAAATAATTTTTATAGATAATATTTATCCCACCGGATTTCTTATTAAAATTTTGTCTGTGTTTAGCTTTGTAGCTATAACCATTAGGTAAACATAAATGATCATATTTGTCAGTTTTTGTTTCTTGGAAAAATAATATATCATAGTTTTGAATTAAACTTAAAAAATCAGGATTTTTCAATTTGGATATCAACCCACATACATTTAAACAACATAAATTAAGAAAAGGTTCAATTAGATTTTTATTACTGTTATTTACGTTGTTTGCATCACTATGCCACCTGTCCTATGAAAAGTGCACTTGTCGGGCGTCCAGGTTATTACCCGCAGCCCCGTTAGCAGTCACTTCCTGTTGTCGCATCCTGTTGATATTGTCAAACTGTCTTGGTGGTCCCCCTTCGTTAGGGACATACGGTCTTCCATTGACAAAAAGTTTGTCCCGAACAATATAGGCCCTCTGATTCTGATCACGAAGATCCTTCATAATTGGTACAAGCTGCCTACGCCTGTCGCTGACCTCCTGTGGATATTGCTGGTAAATTTTAAAGGGTTTACCGGCTAACTCAGTTCGAGATGCACTAAGCACCTTTTCTTTATCACTGTTATAAAGAAATTTAGCGACGATTGATGGTGGTTTTCGGTCTCTTCGAGGCTCAGACGATGGACATTGTGAAATTGCGTTATGTTTTCAATTTTCAACTCATTTTTCAGGAAATCAACTAAAACATTTTCTGTATTTTCACTAGCGGTCGGATCGGGTCGGATTTCTGGGATATTTTCAAAGATTAAATTGTACTTCATTGCACGAGTTTGTTGATCGAGAAATGATTCATGCATTTTGTTAGTCATAACTTCGAGATCACCCCTCGCAGATTCCAACTCGCGTAATCTCGTATGAAAAGTTTGCATGTCTTGATTATTTGTGTCAAAACACTTCTGGTGATCCGTGACCGATCTTTTCAGTTGTACAATATCATGTTCGACTGCTTCAAACCTGTGTTCAATATTCCGTAGTCTATCATTAATGCTATCTAGAAGATTAAGTTTTATAAGTTTATTTTGAATGTCACTTAAAACAGCACCAATACCATTGTTCATATGTGGAATTTGTCCAACTGTTGACATTTGTGTATACTGTCCTTGTCCTTGACCCTGCCAGGAATTCGGTTGTAATGGCGGTGGGTTCGATTGGAAATTTGGCGGTGGGTTCGATTGGATATTGTTATGTATCGGCGTGGACGATTGATACTGAAGTCCTAGTTGATTTAGTTGCGCTCCTTGCAAGTTTGGGTTAATCGGAGACGCACCCTGTAGATAAGGCGGTGGACCATAAAGTGTGTCGTTCGCATTTTGGATAGCAAATGTCAAATTACTCATTTGTGGTTGCGGTGCGCTCGACATGTTTGTAATTGACCCACACTGGGAACTGTTCATTCGCTTTCTTTTAGATCTACGTCCCATACATCAGTCTTATTTAACACATAGCACGTTACTTTGTCCAAGTAGTCACCAAATTAGCTGAGTGTGACCATTTTAAAGATCTTTTTGGCAACAATAAAATCAAAAACTGACCTCTGTAAATTACATACAACCATCTGTGTCCGCCATGTTCTTTATGTTTCAAAAAAAAGCAACTTGCAAAGAATCATGTGAAGCCATTTGTCACATGATTAGGACCTTGTAATTAATATAATTAATATATAGGATTTGAATTATGGGAAACAGTAGAATTCACTGAAGGATCTAGGCTACTAAATGAAACTGGAAGTAGAGCCCTAGGTGCACTTATTTCAAAACATTTCAGCGTAAAAGATCTTAGTTTTCTGGTTTATGAAAAACTGTATTACAATACAGTTGTTCCAGTGACTGATTATGCTTCAGAAATCTGGGGATCGATTTAAGAAATATGATTTTGTGGATAAACTGCAATCTAGAGCTGCAAAGACATTTCTTGGTGTAGGTAAAAGAGCACCCATTCCATATTTAACAGGAGAAACATGCTGGGTGGAAGTACAACTGAGACACCATTTGAACATGATAAGAATATGGGCAAGAATAATTCGCATGTCAGACAATAGATAACCAAAAATTGCGTATTTATGGGAAAAACAAAACAATAGGAAAAACAGCTGGGCTTCAGAAATAAAATCAATAATGTACAAATGTGAACTTATAAATCATTACAATCAGAACAGTTTGCTAGGTATGAGTTGCAAGAACTTTCTAGACCCAGTAAAGCCAAAAATGATAATTATAGCAGCAGAAAATTGGAAAGTGGAATGCCTAAATTGAGAACTTACGTGAAAATCAAATCTGATTATTGCCAGGAGCCTACACTTCTCAAAACATTATCAACAAAACATCATGCATTGTTATCCAAACTGAGAAGTGGAACTTTTCCAATTGAAATTGAGAAAGGTAGATATAGGCAGGTACCAGTAGAAAGAAGAACTTGCAAATTATGTATGGACCAATCCGTTGAAGATGAAATGCATTCTTTAATGAAATGTGTGGCATATGACCAAGAAAGACAAACTATGCTTAACACTGCCGAACAGAAACTGAGCAGTATTCATATTTAGAAGAAACAGTTAGCAATTGTAGAGCTACATTCAATGGCCATTTATGAATTAAATAATCTATTTTTGCAGTTGGATCTAGGATCTAGGAATGTCAACATTTTAATGGTTAAAATACAGAATGGGCACATGTATGGATGTAGTGTGGGATTTTGAAGAGTTTTATCTTTAATTTTACTTATTAAATTTATATGGAAATTATTTTTGGACTTTAAACAGAACATAATGATACATAATTCCCTGCATTGTAGACTGGTTTTTAACTCACATGGCCTAAAAGGCTATACGCGCTTTTGCCATCACTTGTCCGTCCATCCATCCACAATTATAAAAAGTATCTTCTCCTCTGAAACTGCACAGCCAATTTGGACCAAACTTTGGTGGAATGGTCCTTGGATGGCCTTCTTTCAAAAGCATCTCCAGCATTCCCGACTTCCAATCGACATGGCTGCTATGACAATAAATAGAAAAAAGGGGGAGAATGAATTTCAAAAATCTTCTCCTATGTAACTACATGGCCAATCAGAATTGTGTCCCATGACCCAGATGATGAACCAAGATGGTCGCAAGAGCCGAACTTAGTTTAACGAAGGACCCTATGGTAAATTCATTTAAAAGTCTCTTTTTATGAAACTTCTGAGCTAATTGGAACAAAACTTTGCAGCAATGGTCCTTAGATGGCCCTCATAGAATTGTGTCCGATGACCCAGACTGTCAACCAAGATGACCACCACAGTCGAACATAGTTTAATATGGGACCCTTTGGGAAAATTCATTTAAAAAATCTTCATGTCTGAAACTACAGAAACTTGGTAGAAATGGTCCTCTTTCAGAATTGTGTCCTATGACCGAGAAAGTCAATCAAGATGGCCACCACAGACGAACTTAGTTTAACAGTGGATCATATGGGAAAATTCATTAAAATATCTGGTCTATAGAGCCTTAAAATAAGTTGCGACAAACAAAACTTCTTATTTTGACTACAAGTCTTAAGAATTGAAATGCTTTTTGCGCAAATTATTTTTGCCAATGTCTAAACTTCCAATATCTGATCAAGAATTGATAAATAAGCTTATTCATATCAATAAAATTTAAGGTTATTAAAGTTTGAAATTTGAGTAAAAAGTTTAGAAAAAAGATATACTATAAAAGATTTCCATTAAATACTTGTTACTTTTGTTGGAATGTGAAAATTCTAATCCATGACGTCATAGAAATCAGAAAACGAATAAGCTAAATCACTCTAAAGATAAGGAAACCGAATTTTAATAAAGATGTGTCAAATGTATCTTTTGATCACCTTTGTTTGCCCCTTCGTACCTGTTCATTGATGAATTTGGCTAACAGGTTAAATTGTTATGCATTACTATTGACAGTGACCAAATTAAACCATGTTTCTACATGTTCTATTGTGTATGTAAGCGTACTTTTATTCCGTCGTGTAGATTTTCCGATGAGTAATTTTACACTAGTTTTGTCTTTCCGTAAAAAGTGCGAAACATAACAAACAGACAGTCAAGTTTTGTTTATTTTGATTATCACAGGTATTTATAAACACGAATCTGGGTTTCTCATTGTTGTCTCCCCGGCGCGTGCGTTTTATTTCTAGGTAGGGTGATCGTTCTTGAATTAAAATAAAATTTAGTTCTTTATTTCAAAGTTTATTTATTTACGTTTTGCTCAAATTTTATTTGAAGTTTTAAAAATGTATTCATTGTCAATTAAAAGTTGAATAAATATAGCCAGAGGGTTTTTAAAAAACCTAAGTACACAATGTATATAACATGTATAAATTTATTTATCATTGCAGTGTAAAAAAAACTTTGACAATCAAGTTTTACATGTTATCGAAAAATTGTCCTTTTATAAAACTTTACAAAACATAATAGTAAATATTGGAAAATATTTTATATCATTATAATTTTATTACATAACTTTACAGTTAAAAAAATAAAATATTAAAAAAAAGATAAAACTTAATCATGTTAATATATAACCGACCTAGAAATGTTACAGAACCTTTTAATGACTCTTAAAATTGAAAATTTATAAGGATGAGAGCCTCCGTTATCTATTTGCACATTTTATTTGACCGCTTTTGATCACCTCATTAAGAACTAATGTCCACCATTACTGTTAGCAAGGAGACAGATACCATAATAAAATGATTGTTTATAACTTTCCCAGATGTTGTTATCCTATAATGTTTTCTTCTTCAACTGGCTGACCAGTACTTATGTTACAGATCTATTCAAGTAACACTGAAAGGTTGAACTGTCTGGGGTCAGTAATCAAGTGTGGATAATTATTCCAATAGTCATCTTAGTTTAGAAATGCAAGTTTCATTAATGTGAAAGTTAAGTCTTTGGTTTTATGATGAGTTAGTTGAAAATATCTGAAAACATTAACAAGATCATCTGGTCTGTGTAGTTTTATTACATTTCACACTATCAAAGTCAACTTTGTTTTTTTTTTAATTTCCTAAATATCTTTAGGAGGCCTCAGTGGCCGAGTGGTCTAGGTAGTTCGTCACGAGTACTAATGGCAAGTAACCTGAGCACAGAGGTTGTGAGTTCGAATTACACCTGTGGCGGGTTGTGTTTGACTGATCTTAATTGACAAGGATTGCCAATTTTCCTACCGAATGTTGTGGTTCTCTCTGGCTACTCCAGCTTCCTCCTCCAATAAAAACTGGCCTCAGCGAAGTAGTCAAATGTGCTGAAACGGCGTAAACCCAAACTAAACAAACAAATAAATATCTTTTAAACTCAATAAGTGAGGGGAAAGTAATTTTTAAAGGGTATTCAGTATGCATTAAATTCATTTAAATTATATTTAATTTTAAGATCAGTAAGACTAGATAAAATTAATATTAAGTGATTCTCTTTTCATCAACCCCTAGCTATAGGCATGCATTTATCTATGGCACAACATTTATCTACGGCACAACGTGTTTTAATTTGAATTTTCAATCTGACAAAATGTTCATATTCACCAAGGCAAACGAGTTAGAAGTTGACATTGCCAACAGATGCTCCTCAAATTGTACAATTATTGGGAGTAGGGAAACACGGAGTTATCTGGTGTTCAAAACAGTATGCTTGGCAAGACAAAGAAAGTATTATGGTTGTGTATTATTCCTCTGGCGTGTATTTGTAGATGAAGCCATTTTCAGATGAATTATCCACAGAGCCTTACAAAGTATCTCGATGAATTTGCTATGATGACACAGATATATACAGTTCTCAAGATATCTAAACTTTCATAAAATAAAGGGATTGAAAATTATCATCCCATAGGGAAAAATGAAATATATAATTTGATTGATCAAATTATGACAGGAATTATTTAGAATGTAGTTCCTAACCATTTTCATGATATACGCAAACTTATATCCAGGGTATGGGGATTCTCCCAGGTACTAAAAAATTAACGCAATACATTTGTCTTGTCGTGACAAAGAAGATAATACTGGTGAATAAATGAACATTTTTTTATAAGGGAAGGTGGAAGATTTATCCCCAGAGCCTAATAAACGTATAATATAATTCATCATTACGAGAAAGAAAAATAGATATGGCTTAAGGCACATTTTCAAAATAATTGAAAATTTATAAAATGGAGGGGTGTGAATTACCTGGAGGGACCAATTAAACATATAATTTATTTTATTATAAATATAAAATAATCCATGTAAGCATAGTCAAGTGTACTGAAAAATTCTGTATTTAATAATGTTCAGTGACCTTCACCTTGACCCAATGACCCCATTTAATTAGGTATGTGAACTGTTTCTTCATGAGATTATGAGGTAAAGTGGTATATAGGGTAGAAAAATCCAAACTTTGAACAGATTCGAAATCACCGATATGAGCAAGCAATTAATCAAGTACTTTCAACAAATTTTTAACACTCCAAGAGTAATTAATACCACTATTTTCGTATACCTAATTTGAAAAATTGAGTAATTAATACCACTATTTTCGTATACCTAATTTGAAAAATTGATTACCAGGTTTTTGATTGTACCAAGTGTACTAGTAACTAGAAAGACTGTTAAGTAGTGGAACAATGGCTTGAAGATGAAATAAATCTATATTTGTAAGGTGTTTTGTGCAGCTCCAGAAACCTTTATATTGTTGGAACTTTCATGCTATTCGGTTCTGTTTGTCAAAACATGTTTGTAAAGAGGTAGCAATAACTTTATGTGAGTTAACGATGTCATTTTCAGAAAATTGAGTCAGTTGGAATGTAGGTGAATTTGTTGTTTACTTTTGCAGAACCTCAATATAAAATTTACGTCAAACAATAACGATATTATTGATTATTGGCAGCCTTATCAGCTGGGGCAAAAACAAATTCCTTTCCGAGTTCTTTTAGCTTATGTTTGATAAGAGAAATAAGACTATTATGGTTGTTGTTAGGAGTGAAATATTCTTTAAAATGATTAATACGAATGTCAACTTTTTTCATTACTGAATTCAAAAGGGAATCTAAGGATTTTTTGTCAACTTTTCTCGATTTATCTATTTTTTTACAGTAAGTTTCGAGTGAGTCGTGGATGATGCTACACTTATTCCACTTAATAATTGAAGGGTGACGATAATTTGGTCCTTTCCTAAGGAATGATTTCAACTCTCGGTCCTGGACGATAGGGGCAATACATGTATTTGGAATTACTGCAATTTTTTTATAACATTTTTTCTCATTATTAGTCCCCGCCCATGTACATTTATATACCATACAATTTTTAATTTCGTGCAGATGAATGGTTTGTAGTTTTTCAAAGGTACAAAAAATGCTGTCCTGACAATAAAATAAGACAAAAAAAAAAAAAAAAAAAAAACAGTGCTTTACATTGACTTGCTTTCTTAAAATTCGGTATATGGAAAATTTTCACGAGAATATTTTAAATTATAAAAATTTGGTTTATTTAAGGATTCATTTCGGTTCACGAAACCTCAACTACGTTGTTCCATTTGTGTAACTCGGGTGGCGGCTTATACAAGGTCGTCAAGTTGGTTACTTATTCCTTAATAATTCCTTATTCGTTACATATTCCTTATTCCTTATTCCTTATTCGTTACTTATTCATTCCTTATTCGCTACTTATTCGTTATTTACTCCTTACCCGCTACTATGTCGTTATTTTTTGTTTTTACATTTTATAACATTCTTTGTTTTGGTCATTCTTTTCTTAATTTTAACGACTTTTTGGAATATTTTGAAAGAGGCAAGTGTGCCAACCACAAATTAACCTATTTCAGGGCGAAATCATTCTGTAAAACGTGTTTTACGTCTCAACGTTAGACTATCGGGTTTTAATCAGTAAAGTCAAGAAATTCCAAAGTGATATTCGAAGGAGAGAAAAATCGTAACAACTGACAATCTCCGGAGAACAACGAAAACAAGAAAAAAACAATGCCTTTTTTATTCCTTTACTCATTTCTTTTTTCCTCTGCCCTAAGTTCTAAGTTTTTCGATGCGAATTTACCCCGTTAGCGCGTATGTACCCGTCTCCTTGCAGGACTGATACATGTTGCTTATACGCTACTCATTCGTTTTTATACATTGCCACTTTTGATTTCTTTTTTTTTATTGTCTTGTCTCTGGTGTTAGTTAATGGTTCGTGGAGGTGAAATTATACAGATGAGATCAGTTCTAACCTCTCAACTATTCTGTCAGGGAGGACGGTTTTAGAACCATTCTAGAACGGTCTAGGGTAGAACAAACCCTGTCATAAATGGTTCTATGGTAGAACCGTCATAAATGGTTCTAGGGTAAAACTGTCAAGAATTGTTCTAGGGTATAACTGGCATAAATGGTTCTAGGGTAGAGCTGTCATAAAAGGTTCTAGGGTAGAACCATCCAAGATGAACTGTCACAAATTGTTCTAGGGTAGAACAATCCAGAATGGTTCTGGATAGCACTGTCATAAATGTTCTAGGGTATAACCGTCCATAATGGATTTAGGTCAGAATTACCTTAATCTAAGGACATATCCAACTATTTTGGTCATGTTTATGTCCGACAACTCTGTATTGATAATGGCATGCACTCCTCGTCTTCGCTTTTTCCAAACTTTTAAAAGCGTTTTTTTTAAATATGTAGTAACATTTCATATTGATTATAATTTATGAAATTATGACAATAATTAATAATACTAAATTTATGACTAATTTATGCAAATCAGCAAAAGTACAATACATGTAATAAAGAGCTATGGTGCAAGAAAAACGAATTATTTTTTTTTTTTTGGGGGGGGGGGGTTAATTTGTGCGATTTTATCTGAAGTACATTTACAGGTAAAAAAATGTTCTCCGTAACATGTTGTGTGTTTCAGGTAATTATAACTAATTAAAGATTTGACATGTAGTTTGTACATTGAGTGTCTGGGTGTTTATTGTTCCGACCTTTAAGGTACACAAATACATGTATACATGTAAACCGTTTGCTGACAAAATAAGCGGGGTTTCAAAATTTTACAACGCTACATTTTTAAATAATTAATGCATTATTTTAATAAAGAGGTGTGTTTATGGTGGTTCCAAATTTCAATAATTTATTCAGATAAGTACCATCTGAATTTATTTTAAATAAATAATTTACCTTTTTTACCATTTTTATAAGGTAAAACTTTGATATATACATAAAAAGTTTCAGATCAAAATCTAAAATCAAAACAAACTCATATGTATCAAAAAAAAACTATCAGAGCATACATTTGAAAATATAAATCAAAGTTTTAAACCTTTACCTGTATACAAATATTAAAAATGAAAATAATAAGATTTTTATCTCTTAAACATTTTAAACTGTAAAAGCTTTAAAATAAGACAAATTACAAAATAAAGATTTGATTGATTGATTGATTCATTGTTGCTTAACGTCCAGTGCCAAATATTGCATGCATATTCAGGACGAGAACCAGTTCAATTTATCAAACAATTCAAACATGAGACACCAAGAGAAACACATTTTGACCGCCACAGTAAATGGAGGATGGTTGGGTAGGGTCGGATAATATAGCCTTCTGTAGATTAACCTACTCTTTTTCGAAAACTATAGAAAGGGTCTTTAGGGTGCATGGATTGTGGCATTGTCCAAACACGTTACCCACTATGATCCGCGGTCAGGCTTTCCGTACTATGACCTGACAACCCCCCAACGAGAGGGCCTCCCCTATACACCACCTGGGGACGCGCTAGGCAGCTCTGTAGGTTGAGCTCCAGTGATCCGTCAAATATGCCTAGCAAACTTAAGAATAAGTGACCATAACTTACTTATTGAAAAAGGTAGACAACTAAAAATTCAAAGGGAAAATAGGCTATGTCCAAATTGTATCTTAGTAGAAGAGGAGATTTATTCTAACGCCATCGACACCCAAACAAGTAGAAAAACTAAGTTACTTTATATTCTTATTCGCCAGGCTCAACCAAATATAAATTATTTATTAAATAAAACTCAACACATGTGTAGGATGAGTAAGCCATGGTGTAGCAGCTTTTAATTTATTAAATTACAATAAATATCTATAGAGTACGTTTACTACCATTAGTCCACTACACCACATAGTGATTATATGCAAACATATCTACAAAAGAAAATTACAATGTTTAACAACAGATAAAATAATACAATACACCCTTGAAGATTCATAATTATGGGTTGGTGGGTGGGAAAACAATAATAACATTAAAGCTGCTACGTGAATGGCAAACTTCGAATAAATCAAATCATCATATCATTCGTATAAATACTACAAATAAACAAGTGCATCTACCCGTATCATTATACCCCATTGTAGTATTAGAACCACCAACGGAATCATACATATAAATTACCACATTTAATACTGTCAACACTTACACGTGGATTTGTTATTGTAAACAAATACACGTCGTGTGACTACAGTCACAAGTGTTCCGCTATCTTTAAAAAATATAATTATAAAACAGAACTGAGGACAGGGGACTGGAATTGTATTCACCCAATCTACTTTATTGTATTTACAATAACGTTTTTCTTTCTTGTTGTATTTCATTATTATGTTTGTCATAAATCGTATTTCATGATTTAAATCATGTGTAAATGACAATAAAAGTTTGATATTTATTTCGTTTTGACAAAGTAGAAGATGATTGGGATGAGTACCGTCATTTTGAAATAAGACAAATCTGATCGAAAATAACCCTTTTTCAAATGAAATGGAAAATACATCTAAATTTAAACTATCGAGTTAATATTTGCTGAAAAGATATATATGCAAACTCCAACAAAATGTACATACGCGCTAACCGGGTAAATTCGCATCGTAGAACTTAGAACTTAGGACAGAGGAAAAAAATGAATATAGCATCAAAATATAAAAGTTTGTATATTAAAGATAACCATTAAAATCCTCTCGTTTCATAAAGAGTTCATTCCGTTAAACTGTTACTTATTTTAATTTACCTTTTTTTTAACTTTATCCCAATTAAACTAACGGTCTGTCCATTTGTCCTTTTGACTTAAAATATAGAGATCTACATAGGGCGTCGGCAATGTTCAGAAAAAAGTGTTTCTGAAATAAATTGTGAGGATTGTCATTATGTTTTGTTCGGTTCATTCAAAATCTATAATACTAAATTTACGAATTAGCCGAATAGGCGGCAAAACGCGTGGTTCAAAATAAACGATGTATGGTTCAGATTAAAAAGGTTATTATCGGATTTGACAATCTGCATTTATAAATTTAAACTGCAGTTTTGTTTGTGTGCAAATGGAATTTGTATCCACTTATTCGATATGAATTCTCCCAACATATCCCTAAGAAGGTTCTCGAATGCATACTTTTAACACGTTGATTTAAATAAACAAGTATGCACATATTTTAAATGTAATATTATTTTTGTTTGAAATTACGGAAGAAGAATAAAACAAATTAAAAAAATTCTCCTTCGAGTGGGATGTTTCCGCTTCATGTATTCAGGATTGTTTTTCTACAATAACGCAATTTCTCCTAACTGTAAAGGTTATGAACTTTGAAGATTATGAAGAAGTAAGGTAAAGTTCAGAGAAATTCCTAACTTAGTTGTTTTTTGGATTGCTCGGATGTTTACCTTGCACAAAGTGATAATACCAACCATTATCTATTTTTACATTATTTGTCATGTGACCTGTCTAAATATATCTCTACCATACAATTCCCTAGATAAAAATATTTTTAACAAATGGTCATCTTTAGCATTAATGACGAAATTTATCTCGGACATCTTTATAAACGTGGACAGCACAGGCAGCCACACACTAAAAATGCTTTTATCGTCTGATTATTGGATATATTTGTGAAATTAATCCTCGCTTGCCCTGTCCATGACGACAATGAAACAATTGGAACAATTATTTTCCAAAAATATGCTCTACCTTACTCACGGCATCTTTTGAAAAATTTATCTGTCTCTAAGGAAATGTTTACATCTACAATTTCATTTTCATATTTATTCTGAAGGAAAAAGGTAATGCATTATGAAATGTGTATTTAATGAAAGCTTTTCATCAAGTTCCAGTTCAGAATTAATTGTAACAATAAAAATATTGACAATTTCTGTGGTTGTGTTTTCGTCATAGATTTTGACTTTGAGGGAACCTTACGGTTCATTTTGGTAATTCTACGTGGCACACAGTCTACTTCATCAGTGGATACATCTTCGGTAGTAACGAACAGCCATATGACAATTGGGTCACGTTGACCTAAATTTCACGCTTCATTGACTTTGGTTAAAGTTTGCATGACCATCCATTGCTGGAATACTACAGTATATATAGACATGAAACTATCAGTTGATACCACCTAATTGACAGGAAAGTTTATAGGAAGCCTGCCACAACATCCATATTGAGTTCCTGTTCCATGAATGACATGGCCGTAATAACTTTTTAAAGTCAATATGGCCACCAAAAAAAAATGCTTATTTTCCCGCGCTCGCGCGGGTTCAATGTCTAGTAAACTCATTGATGTTTACACACTTAAGCATAAGCCGCCATTGATGTTGTATACATGTTCCAGACCATACGAGCTGTCGAATCATTGATCATATAGTTATTCTAGACCGTTCGGGTATTTCAAAAATATGATTAGCAATGGTAACCTTTTCCAATAAAAATACTGATTACATATGGACAATTCTGTTTAAAACTCGCTTATGGTGTTGAACAATATAAGGAAAGTGTCATGATGTATAAAATACCGTTCTGTGAAGAAAAGAATCGTATATATAATTGATTGCGATCAATATATAATGTATATAATGATCTTTAAAAAACCTTCTTTTTTATTGTCGATTAACTGCTTCTTTGTTTAGCTTTTCGCAAAGAGATATTTCCAAATTAAAAATGTTCTTAAGGACCCTGAAAAATTTATAACAAAAAATTTGGAGAATTTAAAACTAGAAAACATCCATTTAAAATTTTGCGTTGGGATTTGGACCAAAGACTTCAAATACTGCGATGAGAGGGGAACTTGGAAGTTTACCATTCCTCTTTTATGTATATCTTAATATGATATAATGTTGGTTAAGGCTACAAAACAATTGTGATGAAACATTAGAAAATAAGAAAACCAAATGTTATAATAACCAGATGCTCACAGGAGCCTGTATCGCTCACATGATAGTGCATTGCCTATTACATATAGCGACCACTTCACACGAGGTTAAAATGTCGGCTGTGGTTGTCATCTTGGTTGATCGTCCGGTTCATGTGACATAATTCTGAAAGAGGACCATCTAAGGACCATTGCTGCTATGTTTGGTTGCAATTGGCTCAGTAGTTTCAGACAAGAAGATTTTTAAATGAATTTCCCATAGGGTCCTATTTTAAACTAAGTTCGGCTATGGCGGCCATCTGGGTTGATCGTCCGGTTCATGGGACATAATTCTGAAAGAGGACCATCTAAGGACCATTGCTGCTATGTTTGGTTGCAATTGGCTCAGTAGTTTCAGAGAAGAAAATTTTAAATGAATTTCCCATAGGGTCCTATGTTAAACTAAGTTTGGCTGTGTCGGCCATCTTGGTCGGAGGTAGGGGCCATCACACACATTTTTGAAAGAGGACCACCTTATGACCATTCCAACACAGTTTTGTTCTAATTTGGCCAGTAGTTTCAGACAAGAATATTTTTATGTGAATTTCCGATAGGGTCTATGCTAATCTAAGTTAAGATGTGGCGGCCATCTTGCTCAGATGTCGGAACCACCGGATACAATTTTTGAAGAGGACTACCCAAGAATCATTTCAGCAAGGTTTGGCTGAGATTGGCATAGTAGCTTCAGAGGAGAAGATTTTTAAAATTTTGACCCACTTTTTTCTATTTTTAGCTTGTCTGCCATCTTGGTCGAAGGTCGGGGACACCGAACACAAATTGTGGAAGGAGACCACCCCAGAACTATTCCACCAAAGTTTGGTCCCAATTGGCCCAGCGGTTTCTGAGGAGAGGATTAAAATGAATTGTGAACGACGGAGGACGGAGGCCAATTTATGACAATAGCTCACACGACCCTTTAGGTCAGGTGAGCTAAAAATGAAGATATCCACATTTTAAAAGCTGTCTTTAAAGAATCAGTAACATGGGAGTAGTATATGCGCACAGTTCAGGTCGGATTTGTGGTGGTGGTGGTGGAGCCGGAAGTGACGTCACCGGAACCGGAAATGACGTCACCGGAAGTCATGTGACCGGAACCGGAAGTCACGTGACCGGAACCGGAAGTGGTTTGCGCGCATGCGCAACCGGAAGTAGTGGTTTTTCCCGCCATTTGTTTACGGAAGTGACGCAAGTCACGTGCCAGGACCCGGATGTGCCGTATGCGCATGTTCAGGAACCGGAAGTCAGGCGCATGCGCAACCGGAAGTGATGGAATTTCTCATATTTTGTTGCCGGAAGTGACGCAAGTCACGTGCCAGGACCCGAATGTGTGGTCTGCGCATGTTCAGGAACCGGAAGTGGCTTTTGCGCGTATGCGCAACCGGAAGTAGTGGATTTCCCCATGATTTGATTACGGAAGTGACGCAAGTCACCGACCAGGATGTGCCATGCTTGACCAGATGGAATTATCTCCCTTTTCCCGCACTTCTCGGTCGTCTCTGGCTCTTTCGTCGGTCTCTATGGTCTGATACTCTCACTGTTATGTCGAAGTCCGAGAGTATACGAAGTACACTATTGGATTATCTCCCCTTATCCCGCTCTTTTCATCTGTGGGTGATGTTTTCTGCTCATCACTGATCATTGCTGCTCATCTCTTGCTCATCACTGCTCATTGCTGCTCATCTCTTGCTCATCGCTGCTCATCGCTGCTCATCTCTTGCTCATCGCTGCTCATTGCTGCTCTTCTCTTGCTCATCGCTGCTCATTGCTGCTCTTCTCTTGCTCATCGCTGCTCATTGCTGCTCATCTCTTGCTCCGTGCTGCTCGTCGCTACTCAGGACCTTACTCGCGTGCTCATTTCGCTCCTGCTGCTTGTCACTGTTCGTCATCGCTGTTCATCTCTTGATCCACCCTTTTCCCGCACTTCTCGACCGTCTCTGGCTCTTTCGTCGGTCTCTAGGGTCTGATACTCTCACTGTTATGTCGAAGCCCGAGAGTATACGAAGTACACTATTGGATTATCTCCCCTTATCCCGCTCTTTTCATCTGCGGGTGATTTTTTTTGTGAGGACCAAAGGTAGGATTGGATTATCTCCCCTTATCCCGCTCTTTTCATTTGGGGGTATTTTCTGTGAGGACCAAAGGTAGGATTGGATTATGTCCTCTTACCTCCAAGTGATGCTGTCACCATTAGATCAATGGAGGGGTGTCCTTAGCAACCGTCTTAGCAACGGCGGTCCATTTCTATGATGCACTTCGTTTCTCTTCTCTTGCTCCATCCCGCTCCTCGCTGCTCTTCTCTTGCTCCGTGCTGCTCATCGGTGCTCTTCTCTTGCTCATCGCTGCTCATCACTGCTCATTGCTGCTCATCTCTTGCTCATCACTGCTCATCACTGCTCATTGCTGCTCATCTCTTGCTCATCACTGCTCATCGCTGCTCATCTCTTGCTCATCGCTGCTCATAGCTGCTCATCTCTTGCTCATCGCTGCTCATTGCTGCTCTTCTCTTGCTCATCGCTGCTCATTGCTGCTCTTCTCTTGCTCATCGCTGCTCATTGCTGCTCATCTCTTGCTCCGTGCTGCTCATCGCTACTCAGGACCTTACTCGCGTGCTCATTTCGCTCCTGCTGCTTGTCACTGTTCGTCATCGCTGTTCATCTCTTGATCCACCCTTTTCTTGCACTTCTCGATCGTCTCTGGATCTTTCATCGGTCTCTAGGGTCTGATACTCTCAGTGTTATGTCGAAGTCCGAGAGTATACGAAGTACACTATTGGATTATCTCCCCTTATCCCGCTCTTTTCATCTGTGGGTGATGTTTTCTGTGAGGACCAACGGTAGGATTGGATTATGTCCCCCTACCTCCAAGTGATGCTGTCACCAATAGATCAATGGAGGGGTGTCCTTAGCAACTGCCTTAGCAACGGCAGTCCATTTCTATGATGCACTTCGTTTCTCTTGTTTTGCTCCATCCCGCTCCTCGCTGCTCTTCTCTTGCTCCGTGCTGCTCATCGCTGCTCTTCTCTTGCTCATCGCTGCTCATCACTGCTCATTGCTGCTCATCTCTTGCTCATCACTGCTCATCACTGCTCATTGCTGCTCATCTTTTGCTCATCACTGCTCATCGCTGCTCATCTCTTGCTCATCGCTGCTCATTGCTGCTCTTCTCTTGCTCATTGCTGCTCATTGCTGCTCTTCTCTTGCTCATCGCTGCTCATCTCTTGCTCCATGCTGCTCATCGCTACTCAGGACCTTACTCGCGTGCTCATTTCGCTCCTGCTGCTTGTCACTGTTCGTCATCGCTGTTCATCTCTTGATCCACCCTTTTCCCGCACTTCTCGATCGTCTCTGGATCTTTCATCGGTCTCTAGGGTCTGATACTCTCAGTGTTATGTCGAAGTCCGAGAGTATACGAAGTACACTATTGGATTATCTCCCCTTATCCCGCTCTTTTCATCTGTGGGTGATGTTTTCTGTGAGGACCAACGGTAGGATTGGATTATGTCCCCCTACCTCCAAGTGATGCTGTCACCAATAGATCAATGGAGGGGTGTCCTTAGCAACTGCCTTAGCAACGGCAGTCCATTTCTATGATGCACTTCGTTTCTCTTGTTTTGCTCCATCCCGCTCCTCGCTGCTCTTCTCTTGCTCCGTGCTGCTCATCGCTGCTCTTCTCTTGCTCATCGCTGCTCATCACTGCTCATTGCTGCTCATCTCTTGCTCATCACTGCTCATCACTGCTCATTGCTGCTCATCTCTTGCTAATCACTGCTCATCGCTGCTCATCTCTTGCTCATCGCTGCTCATTGCTGCTCTTCTCTTGCTCATCGCTGCTCATTGCTGCTCTTCTCGTGCTCATCGCTGCTCATTGCTGCTCATCTCTTGCTCCGTGCTGCTCATCGCTACTCAGGACCTTACTCGCGTGCTCATTTCGCTCCTGCTGCTTGTCAATGTTCGTCATCGCTGTTCATCTCTTTATCCACCCTTTTCCCGCACTTCTCGGTCGTCTCTGGATCTTTCATCGGTCTCTAGGGTCTGATACTCTCAGTGTTATGTCGAAGTCCGAGAGTATACGAAGTACACTATTGGATTATCTCCCCTTATCCCGCTCTTTTCATCTGTGGGTGATGTTTTCTGTGAGGACTAACGGTAGGATTTGATTATGTCCCCCTACCTCCAAATGATGCTGTCACCAATAGATCAATGGAGGGGTGTCCTTAGCAACTGCCTTAGCAACGGCAGTCCATTTCATTGCACATCGCTGCTCATTGCTGCTCTTCTCTTGCTCATCGCTGCTCATTGCTGCTCATCTCTTGCTCATCACTGCTCATTGCTGCTCATCTCTTGCTCATCGCTGCTCTTCTCTTGCTCATCGCTGCTCATTGCTGCTCATCTCTTGCTCATCGCTGCTCATTGCTGCTCTTCTCTTGCTCATCGCTGCTCATCACTGCTCATCACTGCTCATCGCTGCTCATCTCTTGCTCATCGCTGCTCTTCTCTTGCTCTTTGCTGCTCATCGCTACTCAGGACCTTACTCGCGTGCTCATTTCGCTCCTGTTGCTTGTTGCTGTTCGTCATCGCTGTTCATCTCTTGCTCCGTGCTGCCCATCGCTGCTCTTCTCTTGCTCATCGTTGCTCTTTTCTTGCTCTTTGCTGCTGATCGCTACTCAGGACCTTACTCGCGTGCTCATTTCAGTTTTACGGCTACTGCTGCTAGTGATGGTCGATTGTCGTTATTCAAAGATTGGATCTGTGAGAGAGCACTCGGTGGGTCACTCTGCATTTATCCAGGCTTGTGACTGGCTATCATGTGATAGGCTGCATTAATCCTCCTCAATTTTTTAAGGCCACTCTGCATTTGTCCAGGCTTGTGACTGGCTATATATATGTATAAACATATATAGGCTGCATTACCCTCCTTCCCTTTTTTTTTATAATTTTTTTTAATTTTTATTTTTTTTATATATTTTTTTTCTGTTTTTTTTTCTTTGTACCAATTTCACATAGAGTCATTGCTGTCTTCAGCTGGTGATGGCTCGTAGTCGTTCAATACACGATTAAGCAGATATTTTCGTTTTTCTACGGCATATTCCCATGATTCTTTTGATTCGTAGTCTTCATTTTCTCTCAAGCGTTTAGCCGTTTTCTTGATCTTTCTATGTACGGGGTCTTTATTCATGTCTTGATGCCAGGACAATAGTCCGAGGTAATGGTTTTTGCATTTCGTCTCTGTATGTGTCAAACATGTCTCGATATGCTGCCAAGCGTGCCTCGTCTTCTTCCATTCCGGCTTCGACAAGTTCGTTTACTTTCTGTGAGTATTCCGATTGATGTACTTGAAATGTTCTATTCAAAATGACTTCCCATGGAGACTGTTCGCATTGCTCTTCGGAGTCTTCGTTGGACTCCTGTTCACTACTTTGTTCGGATTCCTCGTTATCGGCTTCTGTGGTGGTATCTGAGACTGAATCACTATGGTCTGTTGAATCCTTCTCCATACCGTGTGCATTCTTTTTGTGTCGCACTATGTTGAAGTTTCGCTTGGACTGGTATCCACATATGTCACAGGTATACATTTAAGACGTCTTTCTTTCCTTGGATTCAATAGTAGAATGAGCTGCGGTCGTCCTGCAAGTGCTTATATTACCTACAGGTTCCTCAACGGCTTGTTGATTCATACACAAACGTTTGGCAAAGTATTCGTTTCGAGATTGTTGCAGTTCAGATTTCACTTTTCTGATGAGCTCTCTATTAAGTCTTGTCCACTCGTTGTCAATCCTTCTACACCCCTTGCAGACATTCATGTTTTTGTAGAATTCCGCAAAGCTCTTGTTCATTTGACACTTTGTACATTTCTTGTTTGGATCCACTTTGCTGGGTCCTCCACTTGTGTTGTCCAGCCGTTTGGTTCTCTCCACTTTGGTTGGAAGTATTTTCCTTTTCATTTCTGGTTTTGCTTTGGTCTTTGAAAGATCCACAGGTATTAAGTATCTACCAGGAACCAATAAACCGAGAGGCGTTTTCGACTCCATTGGTACGTGTGTGTTGTTTGACGGTCTTCAAACAACTGACGAAATTAAACAAAACCTCTGAATATATTTTCGTTAAAAGCTTTCCATTGGCGTCATGGTGGCGAAGATTGTTTTTGTCTATTCATTCAGACAACACAGTTCGCCGCTCGTCATTGTAGTTTGCTGCTCATCATTGCTCATCTTTTGCTCCGCGCTGCTCATTGCTGCTCATCTCTTGCTCATTGCTGCTCATCTCTTGCTCATCGCTGCTCATTGCTGCTCATCTCTTGCTCATCACTGCTCATTGCTGCTCATCTCTTGCTCATCGCTGCTCATTGCTGCTCATCTCTTGCTCTTTGCTGCTCATTGCTACTCAGGACCTTACTCGTGTGCTCATTTCGCTCCTGCTGCTTGTTGCTGCTGCTGCTGCTGCTGAGCTCTCTATTAAGTCTTGTCCACTCGTTGTCGGTGGATCACCTAAGCAAGCGTGACAAACATGAGGCAAACAGTCACGCTTGCTTAGGTGATCCAACGACGTGAGGTATGAGCGCTTAGAGTAGGAGTACGAGACAGACCTACGATATGGGTTAGAGGCAGGACTAGGGTTAGGGTTAGAGTTAAAATTAGGGTTAGAACTAGGGTTAGAGTTAGGGTTAGAGTGAGGGTTGGGGTTAGGACTCGAGTTAGGGTTATGGTTAGGACTGAAATCCGGAAACGTTCGTTTCCGTCCGGAAAGACTCTAAAATTTCTGTTTCATGAGGGTGCTCTCTTTCAGGTCCGCGTTACATGTCCGCAGCCATCTTGGATGTCCATCGTAACATCAACGGGAACAAGAGGTGACTCATAACGAAACAGTAAGAATCCCACCTTCACCTCCTCAGCAGCAGCAGCAGCAGCAACAAGCAGCAGGAGCGAAATGAGCACACGAGTAAGGTCCTGAGTAGCAATGAGCAGCAAAGAGCAAGAGATGAGCAGCAATGAGCAGCGATGAGCAAGAGATGAGCAGCAATGAGCAGTGATGAGCAAGAGATGAGCAGCAATGAGCAGCGATGAGCAAGAGATGAGCAGCAATGAGCAGCGATGAGCAAGAGATGAGCAGCAATGAGCAGCGCGGAGCAAAAGATGAGCAATGATGAGCAGCAAACTACAATGACGAGCGGCGAACTGTGTTGTCTGAATGAATAGACAAAAACAATCTTCGCCACCATGACGCCAATGGAAAGCTTTTAACGAAAATATATTCAGAGGTTTTGTTTAATTTCGTCAGTTGTTTGAAGACCGTCAAACAACACACACGTACCAATGGAGTCGAAAACGCCTCTCGGTTTATTGGTTCCTGGTAGATACTTAATACCTGTGGATCTTTCAAAGACCAAAGCAAAACCAGAAATGAAAAGGAAAATACTTCCAACCAAAGTGGAGAGAACCAAACGGCTGGACAACACAAGTGGAGGACCCAGCAAAGTGGATCCAAACAAGAAATGTACAAAGTGTCAAATGAACAAGAGCTTTGCGGAATTCTACAAAAACATGAATGTCTGCAAGGGGTGTAGAAGGATTGACAACGAGTGGACAAGACTTAATAGAGAGCTCATCAGAAAAGTGAAATCTGAACTGCAACAATCTCGAAACGAATACTTTGCCAAACGTTTGTGTATGAATCAACAAGCCGTTGAGGAACCTGTAGGTAATATAAGCACTTGCAGGACGACCGCAGCTCATTCTACTATTGAATCCAAGGAAAGAAAGACGTCTTAAATGTATACCTGTGACATATGTGGATACCAGTCCAAGCGAAACTTCAACATAGTGCGACACAAAAAGAATGCACACGGTATGGAGAAGGATTCAACAGACCATAGTGATTCAGTCTCAGATACCACCACAGAAGCCGATAACGAGGAATCCGAACAAAGTAGTGAACAGGAGTCCAACAAAGACTCCGAAGAGCAATGCGAACAGTCTCCATGGGAAGTCATTTTGAATAGAACATTTCAAGTACATCAATCGGAATACTCACAGAAAGTAAACGAACTTGTCGAAGCCGGAATGGAAGAAGACGAGGCACGCTTGGCAGCATATCGAGACATGTTTGACACATACAGAGACGAAATGCAAAACCATTACCTCGGACTATTGTCCTGGCATCAAGACATGAATAAAGACCCCGTACACAGAAAGGTCAAGAAAACGGCTAAACGCTTGAGAGAAGAGGAAGACTACGAATCAAAAGAATCATGGGAATATGCCGTAGAAAAACGAAAATATCTGCTTAATCGTGTATTGAACGACTACGACCCACCACCAGCTGAAGACAGGAATGACTCTATGTGAAATTGGTACAAAGAAAAAAAACAGAAAAAAAATATATAAAAAAAATAAAAATTAAAAAAAATTATAAAAAAAGGGAAGGAGGGTAATGCAGCCTATATATGTTTATACATATATATAGCCAGTCACAAGCCTGGACAAATGCAGAGTGGCCTTAAAAAATTGAGGAGGATTAATGCAGCCTATCACATGATAGCCAGTCACAAGCCTGGATAAATGCAGAGTGACCCACCGAGTGCTCTCTCACAGATCCAATCTTTGAATAACGACAATCGACCATCACTAGCAGCAGTAGCCGTAAAGCTGAAATGAGCACGCGAGTAAGGTCCTGAGTAGCGATGAGCAGCAAAGAGCAAGAGAAGAGCAACGATGAGCAAGAGAAGAGCAGCGATGGGCAGCACGGAGCAAGAGATGAACAGCGATGACGAACAGCAACAAGCAACAGGAGCGAAATGAGCACGCGAGTAAGGTCCTGAGTAGCGATGAGCAGCAAAGAGCAAGAGAAGAGCAGCGATGAGCAAGAGATGAGCAGCGATGAGCAGTGATGAGCAGCGATGAGCAAGAGAAGAGCAGCAATGAGCAGCGATGAGCAAGAGATGAGCAGCAATGAGCAGCGATGAGCAAGAGAAGAGCAGCGATGAGCAAGAGATGAGCAGCAATGAGCAGTGATGAGCAAGAGATGAGCAGCAATGAGCAGCGATGAGCAAGAGAAGAGCAGCAATGAGCAGCGATGTGCAATAAAATGGACTGCCGTTGTTAAGGCAGTTGCTAAGGACACCCCTCCATTGATCTATTGGTGACAGCATCACTTGGAGGTAAGGGGACATAATCCAATCCTACCGTTAGTCCTCACAGAAAACATCACCCACAGATGAAAAGAGCGGGATAAGGGGAGATAATCCAATAGTGTACTTCGTATACTCTCGGACTTCGACATAACACTGAGAGTATCAGACCCTAGAGACCGATGAAAGATCCAGAGACGATCGAGAAGTGCAAGAAAAGGGTGGATCAAGAGATGAACAGCGATGACGAACAGTGACAAGCAGCAGGAGCGAAATGAGCACGCGAGTAAGGTCCTGAGTAGCGATGAGCAGCACGGAGCAAGAGATGAGCAGCAATGAGCAGCGATGAGCAAGAGAAGAGCAGCAATGAGCAGCGATGAGAAAGAGAAGAGCAGCAATGAGCAGCGATGAGCAAGAGATGAGCAGCGATGAGCAGCGATGAGCAAGAGATGAGCAGCAATGAGCAGTGATGAGCAAGAGATGAGCAGCAATGAGCAGTGATGAGCAGCGATGAGCAGGAGAAGAGCAGCGATGAGCAGCACGGAGCAAGAGAAGAGCAGCGAGGAGCGGGATGGAGTAAGAGAAGAGAAACGAAGTGCATCATAGAAAGGGACCGCCGTTGCTAAGGTGGTTGCTAAGGACACCCCTCCATTGATCTATTGTGACAGCATCACTTGCAGGTAAGGGGGCATAATCCAATCCTACCTTTGGTCCTTACAGAAAACATCACCCACAGATGAAAAGAGCGGGATAAGGGGAGATAATCCAATAATGTACTTCGTATACTCTCGGACTTCAACATAACAGTGAGAGTATCAGACCCTAGAGACCGATGAAAGATCCAGAGACGACCGAGAAGTGCAAGAAAAGGGTGGATAAAGAGATGAACAGCGATGACGAACAGTGACAAGCAGCAGGAGCGAAATGAGCACGCGAGTAAGGTCCTGAGTAGCGATGAGCAGCACGGAGCAAGAAATGAGCAGCAATGAGCAGCGATGAGCACGAGAAGAGCAGCAATGAGCAGCGATGAGCAAGAGAAGAGCAGCAATGAGCAGCGATGAGCAAGAGATGAGCAGCGATGAGCAGTGATGAGCAAGAGATGAGCAGCAATGAGCAGTGATGAGCAGTGATGAGCAAGAGATGAGCAGCAATGAGCAGTGATGAGCAGCGATGAGCAAGAGAAGAGCAGCGATGAGCAGCACGCAGCAAGAGAAGAGCAGCGAGGAGCGGGATGGAGCAAAACAAGAGAAACGAAGTGCATCATAGAAATGGACTGCCGTTGCTAAGGCAGTTGCTAAGGACACCCCTCCATTGATCTATTGGTGACAGCATCACTTGGAGGTAGGGGGACATAATCCAATCCTACCGTTGGTCCTCACAGAAAACATCACCCACAGATGAAAAGAGCGGGATAAGGGGAGATAATCCAATAGTGTACTTCGTATACTCTCGGACTTCGACATAACAGTGAGAGTATCAGACCCTAGAGACCGATGAAAGATCCAGAGACGATCGAGAAGTGCGGGAAAAGGGTGGATCAAGAGATGAACAGCGATGACGAACAGTGACAAGCAGCAGGAGCGAAATGAGCACGCGAGTAAGGTCCTGAGTAGCGATGAGCAGCACGGAGCAAGAAATGAGCAGCAATGAGCAGCGATGAGCAAGAGAAGAGCAGCAATGAGCAGCGATGAGCAAGAGAAGAGCAGCAATGAGCAGCGATGAGCAAGAGATGAGCAGCGATGAGCAGTGATGAGCAAGAGATGAGCAGCAATGAGCAGTGATGAGGAGTGATGAGCAAGAGATGAGCAGCAATGAGCAGTGATGAGCAGCGATGAGCAAGAGAAGAGCAGCGATGAGCAGCACGGAGCAAGAGAAGAGCAGCGAGGAGCGGGATGGAGCAAAACAAGAGAAACGAAGTGCATCATAGAAATGGACTGCCGTTGCTAAGGCAGTTGCTAAGGACACCCCTCCATTGATCTATTGGTGACAGCATCACTTGGAGGTAGGGGGACATAATCCAATCCTACCGTTGGTCCTCACAGAAAACATCACCCACAGATGAAAAAAGCGGGATAAGGGGAGATAATCCAATAGTGTACTTCGTATACTCTCGGACTTCGACATAACACTGAGAGAATCAGACCCTAGAGACCGATGAAAGATCCAGAGACGATCGAGAAGTGCAAGAAAAGGGTGGATCAAGAGATGAACAGCGATGACGAACAGTGACAAGCAGCAGGAGCGAAATGAGCACGCGAGTAAGGTCCTGAGTAGCGATGAGCAGCAGGGAGCAAGAGATGAGCAGCAATGAGCAGCGATGAGCAAGAGAAGAGCAGCAATGAGCAGCGATGAGAAAGAGAAGAGCAGCAATGAGCAGCGATGAGCAAGAGATGAGCAGCGATGAGCAGCGATGAGCAGCGATGAGCAAGGGATGAGCAAGAGATGAGCAGCAATGAGCAGTGATGAGCAAGAGATGAGCAGCAATGAGCAGTGATGAGCAGCGATGAGCAAGAGAAGAGCAGCGATGAGCAGCACGGAGCAAGAGAAGAGCAGCGAGGAGCGGGATGGAGTAAGAGAAGAGAAACGAAGTGCATCATAGAAAGGGACCGCCGTTGCTAAGGTGGTTGCTAAGGAAACCCCTCCATTGATATATTGTGACAGCATCACTTGCAGGTAAGGGGGCATAATCCAATCCTACCTTTGGTCCTTACAGAAAACATCACCCACAGATGAAAAGAGCGGGATAAGGGGAGATAATCCAATAGTGTACTTCGTATACTCTCGGACTTCGACATAACAGTGAGAGTATCAGACCCTAGAGACCGATGAAAGATCCAGAGACGACCGAGAAGTGCAAGAAAAGGGTGGATAAAGAGATGAACAGCGATGACGAACAGTGACAAGCAGCAGGAGCGAAATGAGCACGCGAGTAAGGTCCTGTGTAGCGATGAGCAGCAAAGAGCAAGAGATGAGCAGCAATGAGCAGCGATGAGCAAGAGAAGAGCAGCAATGAGCAGCGATGAGCAAGAGAAGAGCAGCAATGAGCAGCGATGAGCAAGAGATGAGCAGCTATGAGCAGCGATGAGCAAGAGATGAGCAGCGATGAGCAGTGACGAGCAAGAGATGAGCAGCAATGAGCAGTGATGAGCAGTGATGAGCAAGAGATGAGCAGCAATGAGCAGTGATGAGCAGCGATGAGCAAGAGAAGAGCAGCGATGAGCAGCACGGAGCAAGAGAAGAGCAGCGAGGAGCGGGATGGAGCAAGAGAAGAGAAACGAAGTGCATCATAGAAATGGACCGCCGTTGCTAAGGCGGTTGCTAAGGACACCCCTCCATTGATCTATTGGTGACAGCATCACTTGGAGGTAGGGGGACATAATCCAATCCTACCGTTGGTCGTCACAGAAAACATCACCCACAGATGAAAAGAGCGGGATAAGGGGAGATAATCCAATAGTGTACTTCGTATACTCTCGGACTTCGACATAACACTGAGAGTATCAGACCCTAGAGACCGATGAAAGATCCAGAGACGATCGAGAAGTGCAAGAAAAGGGTGGATCAAGAGATGAACAGCGATGACGAACAGTGACAAGCAGCAGGAGCGAAATGAGCACGCGAGTAAGGTCCTGAGTAGCGATGAGCAGCAGGGAGCAAGAGATGAGCAGCAATGAGCAGCGATGAGCAAGAGAAGAGCAGCAATGAGCAGCGATGAGAAAGAGAAGAGCAGCAATGAGCAGCGATGAGCAAGAGATGAGCAGCGATGAGCAGCGATGAACAAGAGATGAGCAAGAGATGAGCAGCAATGAGCAGTGATGAGCAAGAGATGAACAGCAATGAGCAGTGATGAGCAGCGATGAGCAAGAGAAGAGCAGCGATGAGCAGCACGGAGCAAGAGAAGAGCAGCGAGGAGCGGGATGGAGTAAGAGAAGAGAAACGAAGTGCATCATAGAAAGGGACCGCCGTTGCTAAGGTGGTTGCTAAGGACACCCCTCCATTGATCTATTGTGACAGCATCACTTGCAGGTAAGGGGGCATAATCCAATCCTACCTTTGGTCCTTACAGAAAACATCACCCACAGATGAAAAGAGCGGGATAAGGGGAGATAATCCAATAGTGTACTTCGTATACTCTCGGACTTCGACATAACAGTGAGAGTATCAGACCCTAGAGACCGATGAAAGATCCAGAGACGACCGAGAAGTGCAAGAAAAGGGTGGATAAAGAGATGAACAGCGATGACGAACAGTGACAAGCAGCAGGAGCGAAATGAGCACGCGAGTAAGGTCCTGAGTAGCGATGAGCAGCAAAGAGCAAGAGATGAGCAGCAATGAGCAGCGATGAGCAAGAGAAGAGCAGCAATGAGCAGCGATGAGCAAGAGAAGAGCAGCAATGAGCAGCGATGAGCAAGAGATGAGCAGCTATGAGCAGCGATGAGCAAGAGATGAGCAGCGACGAGCAGTGACGAGCAAGAGATGAGCAGCAATGAGCAGTGATGAGCAGTGATGAGCAAGAGATGAGCAGCAATGAGCAGTGATGAGCAGCGATGAGCAAGAGAAGAGCACCGATGAGCAGCACGGAGCAAGAGAAGAGCAGCGAGGAGCGGGATGGAGCAAGAGAAGAGAAACGAAGTGCATCATAGAAATGGACCGCCGTCGCTAAGGCGGTTGCTAAGGACACCCCTCCATTGATCTAATGGTGACAGCATCACTTGGAGGTAAGAGGACATAATCCAATCCTACCTTTGGTCCTCACAGAAAATACCCCCAAATGAAAAGAGCGGGATAAGGGGAGATAATCCAATCCTACCTTTGGTCCTCACAGAAAATATCACCCGCAGATGAAAAGAGCGGGATAAGGGGAGATAATCCAATAGTGTACTTCGTATACTCTCGGACTTCGACATAACAGTGAGAGTATCAGACCCTAGAGACCGACGAAAGAGCCAGAGACGATCGAGAAGTGCGGGAAAAGGGTGGATCAAGAGATGAACAGCGATGACGAACAGTGACAAGCAGCAGGAGCGAAATGAGCACGCGAGTAAGGTCCTGAGTAGCGATGAGCAGCACGGAGCAAGAGATGAGCAGCAATGAGCAGCGATGAGCAAGAGAAGAGCAGCGATGAGCAAGAGAAGAGCAGCAATGAGCAGCGATGAGCAAGAGATGAGCAGCTATGAGCAGCGATGAGCAAGAGATGAGCAGCAATGAGCAGTGATGAGCAAGAGATGAGCAGCAATGAGCAGTGATGAGCAGTGATGAGCAAGAGATGAGCAGCAATGAGCAGTGATGAGCAGCGATGAGCAAGAGAAGAGCAGCGATGAGCAAGAGAAGAGCACCGATGAGCAGCACGGAGCAAGAGAAGAGCAGCGAGGAGCGGGATGGAGCAAGAGAAGAGAAACGAAGTGCATCATAGAAATGGACCGCCGTTGCTAAGGCGGTTGCTAAGGACACCCCTCCATTGATCTAATGGTGACAGCATCACTTGGAGGTAAGAGGACATAATCCAATCCTACCTTTGGTCCTCACAGAAAATACCCCCAAATGAAAAGAGCGGGATAAGGGGAGATAATCCAATCCTACCTTTGGACTTCCGGTTCCTGAACATGCGCATACGGCACATCCGGGTCCTGGCACGTGACTTGCGTCACTTCCGTAAATAAATGGCGGGAAAAACCACTACTTCCGGTTGCGCACGCGCGCAAACCACTTCCGGGTACTTCCGGTTCCGGTCACGTGACTTCCGGTTCCGGTTACATGACCTCCGGTGGCGTCATTTCCGGTTTCGGTGACGTCACTTCCGGCTCCACCACCACCACCACCACCACCACCACAAATCCGACCTGAACTGTGCGCATATACTACTCATGGGTAATTTGTATTCATCAGATATTTCAATTTTTGAATCTTGAGCACTTATATAATAATATTTCAAAACATAAACAGAGTTACATAATAAGAGTTACACAATACAGTAAAGCGTTGTTTAAAAACACAATTTATTGATCTTTGGCATAAAGAATTAAATAATGATATTAAAACAAGAGCCAAAGCTGGAAACAAATTATTTCTCCATTCTTATCAGAACATACAGAAAATTTAAATATATGTACATATAAACTTGAACCTTATTTAACTATAGGCTCAGATGAGCAAAGGAAAGTATTTGCCAAATTTAGACTTGATGATCATAACCTTAATATAGAAAGGGGTAGATATTTAAGTATATAAATCAAAGACATTAAATGTAACTTGTGTAAAGAAAATGTAGAAGATGAAAGTTTTTTTTTTATTAGACGGTCCTTTTCTGTAAAACTATAGAAAACCATTTATAGATAACCTGAATATTAACTATAATAACTTTATTAAACTGTCTTCAGAGGATGAATTTTTTATGGTTAATGACTTTTGAATATATTATGTTATAAAAGTTTTATTTAATATATCAGAAATAACAGAAAGTCGTGATTTATTACTGAAGCAAATATGAGAATGATGGAGTTGTTTCTATTTGTCCAAATCTAGCTTGATGTTCTCAAAAATTGTACTTGTAATTATTAACTGTATTTTATATGATCAACCCAATAATAATTCTAATGAACAGTTATTGTCTTAATATTTCATGATTTTAGTTTTATTATGTTATGAATGATTGTATTGTGATTAATCTGCCCATCAATGGGCACCTTGATTGGCCAATAAAGTTATCTGTATCTGTATCTGTATCATACAGCATTACAGGCATACTTTAGCCTTGTAAACAAAATTTTTAAAAGGCGGAATAAGGCTTTTATAAACAGATGTAAATGGAATTATGTCATGCAATTAAAAAGATGGATAAATATGTTTACTGGATCATTCGGAAAAAAATTCTCTACCGTGTGCACAACACAGGAAGATAAAAAATGTACATGGATCATCTGCAAATTCCAAGACTTCATGAAGTTTTATTATAACAAGCAATCATGACAGTAATTCTAAAGTTACTGCAAATAAAATTCACAAAGGATACTGTTAATGTATCTAACATAGCTATAGTCCAAGGAAGGAAAAGGCCTGGACTTTCATATCTTAGCAGTCAGATTAGAATTAAACACCAAACTGCTTATGAAACCTGCCATACTTGATAGATGTACACATATTTCAACAAATAATTTTTTTTGGAAAAGACTATCTTTAGACCCCACTGAAAGACAAAATAAGAAAACGGGTTCAAATGGATTCAAGAATTACCCATTTTCAATTGAAGTGCCCAAACTGCTGACAGCTAAAATCCTGAATATTCAAATATGTGAATTATCAATACAATATGATACATGTAGCAATATTGTCAGTAACCATTTGAGTAATCTTTCTTACAATGGTTAAATCGTACATCAGTGATAAACATTACACCGAGAAGCCTAGTTCGTATTTGTATAATGACCGGTATATTGTTGATGTATAGAATGGAGATCTAGACTCACAGATATAATTTTAAATGGGATAACCCAAGGATAATTCTATCAGACTTTGGTCTTGAAAGTGACGAATATCTCGTGAAGAGAATTATTACAGAATACGATAGGATTTCCATTGTTTGTACAATCTCTCTGTTATGATGACATTTATACATGACGTTTAATACATGTGTATTTTTTAATGTAAATGCAGAAAAACAAAATATCAAAATGCATTGCAACCTATTTTTTTCAAGAATGACAAGATTTATCTGATAACTGATCTGTCATGTTGTCAATATGTATTATACGAGCACTTTACTATTCGGAACATAATATCAAAGATGTGTGCGACGATCTCGGTCGTTTGCGGATCAATCAGCATTAATTTAGATTGTATGCAAATTTCCACCAATGAGAAAATAAAAAATAATTTGCTTCCCCAGCTAATTTGATTTTTATCCAATCCTATGTGTGAAGATTTTTATAGTCGAAAGCCGGACGTGACGGGGCTTAAAACCCCAATTAAACAAACAAACACATCAGTCAAAATGTGAAAAGAGTCTACCAAAACAAAACTAACTACTTAGTTGAATACACAATATGTGGGTATGCACAACAAATTATCTAATTGGTGGAAATTTGAATTCAACCTAAATTATAGCTGAATTGATCAGTAGACTTTGAACACACAATTAACATGCAAAAAATGGAAACAAACTCATCAAATATGGAAAGTGGCTATAAACTTTGCAAAAATAAACCACTCATGAAAGTACAATATGATGCCCAATATACAACCAACTTTACAAGAGAACAGATATGAAAAATATTTAAGCCTTGCAAGACAGACCTTTATTAATGGGTGCCATATATATTGCTTAAATGTCCCATAGACAAAGTTTTGAAAGGAAACACTGACCATTCATTGATGGTAAAGGTAAAAGATAATACGGTCCTTTAAGCCACTACGTAAGCTAATCAGCATACTTCCAGAGAATTGATCAATCACCTGGCAAATCTTATTGGTGCTTTTCGGTGAAATTTTTCAGTGACATTGGGCATGCTTGTATATAATCTAGACTTAGGTATCACATAAGGACTACTTCAAAAACAGTTTGGTCTTCATGGTGTCAATAGTATCAGGGAAAATGCACATTTTTGCTTATCTTTTGTTAACGGCGAAAGCAGGTCTAGTAAGCGCTTGACTCCGTCGGTCGGTACGTCCGTGTGTCCGTCCGAAAGACCTTGGGTAGGAAACTTTCGTGAAAGTTTTCTTGGCTTCTACAGAAGGGAATGATTTTATATTTTGTCTGCAGCTTCATAATGTTGAGTTATAGCGTGTACTAAGCAATTGTTGGACCTGTCGTGCAGCAACTTTCTGTTTGCCGATCAATGAATTGCATGCTGCGACGCAGTTCCAGATTCGGTTGTGGTATTGTTTTTTTTTCAATAGCAGCTTAGGCCCATTATTTTCAAAAGGACATTTCAATTTTGCCACTTCCTGTTTGACGATAGTTAAAAATTCAACAATACTCAAAACACCAGAAAAAGTTTCGTGAAAATTTTCTTGGCTTCTACAAAAGGGAATGGTTTCATATTTTGTCTACAGCTTGATAAAGTTGAGTTGTAAGCAATTTTTGGACTTTTCGTGTAGCCACATCCTGTTTGCCGATCAATGAATTTGCATGCTGCGACGCAGGTCCAGATTCGGTTTTGGTCCTGTTTTTTTCAATAATAGCAGCTTAGGCCAATTATTTTGAAAAGGACCACCTAAGGACTATTTCACCAAATTTGATTGCAACTGTTTTCCACTTAAGTATAGTCTAAACTGCCAAAGTAATTTCAGAAAATTAGATTTTGAATATGTTTTGCTGATTTTTCTATATTTAGTATACTCGGCCATATTTATCTAAGGTTCAGACACCTAAAGGATTTTTGAAGAGTACTTCTTTCAAGACCTATGTCTTAAATGTCCCAGTTTTAGTTTCAGAGGAGAATTTTAAATATTGTTTGTCAGAGTGGCCATATTAATCCTGGTTCAATTTGAAGGACGGCAACTTAAGGAGCAAAATTTCAACCAAACTGTTTCAGAGGAAAACATGTTTTACACAACTGTAGTATGTTTTGCTAATTTTTTTTCTATTTTTTAGTTACATTGTGCCCATAGTGGTTTGAACTTAGCATCCCCAGTTTGGTTCCAACTGACCCACTGATCTCAGAGGAGATGATTATTAGGGAAAGGGGACAATTAAACTAACATGGTTTAGAACTAAACTAGAGCCTCAAAGGGCTACATTTGTAAGCCTGTATCGCTCACCTGGCATGAAATTCAATTTTATTGATAAAGCTCAGAGGTCACTTCTCCCTATCATTATGAAGTGTGATAAGCCTTGTAGTGGCCATATCTTTCAGCATGAAGGCCCTTCTACTTACCGGTCAACATACTCTAATATTCAGCGGTTCTCCAGAAGATTTATGCATGCATTTCCCATAGGGTCTCATGTAATGTGCACTTTGAAAATTGCTTTTCACCAAAGGGGAATAAATACTATATAACTACAAGGAACCCTTTTTGCTCTGTTTTAATTTAGCTCTATTATGCCAAGTTATTTCAAAGGGTATTTTTAAATCATCCAATCAGAACATGAATTGTCCATGGCAGCTATGTTTGTTGTCCAATTGAAAGGAATTAAGGAATCTGCAAAGGACCTTCATCAGGTGCTTTTTGTGAAGTTTCGGTTCATTTGGCCCAGTGGTTTTGGAGGAAAAGATTTTTTGAATCAGCCAAACAGAAAACAAGAATTGTCTGTGGAAGTCATGTTTGTTATTAAATTGGAAAAAATTGCATAAAGGACCTTCCATTGACACTTTCTGTCAAGTTTGGCTCTATTTGGCCCAGCAGTTTTTTAAATCAACCAATCAGAAACAAGAATTGCCCATGGCAGCCATTTTTGTCGCCTGATCTGGACAAAATGAGGAAACTTAAAAAAAAACCTCCCACAGATGCCTCCTGTCAAGTTTCGTTCCATTTGGCCAAGCTCTTTCAGAGAAAATTTCTTTAAATCATCCAATCAGAAACTAGAACTGCCCATGGCGGCCATATTTGTAGTCCGATCGGGACGAAATGAGGAAACTTTATAAAGGGCCTCCCATATATGCTTGCCCCGAAAAGCATCATGTAAAGTCCTTGATAAAGTTTGCTCAATTCGCCCCCCTCGGACAACAAACATGGCCACCAAGCATATGGGCAATCGTTTCTGATTGGTTGAGTTTTCAAAATTCTTCTCTTAAACTGCTTGACCAAATGAAACAAAACTTGACAGGAAGCATATATGAAGAAGTAATAATAAATCGCTGCTGGTAAATAAATTGACGAGTTGATGGCGTTCTATTTATAAATTAATACTCTAGTTTCCATGTTTTAATTTTAGCATACTGAGTTAGCCAATCAGAAGGCATTCATTTGACCCTTGTCTTCAAATTTGCAGTTCATTGCAGTATTGATAAATAATTCACTTTTGACCGATTTCATATGCCTAAAGCGCTGTTGATTGGCAAGTAAGGTAGGCATGTCATACATAATTGTGTTGATAAATTAATATTTTTTTTATTGATCCAAAATTTTTGAGCGAGACTGAAAGGTGAAAGCGATAATTCTTTGGAAATCCGTAATATCCTTATGAACAATTTTAACAACATAGTGATGAAAGATCCGTTGATGTTCGAAATTTTTGAGACTGTTCCCATCACTGCTTACCATAAGGGGAAAAGTCTAAAAAACCACCTAGTCAGTAGTTCGATTAAGTCGAAATAACATAATTAAATGGACAAGAGTAAAACCATATGTATGTCTCTTCCACATTCGTTGGTGGGACATAAGGAGAAAGAGAAAAGGACAACGTGTGAGGAAACGCAATCGTAAAAGGTTTTATGTGTCCTGCATGAGGAGGCGGTCAATCTAGATTCATGGATACCTATATCCGGTGTCCAGATGATTAAACGGCAACGAATTAATTTAAATTCAACGCACAATAACTTATTCCCCGGAGGGGGGGAATACTCTCAAAAATTTTCTGCATTTTGTCGACTACTATTTTTTGGGGTCAAATTTCTCGATTTTGCTATATATATTTTGGGGTCCCAAAAATTGCAAGTTTTTTGGGGGGTTAGTTCAAAAAGACGAAAAAAATAGCGTTTTCAATCTATTTTATGTGGTAAAATGAAATTAGTTTTATTGGGTAAAATGAAAGTATTTTTCTGCGTCTGAAAATATTAGAGATATATATTTATGGGAGTGACAACAAATTTAGGTATTTTGTTCTACGAGCCTATGTAAAGATAACTTTTTATCTCCCTCCTCCTACACTTAATCCATAACTCGAATTTAAACTCCAAATGCAACTCGATAAATGACATTAGAAATCAATGTCTCGAGTTAACTCGAAGATTAACTTGAACTCAAATGATAACTCGAACTCGAACTTGAACTCGATGATTAGTCACATCCTCTCGGTTGACAGTCCAGGTCATCTGACACAATTCTGAAAGAGGACAATATAAGGACCATTGCTGCCAAGTCTTGTTCTAATTTGCTCAGTTGTTTCAGACAAGAAGATTATTTAATGAATTTTTTCATAGGGTCACAGGCGCTTGTCTCAGAAAAAAATGTACTATATATGCCAATAAAAAAGAAAAGGTCCCCAACTCGGGCAACACAATTTTACGCGCCAGTTTTGATCTCCAAACAATTATCGCTTTCACCTTTCGGTCTCGCTCAAAACTTTTGAATCAATAAAACAAATATTAATTTATCAACACAATGATGTATAACACGCCTACCTTACTTGCCAATCAACAGCGCTTTAGGCATATGAAATCGGTGTTAAACTTTTGTTCAGCTGTTGCGGCCAGCTTTATTGACATTCCGGGTCAACGGACACAGTTCTGAAAGAGGACCACCTATGAACCATTTCTGTCAAGTTTGATTCCAATAGGCCAAGGAGTTTCAGACACGATGATTTTTAAATAAATTTTCCCATAGGGCACCATGTAAAACTAAGTTCGGCTGTTGCGGCCATCTTGGTTGACATACTAGGTCATATGACATTTTTCTGACAGAGGACCATCTAGGGACCATAGCTGTTAAATTTGATTCCAATTGGCCATTGGCAAGTGGTTTCAGACAAGATGATTTTTCAATGAATTTACCCTGTGTCGACCATCTTGGTTAACAGTCCGGGTCATCAGACATAATTCTGAAAGAGAACCTCCTAAGTACAATAACTGTCAAGTTTAGTTCCAATTGGAAGTCTAGTTTCATACAAGAAGATTTTCAAATTCAACCCCCCCCCCTTTTTCTATTTTTAGTAAAAACATTTATGTCAGTTGGAAGTCGGGGATGCCAGACATTACTTTGCAAAAGGCCCACAGTTTGCTCCCAAGTGGTCAAGTGGTTTCAGAGAAGATTGTTTAATTAATTTTCCCATAGGGCCCTATGTTAAATTATGTTCGGCTGTGCCGGCCATCTTGGTAAACAGTCCGGGTCATGGGACATATTTCTGAAAGAGAACCTCCTAAGGACCATTACTGTCAAGTCTGGTTAAGTAAGTAAGTAAAACTTTATTTCAATTCGGCATGTAAAATAACATTCAAACATAAGCTCTTGAGAGCTTTTTACCGAATACATAAAACAAATATATTAACATTAAAACAGTATAATCAGCATGCAAATACAAAATTAAAATCAAGCAAGCACTAAGCAGAAAGGGGGCTATATGAAGACCTGCACAGAGGTCCATGTGGCAAGTGCCTCGCTGGCACCATGTTCGGGATCACGATACAGTCTCCCCAAACAAGCATGAAATTAAAAAGAAACTAAATACAGAAATATAGACATTTTAGTAATTTTCATAAAAAATATTTAGCACCATTGAAAAGATCAAAAATTAAAACAGCTTTAACTTTAAAATGTTCAAGAAAATTTATAAAAGAATTAGCATTACTAATAATTAAGAATTATAAAATATAAAAACATTTTCATGAATTAGCCTTACCAATAATTAAGAATATAGAAACATTTTCAAGTATCCTAAGCATATAATAATAAATTTAAACAGTAATTCCAGACAAAAGACCGTCAGTCGAAAAACCAAATTGAGGCAGAAAAAAAATCTTCTTTATTCATTAATTTAAATTTACAAGCAGAGCAACGGCAATCAGAACCAGTCCAGGACTGAACAGAAAAAAAATCTTCTTTATTTATTTATTTAAATTTACAAACAGAGCAACGGCAATCAGAACCAGTCCAGGACTGAACAAGGCTTCTAAAATTTCAGTCCTAAATTTGTCTTGTAAGCTACTCCACAGAGAAGCAGCAGTAAAACGAAATGAATTCTGACCATATGTTGTAGTCCTTACCTGTGGTACATCCAGGATATTACTGTATCTAAAAGAATATTTTGAATTTTTAGTATGAAGTAAATTTTGTAGACATACAGGAGCCAGTTTATGTAGAATTTTGTAAGTCTCAAGTGCCATTGTCCTGATACGTCTCACTTGTAGGGTAGGGACCTTTGAATTTTCAAGTGAAATCTTTAAGCTCCTTCATTAAACAGGACAGGGGGCACCTGAATCATTAGTTCGAAACTTCTTGTTCGTCTTATGTTACTTTTATTTTTGAACATTTAGCCTTTTCAACAGTCGTCTGGCACGATAACTCAATTCTAGAATTTAATATTTTCGGTGAATTTCCGGCATTGCATGCTTTATCATCACAATTTTTTTCCTGGCCGTTGATGAAGACACAAGTGCTGCATTCTTTGACAATAAGCTATATTTGACAAGACAGTGTTATCATTGTATTAGCATGGTATCAACATATGTTAGCAATGTTAGAATACCTGAATTAATTGTTATTTTGGCAAGGACAATTTATCAGTTCCCCCGAAAACATGATTTTGTAAAACTTCACTTTACGGCATCTCCGGGCGGCAAAACAAATCGAATTCCTGAAGATTTTAACTACGGCATTCAGATTTTTATTAATTCCTACATATTACCCTTTTTAAAATCAATTTTTGTTTATATTATCAACAAATAAGAGTAAAATACTAATACGAGTTCGTAGCGTAGAATTTTTTCCAATTTGTACAATTTTACAGTTGTTTATTAACAATAAAGTTGTTTTAACTAAAACAAATGCTAGCTTAATTTTTTTAAGTAGTCATTTTTTATTAAAAAATTGTTGGACTGAAGATCTCAACTATATGCAAGCACGAATACAGGACATGTTATGGTAAAAGCACACGAGACAGGAGGGTAATTGGGTATTTTGTATAACATTTTAATAAGAAACTAATCAAATATTTTGAGATTTTGTCTTTAAACACACTTACTTTAATTTAGACCTCTTCTTAGGTAAATTTGAACAAATAGTGCTGCATTTTTAGTAATGATTTACTTGATATAGCCGTTAAACATTGTTCAAATAAACACATGATTCTTAATACCCCTTTTGAATGAACTGCTTCCATCTGCCTAGACTGTCGCTAGAACACTGTTCTGCAAACCTATTTGAAGTTAAGAATGTAATTTTTGCGACATTTTTAGTGCTACAGACCTGATCGGACAGACACGTGGTTTTCACAAGATATGGACACAAATGATGGTTGCACATCTAATTTGAGGCGTATAAAGTTAACCGATGGGGATCAGGATGAAATTATTATAGCAGTGCATCCTTCTTTAAAATAAATCCTAAGTTACAAATATTTACAAATGTGAAGAATGCACTGTTGCACAGGTTTGTATAATGAGTATGCCACTATAAATCCCGATTCAAATATCTACATTGAAATAACATCCTTGAATGAAAAATCAGAAAATGAGGATGAACACGAAAGCACACAACTAGCGTTTTCAAGTAAAGCCAGTTCTGACAAGTCAACCTACATGTCCAATGGTCAACCTGGATCTTTGGCTTTGTTCTCATCATCAGCATCTGAACTTTGTGGCTCTGATAATTTATTTTCAAGTTCCGTGAGCATTATGTCATCAACATTTTCAAACAAGAGAGCATGCAGTGATGATTCTGAATCACATTCTGTCAGTTTGCTAAGTGGGAAAAGACAGACAATTCAGGACATTACTCTTAAATCTGTCAATTACATGTATGTACTGTACATTCTTGAATATATACATTTGTATTAAAATAAAAATAAATTCCAAAAAATAGGGAATCTTAATTTTTAAATACATTTGGAGAAAAAATAAATTAATAAAGTAATATTAATGACACACAAAAAAAAAAACACAAAGTAATGTTTATGACACCAAAAAATAAACACAAGGGATATTAATAAGAAGTGGATGATGGTTTAATTGTCTTTCGTCAACTCAAAGTCACCTTACAGAACTTAGTATGTTTTATTTATCCAACATTTTTATGCTCCGCCTATGATAGTAGAGGGGCATTATGTTTTTCGGTTTGTGCGTCCGTCCGTTCTTCTGTTTGTTAGTTCGTCCGTCCTGATTCAGGTTAAAAGTTTGGTTACAGTTTTTGGTCAAGGTAGTTTTTGATTAAGTCCAATAAACTAGAAAATTAGTACACATGTGCCCTATGATAAATTTAAGGCCAAATTAGAGTTTTGACCCCAATTTCATGGTCCACTGAACATAGAAAATGATAGTGCGAGCGGGGCTTCAGTGTACTATGGACACATTTCTTGTTTTTAAACATTAAATGGTATGGTATTGGTTACAGCATTGTTGGTCATCGTCGGTGGTCTATTATTTTATCAATGACAACTGTTTTTCTACCTGACCAATCATCATGATCTTTGAACAAAATTATGGCAATTTCAAATGAATTCATAATGAAGACCCTTGGTGTTAACTTTATAATACATTTAAGGTAACTACATGTATGTACATCCATGGTAATGGTATTCCTTTCAACACTATCACAATTTGCAGTCTGAATCTAAAACTTTTCAAAAACAAAATATAAAAAATTATCCCATATGTCTAGATGTAAAATTTGGAATACTTTCAATAGACAAAATCAATATTTAGTAGTCTAGGGCCTTGGACTTGTGGATAACGTTGCAGACTGCATGATTTGATAACTTTTTAAACTAATAATCGAGCATGTAATTAAATGCTTTGGTAAATGAGATTTATCCTGCAATCAAGCCATTTCCGGTCTAATAACAGGGGTTGAATAAATTTTAGTCGTATTAAGTCAATGACTTAATAAAGTCTACTGGTACTTGTTTACATGAAGAGCGTGAGGAGCGTAGTGAATGTACCAGATGACGTCGTGCCGTTTCCCGCGTTTTCACGGCAGTTAGATTTCAACTTCAAACCTAATTTTAAGGCATTTTACGCATCTAAAGGGGATTGCAGGATAAAGACAATACAAAGTCATTATCGGAAAATATATAATTTATTTCCGACAATGACTATGTATTGTATATATCCCATATCCCCTTGTTACAAATAATAAGGCTTTGACAGTATATATCATATTAATGCAAATCATAAAGTTAGTTTTGAATAAATAATGGTTACAAATTTCATGAAATTATGTTTTTTTTTTAAATTTCAGTTAGATTTTACAGTCCTGTTGTTGTTTACAATTGAATGAAAAACCATCAGCCAATAAGTCTAATGATAGTAAGCAAGGTGAATGGCTTGTATACACTATGTCACGTGGGTCATTAGTCAGGCTCTACAAGTATGATGTAACCTGAGGGTTCCACTAGGGTTTATTAGAACACAAAATAGTTATCTCCCCCCAAAAGATATGCATTCACATTGATATTTATGAAATGCAATTAAAACTGAGCAGATCTATTGAGATATTAATTAATAACATTTTGATAATACATTAATTACACTACGTTTTTAAAATATGTTTTTGTTTTTTTTTATGTTACTGTAAATGATTTTCTTTTTTAATAATTTTTTTAAAGTAAAAGCCTAAAAGGGAGAATAATTCATGATTTTGAAAGATTTAACAATTATTAAGATTATTTTGTTACATTTATACCCTTGCTTATTAAGGATTAAACGAATTCTCTTATCCCTTTGGGTCTTTCATTCATCTGTCAAGATAGAAAATAAACATTTAAACTTTTAATTTCAGATTTACAACTGTTTAACAAGAATCGGCTGTTGAATAAGTAGTCAAAGTTAGTAAAGCTTGTATACAGGTATGTACACCTGTGATCATAGTCAATATCTTTGCATATAATTAATTGACCAATAATTGATTGTGTATCCTTCCAGGTTCTTTTCAAATCTTGCTTTAAAATTTATATTCTTAGTATCATTTTTAGTTCGCCTCTACGAAGTTGTGGGGGGCTATTGGAGTCACCCCGGCGTCCGCGTATGCGTCCGCGTTTGTGTCCGCGTCCACAGCCAGTTCTCAGTTACTAGTTGACATAAGGTCATATTATTTGTGTGCAGGTGCATGATGAAGAGACTGACTATATGACATAGGATGAAAGTCACATGACCCGTATTACACGGTTGACTGGCTTTTAAGTTTTATGTCAAAAATCAGTTTTGATATACAAAGTGACAAAAAATCATATTACTTTGTGTGAGGATGCATCTCAGGCAGTTACAGCCTCCCACCAAAATTAGGTCACTCTGACCTTCTTATTGCGCTTCAATGACTTAGGTTAAGTTTTACGTACGAGTTCAGTTCTCAGATACCAAGGGACCTACAATCATATTACTTGGTGTGAGGATGCATCTCGGAGAGTAATACAGCCTCCTACCAAAATAAGGTAAATTTGACCTACTTATCACACTTTATTGACTAAGGTTAAGTTTCACGTCAGAGTCTCAATCATTACTTGCTGTAAGGGTGCATCTTGGAGATCTACACAGCCACACAACAAAATTAGTGGGGGAACGAGGTGAACTTTGTAATCGTAGATTTCTGAATTAAATAACTATTCTTACTAAGTCGGCTTGTGATTGATTGCTTTGCACTTGTAATTGATTTTATGTTACTGTTTATGTTTTTGCTTTTCATGTTCCCTATTTATGTATTTTATATGAACACTAAATTTGATTTAAAATTAAACAGCAAATTTGGTAATATTTACACATTCAATCAGATTGTGAACTGTCATGGTTACTAAAAGAGGCTTATGAAAAACTTAAAGGGAATAGAAAAAAAGTTACATTCACTGTTGTGTGAAATAGCGGTGAAAAAATCAGATGATGTTGACATCAAAGTTTTGCAAAATTGTGTGAAAAGATTGGTTAATTACCTGAAACGATATAGAAATCCCAGAAAATATGAAACTTATAATAACTTAATGCAGGCTTAACCCTAAATCTAGAGCAAAACCAGTTAAAATGAAATCAGGCACCTCATAAAGTTCAAATGATCAGAAAATCATTAAAAATTTGCATTACAATATTTTGCAATTTAAAAAATAAGATTGTTCATCACAATACATCAGTTCTAAACCAGAAGATTATCCGGCAGTCAAAAATAATAAATAAATTGAAATCAGAAAATTGTTTATTGAAGAGTCAGAATATAGTTGAGAATACAGATATTGAATAAAATAAAGTTCAAGAAAGAGGTGTTAAGTGTAATACAATAAGTAAAGTAATAAATGATTTAAAAACCGAAATTGATGAAATGAAATGTTACCTAGATGAAATAATATGTATGGATGAATTAAAAGAAAATCATACCGAAACTATGAATAATTCTACAAAACTATCTTTTCAAAGTAATGATAGGGGGGGACCTTTTAATGAATCCATAAGGAAGTTATACTATGTTTTTTAAGTAGGAAAATTGAGCTCCAACATACCAATCCAATTATAGAAGCAGTGGTATCTATAGTTAACATCAGTGTTGAAAAATTACCAAGCATAGCAACTGCATGCAATATGGTCAGTGAACTTGGAACAGTCAAGAAAACAATTATACGAGGTATTACAAAATGCTAAAAACTTAACTATGCTCATAGATGCAACTACGAAAAAGGGCCATCATTTTTATGCTTTAGAGTTTTCTGCAGAAAGTGGGAAAACATATACCGCCGGTTTAAAAGAAGTGTATGATGGAAAGGCCGAGACATATGTGTCATGCACAAATCAAATTTTAGTTGATATTGCAGGAACAGGTTCGGGAGAAATAATTGACAACACAAAAAGTTTTATGACAGATAGAAGTAGTACACAAAGCAAAGCAAACAGGTTGCTTAGTGAGCAAAAGTCAAATTTTAAAAATAATGAAACATTTGATTTTAAATGTACAATGCACCCCTTACTACAGTTTTCTGATCTTTGTAAAAAAAATATTATTAGTTTAGAAGAGAGTGGTAAAGGGGAGGGGGGGGGGGGGGGGGGGTGGGTCTGAACACGGAAACACGTGAAATAAAAATAGCAAAAACGTAGCACGGAAAATAAAAATCGGGAAAAACGAAGCACGAGAAATGAATATTAAGGAAAACGTTTTATTAGATTACACAAGTTTCAGAAGGTATTATAACACATATATAAACGTTAATTCTCGCGATGGTACGTGCTTGGCATATTCGGAAGAAACCACTAAGCATTTGATTGTATATCTTGGGGTATTATTTTGTGCGCTCATAGTTGGCCGAAATATGACAGTAAGGCGTCAAAGCAAAAAAATAAAATAGCCTTTAAGACGTCATAATTATTCGACAGTAAGGCGTCAAAGCAAAAAAATAAAATAGCCTTTCAAGACGTCATAATTATTTGGACTAGTGCGAGTGTGGCCCTTGTAGCCCGCCTCCCCCAAGAAGACATACTCTAAGCGAAATCTACGAACCCTTTACCACCCTCTTAGAAGAGAAGGATGATTTCAAAACTGAAACATTATTAAGATTTCTATCAAATCTTTTCTGTTAAGATGGATCAAGTGACCCATTGTATGCTGCCATATACTTAAAAGACAAGGGAATACCATCTATACCTATAATGAGAATGAGAGGATCGAGATTTAACACACTTTGTTTTATAATAGTGCCGGTACATTTTATTTGTCTCAGCATTTAATGGATTACTTTGTTTATTCTAAACGCACTTTGAATTTTACGCAAAATTATATTTTAAAAGCACTTCAGCGTGACAAAGTATTGTCTATAATTAGAGCATTAGGTATAATGTCAAAGAAGATAACTGAGCCTTACTTATATATATCTTCCGATGAGACATTATCTGCAATTGGAATGGGAAGCATTTATCAATGCTTAATAGACATTCTGCAACTTGGTTTGAAAAATCCTTTATTATTATTAAATAACGAAATTTCATTAATTTTTGGACCGTTTTTACCTATTTGTCCAGTATCTGAATCGTTATTCAAGATGTCAGATATTGATAGCTTAACCAGTGAATTTATTGGGAAATTTTGTAGATGCCTTAAAGACAAGGGCTGTGTCTTATCTAAAGATTTTTTGGAAGATGGTCAATTTTTTAACCTGTCAGAATCGTTAATTAATGATACAAAATCTTGTTCACCTAATAACATTACTGTTGAAAGATTTATGGGTAAACTAGATTCCCAATTGAATTCTGCTCCAACCTCTAATATATCTTCTACTCAAAACAGAATCTTAATCCGAAACAACAACACATCTGATTGTCTTAATACATGTATTAACATGTTCCTCATAAATTATTTTCTTTCTTGAGATGTCTTCATAATGGTGTGGTTTTGTATTCTTGCAGAATTTATAATTTCTTTTTGTTTACTAGGGTGCTATCCACTAGACTTTCTGGAGGCACTTTCAGGGTATCCAAGGTAGCTTGTCTGTGTGGGTCCACTTTATTCATTTCAATCAAATGATCATCTAAAGATTACAAAAATATACAAATATGGACGCCCATTACTGATAAACAGATAGGAAAATTGCCAAAATAATACATTTTGTGAAAACATTGTCGTGAAGCCATGTGACAATTATTCTATGTCGAACACGTGCATTACATGATCAATTTTCTCTTTATATTTAAAAGCATTCAGGACCAGAGGCAAAATACGGGCTTTAAATCTTGATTTCACTGGTTGCCACAGTTTAAACATTTAATCGCAACTTTGGTGACTTATCGTAAATTGCAAGGCGCCAAGCATATTTTTTAGGTAACATGATGATATACCAAATGTCACATTTTGTAAAATCTTCACAAAAATAGTCATTTTCATACATATGATTCACTTCATACAATTTCTTAAAATAATTCACAAAAACAGTAAAAAAACCAAGTCATACATGTAAATAAATCAGCATAAAACAACGAAAGTACTCACCATCCTTAATATATACATGAAGTACAAGTGGTATATGTATGAGAATCACAAACCATATTAAGATAATTATGGATGTGATAACCCTTGACTGGATGAACATCGAATTACATATATCTGAAAAATTCATGTAAATAGACATACCGTAAGTTGTAAAAATACACACATGACACATATTACTTTAAAAAATATTAAACTTAGTGAAAACTAACGAGTATTGCTCTTGTGCATAGCTCCTTCCTTATATGATTTTGGCTTTACCCTTTCGGTCATTTTGAAATATTTGAATAGCTCTTCAACATTTTGGATCATTGTTTTGGTTTTCAACATTATAGGCCTTGAGCTCAACTCATGAGTCGTAAATCAATAAAATATGCACATTCTGTGCATCAAAATTTGTATCAAACATATTACATGTACTAACTACTGAATTAATCTTTATCTGTTGTAAAATAACAATTAGAATCATTCAAATATGCTGATCAGACAAATACATTGAAATGGACCAATCAGATTCCCCTGAGCGGCAAATAGCAGACTACAGTAACATGTCAGAGCACATTCCATATGTTAACTAAAATATTTTCCAAACATGATTTACCAAAGTTTTTACTACTTCTAAATCAGTTTTTGTCAAAACTATATGTTTCACTTTTGTAATAATTTGAAAATTATCATGTCTTGATTATTTGCAAATTGGACATGTATATGTTTTAAAACATAAAATCATTATTTTTTGGTCAGGCACAACTCAATACAATAAAAGTCACGTCTGTTGTCAAAGGATGGAGAATAACACAACAGCAGCGACTGAAATGCTTACAATGCAATAAAACAATGCATTTTGATAGTTACTTATGAGTTTTAGGTTTGTTTCAATTTTTTTTATGCTCCAAGGACATGTGTTAATTAAGTCAGGAGGACATCAGATCTGCTTGCAATATGGAACCTGACTCTACTCATTTGATTTTTTTTCATTTGGTATACCCTCGTTTTGTAGAGCGGAGGTATATAGTGATGGGGGATTTCGTCCGTTCGTCCATCCGGTAACAATGCTCCACTTTAGTATCCGCAACTCAGAAACTATTTATTATAATTTAATGAAACTTTCCCAAATTCTTTATTACATAATGCCATTGTGCACGTCCTATTTTTTATTTAATAAAAATCATTTTTGGGGTTTCTTTTCCAAAAACATGGAGTTTGTCATTGCCTTATATGGGGGGGGGGTTATCCATTTTATACCGCAACTCCTCCTAAACCACATTCTATAATTTAAGAAAACTTTCACAGATTCTTAACTATACAATGCCATTGTGCACTTTCCTTCTGCTTTTGGGTCAAATTGATTTTTAGGGTTTCTTTTATCCAAAATATCAACTTTGCAAGTGCTTAATATGGGGGTTATGGGGGTACCTATTTTGAATCCGCAACTTCTCCTTAGCCACTTATCATAATTTAGTGAAACTTTCCCAGATTCTTAATCATATAATGCCATTGTGGACCTATTTTAGTGATTGGTAAAAATCATTTTTGGGGTTTCTTTTTCCAAAACACGGACTTACAAAAACATGGATTTCTTCCGTCCGACTACCTTTTGTTGTATCCGCTACTCCTCCTAAACAATTTATCATAATTTAATGAAACTTTCTCAGATTCTTAAACATATAAAGCCACTTTGGACTTCCTATATTGTTTATTTGTCAAAATCATTTTTGGGGTTTCTTTTTCCAAAACAAGGATTTAACAAAACACGGATTTCTTCCGTCCGACTACCTATTTTTGTATCCGCAACTCCTCCTAAACAATTTATCATAATGTAATGAAACTTTCTCAGATTCTTAACCATTTAATGTCATTGTGAACCTCCCATTTTCTTTGTGGCCAAAATCATCAAAATAATTCTGGGGAAGTGGTTTTCTTTTGGAAGGGAGAAGCATTTTGCATCTGTAACTCCTCCTTAACCAATCGTAACTTAATGAAACTTACTCAGATTCTTAACCATATAATGCCATTGTGCAGCTCGTATATTGTTCATTTTTGGGGTTTGGACATTGCAAGCGGCGGGTGTATCATTTTGTGAGCTTTGCTCACAGTACCTCTAGTTTTATGTAGTTTTGTTTATGATATCCTTTCAGAATTTAAAACATTATTTTGGAGGTAGTTGCTGTTTAAATGAACAAAAGCTGTTAAGTCATTGGCTACTCTTGCATTGATGGCAATAATCCAGACGCTTAAATAGTACATCATTAAATTGAAATTCAAGCAATATAATTCTTCTGACCCTACAAATAAAGCAACATTACATTTAATGCTACTGCTATCAAATCAGATAGACAAAGACAAAAATCAAAATTTAAATAAAGATAGAAAGTGTCCGTTGTACAAAGATGACCTCACCCCAGGTTATCAATACTATGTGCCTATTGATACCAAAGTAAAGTCAAATACATCAAATTCAAACTCAGCATATGTTCAGTGGTACAACATGTCCAAACAACACAATGACTTGAATTGGTGAACCAATACCAAAGTTATTGGACAGCAACCTCAATTTTGGTTATTTTTCACATTTGAAAGTGACATAAAAATTAATATCGCCAGAATACAAAAGCGACAAAACAGTGGGAAAAGCCCACTTATTCGAAATCCAAGGAAAAGACAAAATCATGAGAATGAAACACAACAAACAACACCACAAGGATACATGCATAACTAAAAGAATAAACTAGAGACTCTAAAGAGCCTGTATCACTCACCTTGATTTAACTTATCACCTTGAGCAGTTAATACTTGGTGACGTCATTAAGTCATGACATCATAATTCATATAAAGTCATAATTTGTTCGCCTTCAAGATGTTTACATTTCTCAGACATAGAAACTGCAAATATTTAAATAGATGTAAAATTGTTAATACTGGGCAGATTTTGACAGTTGAGCCCATTTTAGATTCGTCTTTACATAATCTAGTTATTAGTTAAAAATATTGAACTTTTTTGTTAGCATGTGAAAATTTCAAGCTGAAACTTTTAAAGTGACGGATAATAATTTTCAAAATTTGCAATATTTCAGCTTAAAAAATATAAAAAGTTACCTTAATTTGTCTGTTATAAGATTTTTTCAAAAGTATAAATATTAATGATAATTTTAGAAGGCATTAGTGAGTTGCAAAGAGTAAACGGAGGCTCTAAATATATCAGTAATGAATCTTGGTTTTTTCACTGAATTTTTTGTTTTTATTCATGAAATAAACATGTTTGCTTTATGCCCAAATTTATGCTGAATCTTTCTCATGTTCTTTCAGATCTGAAAAATATTGCACAGTTATGTTCAGAAAAAGCTTCCGCACCAACCAAATACTAAAATGTAGAGAAAAGTTATATGCCATATTTCAATATGGCTTAAGACCTGCAATAAACTTTGACCTGAGGGATACGAAAGAAGTCCATTAAAAAAATTATAATTGCACCATGATATATGGACCTACTGTAACAAAACCAACTATGATAACTGAATAACTAGTGTTGTTTTAAAAGTGTATTTACCTGAGGCATTTGACATATAAATATTGAAAGGATTAAATGAATAAAACCAAGAAAAAGTTTATTCTACATGGAGAGCATAAAAGAGGTACATTTTACTTTGCGGAAGGAGACTTTTTACCATGGCTCGTGATTTCTCAAATTACGGGAAAAGTAGACCAACTTCACACCCCGACATTTTAACGGGATATGTGCCAGTGTATGGCGATCGTTTTGAGCCATCTCCCATATTTCAACGAAACGTACAGACTTAATGGCAGCCTATTATTTCATGACTTCTGTAATAGGAAAACAATTGCGCAGCTTGTCTCACATGTGCCAAGTTTGGCTCCAATTGGCCTTGTAGTCCCCCCCCCCTTTTTTTCTATTTTTGGTAACAGCAGCTATGTCGGTTGGAAGTCAGGGATACCGGGTGTATTTTTGTAAAGGGGCCACCCATGGACCATTCAATCATGTCCGACCATGGGAGCCATATTAAATGGCACCTAGGAAAACCGAACACAAATTTTAAAGGGGACCATACAAGGACTACTTCACTAAAGTTTGGTTTTAATTGGTTCAGTGGTTTCCGCGGAGTTGTTGAAAAAGTAAAATTCCCATAGGCTCAATGTTAAACTAAGTCCGGCAATGGCAGCCATGTTGGATGACGTTCGGGGAAACCGAACACAAGTTTTACATGGGGCCACCTAATGACCATTCCACCAAAGTTTGTTTGAAATTGGCCTAATGGTCTCAGAGAAGACAACGAAATTGTTAAAATTCCCATAGGGTCCATGACAACGAAGACGACGGACGCAAAGTGATGAGAATAGCTCACATGGCCTTTTAGGCCAGGTGAGCTAAAAACACATAATAAACTAAACAAAAATAGAACAGAATAGCACAGAAACTAAAGCACTAGCAACGTGAACTCCCATTAAAAACCAGGAGTGACACCAGGTGATCTGAAAGGGTAATCATACGTCCTACTCCATTCACAGCACACGCCATACTGATAGCAGGTAAAAGCCAGTACAATGTAAAGGCCGTTGACGCTGAGGTGTTAATTTCAGAAGGACGTGAAATAATTGACGAAAGTAAAATGTGCCAAATTCAAATCAAATGATTAGATGAATCAAAACTCAAGTTATTGAATGGAAACCTCAATTTTGGATATTTAAGATAGACATAACATGGAAAAAGATGTCAAGTTCCAACTTGATCTGTGTTTAATGGTCCCTAACAACATTTCAAAATCTGGTATGACTTCATCGTCTAACCAAAGTTACTGAATAGAAACCAATTTCTGGACGTACATACATGTAAATATAGAGAAGAGTAAAACTTAATGCACCTTACGGAGGGGCATAAAAATATTAAATGCTAAAAACTCAGATGTGAACAGAATCTTCAGTGAAAGCTTTAACTCGTTTATTTAGAGTTTATGTCACTTTATACACAATTAAATTTAGCTGTTTCGTAGTGGCTTACAGTTTTTATTAATGGAGTAAGCCATTAGAAAATGTGAACAAAAAATATTGGTAAAACTTTTCAATTTAGGGAGCAACCATTTGTTCGCGTCCTCAATTTTATTTTCATTTACACTGAAAAAATTCCTGATTGACACATTGGTCCAACATTTTTTCCCACCTAAAGTGATCCTGTCTTTTTAGTTTGCCAAAATCCTGGTCCTGCCTATTTATTTAGCGACCCCATAAAATTAACAAAATCAAATGGTTGCTCCCTAAGGTCAGAGTAAAACACATCTGTCCATGATTTGGATTCAAACTAATATGCTCAATGTTGACTGGCTTGTGGTCACCAGTAAAATGCAGTATTGTGAATAATGTAACGTAAATAACTTACTTAATGAGATCAAGTAGTTGAAAAGAACAGCTAATCATTTTGAATTAAGCTAATTCTATAAATGAATAGATATAAAACCATGCTGAGAATTAACAAAAAACCGTTTGAAATTAAAATATAATCTGACTGAAATTACCATTGTTAGGTTCCAATCTCTCTATCCTCTTGATGCCTTGTTTTACTCTATCACCATCTCTTGAAACATTAAAATGATCATAGAAATAAGTATATAGTAGGTAAGACAACTAAAGGCTCACCTGGCTGGATTGAATTGGCCATTGATTGTTTGTTTGTTTAGTTGGGGTTTTACACCGTTTTCAGCACATTTGGCTATTTCGCGGCGGTCAGTTTTTATTGGTGGAGGAAGCCGGGGTAAACAGAGAGAACCACCGATTTCGGTAGGAAAATTGGCAATCCTTGTAAATTAAGATCGGAGTCGAACACACCCCGCCACAGGTGCGATTCAAACTCACAACCTCAGCGTAGACAGGCTAGTGATCATTAGTAGTCATGACGAACTACCTAGAGACCACTCGGTCACCGAGGCCCCAATTAGCCATTGAAAGTTTTGTTTAGGAATAACACATTATCATTAAATCAAAGCCTCAATGGTGTTTACAAATTTTTGAAATAATAATAACTATAATCGGTCTCAACAGACAATAGACGACAGATGCCAAATGATATGGTGTAGCTGTTTTAGGGGGACATATTTTGAAATACATTTATTTTTTTCTATTTACTAATCAATTACAGACATATTTGTCAAAACTGTTGGTCATTTGTAGAGAAGTGCATTGTACACAAGAAATGTAGCATATGCATTTTTCTTCTTTTTTATAAAGTTACTTTACATGCTACTTAATATATATGCATAAAGTTTGAAATCATCTCCAAATCTTTTAATTCACGAATGGGTATCCTCAGCTCCCTTGCAGAATATAATCCTGACCAATTTAAAATCTCATGATATCAGAGAATTTTCCTGGGAAATCCTTAGATATCCCGACATTGATAATTTCTTCCATCAAGTTTTTGAAAAATGTTGGGACTTCAGGATTCATCGTGTCTTTTAATAGAAGATACAAACAGTGCCAGGATATTTCAGGATTTCCCTGGACTTTTCAAAATCTTGTTTCAGGACTTTCCCAGACACTTCAAACATTCATTTAAGATTGTTAGTAACCAGTTAAGTCCTAAGAAATCTGTATGTCAAGACTTAATGTTTACTAAAAGAATCTAATTTCGATAATAATTGAATATAGATATAAATTTATAAAAGATTTACAAGGACAAATTTCAAGTTTATTTTTAGAATGATTTTAACTTAAAGTTACCTTTGCCCATCTAACTGGACTTGGATTATTTTGTTAGCTATGTAAATGTAAAGGGAATTAAAGTGACACACTTTTGAATTTGTTGTCATTAATCATATACAAATTAATGTGATCTTGATTTGGATCTGATAATTAAATTTGATAATATATTACCAATTTACTTTATTATAAATGTTAATCAACATTTCATGACCATATAATAATTCCTGAATATTTTAACATCTGTTAACATGTTCATCAAATAACATACAGAAACAACATGAACAATTAAATGTCGAGCCCAGGTGATCTCTGCTCAATTTCTGCTATGCAAAGGAGAGGATTCCTAACAGGGGATTTTCAGTTGTCCTATTGTTTATATTGCATTATTTGCATTGACATATGAAACTGATTTTTTAAAATAGATAAATAGTATGAATATTGAATTTTAAAGTTGTTGTATCTGATTTAATATAGATCTAACAGCCAAATTCTTCATTAATGTATGTGTTTGTTAAGTGATCTTCCATGGAACCTCGTTTGAGGTCACATGTGCAAGCATAACAGCTATCTTAAGATTTTAAATTTGACCTTAAGATTCACTAACTTAAAGATTGTGGAATCTGTAAATGTTGGGACAAAAAGATACTTTTGAATTCTTATTGAAATTGTGTGTTTTGTAAAGATTACTTCAAATACTGAGAAGACTACAGATTTTATCTGGAAATAATTTTGGACAGGATTGTAAACATTTCAAGACAGTTGTAACAATTGGTGAGCTCAAAAAGTATATAACTTAACATGACTTTTTTAATAAAAAGAAGAAGTTGAAGATTGTCTTAGTAATTAACATTCAATCCATACCGTGAAATAAAGAAAGCTGAGACCTGTTAAATATTTATTTTCCAGTTGTGTCTTTTCAACAGATTATTAAGGAATCTCATTGAAACCTATCTTAAAAATCTGTGATTGAAATCTCAAAAAGGAGAGATGCCAATAAAATGGAACAATTCATGTGATTTTGTCAAGCTGGTATGTTTATTAATTTAATATTATATGTTGTCAATTAAATAATACTTTTCTTCAGCTGGTTGTTGCAAGACTTTTGAAAGCCTAGTGATTCTTTAGTATATGAAATAAGATGACTGTAATTATGAATATACATGTATCAATATGTTTTTAATATAGACCTAAATGCAAATATTTAACCAAAATCATGATCGCTTAAGCATAAAATGTAATTGATGGAAACTCAGATTTGTTGTACTATACAAAATGAATATAAAGCGGCACAATACTAATCACTGATTTATCTCTGTTAATGAGAAACAGACCTTAAAGTGCAAGAAAATAGCAGAGTCATTCATTCATGAAATGTAGGTCATAGTGATCCAATGGTTGGGAAACACGTTATATAATGTAACAGGATTACACTGAGGAAGTGTCATTGATACAACATTATATGTTCCTACAATATGAAATTAAATGCAAAATTTTGTCAAAGTTAGTCATGCATCAAATCAATGTTAGTCAACAATTGTTTTGGCTGTCTTTACACATTACTCATTGTCGTATACTTTCAGATATTATGTAGAAGAAGTGGACTTTTGTTACTCCAAATATGGAAACATTTTTATCAGACTTATAAAAACCAAGAAGACAAAAATGAGATTATATTGATATAAAATATAAAATGTTTTACTTCTTTTCTGCCAGGAGTTTATCAAGATTTTTTGCAGGATTCTTCAGGATTATCACAGATAATCTAAAAGTCACAAAACCTATATTCCAGGGTTAAAAATCCTGATTTCAGGATTTATTCCTGAATTTAGGCTTTATAAGGACTATAAATCCCAGGAAATATCAGGACATTATTCCTGACATCAGGATTCATTCCTGGTGTTAGGATTTCTCAGGAATACAGATCAGTTTATTTAATCTGAAATCAAGATTTCCTGGGATATCCTTGTTCCAATATCGTGCTGACATTATGCCAGTCCCATGATCAGAATTTCCTAAGATTATCTCAGGATTGTTTTCAGGATTATCCCAGGATAATCCAGAGATTTCCTGTGATATCCTGTTCCATTTTCGCAAGGGTGTGTCGATAGAAGTTTTTCTTATAAAATCTTTGGTATCAAGAAGTTTAATTTATTATAAAACTACCTTTTAAAGTACCAATACAGGCTTTAAATTGTATAAACATACATTCATAATAAAGTAGTATATAACAGGAATACAAATCAGATATTTTTATCTGTAAAACACGAATGCACTATCCTCCAGAACCTTCCTATCATTTTATCTATTATGTATGACTGGAAATTATTTTGAGAAATATTTTAGATACATGAAAGTTTCACATTGTATCCTGCTTATATATTTTAGATATATGAAAGTTTCACATTGTATCCTGCTTATATTAAAATTAAGGCACTGTTACTGAGGCTTAAATTCAATGGAGTCATACAAGCACACATGGAGTGTAGGTCATTTTTGCTCATAATCTGTTTCTGATCTTTCCTCATATATTTCTGATCTGTGTTAACAAAAAAGATAATTGTATCGTATAATATCATTACATATCAATCTGAAATACAAAAATTTAACCAAAGTCACTCAAACATAATATTTAGGTTATGGAGACTCAAATGTCGCTAACTTGTGTCTTTCTTTGTAAGATGATTGTAGTTGTGAAATGTCATTAGTATATTACCACAAGTTCTTTAATGATACACATAAATGCAAAATTTAATCAAAGTCACTAAGCATATGTGGGTCATAATGACTAAAACTAACTAAGCTGTTTTGTACTATACAAGTTGATTGTAGCTGTGAAATATCATTAATGTATAACCAAAGGCTCTTTAGATATACATGTACATTACATGTAAATGGAAAAATTTAACCAAAGTCGCTCAAACATAAAATGCAGGTCGTGGTGATGCAAATGTTACTGATTTTTTGTTGTACTATTCAAGATCGATATATCTTAATAGGGTTCTGAGAACTGGACTTTAAAGCAACATGTGGTTCATATTAATAATGACCAAATTGTTGGACAAATCCATTAATTATAGTGAATAAGTACAAAATGCTTCATTGATTTAACACCATGGATTCTTCAGACATTAAATTTAAAACTTTATATATATATATCAGTCACTTAAATGTAGGTTAAAATGCCCTGATTATTAATGAACTGTGTTCATTTTTTATAATAGGATTGTAGTTAATGTCATGTATACATCTCAATGGAATTCTTGAAAATGGACCTAAATGCAAAAAGTTAACCAAACTGGGTGGACATACAAATGTTATACAAAAAGACAAGGGTAAATCTATATGCCCAGACCACATTCATTGACAGGGCATAAACATTCAACATTACCTTGAAACATAATGAGAACCTGCACAGTTGCTCCTTATTTCATTTGGCCTCTTACAAACATAATCTGGAACAAAATAATATGTTCATCATGTTCATATGGTGATTGCGTAATTTTCTTATGAACATTACGAATGTTAGTAAACATGGTAAACCTTGTATCTGAGTAATGCATACATAGTTCCCATTTTTGGAACAAATAAGTTGTCTCTCATTTACAACGTTATCTGCTCTTTGGAGAAGGTGTCTTCCTTACGACATCAATAGACAAATTATTATTTTTCTGCAATTTTTTTTCTTCCTACAAATATCCTCCAAACACATTTATAATGATATTTTTTCGATATATTTTCCCCCTTTTTTCGATGTGTGATGAAGGTCTACTCCAATTCAAGATTTTAAGAAATGAGAGATTGTGTCTAAGACACGGATTGCTCTGTCCTCGTAAACACAGAATTCCCATTTATCATTCATGACGGGAAATCATTTGGAAAAAATACATAAATTTTTATTATATATGAAAATGTCGCATTATATCCTGCTTATATTGACAGGTATCCCATGAAAATTAATGAATGTACAGGACCTGATGCTCAAATGCAATGGAGTTACTCAAGCATGAATTGTTTGTCCTGTTGGCTCACATGTGTCTGATCTATGTTTACTAAAAAAGACAATTAGTTGTAAAATATCAGCATAGATTTTTGAGAAATGGACTAAATTGTAAAATTTCTAAAGCTCTTCCCTTTGATGCATATGTAACCCTTAGCTGAGTTTGGATACCTGTTTGTTTTAATTGTTTTGATAATTGATGGTTGTGCTTATTAATTCATTATTACATCTTTAAATGGTTTTCCGATTTTGATCTCGAGCACTGCTGATGCGTTGTCATTAACAAAATGTCCATACAGTGCTTCAAATTTATTTTGGTATTTTGTGATATGTTTTATTAACCAAAGTCACTCAAGGATAAAATCTATGTTATGGTGACTCAAATGTCGCTAAATTTTCGTTTTTCTTTAAAAGATATTTGTAGTTGGGAAATATCGATAATATACCACAAGTTCTTTAGAAATACACCCAAAGGCAACAATTTAGCCAGCATAAAATGTGGGTCATAATGACTCAAACTTGCTAATGAAAATTGTGTACTATGTATTATTTTGATTGTAGCTGTGAAATATCATTTACATATTGCCATTTGCTCTTTAAAAATTCATCTAAAGGCAAAACATTAACTAAAGTCAGTTGAATGAAGTGGTGTAATATCATTGATATGTCTCAATGGGTTTCTGAGAAAAGCAAAGCTCACAAAGGATACCCCCCGCTTTGAAGTCCATTTATCTCCCTTGTGTGATATCGGAAAGCAAAGTTTTTTCTTCATGCACATCTTTGGATAATCTACCTCCTTTCTGTAAAGTTTCGTTGAAATCCGTTGAGCGGTCTAGGAGGAGTTGCGCTTACAAGATATATGGACAGACGGACAGACGGACAGGTGAGCTAAAAAGACGAGAAAATCTGAAGATAAAGGGTATTTCGTGGGTTTTGTGGCGGTAAGCACCTAAATCATTTACACATATGCTTGTCATTAGAAATAATTATTACCCTTAAATAGCACTTTTTTCAAACACCCTAAAAAATACCTTTCTAAGTAAGTAACCTTAAAAATTAATTCCTGGGGAAAATATCACTCCAAATAAATACCCAAGACTTACAAAAATAAGTAAGTAACCTTAAAACATAATTCGTGGGGAAAATATCACTCCAAATAAATACCGAAGACAATTTTCATATTTAAGATAAAAGAAGACCCCCTCCCTAAATAGTGCTTTAACGGAAAAATTTAGCAATTCAAATATAATAAGTTAATATTTTTTACCTGTTTCTTTGATAGGAAGATTTTTTCTGACTGCCTCTCAAACTTGATATAAGTTCAACCCCCCCCCCCCTTTTATCACATCCGTGTTGTTTTTCTTTCCAGCTATATTTTCACTAATTAAAATACTACGTACGAAATATATTTGTAAACTATGGTTATTTGTTATCCGATGCAATGTTGTTTTCTTCGCATTGTTCTAAATGAAACTGCAAAAACGTGTGCATTGGAAAAATTAAAAAGAAAAATAGAAGCAAAAAACATGTACGGATATTGGGTGGCGTTTCTTTAAATAAGTGCAGTCGTATTATTGAGATTTTATTTCTTATGCATAATTGTTTGCCTTCTTCAACTTGCTGTTTTTTATAAAAGGCCAAATTATTTATTTTCATGCCATGTGCTTCCCTTTCCACTGCAATAATTAAAAGACAGACACATACTTTTATTCACAATTTGCCATGAAGCAAATCACTTGTCTTAAGCCCTGTTTTTAGGAGTGAATGATTGCTTACGATTGTGTTAACCCTTCCAAATATATATATGTACTTTCAATGAGAAACCCACCCACATTGTGACGTCATCACATCATTCGTCTTTTGAACGAGCACGATTGAACAATGAATCAAAGTAATGAAGTACTGTTTACTCGGATGGCCTCATGATCTGATGGCTGATGAAATAATGATAGTAATTTAAACCTAACTGTATATCTGGTACAGGCTGTTTGATAAGGAGATATGTTTCAGCTGTTGTTTCAGCTGTATCCAATTTTGCTAGTATAATTCAAATTTTGAAATAAATAAGGCATTTCTTAAACATGTGAATAATGCAACACTTTCAAATGTTGACTGTTCCCAATAGACTTTCACAACATGTACTGCATAGTGAAGATTCATAGTCACTAGAATATAACTAAGAGGGCCAAGCCGAAAAATTGCCAAGCGAATGCTAATTCAACTGTAAAAACAATATTATGTCAATGTAAGTAAAATATAAACTTTTTTTTTATTCGGCACGAAACAATAGAAGGGCAAAACTTGTCCTTCCCAAGTTTCTTGGCCTCATACAAAAATGTTTATATTTTTCTGACATTGACCTAAATGTTACCCAACTTGGCAACAATGTATATATAGTTACACCCAACTTGGCAACAATGTATATATAGCTCATCAAACTTGGCAACAATGTACTTAGAGCTACACCAAACATTTCAATAAATTATGGAATGATATTTAGAACTATCATGAAAGACGAGGGTATATTATAAATATATATCTGTTTTTACTTTTGTAACTGTTCCCATCTTTTCTCCTATTGTATCTTATCTAATATATGTCTGTTGCTCATAATATAGTAACAGTTTTTATCAATCATAAACTTGAGTAAATTGCTAGTATTTTTTTCCACAATTAATAACTTGATAATTTATGTAATTATTATTCATTTGAGGTCTTCTTTGACATTTGTGGATCTGTTTATGTGACTTTATATCAAAGTATTCCCTCTACGTTTTTGACAATATTATATGATGTTCTGACTTTACATAGAACAACCTAGGTAACAGTTTAAATTCAAAATCAAATAAATTTACTATCAATTGTCCTTATGATGAACTATATTGATGTGATACATATTTTTTTATCACAGTAGTCTGCTCTTTTGACAAGAACCGAATCCCGCTTTGGCGCATTTTTAGGTGTGATGGAAGTTTTACTTTTAATGCATAAATACATCAACTAATTAGATAAAATATAGCAAAAGCACAAGTTTTAACATAGACATGATATGTATAGATCAATGTGCACAGTATTCTCCAATTTATTTCATATATTTCCATGCAAACAGGGATAATTGGAATACCATTGTGATTCCAAATATTTTAATAAATAATTACACTGCAGTATTCTCTATCACAATTCTCATATGCCGTATGTTTAAAACCTTAAAAATATAGTCAGATCAGTGAGAATAAATATTTGGCATGTGTATTGATACATGTATGTTTTTCTTCATCGTTTTAGACATGGATGTATGTATAGCAACACCCGACACTTCTGTAATAATAGCTGCAAACAACATAGTTCTGTCAAGTATCATCTCAGGGGATGTATCCTCATTGTCTCGGGCGTAGCATCCTAATTGTTCCAGATTTGGATCCCACTTGTCTTGATATCTTTTACACATTCCTCTAACAAGCAATTCAGTATGAACTTGTCTTCTTCCTGTTCATAACCTATTAATTGGCAGATGTGTGTTTTCTCAGGAAGGGGTGTCTCAATGTATAAGTAAAGATATATGTATAGTTTCTCAACAAGACGTATTCCCGGTCAATTTATGTTCACCTAATTATATAGTTATGATTAACATGTTCAGCTTATACACATGTACATGTACCCGGGTAACCTAATACTCAACTTTGCTCTAATATATATCACTTCTCATTCATATACATGTAGTGTAGAATCAATACAATACATCAAGTTTAAAATTCTCTGTGAAATTATCAAGGCTCAATATTACTCTAACATTATATAGCACTGATCATCTAAGTCAGGTTTGTCTCAATATAATTTAGCATGCTCATATTATATTATTGCTCTAATATAAGGCCCATGTTTGTTCAAAATATATCTCTGATCATCTTCTCGAACATATGTGCTCAATTTAGTTAGGCTTGACATGCTCAAGTAATACATCATTGTTGCCCTACATTATAAAAGATTAATTATGAGTTAGCTTATATAGCACTGATGAACTACACCTATGCTGAATTCAGGTTCTCTCCCAATATATATATACATGTATTCCAGAATATCAATATTTAAGTACGATAAATTTAACTTGTATGTATGCATATACAAATATTTCTGGATTGTTACATAATTATGTAGGATACTGATCATTAATTACAACCAATGTTATCATATATATGCTGCATCTGCACACACAAACATTATTTGTGCATTATGGCACGATTATATAACTGAAGATATTTTTTAGAAATGAGTAAAATGGCCAGATATGGTATATACATGTATTCCAGAATATCAATATTTAAGTACGATAAATTTAACTTGTATGTATGCATACAAAAATATTTCTGGATTGTTACATAATTATGTAGGATACTGATTATTAAATACAACCAATGTTATCATATATATGCTGCATCTGCACACACAAACATTATTTGTGCATTATGGCACGATTATATAACTGAAGATATTTTTTTAGAAATGAGTAAAATGGCCAGGTATGGTATATGCATGTATTCCAGAATATCAATATTTAAGTACGATAAATTTAAACGATAAATTTAAAAAAATATTTCTGGCTTGTTACATAATTATGTAGGAAAGTGATCATTAACTATAACCAATGTTATCATATATGTGCTGTATCTGCACACACAAACATTATTTGTGCATTATGGAATGATTATATAACTGAGGATACAATGTATTTTTAGAAATCGAGTAAAATGGCCAGGTACGGTACATCTTAATTACATATATATATATATATATATATATATATATATATATATATGTATTCATCTCAAATAACAGTGTGATAATGTTACAGCTCTTTTGTCATTAAAACTGCATTATATTCGCTCATGAAAATAATTTGCAATTAACATGGTTTCGAAATCTCTAAGGGAGGACACGGTTGTTAACTTTAACCCAAATGACATACTTATCAGCTGATATCCATTATGGCGACAGGGGACACCGAAAAAACAATTGTTCCCGATTCAGTAATAACTGCTCTCCTTCGACAATATCTCTTATTAAACTATGATTAATGCTAAAACAATTAAATTCTATCCAGTATAATATATTTACCTTTCTTGTGTTAAAATAGTTACTGATCACCTCTCATTTCCTCTTCGTCTAACCTTTGACTGCTGAAGCTAATCAATATGCATCACCAAATAAGGAATCCATCCGCGTTTATTAATATATATATTTTCAGTTCAAAACATGTTGATATATAAAAACATATCATAAAAAATATGTTCATGAAATTGTTTTGATAGCAAGATTCAAATATATGAGTTGATAAAGAAATCTATTTTGCACTATATAATCATGATAATGTCAGAGTATTCGAACAATAAAAAATGAGTAATTTCGTGTTAAAAACAACAGCAGAAGTTGATCAGCTTGCCGGTTAAAATTCAGGGCGATAGCTACACTACGGGTAGCCATCCATGTAAAAATTAATTATTATTTTAAGTCATTTAGAATATATTAAATAACTGCTATTGGTTATGAAAGGGCATGATCGCTGTCACTTGCTGACGCCACTTCTTAACAATTATGATTTGACTTAATATATTCTAACTATAACATGTGAAAATTAGTAATTTTTTCTTTTATGTTAAATTCAAAACACCTTCTTTCAGGAAAGAGAACTCATGCATATGGAGACAACTCCAACATCTACAAGTAGGGAATAAAATTACTTATTAGTAAAGAATTAAAGTTTGTTTTTGACATAAAGCAAATAACTCCCTTATTCCTTCCGTGGTTATTCTTTATTAAACTGTAGCATGATGAATGTACTAAGGTGTTATGAGGCACACATAATTAACACCTAAATATATTAATGGAACAAATTGCTATGTGAACCTCAGAAAAATAGAGATACTACATTCATTTTATATATACGACGTATTACAGTATACACCATTCATATGATGACCAGTTTTCTATCAACTAGCAATTCTGTGTTACATTATCCTTTGTTTAGTTGTGTATCCAAAACACTCTTAAAATGGATTTTTAGGGGCACTATTAAAAAAAAATGGAGCATGGATTTTTTTGGGGAGTTAAAAATATCAAAGTCAGGATTTAGAATTTGTCATGTGGAAACTATACACTAGTGTAATTTAACCTGGAAAAAAATACCTAGTGCAATTATTCTTCAAGGAAATGTTTGGTTGTACGATTTATACATGTTATACCTGTTATATTTTGTGTACCGGAAGATCTTGCATCCATGATTATTTTTGTATTTAATGTATACAATCGCAATTTTCTCTTTAATATTGACCTGTACAGCTAAAATATAGAATCATGAACCCAAATAAATGGGACAAGACGCGCAATTGTTTTCTGTTACAGAAGTCATGAAATAATAGGCTGCCATTAAGTCTGTAAGTTTCGTTGTAACATGGGAGATGGCTCAAAACGATCGCCATAAACTTGCACATATCCAGTTAAAATTTCGGGGTGTGATGTCGGTCTACTTTTCCCGTAATTTGAGAAATCACAAGCCATTGTAAAAAAGTCTCCTTCCGCAAAGTAAAATGTACCTCTTTCATGCTCTCCATGTAGAGTAAAAATTTTCGTTGTTTTATTTATTTAATCCCTTCAATATGTCTATGTTAAATGCCTCAGGTAAATACACCTTTAAAACAATACTAGTTATTCAGTTATCATGGTTGGTTTTGTTACAGTAGGTCCATAGATCATGGTGCAATTATAATTTTTTTATGGACTTCTTTCGTATCCCTCAGGTCAAAGTTGCAGGTCTTGAGCCAGACATGGTTGCTAGGGACTTTTTCATCTGTTGCTATGGAATTTTTCAATGACATTGACCTCCATTTTACTTGAAATTGTACAGCTACCTTTTAATTTATTTCAAGTAATGCCCTAAACATCTATGATCATGTCAGACCATTATTTTCGGTTTACATGTAAATAATCTTTCAAGGGCAAAAACTCTTATAAGGGGTCAATTGACGATTTTGGTAATGCTGACTTATGTGTAGATCTTACTTTGCTGAACATGTTTGCTGTTTACAGTTTGTCTTTATCTATAACTAGAGACTCAAAGGGCTGAGCATGTATCGCTCACCTGGCAGAAACAAGAATTGCCCATCGCGCCATGTTTGTCGCATGATCGAGACATGAGAAAACTTTGTAAAAAACCTCCCACAGATGCTTCTTGTCAAGTATCGTTTCATTTGGCCAAGCGGTTTCAGAGAAAAATATTTCTTTATATGAGCCTATTAGAAACAAGAATTGCCCATGGCAGCCATGCTTGTCATCCAATCAGGAAAAAAAAAAATGATTTCCTTAAAAGACTTTCCATAGCTGCTTCCAGTCAAGTTTGGCTGACAGTTTTGGCCAAGTAGTTCAAGATTTTTTTTTTAAATCAACCAATGAGAAACAAGAATTGCCCATGACAGCCATGTTTGTTGCCCGATCGGGACAAAATGAGGAACCTTTGTAACATACCTCCATAGATGTTTCCTGTCAAGTTTCTTTCTACTTGGCCAAGAGAAGATTGTTTATATCAGCCAATCAAAAAAAAACTTCCCATGGCGTCCATATTTGTAGTCCAATCGGGACGAAATAAGAAAAAAATTATAAAGGACCTCCCATATATGCTTCTTGTAATGTTTTGTTCCATTTGGTCCAGTGATTTCAGAGAAGATTTTTTATATCAGCCAATCAGAAATAAGAACTGCTCATGGTGGGAAAATTTGAAGTCCGACCGGGACAAAATGAGGAGACTTTGTAAAAAAAAATTAATCAACCAATGAGAAACAAGAATTGCCTATGGCGGCCATGTTTTTTACCGATCGGGTTGAAATGAGGAAACTTTGTAAAGATCCTCCCATAGATGCTTTCTGTCAAGTTTCGTTCCATTTGGCCAAGCGATTTCAGAGGAGAAGATTTTTTTATATCAACTAATCAGAAACAAGAACTGCCCATGGCGGCCATATTTGTAGTCCGATCGGAACGAAATGAGGAAACTTTATAAAGGACCTCCAATATATGCTTCCTGTCACGTTTTGTTCCATTTCACCCAGCGGTCTCAGAGGAGAAGATTATTGAAAACTCAGCCAATCAGAAAAACAATTGCCAATGGTGGCCATGTTTGTTGTCAAAAATGAGCAACATTTATAAAGGACCTAACATAGATGCTTCATGCCAAATTTAATTCCATTTGGCCCAGTGGGTTCAGAGGAGAAGATTAAAACGTGAAAACTTAACGGACGGACGACAGACGTCAAGTGATGACAAAAGCTCACATGACCTTATTCAAGCTAATAACCTGAAACTGCAAAATGTCCTTAAAATTAACAATTCAGGGGTAATAACCCAAAAATTGGTTGACTGATTCGTCTGAAAATTTCATCATGACAGGTAGATCTTGACCTCATAAACATTTTTACTACCTTTCAGTTTTGCCCTGACTGCTTTAGATTTCGAGATATGAGCCAAAAAGTGCATTTTCATCTATGTTCTATTTTTGGCCAAGTCAGCCATCTTTCTCGATGGACAAAAAAAAACATAAAACACAAAATTTATACTAGATACCCTAAGGATCTTTCAGCCTAAGTTTTGCTGAAATTGATTCTGTAGTTTCAGAGTAGAAGATTTTTAAAAGTTTACAAAGTGACGAAAATAATTTGAAAAATTGTCTTCAAAGGGCAAAAACTCACATAAGGGGTCAATTGACGATTTTGGTCATGTTGACTTATTTGTAGATCTTTCTTTGCTGAACATTTTTGTTGTTTACAGTATGTCTATATCTATAATAATATTCAAGATAGCTTAAAACTGCAAAATTTACTTAAAATTAACAATTCAGGCGCAATAACCCAACAAAGGGTTGGCCGATTCGTCTGAAAATTTCACAGCAGGTAGATCCTGACCTGACGAACATTTTTACCCCATATCATTTTGCTCTAAATGCTTTAGTTTTTGAGATATAAGCCACAAACTGCAGTTTACCCCCTTGTTCTATTTTTAGCCATGGAGGCTATGTTTCTTGACGGACAAGAAAATAAAACACAGATACCCTAAGGATTATTCAGACTAAGTATGGCTGTAATTGGTTCAGTGGTTTAAGAGGAGATCTTTGAAAAAGTCTACGACGGACGGCAGACGGACGGACGACAGACGCCAAGTCATGGCAAAAGCTCACAAGTCCTTTTAGGACAGGTGAGCTAAAAATATGGCAAGATATGTTACTATTTATTCTCACTTCAAGATATCTCATATAATATATAAGATATCTTATATAATCTAGTTTTTATAAGATATCGTATATACTTTATAGGATATTTTATATAATTCATAAGATATCTTATATAATTCATAAGATATCTCATATAATATATAAGATATCTTTTAAAGTTTATAGGATATCTTATAAACTTTATAAGATATATCATATTATTTATAAGATGTCTTATATATTATATGAGATATTAAGATATCTTATATAATTTATAAGATATCTCATATAATATATAAGATATCTCATATAATATATAAGATATTTTATAAAGTTTATAACATATCTTATAAACTTTATAAGATATCTCATATAATTTATAAGATATCTTTTATATTATATGAGATATATAATTTATAAGATCTCATATAATTTTCTTTATAAGATATCTAATAAAGTTTATAAGATATCGTATCAAAACTAGATTAAATAAGATATCTTATATATTATATGAGATATCTTGTAAAGTATATATAAGATTTCTTATACAGTTTACCAGATATCCTATAAATATTTTTATATAAGATATCTTATATACTTTATAAGATATACCATGAAATATCTTATAAATTATATGAACTTTCTTATAAACTATACAAGATATCTTATAACCTATCTGAGATATCTTATAAAGTTTATTCGATATCTTGAAGTCAGAGAAAATAGTAAAACGGCATGCCATATAAAAAGGTTACATTCAATTTATGAAAATACAAGACTTATGCCAAATTAGCATAAGCTAATTTAAAACTTTAAACAATGAATACATTTTATAAATGTTCGTTAAACTTTAAATACAATTTGAGCAAAAGGCAATAAATAAACTTTTAAATAAAAAATTAGAATCTATTTTGATTCAAGAACGATTACCCTACCTAGAAATAAAACGCACGAGTGACAACAATAAGAAAACCATATTCGTGTTTATAAATATATGTATACCTGTAATAATCCAAATAAACAAAACTTGACTGTCTGTTTGTTCTCTTTCGCACTATTTACGGAAATACAAACCTAGTGTAAATAATTCATCGGAAAATCTAAACGCCGGAATAAAAGTACGCTTACACGTACTCCATTCAATTCCTTGTGGCATTAAAGTTGTGAGCCAGACCAAATTGTTTGGATTATATCAAATTAAATTGTTGACATTGGCCTTGCAAGCCAACCATGACACACCCTTTGGTGGTGGTCAACAATACTATTATACGATTTTCATTATTTTAATTCTTCCATGAGGCATTAAAAAGCTGTGAGTTGGATGCATGTTTTTAATTGTATAAAAAAATGGCAACGAAATCAAAATCGATCAAACAGTTTGGAATCATGTCCAGTCAGAAGCAAAGTATGATAAAAAGGTAAAGAATCTTGATTTGACTGTTTTGGATTTAGTTCTGGATCAGAATGTACCTTCCATTTAACGGAAAATGTTAACAGACTGAATCAGGTCCAGAGATTGATTACAATTTTTTAGAAATTTACCTGCTGAAAGATCTTCATCCTGTGGACAAGTTTTTCTATAACACGAACAATCTTCTTTTGAAGGGATGCAATAACAAGCATTATAAGTATGAAATACAAAAGCATATCCGTTTGAATGGTCACAGCGACAGAGTGTGTCGGAGATAGTAGAGCCAAAGTTCACCACAACTTGACCTTCCCCACCACAGGAGGATTTTTTTTAAAATACAGCTACTCCCCTCAGTTGTTGCAAAAACACTGAACGGTTGGTAACGTGTTGGCTTGCAGATATTGCGATCTAAATTTCCACTCCAGATTACTTTGTATCCTAGAATAAAATAAAATGTAACATGAATATTGTTTGTTTGTATAGTTGGGGTTTTATGCCGTTTTCAGCACATTAATGGCTATTTTTACTGGAGAAAGCCGGAGTACCGAGAGAGCTTCAGTTGGAAAATTGGCAATGCTTTTAAATTAAGATCCGAGTCGAACACAACCCGCCAAAGGTGAGATTCGAACTCACAACCTCAGTGTTGACAGGCTAGTGTCATAAGTAGTCATGACGAACTACCTAGACCACTCGGCCACCGACGCCCCTGTAACATGATTTAAAAATTTGCAACACATTAAACGTTTCTTTAAGTGGGGCAGAAATATGGCTACAATATGTTGCTAACGGAATGTAAAAAATAGATAACGAGACATATTGCACTATTCATAAATCATTCATAAATTTGTTCGCTGGTAAATCTTTGACAGTCATATGAAAATATCTGCTGCAATAGTATCAGTGTATGATTTTGTCCAGAAAATTTCTGCAAGAGTTTTTCAAGCTTATAAGCTTTTCTTTTGCAAGATAGTTGTACATACATTGTAAATTGAACATGTTGAAATTGCAAATATTGGAAGATTTCACAATATTATGTTTTTTTTAAGTTGGTCACTTTTTGGATAAAAATTGATAAAAGGCATTCTTGGTCTCTGTTGATTCACCTCCTACAATTTTTATTTTCAAACTAGACATTAAAGTTTTTATTTGGAAGAATAAATGTCTACAATATACCTAACGGTAATTGTATATGAGGTACCATTACAGAAAATGGTCTATGCATTATGCGGCATTACATAGTAAATCAAATGCAAATACGAGAAAGTTAACACAGATGTGTAGATGTTGAAATTATTTGAAAAAATTATGGCCTAAGAGAAGGAGCCTGGCAGAACTTTCTGTGTTAACTAAATTACCACTACAATGATTATATCAAATAAGTAATAACATGTGATTAAATTTTCACATAAAAACCTGCTGATTACACTTAACATACATATTGCTGAAACTCAGATGTATTAGAATTAGGGAAATAAATTTGATCAACAATGTGGCATTTGAGTTTAAACCTTTCATCATTACATCAGGTTTTATTTGTTTTTGAGTTATATTGCAATCAGTTACTATGAACGGATAATCTACATATCTATGCAGTGAAATTGCAAATTGTAATGAAAGGAAATTTCTTTTCTGAAAAAAATCCATATGCAATACAGTCTTCCCATCAGGCTTGATAAATTCACAATAACAAAGAAAGTTTTATTAAAAATGACTACTGAAAATCCATGATATTCAAAGTCTAGTCAGTTTTCTTCAAACGGCATACTATTCCTCCACACACATCTTCAATATGTTTGTAACCGTTCTGCAAAGTTTGATAAAGCTGAGTTTAAAGTTGTAGGATGAGTTAATTACAACAAATTGGTACCCTCCATATACAGTTGCCACAAAGTATTACTAAGTTCCACAATCTGGAAAAGATTCTTTAAATGACACCAGTCTCATTTATTCATATCTTCATATGTTTGTAAACATTCAACAAAGATCAGGAAAACAATGTTTGTTTGTATTTAAAGCTGTATTTGAAGCAAGATTAATAGTAAAATGTATTAATACGCAGGTCAACATTTAAAGTTTTATCTAAATTTCAAAGCACAAATTTTTTAGAATTGGTTTGAGAACTGTCTTAATCTAACATGAAAACAGCTTTCTAGTAACAATGTACAAATATGGACTAGCTTTGCAATCATACAAAACTATTCATTTGTTTACCCTTGAACATGTTGAACACTTGTCCAAGAAAGACTTGTCTTCTTTCTCTGTTCCCTGTAACTTATGTATTATCTATAAGGGATAGATAACTCCATCCCGTTCTTTCCTTGACATGCGTCTACATTTGTATGTACCTGGTCTTTGATAAACTGGCCTTATGTCACATCGCTCAATAAAATTTCCATCAGTTAAGTCCTCAAGACACATATAATGAGCAGTTCCATATTTGCTGCAGTAAGCTTTTTCTCTGTAACCCCAGTGAGAACGATGTGGACACTTTTCAATCTCACAAGACACTGAATATACAATCTGGATTAGAATTTTACAATAATTATAAGATGTTGACACAATTTATGATAAACATTGCTCAGATATTTATAAACAATTTGTGACAGTCAAGACTTTTTGTATGTATATACTCAAAAGTTGCATATAAAACGTATGTAATATTAGAACTTATCTTGCTAACCATGCATGCTACTAAAGGTTTTGTACAATTAAGTACTATTTATACAATGGCTTTTAAGAGTTAACATATTTAATGAAACGAGCGCTAAAATGCGCGAGTTGTTTTAATATGTTAATGAGTAAACCATGGTATAAATGACTTGTGACAGAAATGAAGCTGATTGACATGTTTCCTTTTTTCCTTTGAACTATCAACTAGCCAATGAGGTGACAGTTATTTTCAGTGTCTTGTTACTTTGTATTTACAAGGCTAAAATAGAAAGGCATTGTGTAAAATGTAGAGTGGAGTCTGGGATTGGAATTTTGAAGTCTGGAGTTGAAGTGCAGTCTGTAACATTATGGAAATCATAATACTTAAAGTAATGAAACAAAATTATGGTCAAAACATGTAAATTGTTTAAATTGTTGCATTTATGTATCTGAATAGTAAAATCATTTAAGGCTTGTTGCAATAAAAAAACTGTTCCCAAATGATACAAAGTAATTCGGAGGTAAATAAGAAATTTGTATTATATAAACTTATAAGAAAATCATTTATCAACAATATTCTGTTGCTGACCCGATGTCATGATTATGATAATGCACTTACATGCACGTGGGTTATAATTCCCACCAAGATTGAATATTTGGACATACTAATTAACATTACTTGCTAATTAGGGCAAGTATTTTGATATTTACAAAACTTTCAAAATGAAATTAAAAATTATTACTTTTTAATCAAAATATTGATGAATGAATGATTACCACCTGTAAATGATACACAACCGAGGACCAGTAGTTTTGACAGATTTGATATCAGCTGCACAATATGAAATTCATAGTTGGCATATTGTAAAACAGTTATCAAGATGAAACAGCTCAAGCATGAATAATATTTAAAACATACCACCTATTTGATAAATATTAAGGCGAGGAGTTTGACAAATATTCATTGTTACTTGTTGATAAATCAGTAATACGTGATTTTCAAAATAATCAAGACTCAATACCCCACTCTACATTTTACACAATGCCAATTCAAAATGCTGCAAGTTTTCATTGGCTCAAGGTCGTTTGTTTGGCTTTGTTGGAGGTGGAGCTTCTGCTATGGTATACCATACATCTTGTTCATATAATTACCATAGCTTAAGCTCCACCCATTCTGTGTATATATATATATATATATATATATATATATATATATATATATATATATATATATAAAATGGATTTCTGAGACTAAACGGTAAACCTGGAATTCGGTAAACCTGGAATTATGGTATAATATTAAGATCTGCATATTATAGCATGCTTTTGTACTGTGATTCACCAGAAATAAACAAATTATTTTCGAAAAAGATCAAAGAAAATTGAGTCATTTATGTTACAATATATAAATATACAACATGATTTCTTTTACACTTACTATCAGCAGACATTTATTTTAAGGCTTTCTGAAGTTCTGGGTACTGTTTCACTAAAGGTTGTAAGAATTACGACTGATCGTAAATCCTTTGAATATAGATATAAGTTATGACTGATTGTAACTCATACGACCTTTAGAGAAACAGTACCCTGGTCACAACCATACACCTTAGAATTTTCTTGGCAGTATTAACTAAAACATTAGCCTTATAGCCATGACAGTAAATTCATGTTTCAATCTCTGATGTATGTAATCTGAACATTTCCATAATGAATGTTAAGCTGATGCTTTTTCTTAATGCATTTAACAGCAACAAAGTAAGGACAATTAGGTACATGTATTACCTTGCAGTGATCATTTAAGGCAAGTATTTACTCCATGTGTTGAGTGAGTTTCAGAGTAAAAATATCGGAAGTTTAACCAATCAGAAAATCACCTATTAGGCCTTGGCAACCATGCATGTGTGTCACAGAACGGTAACAATCTAACAAAAATTATTTGGGCTCTCCAAAGTATCACTTCTATTAAGTTTCGTATCAATCTCATTAACTGTTTGCCTTAAAAAGAATTTTAAATACATTTCCCATAGGGGTCCCAATGTTAACAAAGTTTGATGCGTGATGCCATATCAGCTCTGCGATCGGTACCAACTGTAGTACCTTTTAATGATAAATCACATTATCCTGACACTGTAGCTACCAGTCTTTACTCCTAAATGTGATGTACTTTCCAGATAGGCTACGAATGCTAATTTTTAGGTCTATGGGTTTTATTTCAAACAACCAGAAATTAAAACTGGACCCTCCTGCACTCAAGGTGGTAATGCTACCATAAGACCTGACCACCAAGGTGGTGCAAAACTTAAACAATGTAGACTTTAAATTGTTGGAGTTTTAGATTCAGCAATCTTGGCGCCCCATGTGTTTCGTATGAACTGTTACTGAATATCAGATAATCAAACAGAAAGGTATAATTCAATTTCATCTTCTGTCTTAGGATTGTCTCTTCCAAAAGTAATACCTACCATATGTAAAACATATAAAATTCTGTAACACTGTCTGTGCATATCATAAAATCTTTGAATTGTGTAATCCTGATACAGTTTCACCTGACTAAAAGTCACAGATATCTGTCTCAGAACATATAGTGGCTCAAGTTTGATGCTGAAAATAAAAAAAATAAAAAAAAATTAAAATGAAGACATGAAAATAAATGGATATGGACAATAATTTGGTATGTTAATCGTTTCCTGTAACTATAAAAAAAGTATCAAAATTGCATATTTCTTTCTTATGTACTATAATTAAGTTGCAAAATAATTGGTTGCGTGTTCCATTTATTGCTGCGATTAATACTTTCTAATAAAAAAAAAACTTTTATTGCCCATATTTGTGTTTTATCCTTGGTTTCTTACTTTGTTTTACTTAAGTGCATAACGCCGTGGTATTTCATCATATCTATTTCTTACAAAACTTTGAGGTCTCTTTTAAACTTTTAAGAAACATTTATAATGTAGAATGGAAAAAAGAAAATGTTACATTTGGTTTCCTATTTGTCACGGTATTTTAAATGTTAAAAATTGACTGTGTTGAAGAAGTTTCCAAAACAGTGATTAGGATCATTGTACTATTGCACGATGTTTTAAACAATGATATTCATATTTGAGCTTTTTCTTTTTCAATTTTTTTCATAAGAGTCCAACTCAACCGTTATGCGTTACACATCACACTAAAAGAAAAAGTTATTTCAAGAAGAATATAAATATGAATAATAAAAAACTCCCACCACATGGAAGTCCCATCAACAGTTAAACAGCCTTGTTATGGCAACTTGTGAATTTGAAGTTTCTTTGTAGGTAATAACGTCATTTTTGTTTCCTAAACAAAGAAAAAACTCATCTTCTTAAGGAGTTTAGACTGTTGAAACTTAAACAATTTAAGTGATAGTTATTGTTGTCTGTATAAATGGATGTAATTAAGTTCACTTTCTGACTTTATTACTGTTTATGTGTTTATGTTTTAATTATTTTTATAAAATTGTTTTCACCTTTAGTAGCTTACTCAAATGTATATTTATTACGGAAACAGAGTTTGTAAATAAATAATTGATTATTAGGACTGTTTGGCCATTTACTTGCATGATTAATGATAGCCATAAAATTATTCATCAGATAATATACTAAAATATTAATCAAACGTTTAAGATACATCTTACGGGAACAATATAAAAATCATGTTTTATCGTAAAAGATAAAAAAACTTTGTTTACTACACATGTTAATTGTCGTGAAAGTGAAGTAATCAAATTGTTTTCATGTCCCCTAATATTCTCTTTTTTGGCGAAACTTTTATTTGAAAAAACAAAAACAAAAAAAAACATTTTTTAGTGGTTGTTCTGGTTTGATACACTTGACGTAATTAATTTCAATTACATAACAATATTGCTGTTTCACTTTGATAACCGTTAGACTTTATTTTCACACCTGACAATATTCCAAAAACTGATGCATATTGACGCAATTTGCCTATTATATATGCGACCTTTCCCTACAGAAAAAAACGTTTTAATGATTAAGCATAACATTTTTGTTTGCTAACATAAAAATTTATTCTGTACAATCGTCTGGCGACAAAAAGTAGGTAAATAATATGTAAGATTAAAAAGTAACTTAGTAAGTAATTTTTATTTGAAGTCGGCACAGATATACAATGAATACAGTATAACATGGTAAACGTGGGCTCTGTAGAGCTCTTAACCGACTGAGTAACAAAAGTACAATAGACCTAATATGGTATTGTCAAAATCATGCAGGAATGTACGTTAAAAAAGTGGCAACGAGTCCTGGGACTCATCAAAATCAGCCGGCACTCACCATTCTGAAAAATTATGATCGAGTCCCAGGACTCATCACGACAAATTTTTAGTGAGAACATAACTTAAGTTTGTAATTTTTTGTCAGTCTATTCGAAATAACCTCAATTCACATGGTGATCACTTTCACCATTGAGGTTATTTCTTCATAGACTGAAAAAAATTACAGTCAATCCTTAAACCATTAAAAGATAGAGGTATTAAAAGATAAAGGGAAACCATAACATTATTGGCATGCAAGCAAAGAACTTGGCAATATTTTCCAAATCGTATTTTTTCTAATATAACATCTCTTTACAATATACAATTATAACGAGTAATTACTGTAACAGTGAACTGGTACGAAGTCTGCCGAACGAAGTAACTGATATCTCGAATGCCTATTTTAAACCAAGTATCAACAGGAAGCTCTTAATATGACGAGGCACAGCTCCTTGATTTTTGTGCCAATTTTGGTTGCTAACTCTTCTGTCGTTTTCGAGAACACAGGCGGCAAATTTAGCTCAGTCAGACTACAGGAGAAACGTAGAAAAAGCAATATGTTTCCCACTTCGCTGAGTGAATAAAAAAAATATTTGAGTTGCATATTCCCCCAATAAAATTAAATCTTTCTATAAAGAAAGACAACTTTTAATTTCTTTTTAACACAAGAACACCTACAAAAAAGGAAAAAAAAAAACAACTGAACAGTCATGATCTCCGGCACGGAGAAATACCCTGCAAAAATGCATTTAACGGATTAACAAAAATATACATGTATTTACATTTAAATTTGAGATGGACGGGTTTTAAAAATTACGCTATACATGTAACACGTCCGCGAAATCGCAGAACGATATCAGTGTTATGTTTTGATAGATATCATCCTGGAACAAAATTTATTCTCTCAGTAAGTGAGCTTGTCGAACTTTTACCCACTGAAGTCAATAACAACAGGATTTTTTGTATTCATTTTCATTCATTTGCGCAAGGGCGAGGCAAAATTCAATATACATATAAAAATGTAAGGATATGGGGTAAGCATCAATGAACTTATTATGACCCCTTTGACCCTTTTATTTTGGAAATGGTGAAAGATGCAAAAAAAAAATCTAAAGTAACTTTTGTTGATTTTTCTTTCTTTTCCAACAAGGAACATAATACACAAGCCCCTTAAAAATCAGACAAAACATGAACTAGAGGCTCAGCCCTCCTGGCATAAAAGCTATTTTTATTGATGTACCTCCAAGAGAGAAGTCACTTCTGCCTATCATTATGAAGTGTGGTAAGCCTTGTAGGAACCAAATCTTTCTTCGTCAAGGTCCTTGTGTAACTTCTAGGTCAGTATATTCTAAAATTTGGCAGATTTCCAGAAGATTTTTGCATGTATTTCACCATAGGGTCTTATGTTAACCTAAGTTTTCTGCTAAAGGCCATAAACCAATCAGAAACAAGAATTGCCCATAGTGGCCATGTTTGTCGCCTGAACTGGACAATATGAGGAAACTTTGTGAAACCTAAGACAGATGCTTCTTGTCAAGTCTCGTTCCCTTTTGCCAAGCGGTTTCAAAGAAAAAGATTATCAACCGATGAAAGACAAGAACTGCACATGTTTGTTGCCAGATCAGGACGAAATTAAGAACTAAGTAAAAAAAAAACCCAATTAGATGCTTTCTGTCAAGTTTCGTTCCATTTGGCCAAGTGACTTCAGAGGAGAATTTTTTTTTCTATCAGCCAATCAGAAACAAGAACTAACAAGAAAAATAAATGGAAATGGTGAGCTCTCAAAAGGGGCGTAAAACGACTAAAATGTGAGAAATACACAAGTCGAACAAAACCAAACATAAAATCGTAAAAAAAACAACAACAAAACAAAAAGTTAAAAACAAGAAACAAGAACTACTCATGGCAGCCATATTTGTATTCCGATTGGGACAAAAGGAGGAAACTTTATAAAGGACCACAAATATATGCTTCCTGTCAGGTTTCGCTCCATTTGCGCAAGAGATTTCACAGGAGAAGATTCTTTTATATTAGACAATCAGAAACAAGAACTGCCAATGGTGACCATATATGTACTCCGATCAAGATGAAATAAAGATATTTTGTAAAGAACCTCCCATAGATGTTTCCTGTCAAGTTTCGTTCAATTTGACAAAACAGTTCCAGAGAATTTTTTTTTTAAATCATCCAATGAGAAACAAGAATTGCCTATGGCGGCCATGTTGTTTACCAAATCGGGACGAAATGAGGAAATTGTGTAAAAAACCTCCCATAGATGGTTTAAGTCAAGTTTCGTTCCATTTGGCCGAGCGATTTCAGAGGAGAAGATTTTTTTTATATTACCCAATCAGAACTACCCATGGCGGCCACATTTATAGTCCGATCGGGACGAAATGAGAAAAAGTTATTAAGGACATCCTATATATGATTCCTGTCAAGTTTTGTTCTATATGGCCCAGCAGTTTCAGCGGAGAATATTTTTGAAAATTCAGCCAATCAGAAACAACAATTGCCCATGGCGGTCATGTCTATTGTACGATCGAAACGAAATGAGCAACCTTTATAAAGGACCTTAGGTTGCACTCCACAAATTAATAGTACCATTTTCTATGTGAAGTGAGCTAACAAATGTCATGGTCTTGTGCCATCTTCAGATTAATAATACCCATATACATATATATATATATTCTGAAAGGCCATTATGTTAGCATTGTTTCAATCATGATAAAATAAATAAAAAATATCCATGGAAACCTAGTTGGCTTAGCAACATTTCAAAAATTGTCATAAAAAAAGCTTTAAAAATGTTAAATTTCACTCCACTTCGGCTTAAAATTGAGGTCTGATGCAGCGTTTCAATCCAATTGAGACTTAATTTTTCAGATTCTGCATAAAATTCCATTACATATGTGAGAAAAAAAGGTTTACTTTTCCGGCTCTTTTTTTCGCAATTTAACTTACCAGTGCAGGTGCCGATTATCACTGTCAAAGTTTTACACACCACATGTCAATTCACAAGTCCCAGTTTATGACCTCCCATTACTTGTCAGAAGCAAAATCAGTTAATGTTTTCGTATTTTTTTAAACTAAAATCTATCCTCTATCAGTCAATATTACAATTTTGAGGTTAAGACATTTATTATTTATCTATCATGTAGTCAAACTTTACCAACTCTAATAATTAATAAAATTCTGGGGGTGCATTTCTCCGAAACTAAGATAATTAGTGGAGTGTAACCTTACATAGATGCTTCCTGCCAAATTTAAATCTATTTGGCCCGGTGGTTTCAGAGGAGAAGATTAAAATGTGAAAAGTTAACGGTACGCCAAGTGATTACAAAAGCTCACATGACAAATACAGTTTAATATAATTAGCATAAAATATTATTGGTGAATTTTTTATGTTATATAACAATTTATTATCTTCCGGAAATAGTAAATTATCCCCGCAAACAATACCAATTGTGCATTCACCAGGACTTGTCATGGGCATAATGATTATCCCGGCTAGCAGTTTCGAAGCTATTCAGAAACACTGATGAATAAATCCAGTGTTTAAATGGGTGGGAGATGAACTCGGAGGATATCTGAATTTTCACACAGAATACAAATGTTTATAATTTAGGGCCAAGGATCTCAATGTCTTTTGTTGATTTGTTACGAGGGAATATCCCCATTCCCAAGGCAATGTGTAAAATCATTTATTGCGTCTCCTTATAGGCAATTAGAAATATATGTGGCTACGGGGTATGGAGATAATGGTTTATGAGATTTGAGCATTGCGTATTAAAACGTGTTCAAGGGAAACATTTTTACGGATTTTGAAATAATTAAAAATTATTTATTTTTAGGGCGTGTAAGGTTTTTATCAATCTGTTGGTCTTATCATGGGGAAAAAGAAAATATATGATTTAGGGGCAGGGATTTCAATGCTTTGTGAGATAATTAAAGACTAATGATTCGAAGAGGTGGATATGAACCCTTGGGTAAATGAGGTATATATCAGTTCATGCGTCTTGTTATGGGGAATAATACAATTTACGGTTTAGGAGTCGGATTTCTTACAGATTTTTAATTTTATTTATTTCATATCATAGAAAATTTAGTTTTTTTTATTGGTTAAAACACGGTCATGTGGTATTTATTAATCGGAGTTTAAATGCCAAGCAGGCATTATCATGATAATTAGCACTGACTGCCCTCGTGACAGATATTGCCTGAAACATTGATAATGCCCTCGCCTGCGGCTCGGGCATTATCAATGTTTAAGGCAATATCTGTCCCTTGGGCAGTCACTATATCATGGTAATGCCTTCTATATAAGACACTATTGTATAAATATTAATTGTTTTAAGGCGGCGAGAATGATGCCCATTGAGTAATGAGGTATGTATCATCTAAAGGGGAATCACGGTATTGTTTATACACATCACTCTCAGTGCCGCTATTATGCTGTTTAATTTCTTCATTATGACTGAGCGTTTGACCGTCAAAAAGAAATAAAAACAAAAATACAAGTATGAGAAAATATTGTCAGGAGTCCACTGCCCTGAGTTCTAGTTGGGCATTCATATTGCAGCGTGATAACAGTCAACTTGATACCAAGGCTGACCTTAGTTTAGCCAATCGCAATTGTGAAATATATAGCTGACCTAAATCAGCTCGTTTCGCCAGTATTTTCTTATTATAGGATATATAATAAGTAGATCGTTAATCTTTAAATATTACTGGGAAAAAAAGTGTCACGCAATTTAGATACAATCAATAAAAAAATGTTTTTCATCCTCAATATTATTACAATACGAATATAATCTATTTTCCCTTGGCTATATTAAGAGTCTTCCATTTTCAATTTAAGCTAGATATCGTGGTCACTGATTCTGAATTTTGTAATAACTTTCCTTTTTTCAAAAGTTTGTGAAGTTAAGTAATTTTCTATGTTCATATTTTGTTTTCAATTTTTGTACAGCATAAGTGTACTATTGTTATTTATTTTGTTTTCATAAAAAAGTTGTTAACTTTGATTTTTAAGTTGTTTTACAGGTTTCATTCATTTTATTTTTATCAGCACAATCCTCCAACGTACTTAAATCAATTCCTGCCTTTTCAGCTATATCTTTAGCATATACGTATAGCAGTGTAATAACCTGATGTATCCAAATTCTTATTTACTAAAAAAGATTAATTGATATAAAAACGGATTTATTTCAAAATTTAAAAGTCTGATACAGTATAAACTTTGAACTTTAATAGATAATTCCAGTGGTAATCTACCCAGCTCTGTCCTAACTGCTAATTTTGATGAACGCTTTATTGTACCTAAAATATATTTACAGAAAGATAGATGTAGCGACCACTAGCAGCAGCAGTATTCCCTTTACCCAGAGCAGCAGCAGCAGCAGTATTCCCTTTACCCAGAGCAGCAGCAGCAGCAAGAAAAAACGAAATGAGCACGTGAGTATAGTCATGAGCAGTGAAGAGCAGCAAGGAGCAAAAGAAGAGCCGCTTGGAGCAAAAGAAGAGTAGCAGAGAGCAGCGCGGAGCAGGAGAAGAGTAGAGTACGTACAATGCAGAGCATCGATGAGGAATGAAGAGCATCACGAACAGCGGAGTGATGCCTTCAGCAGTGTTGAGAACCATCAAACTTGCAAAGATACAAGGAAAGACTTCCAACTATTAACTATATGATGACAACCCACGCCAAGAACACCAATACAATTACAAGAACTAAATGACCCTTCCTCCTCAAAAATAAAGTTTCCTTCTCCTCCTTCTTCTCAAAACTCCCGAGTCCAGTGCAGCGATGATCGACAAAGAGCAGCACGGAGCATGAGAGCAGTGAAAAGCAGTGAAGTGCAGCACAAAGCAATGAGAAGGACTGCCGTTGCTACTCCGGTTGCCAAGGACACTGTATTGACCTAACGGACCTCGGCATAACAGTAAGAGTATCAGCCTCTTGAGACTCGATGCGATGCCTTAAACCTATACAGTCCGATAGACTCAGAGACAACCGAGAATGAAAAGCGCGGGAAATGGGGGGGAGGGGGGTTAAATCCGAATTCCTGTCAAGTGCAAATGCGCAAACCACTTCTGGTTCCACCCACCCACGCGCATTACAAATTTGTGGTCTGGACACGTGACTGACGTCACTACTGTAAACAAATAAAGGAAAAATGTGGCGGGAAAACAACCACACGCGGTTGCACATGCGCACAAATCACTTCCAGTCACATCACTTCCTGTGACACTATTTCCGCTTCCGGTGACGTCATATCCGGTACCACCACCACCTCCCCTTCCTCCTCTAACGCAACTTGAACTGTGCCCATATAATACCTTCATTGTAAAGATTTTAAGGTTTTTTGCTACTTGGCCAATGGTCATAGTGAGCTAATGTCATCGTTAAGCGTCTGTCCATAAACTTTTCACATTTTGATCTACTTGGGAATCACTGAACAAAATTCAACCAAGCTTTACAGAGATGTTTTTCTCATGATCCTTTCCAAGTGTTGATAACTTGGTAGTGATTGGTCTGAAAACTTGGCCGGCACAGTTGGTTATTTGCCTCTTATTGGTGAATATTTTAAAAAACTCTTCTCAAGAACGATTGAACCAATTGAAATCAAACTTGACAGTTATGTTTTGATAAAGGTCCTTAACAAGTGTTGTTACTGTTTTTTTTTAATCGGAAATTCAAAATAGCTATCAGCAGCGACCAAAGTTTACATGGAAACCTCTTGGGAATTACGTCCCCTTTTTAAAACGCAAACGTGATGCAGCAGTTGTTAATTAAATTCTAGACATTTCTAGATGAAATTGTGGTTTCAATGAAATAAAAACAATACTTGCCCAAATAATATTGTTGTAATATTATATATCAGGGTGCCTTTTTATGTACTTAGTAGGTATCCATATTTCGATAATAAATTCTTGTCAGTAATGCTTGAAGTCGAAAAAACAATATATGTGGGGAACTTCCATGAATGTACAATATACCAGCATACCACCAAAAGTAATGATAGAAACATAAACACACATTCAGATGTACATGTAAGGAACCCACACCCAGCAGATTTATATTCTTCAATGAAATAAACACAATATTTGCTTATATAGAGGGCATTATCATGATACACTGACTGTCCTCGGGACAGATATTGCCTGCGGCTCGGGCAATATCAATGTTTCAGGCAATATCAGTCCCTTGGGCAGTCACTATATCATGATAATGCCTTCTATATAAGCAACTGATGTATAAATATTAATTGTTTTAAGGTGGCGAGAATGATGCTCATTGAGTAATGAGGTATGTATCATTTAAAGGGGAATCACGGTATTGTTTATACACATCGATCTCAGTGCCGCTATTATGCTGTTTAATTTCTTCATTATGACTGCGCGTTTGACCGTTGAAAATTTATGAGATAATTGAACATTATTGATTTGATGGGAGTGGTGATAACTCCCTGGGGATGCGAGGTATGTGTCATTTGGTGCGTCTTACCATGGGGAATTAGAAAACGTATGGTTTAGGGTGGGGATTTTTACGGTTTATGAGATAATTGAACATTATTGAATTGATGGGAGTGGTGATAACTCCCTCGTGAAGCGAGGTATGTCTCATTTGGTGCGTCGTACCATGGGGAATTAGAAAATATACGGTTTTGGGGTGGGGATTTTAAAAGTGTATGAGATAATTGAACATTATTGATTTGATGGGAGTGGTGATAACCCACTGGGGAAGCGAGGTATGTGTAACTTGGTGCATCTTATCATGGGGAATAAGAAAATGTATGGTTTGGGGTGGGGATTTTAACGGTTGATGAGGTAATTTAACATTATTGATTTGATTGGATTGGTGATAACGCCCTGGGGAAGTGATCATGAGGTATGTGTCATTTGGTGCGTCTTACCATGGGGAATAAGAAAATGTATGGTTTAGGGTAGGGATATTAACGGTTTATGAGATAATTGGACCTTATTGATTTGATGGGAGTGGTGATTACTTGGTGCGTATTACCATGGGAATAAGAAAATATATGGTTAAGGTGTGGAGATTTTAAAGATTTATGAGATAATTGAACATTATTGGTTTGATGGGAGTGGTGAATAACCCCCTGGGAAAGCAAGGTATGTGTTATTTGGTGCGTCTTATCATGGAGAATAAGAACATATAGGTTTAGTGGTGGGATTTTAACGGTTATGAGATAATTGGACATTATTGATTGATCGGGTTGGGGATCACCCTACTGAAAGAATGATGTACATGCCATTTAAAGCGTCTTGTTAATAAAATATTTTATTTAAAGCTATGGATTTTAATTGAATATGAAATTTTTCAAAATTATCGACTTTGGGGGTGGGAATGACTCCCCGTAGAGGAACGAGGTATAGGTCATTTAATAGGTGTTGTCACAGTGTATAATAAAATATATGATATGAGAAGGTCATTGGTCATTTATGTAGAGTTTTTCGATAAAAAAAAATTTCCCCATAGGGTTCTATAGTATACCCCTAGCCTCTTTGGACGGCTCATTGTACGTCTTAGTGACCCCGGCCCCACCAACAAAATGAATAGTATTAGGCACAACTGGAAACATTGATCTTTCAACATGGAAAACCTCAGATCCTTATTCTGACGGTTATTGAGAACTCGAACAAACATAATGGGAGAGGAAGAAAAAAATGTTCGATAAAAATCACAAATCAAAATCTATAAGTCTCCCACTTCGTTCGGGAGATATAATTACTAGCCGAAAATACTTTACTGTCTATATGTAAAAACTGCACACCTTAAATATCAGTGTTTATGATTTCACACTTTAATCCTTATGCATTTAAAAACAGCAAATAAATCATCCTTAAATACATTACAAGTATCTTACAATCAGTACAAAATATAATGGTTAACCTTGTATCCCAATCCCACACATATTATCACTAATTAGGTCTACAATCAGCAAATATTAGGGATTTTTTATGGGTGAGGGCTGTATTTTGTAATTTTTCTTAGTTTTAAAGTTGAAATGTGATAAAGTTATCACAAATAACTCCCATTTAGTGGAAAAACTTGAATTTTTATTTGATATATGGTTTTATAGGGGTATGTAATTCAACAAACTGGTCAGCTACGAGCTAGCTGAACATACATGTAGACCATCAATTCATGATGTTATAAATGAATAAACAGCTGTGCCATGAGCGCATGATACGGCCGTCGTCCAGAAAAGTAAATTTCACCGAATAAAGTTCTGTAACACCGAAATATCATATTAGATATTTAAGAAAAACAAACAGGAGCTTACGTCAATAGATATAAACAAGTCACCAAAGTTTTATGAAAAATTCTTAAAGCATTTTTGAGTTATTGTCCGAAAACAGGAAAATCCCCCCTTTTTATGAATAAAGTCCCATAACTCAAAAACGTAAAATCGGAAATTTCCAAAAATAAAAAGGGAACTTATGTCAATAGATATAAATAATTCACCAAAGTTTCATGAAAATTGGTCAAAGATTTTTTGAGTTATAGTCCGAAAACTGGAGAATCCACCCTTTTTTAATTAATAATGTCCCATAACTCTGAAACAAAAAACCGGAAATTTAAAAAAATCGAAGGGAACTTGCAAGATCATAGACATGATAGATATAAACAATTTACTTAAGTTTCATGAATATTGTTCAGAGCATTTTGATTTATAGTGCGAAAACAAAAAAAAAAGCCTCTTTATGAATAAAGTCCCATAATTTCGAAACGTAAAATTGGAAATTTATAAAATTCGAAATGGAGCTTACGTTGATAGATATAAACAATTCACCAAAGTTTCATGAAATTTGGTGAAAGCGTTCTTGAGTTTTTTGGACGGACAACGATATACCATAATACGTCCCGTCTTTAAAGACGAGCGTATAAAAACTGAAAAAAACTGTTGTGTGCACTCATAGCCATTTCAGATCTTTAATGTTTTCAATTTTTCAAGTGCATTACTTCTTCTTCTTGAAAATTCCCATATACTGATATATATGGGGTTTAAAATTGTAACCTGTACAAGCCCGATTTGCCCTTTCCGGAAACGGCCTATCCCCCACTCCAAACCCAATATATGGAAGAAAAGTGACTTGCCACTTTGAAAACATTCGGAAAATCCGATATCTTCATGGAGTTTCAGGTCAAAAAATTGAAATCCAGTATCTTCTATCTGGGCAGGGGGTGGTTGTGGTACAGAATATGTCGCGCTTTCCGGATCACATATTCATAGCTAAATCGAGCCTTTTCGGATCCCTTAATCCCACGTGTTGTTGTCAGAACTTTGCAAAAAATTGCTAAGTCATGGCCAATTTTTTAAAGTATACTGGTACTTACTCTCTGTTTTTCTTTTTGGAGTACATGTAGGTATAGGGGTCATTTTGGAAGCATCATCATTCAGCGTATGGCTGGCGTTTACAATGAACATTACACCATATCTCATTATCAGTATACTCGCGAAAATCGCGCACCTGCACGATATTTCAGATAATTAGCATATATTTACAAACAGAGGGGTCTTGTAAATACAGTCTCTCATAATTGTTAAAAGGTCAAATAAAATGCATTTGAAGCCAAAAATATCCACATATAAGTCGTCTAACTCTCCCAATATCATTTAAACCATGCGACTGGAAAATATCAGGATACACCCAATAAATGCAATATGTAGTAGTATACTTCAAATTCAAACGTTTATTGTGTAACAGGCGGTAACGGTATAGATATGTGTTACCGTTCCGGCTGAATACCAAAGGATCTAGATTACCATGAAACCAAAGCCAAATAAACTACGGCCAAGTTACACGAGCCACTCTCAAATTAAGACCTCCACATTTATTTGTTATTTTTGATACGAACTTTTTGGTGGTTTTGATAACGTTTACATTTGTTTTCTTGTTTTAGTCCTTATTATACCTGATGTTCTGTTGATATAAAATATGAAAACTTCTTTTTTGTCTTATTGCCAAACAATAAAACATAGCTGATCACATTGGAACGAACTAGGGATATGGATTACCAATGAATATAGATTTGGTTCATTTAGCACACATAACATAACTGGCAAGGTGAATTCAAAAGAACACACTGTGACAACTTAACGTTTTTTACCCTATCTAAATTCATGGTTAATGTTATTAAAAAAGTTAATAATAATTTTATCAACAAATTCCTAAGTGAAAATAAATTCAATAAGGTTCTTTCGAACCTTTTCAAACGGTTGTATAAACTAGATGGCTTACCGTACTTACGTTATTACATGTACGTATGAGCAAAGACATTACACTTTAATATTTACAGAGATATATCTGAATCAAAAACGGTAAAGTTTAGACAAAAAATTTAAAACGTATTAACTATAGAAAAACATTCCATAGAAATAATCATATCTGAACATAACTAATATCAAAATAAGTGTTTAAATTCATACTTCTTCATATTTTTAACGTAAGCATAACATTAAACAAATGTTACCTTGAAAATCTTTAAAATAAAGGGGAGATAATTATAATGTTTTAATTGAATAATCAAAACCGTCGCAATTGATTTGTGACAAAAACAAATAAAAACAAAAATACAAGTATGAAAAAATTTTCTCAGGAGTCCACTGCCCTGAGTTCTAGTTGGGCATTCCTATTGCGTGATAACAGTCAACTTGATACAAGGCTGACCTTAATTTACCCAATGGGAATCGTGAAATAAAATAATTTAGCGAATTACAGTTGGAAATTTCTATGCAGCAAGATACGGAAGTCAGTGATACCGAGGCTGACCTTAATTTAGCCAATCGGAATTGTGAAATATATATAGCTGACCTAAATCCGCTCGTTTCGCCAGTATTTTATTAGTATTGCCTAAACTCCCTATTAACTCCCTACATACCCAAACAAGAAAAAGTGGAAACAAGTGATGTTAACAACTCATAAATATATCATGATTTAAAGGTGATTTATTAGTGAGAAAATTTCACATGCAAATGAGCTAACAACTCATTTATGCAAATGAAGTACCAAATCATGAATAACATAGTAAACAAATCATGAAGAAATCATTTTATTTTTCTAATATCTCGGTAACAACATAGCACCTAGCTCAAATATCTCGGTAACAACATAGTACAAAGCTCAAATATCTTGGTAACAACATAGAAAAGTTTTGTCAATATCTCGGTAACAACATAGTCTATGTTTTAATACCTCGGTAACAACATAGAAAATATTTTAATATCTCGGTATCAACATAGCCCAATAATGTAATACCTCGGTAACAACATACTCCAAGTTTGTAACAAACCGGTAACAAATCAGGTACAAATCTTCATCAAATAAGGACTAAATAAATAAATTTACATTCAAATTGGAAAATAGATGGGACAAGAACTCAACTGCTTAATTAAAAAGTTATGATCATTTTTTTTCAAAATGTTGATGGGAGCTTGGTGGAAAAGCATGTAACATACAGAACAAAAAAGGTTGTCATTTATTCAAAGCAATACCATTCTTACATAAAAAGGCATTATTTAAGAAATAATTTATGGTCACCATATATTTATTGTCAATTAAACATGGGCTTGAGTTGTTTTCGCAGATATTTTATCCCAACCGATAGCGAGGGATGAAATACGCTGAAACAAAGAGCCATGTATCTTGACCATGAATTATTTGATTTTAATATGGTTGATTTCGCGAAAATAAACAACATCAGAAAGAATAAAACCTATATGTGACTATGTATTAGTGTTTTGATGTAACATAGTTGTATTGTGTATCAAGTGTTGTGTTGTTGATTATTTTTGTAGTGTATTGTCATGTGAATTGTATTGTGATTTATCATGTGTGGTGTACTGTGAACATTGTGTACATTTGTGTTTGAATTTAAATTTGAATTTGAACTTTCAACTTTAAAATTCAGATTTAAACTTTGAGTTTTCAGTGTAGTTTAAACTTTGAATTTAACTTTTCAATCTATAAATTGAAGTTTAAAATTTTATAAACTTTATTTAAAAATTTAACTGTAAAGATAATGAAGTAAATTTAAACAGTTAATTTGGTATAGTAGAGTTGATCCAGTTGAGTGTAGGTTTGCATGATCCTTTAGTTAACATTCATACTTCTAACTAATGCACATCCCATCCCATACTCCTTTCTTTTTACCCATAGTCCACTAACGGTTACATATTATCTGAACTTTTCTATTGCTTTGGGAACTTTTCTAGTATAGGGTAGGATCAGTTGGACTTAGCTGACTTTTTGGACAACAACTTTCGACTTTTCGATATTGCGGTTTTAGTTTATATTTAGTTAGGAAAATTTATGACCTGACTTTAAGGGTGTGAACGTACAAGATTAGCATACCTTTGTCCCATCCCTATTTCAGATCACAGATAGCAAGCAGAATACTATTATTTATTTGGTAGGTATTGGCATGCATTGATTGTCATTTATTTTGTATTGTATTTATTGTCATATTTCTTTGTGTATATATTTTCAAATTTTGAATTTGACTTGCATTATTGTTTGCAGGAACATTTGATAGTCAGATTTTTGAACTTGTATTTTTGACATTAATTATTTTTTCATTTATTTCTATATTTCAGGTGTCATTTATTCACTTGAATTTATTTCTTGACTTCAGGTGATATTGATTTGATTTTGTTTTCATTACAGGAAACTTATTTTAATTTGTTTCCAATTCCAGATAGTTAACTTTGATTTCTTTCCATTTTCAGAAACTTAACTTAGTTTTGTTTCTGTTTTCAGATAGTTAATTCATATTTGATTCTATTTTCACAAAAATGATATTGATTTTCATCTTTTGTATTTATTTGTAAATACTTTAATTTTTTTTTAGTGCTAACTTTTCATATTTTTCAGATTGTCTGACATGATGTATTCTTATTTGTCTCTTTGTTTGCAATTTTGATTTATTTCAGCCATTTGATTTGTATTTATAGTGTTCATATGTGTATTTATTAACTTTGCAGTTAGTGTACACTGAGATAGTTCCAGGGTTATAGTTGTTAATTGTACATTTGTTTTCATTTCAGACACATTTTCTTTTTGACATTTCAGATTTGTATACTATAGTCAGATAGTCTGATATAGTATATTATAGTTATTAAAAGTGTATTGTGTAATTGCTTTCCATTTCAGAAATTGTACGTTTTTTTGTAGGTATTTTTTTTCACTGTAGATCAGTATTTATTTGATTTAATTTCAGGTTAATTTATTTCTCTTTCAGGGGACATAACTCTAATTTGAATTTAGTTTCAGAACTGTATTTATTGTAGGAAAATTTTCTAACTTTATATTTATTGTAGGATATTATTAAAACTTTATCTAAATTGTAGGAAACTAATCTTAAATTTTTGTTTTGTATTATTTGTAGGTATTGACTAATATTTATTGTCTTTGTTTCGTTTTGTAGAACTAGTATATCTTTACATTTATTTCAGATATTATATACTAATATCTACTTAGTTTATTTGTCTCATATTTCAGGAATTGTATATCTTTACTTCTGTTTCAGATCATTTTGTATTTGTTCCAGATATCTTTATATTTATTTTAGGTATCTTTGTATTTATTCCAGGTATCTTATTCTAGTTTTTCATAGTTTATTTCACTTTACAGAAATTGTTTGTATTTATTGCAGAAACTTTAATTTTCCTTTATTTTATTTGGTTTATTTTCCAGATTGAAAACCTTTGTATTTCTTTCAGTTTAATCTTTGTATTTCTTTCAAATTACACTTATTTTTTTTTATTTTTATTTTTTTCAGAAATAATTTTCTATTTATTTAGGTGATTAATATCTTGACTTGTACATTTATTTTCAATTTTCAGATTTGAACATTTTATTTATTTTTCAGTGACTTTGTTTCTTATTTGTAGGAACTAAATTTATTTTAGTTGTAGATTTGAATATATTTTTTTCTATAGTATATTTATTGGAATCATCATGGACGAACAGGAAGGAGCCAAGGCAAAGGTTGTGACTATGCAACCTGTCAGTCTAACCCAACAATACCACCTGAGATGGCCAGGATGATGGAGACACTTACCAAAATGAATGTGATACATAAAGCTGACACACCAGAGGACCTCACCAACTGGATGATGGAATACCTCAAGTCAACTGGAGTAATGAAGGAACAACCAGATACCAAGTTTGTCTTCCAACAACCACCACCTAAACAGAAAGAGGAGAAGGTGACAAAGATGATGATGAACCATCCTCCCAAGATAACATACTTCTCAGGAACCGAGACCAAATCAGGGGAAACTACTTATGACCTATGGAAGCATGAGGTTAAATGCCTGATGAGACAGTCATATGAGAAAGATGCCATCCTAAATGCGGTTAGGAGATCCCTGAGAGGAGAGGCTGGACATGCTGTCATGAGACTAGATACAGATTCTACCATTGAGGAAATATTACAGAAGCTGGATTCCATCTATGGTAGTGTGGACAAGAAGGAAGAACTGATGGCAGAGTTTTATGGATCTCGCCAGAAAGAGGATGAATCTGTCACCACCTGGAGTTGTCGTCTAGAGAGCATCCTAGGAAAAGCTGTTGAGAGAGGACTTGTCCAGAGGAAAGATATAGATGGTATGCTGCATTCCATGTTGTGGACTGGGTTGAAGACATCATTGAAAGACATCTCCGGCCACAAATACGATACCATCCATGACTTTGATGGACTTAGAGTAGCTCTGAGACAGATAGAGAAGGACCACATAGAGCGAGAAAACACCAAGTCTGCCAAACCACATACCAGCAAGGGTGCCTCAGGACAGACAGACATGGAAGAGATCAAAGGGATGATACACCAGCTTACATCCAGGATGGACACTTACGAAAAGAGGCAGCAGCAACCATGGCAACAACAGCAACAGCCATCATGGCAACAACAGCAACAACCACCATGGCAACAGCAGAGGTCACAACCATGGCAACAACAATCCTGGCAGCAACCACCATGGAAACGACAGCAGCAGAGAGGTAGAGGAAGCAGTCGTGGTCGTGGACAACCAGATAGGAATCCATCTACCAACAGACAACAAGAACCTGACCGTGAATACCAGTGTTGGAGATGTGGTCAGATGGGACACACCAAGATTGGCTGCAAAGTGAGATTGGACCACAGCAAACAGGGTTTAAACCAGAAGAAGCCTATGCCAGGGGAACGCCCATAGGCTTGGACAGATGCAATGTTCCCAGAACCAACCATGTAAAAGTACCACCAGGACTCTTTGGCAAACCAACAGAAACAGAACTTTACATCAACGGAATTAAAACAGCAGCACTTTTGGACACCGGCTCAACTGTTTTTACTATCAGCGAATCATTCTACAGGGAACACATCTCAGCACCATTGAACAACATTGATACTTTACTTGATATTGAATGTGCAGATGGTCAACAACTACCATACACAGGCTACACTGAAGTGGAATTGCAGATACCAGGACATAGCCAGAAGCATCCTTGCATCCTGTTAGTAACACAAGACAGTAGATATAACCATCATGTACCACTTCTTTTGGGAACAAACACCTTGTCCAAGATCATCGACATATTTAAGGAAGAATTTGGGGATAAATTTCTACAGACCTGCAGATTAACAACATCTTGGTACTTCACCTTCAGATGCATCTTGTTGAGGGAAAAAGAACTGAAGAGAAAGAACAACTGTTTAGGATTGATAAAGAGTGCTGAGATACAGAGCGTCATCGTACCACCAAACAGCATTGTTACACTGGCAGGTTATATTGACAAGGAATTACCCTACCACTCTACACCAGCCATGTTTCACACATCCCACTTAGCCAGAGATTACCAGGAATATGATGTGGAACCATCTTTAGTGACTTACCAACACAAGCAGAATGGACCACTTACAGTAAAGATCTCCAACATCACAACAAGAACTATCAGTATACCACCCAAGGCTATTGTATGTGAGCTGCAGCCAGTTACTTTGGAAACTAGACCTGATTTACCATCTGAACAGGAGATACAGAACATCTTAGGACTGATGGAATTTGAAAAGAGTGATCTCACTGATGGACAACTTGAGGAAAAAATTGACCTGATTAAGTCATTCATGGACATCTTCTCCAAGAATGATGAGGATGTAGGACACACTGATGTAGTGAAGCACCGGATTGACCTCATCGACGATAAGCCATTCAAACAGAGGTATAGGCGAATTCCACCTGCTGCCTATGAGGAAGTCAGAGCACATCTTCGACAGCTGTTGAATGCAGGGATCATTAGGCCATCTCGCAGTCCCTTTGCCTCCGATGTGGTACTGGTAAGGAAGAAGGACAACAGTCTCCGACTCTGTGTTGACTACAGACAGCTCAACAACAACACAAAGAAAGACAGTTATGCCCTCCCAAGGATTGAGGAACTGTTGGACTGCTGTGCTGGGAGTACCTTCTTTAGCGTCGTCGACTGTAAATCGGGGTATTTACAGGTGGAGCTCCATGAACCACACAAGGAGAGGACTGCATTCACAGTTGGGCTACTCGGATTCTATGAGTACAACAGGATGCCCTCTGGACTAACCAACAGTCCAGCTACCTACCAGCGACTCATGGAAGACTGTTTGGCCGACTATCATCTGAAGATATGCTGTGTCTTCATTGACGATGTGATTGTGTTTGGGAAGACATATGAGGAACACCTCCACAACCTGCAGCTGGTGATGGAGCGCATCCGCAATGTTAACCTGAAACTTGCGCCAAAGAAATGTTCCTTCTTCAAACGCAGAGTGAAGTTCGTCGGACACATCGTCTCAGAACAGGGAGTGGAGATAGATCCAGACAAGACCGAGAAAGTCACCACATGGCCTACACCTACGTCACCAGAAGATGTACGACGTTTGCTCGGATTTGTAGGGTACTATCGCCGCTTTATAAAGAACTTCAGCCAGATCTGCAGACCGTTGACCGACCTTATGCCAGTACCATCAGGCAAGAAGGGCCAACGTAAGACCAACAAACAGAAGAAAGAATGGCAATGGGGAGTACAAGAAGAGCAGGCATTCAGTACACTGAAGAGACTTTTGACATCAGCTCCGATCTTGAGTTATGCTGACATATATATAGTATATACAGATGCCTCCGGTTTTGGATTAGGGGCTGTGCTTTACCAGGAACAGCATGGAGAAAAGCGGGTCATTAGTTACGCCAGCAGAGGACTAACCGAGGCTGAGAAGAATTACCCACCCCATAAGATGGAGTTCTTGGCCTTGAAGTGGGCAATTACAGACAAGTTCAAGGATTACTTGTACGGACAGCAGTTCACCGTTTTGACTGACAATAATCCTTTGACGTATGTCCTCACCACAGCCAAACTTGATGCCACAGGACACAGGTGGTTAGCGGACCTGACGACGTACAACTTCGACATCAAGTACCGTCCAGGGAAGAACAACTCTGATGCTGATGGTCTTAGCAACATCAACAGCGAGTCCGTCAAAGCCATCTGTCATTCTACCATACCTGCTCCGTTTGCTGAATGCCTGGCACTGACTCCAGAACTATTGAAGGACGATAATGATCTGACCATCTGAACATCAACATCAGACATCATAGATTGGAAGAAGGCACAGAATCTTGATAGTACTGTTCGACACTGGAGAGAAGCTGTGGACACCGGACAGAAACTAAAAAAAGGAGACAGCATCCTGAAGCGACAATACCACCATCTGAAGATTGTCGATGATGTATTATACAGACAAGTAACAACTGATGAGGGAGCGAGTTACAACTTGTTCTGCCAGAAGCACACGTCTCGACCACACTAAAGGCACTGCACAATGACATGGGCCACCCGGGGAAGGATCGCACCCTGTCACTGTTGCGAGAAAGGTTCTACTGGCCTGGAATGTTCAAGGATGTGGAAGACTGGATATCTCGTTGTGGCCGTTGTATCCGAAGGAAGACGCTCCCCAACCAAAGAGCACCACTAGTCAGCGTAGAGACAACATCACCACTAGTTTGTATGGACTACCTGACATTGGAGCCTTCCAAAGGAGGACAACAACACATCTTGGTTATAACGGACCACTTCACCAGGTTCGCACAGGCCATTCCCACCAGAAACCAAACGGCAAGAACAACAGCCGAGGCTTTATTCCAGTATTTTGTGGTGCATTACGGAATTCCAGACCGTCTGCACTCAGATCAAGGAGCCAACTTTGAGTCGAAGGTGATCAAAGAACTGTGCAGTCTTACAGGAATGACCAAGTCTCGCACTACCAGTTACCATCCGATGGGTAATGGTATGTGCGAGAGGTTCAACAGGACTCTTTTGAACATGTTGGGTACCTTGGATCCAGACAAGAAGAGGAATTGGAAAGCTTACGTAGGACCGCTAGTACATGCGTACAACTGTACGAATCATGAGTCTACTGGATTTTCTCCACATTACCTCATGTTCGGGAGGAACCCAAGACTGCCAGTTGACGTAGCTTTTGGCCTGAGGAGGGATGACACAGGTTCCAATTACATCAAGGATCTCAGAGCCAGACTGGAGTATGCACACACATTGGCTGCAAAAGCTTCCAAGAAGTCTCAGCAGAAGCAAAAGCAGGTCTATGACACCAAGGTGAAGGGAGCTACCATCACGAAGGGGGACTTGGTACTTGTGAAGATTGTGGCGTTTGAGTTAAAACACAAGCTATCAGACAAGTGGGAACAGGATCCGTATGTTGTCCTAGACCAGCCTAATCCCGACATCCCAGTCTTCACAGTACAGAAGGAAAGTGGTGAAGGTAGAAAACGGAACCTGCACAGAAACCTGTTGTTGCCAGTGGGACATTTGATAGAGCCGGAAAGACCAGTGCCTAAGCCGAGACGGAAACTGAAACCACCGAAGCCCACACAAGAACGGAGACTAAGACATAAGATTTCAAGTCCAGTGGTTTGTTCAGGGGAATCATCTGACGAGGAACCAGTGGAACTTTTGGTAGTGGAACCAGTACCTGATGATAGCAGTGAATCAACAATTATTGCAGAACCATCATTGGAGCCTGATGACACTACAGAGGTTGAGACTGAAAAAGAACTTGACGAGTCTGAAGGGGACGCCCGTTCTCAGGATGCAGAGACTGAGGATGCTACTGAGACAGATTCTGAGGTTAGAAGTAGAAGCGCTTCACCAAAGGAGACGGATGATGAGCAGCAGGAAGATAGCCCTGATGATTCGTTGTCATCCTCTCCTGAACCTGTACGTCGGTCCGGCAGAGAAAGAACAGCACCAGCTTGGATGAGGTCAGGGGCGTATGACATCTCCAGGTCAGCAGTTTCAGTGGGTAACAAAGAATGGTTTCAGAAGGTCCAATTTATAACATCTTTGGCACAGACAGAACTTTTTCAGGGATTGCAGACAGAAGCAGCAAAAACCATTTTAGACATTGTTAAGACTCCTACTGCGGATCAGAAATGACGGGACGTCATTTCACGGCCGGGGGGGGGAGTATGTGAGAGCCTGTATATTTATATGTTTGATACATTTAATTTAATATTTATTTTCACAGTAATGAAGCTGATACTTATTTAATTAATTTTGATATTATTATTATTATTATTAGGTTAATTAACGATTGTAATTAATAATTATTTATGTTGTCATATATTTCATTTGACTTTTACGACTTGGACTTGATGACAATCTGACTAGGTTTGGATAAGTTGGGTTTCACTATTTCTACTTCGGACATTTCCGTTCTATGCTTCATTAGTCCGCAACTTTCTTTCTATTTCTATTGGTTATTTCCTTTTTGGCGGATTAATTCTTTTGTTCTAACTTTTCCGATCTCTGATTGAAAAGCGATTTGAAAAATGGCCGTTGTGTGAGAAATTTGTTTTGCAAATTCTGTCATTGATATTTGAATTGTGTTGTGGAAAATTCTAATTTACAGGTCAGTTTCTTATACTTCTCTTTACTAATTATATATTAATGGTCCAATAATTAATATTTTACACAGTACGAAAATCTGTATGAAAGCCCGGTATGAATGACTCGAGTGAGAGTTAAGTTTGATAAAAGTAAAGTTTACATAAATAAACTCTAAGATTAACAGACTCGTTATTTTTATAAACAGGATCTATAATACAGTTTACTATTTTTCTAAATAACTGGTAAACATTATGAATGAATGACTGAATGCGTGAATCGAGTTTGCCGTATGAATGCTTGTAAATTTTAAAGGTAAACGTAAATAGTAACTGTAAATAGAACTCCGATTTAACTGAGTGAACCAGTATAGGTTATTTATATGTTTTTAGCGTATATGTGATTTTTGTGTTTTGAACTATTTATATAACCAAACAGTTGGTTATAATAGTGCCTATTTTGTTATACAGATGTATGTAAACCACACATGCCAAAGATGTAATTTTTGATGTAAAGTGACGGTTCCATCCATATTACGGAAAACGTGCCTTTGCACTTACTTGTGAGGTAAGGCTGAGTGTATTTTTGCTTTGCTTATATTTTTAGTTTTGTTACGCTTTGTTGTATGCTTTTCGCATTAACCAAGCATGTTGCTTACGCTTTTATTTTATTTATGCTATTTGGACTAATATTTTTGTAGATGTACATGTAGGTGTATTTTTCATATTTTGTACTGCATACGATGTAGGCGTACAGATCATAACACAAACTGATTCAGAAATACTTTTATTGCTTCTTCATCAACAGTATAATCTTGATGATCTGTACAGCATACTTATTTAACCATTTTTTATAGAAATGCACACGTAGCTAGAGTAGTCTACATATCGTATATATTTTAATTTAGTACACTAGAAATTAATGTAGTAAATAAGAAAACTTTTCCTTTCTTATTCTGAGTACTAAATATATTGTATCTATTTTACAGGGTATTTTGTTAATTGTTTTTCCTGTCGATTGAATAAAACACCTACGAAACCCTATGACCAGAGTTGGTTTATTTATTAACCCAGATAATCCCGGTTACAAATAGACATTATTACAATAATAAAAATCTCAATTTGTAAAACAGGAAGCAACAATTGACACTTTACATCTGGTATCCTGTTATCTATGGTATAAAAAGTAGAGTTCATTCTATCCTTTGTTATAACATATGTCTATTACAGTGCTATAGATGTATATGTTAAAGTCCAATACTTTGGACTAAAACACAACAAATGTAAATTGTAGTTATCAACTTTGATGTAAAAAATATTAACAAAAAGTGACAAACATTCAAACAAAACAGATAAGACAATCATAGTCTCTTCAGTTCTAATACAGATGTCATTCAAAGGATATACTCTAGCTCTGAACAAATTGACCTGCAAAAAGTTCATCTACTGTCACGCCTGCAGTAACAATTTCATACAGTCGTCAAGAAAGGAAAACAGTAAAACTTTATACATCATTCCACATTCATGTAAATTAATTGCAAGGTAATATTAATTTTAACAATATAAGCAACAAGGAAAAGGAACCTTATGATATGACATATATTTAAAGCTTGTAAATGCATCACACAACATTTTCATACAAAATCAATTAAGGAATGTAAAAGACTTGAACACAAAAATATAACAAAAATGTCCTGATTTTTCTGATATGTTGAACAGATCTGCAAAATGTATCAAATCTGAAAGTGGAATTATTGACTGTATATAGTTTGAGAGGGTTTGAGTCTTCCATGGAAGACCTGTGTCGCCTGCAATTAGCATATTATTACGAACATTAAATACCAAATAAAATTAAAGCAGTGAAACAGTATAATATGTCATAGATTGACACTAAAATCAAATTTCCTGTATGAACTAGTCCTGGCGTAACAACCAGGAATCCTGTAGGAATTTCAGATTATTTTCCTACCAAGGATTTGAAAACAAATAGCAAATAACAATATCAAATTTTACATATTCCAACAGGACTTAGCAGGAATCCTCCTGGAATAGAGCCCGAAAAAATGCAAATTTGCCGGAATTTGTAGCAGGATTTTCTTAAAAAATCCTACCAAGAATATTAAAAAAATCTTGCCAGATATTTAAAATAATTCTACGAGGAATTTTCTAAATTCCTGCTAAAAATAACATTCTACCAGGAATATTTTTCAGAAATCCTACTAGGAATGTTAAAAAAAACAAGGGTAATGAACAATGGTATACTATTAACTTTTTATGCAGATGCAAAGAAATAATATTACATGCTGAATAATTTGTATTTAAACAATTCTCGGTAACAAAATACATACACAGGCCAATGCATATAATTTCAAAAAATTGTATTTATAAGTATGCATTTACATAATTGTTTATAATATATGATGTTTTTTTTTGGCTGTAATAATGGCAATCGTAACAATCGTTCCCCAATAGAAGACCTGGTATTGATAAAAGTGTTCATCATCCATTTCACTTGGTTGGTGTCTCACGCAGCATTTTTTTTTTTTTTTTTTTTTTCTGGAATAAGCAATGGCCTCTGTAACATTTCTGATTCAGTGGCTGGCTTCAATTGGTGTTTCTTACAATAGCCCTCAGAATATGCTGAAAATTAAAAAAAATATAAAAGGATACTTGAAGAAACAAAAACCGCTCTTATACAATACACAGATTCTTAATAAAAAAAAAAAAACTTTATAGACAAACTGTTTCCCTGCATCCTTAGCATTTGTTTGTAATGGAACATATTAAAAATTGTATTTTGTAAAATTGAGTTCAGTAGTCGGAGTATTTAGAGATTGTTCAAGAATTAAAATGTACCATAATTTTGTAAGAGTTCAATCTAATTAGTATTACAGTGCTTTATTTTTCAGAATGGTGCATGCCAAGATACATGTACCTCTTCAGTGCGAAAAAAAATCTATTAAGTTGCCTGTAACAATGATACGAAAAAAAACCCCAAAAAGTCCATAGACTGCTTGAGTACAATGATTATACCAAAATTTTTTGTTGTAACAAAATGAGTTGATTGATTAGCAGCATAAAGTTTAAACTGTGAATCTTTAACTCCATTATAGAATATTCTAAAAATGTTCAAGCACTGTTTAAAATGTATACCTTTGCTGGTCTGAATTTTGCTTTAGTCTAGAGATGGTCTGGTATCCCCTTGTTTGGCTGGTTTAATACCCTGTCCTCTGGAGTTGGTCATTCCTTCTATTGAAAATAGTAGTGGCATTAGTTTTATTACAACATAATACCCTGGGTTCTTTTTTTTTGCCTTTGCTGTTATTTCTGCACAGCTCATTAGCCTTCACCTTATGTTCATGATACTGCAATAAATAATATATTTTGTCGTTATTAATGAGTAAACTACTTTGATGATGTAAATATTGGAATTTATTAACTGTTTATAAAGTTACCCCCCCCCCCTTTTTTTTTAATACTTTCACAACAGGCAAATTTGGTGGTTAAAAATATATTCCTCTTCGAAATTGTTCAAAAAGGTACTCATATTCTGAGAGAATCATTTACTAGCACAAAATAACTAATTTTAGTCATAATACTATCATGACATTCAACGACGTAACACTAGCAGAGTTCTGTTAGATAATTCAAGGTTGAATTTAAAAATATCGGTAATGGTTATTTTGTGGGATAATAATTACCTTTTTTTAAACAGTCCATCAAAATAATAGCTTCATATTATTAATAATCCATTGTTTACAGCTCCATCCTGTCGAACTCGAATTTGAACCGGTTGATATTGCGCATTTGCGGATTTGTTATTTCCTGTTGATTAGCCCGCGAAAATTAAAAAGACAAATTTTGCACTTCGATTAATAGTAATACACATATAGTGTAAATATTAGTTTGAATACAAGTCATATTTAATTTTCAAAAGATTGACTTTTGTCCTAATTTAAGGGGCTGTCAGATATGGGCACAGGAATTCAGGCTTGAAACAACAGGGATCATATAATACTAACTTCATATACAGTTCCTGAAACTATAAGGATTTAAATTTCCAAAAAAATTCTTTAATTCTTTTACGATTGACGACGATTGAAGGCTATATAATCCACTGTAAGAAGATTGGGGTAAAGTGCTGAAATTAATTTTTGTTATTAATGAGTAAAATACTTTGATGATGTACATTTTCAACAGAATAAAAGTTAACACCTCATTAATAACATAGTTTTGAGCAGTGTAGAAGTTAATAAATCAGTAAAAACATACTTTTGAACATAGTCAAAGTTAATACCTCACAAATAACATAGTTTTGTACAATGAAAATGTTAACAAATCATTAATAACATAGTTTCGTATAACGGTAAAGTTAACAGATCACAAATAACATAGTTTTGAACAAGGTTAAAGTTAAAGAATCAGCAATAACATAGTTTCTTGCAAGTAAAAAGACAACAATCACTAATAGCATAGTTTTTCACTAGGCACAAGTTAACAAATCATAAATAAATCATATATATTTTAACAAATGTGGAATATGTCAGTGGAGTCTAATTTGCATAACTATGCCCTTGATGATTTGTTAAACGAGTGAGCAACAAATCATGTTAATATCATAGTATTTCTATGTTATTCATGACTTATTTATGATTTATTCATGATTTGTTAAAATAAAATTCTGTTTGGGTATGACGACGGACGCACAAGTGATGGACCTACAACTTTTCACTTTCATTTACAGATGCAACTGATGGCTAATTATGCCCACATAAGGCAAAAAATAAAACAAAATGCAAATTCTAGATTTGCCGACAGCCCGTCGTGGTTGATAGACCAAACAAAGAAAGGAAATGTATGCTTATAATCTTAAAGATTTAGAAATCGCCAGTCGATTCTCAATAGAATCTTCTATGTAGCCATCCTTACTGGAGTCGGACTTCCACCTACCATGCTTCTTTAAGCACCTGTCACTAACACCAGAGTTAGCTGCTACGCTACAACCGCCTGATCTGAACGAATGAATACCTATGTTTGAAACAAGGCAGAATGATTTCACTATGCTAATTATTGACTGCCTAGCCGCCGTGTAACTGAGTTTTTTAGTTTTACTTATAAGCTTACATGTATCACCAGACCTATATACTGGCCTAAATAAATAAAAGTTTTTTACGTGTTCCTCTTCGAAACCGGCCAATTTGGTATACCTCAAAAACATATATATTATAAGGACATGCAAGAGTAGTGCCTCTAGAAATCAATACTTCAGAACTTTGCCTATACTGATCGGTTTTACTTTTCTGTATCTGTAAAGCCAAATGAGATTCAAAAACCTTAACATCTGAAAAACACAAAGAACTAACTTCGTCGTATCTGAGGAAACCCTGAAAAACTTAATAACATCATACACAAATCTCTTAATATAACCAAATCAGAAGTGTCTTTAAAATGTTCACAAATCGAAATTAATACGTCGGTAGAAATTGGATCTTTTTTATCAGTTCTTTTAGGGGCAACCCTCTTTGACGACTCTAGTACGGAAGTAACAAACGTATTTGTAGTAGGATCCCTCAGTCCAACAATGTCATGTGCCCATTTTATACCGTCAACTGCATTGTAAACAGGATGAAAAGTAGAGCCATTGTTCAGTAAATGGGTTAAATATAGTGCTACATGTATAGGTTCTGCTGACAAAGCGTTATGTCCTTGTGAAGAAATGAAACGTTCCCATCGTGAAAATGAATTAAAGTAAGACTTTACTGTATTACTGCTCCTGGAATCTATCAACAGTTCGCACATCTTGGGATAAAGTTTAAACATATAACTGTCATCTTCAACTCCACTCTCCAGACAGGCTAATTTGATGCCTGTTGACAAAATAAACACAGGTAAGTACATGACAAATATTAAAATTCTATTCTAACTGCCAAAATCCTAAATTTTAAATATTGCTGATTAAAAATACCACAATTTCCTCTTCCAGGTCTAATAATATTATCCCCATTGAAAAATACATGATCGATAATAAAATCTGGGTAAACGCCTTGTTCGTTCACGAAAGGCCAAAAGGGGGCTGATGTCCATTCGGGGACAACTAACGTTCCGTTACATTTTTCGTGTCTCATCTTGTTTATAACTTTAGGGATAAGACTACGAGGAGGAACCAACCAATTATTGTGCCCTTTCCATTGAACAGTGAAGGAATCTATTCCTAAAGTACCTGGACACCAAAATTTTGAATTAAAAATTGAACATTTTGCATTATAATCATGAGCAAATCGGTCAACATCATGTGGGCCATGCAAAGTTTCTAAATATCGGAATATCTCGTCTTCGATTTCCCAATCATCGCAATCAAATGATCTGCTTAAGGAATCTGCGTGTGTATTATTTTTGCGTGGAATCCAAACAACACTCAAATCGATCAAATTATCGCTACAAAAATCTTGAATAAGCATAACAATTTTGTGCAAAATCGTTTTTCTACTTCCTGTATTGAGTATGTACGTGAGATTTTTGTTATCTGTGAAAAATCTTACTTTACCCCTAAGAATAGTACTAAAATTCAGAAATATTCTTCGTACTGCTTCGAGTTCGCGCCAAGTCGAACTTTCAACTTGCTCAATTGATGACCAATTTCCGTACATTTCTAGGGGTTCGTCCTCTGAACCGGTTATTATATAACCACCAAAGCCTGAGTCTGAAGCGTCACTGAAGACATGATAATTTTGTTCATCATTAAATGTCGACTGAAATAACTGAGATCCTATCTCATTCAAGCTTTTAGCTTATTTATACCCAAAACTTGCATTACATAAATGCTTCTATACTAACTAGTATTTGGGCATTCCAGCTCGCCCTCTGTAATATGCATTGATAAAGATACCTGGTCCTCAATCTAGACTGGTCCCCGAACACTGGCTGCATAGATATGATTTGACCAACTATACTAGCAATAAATCCAACTTTAAACAATCTTAAGCCACAATTAAATGGTTGAATAAATACTGAAAGAATATTCAATAACTTTTCGATACGTCTCTCGCTAATTCTCAAAATCCCGTCTCTCATATCCCAAACGAACCCTAACCAAATAAGGTTTTGACAAGGAACCCAGTTGCATTTTTCAGGGGCCAAGATAAAGCCAAATTTGTATAAATCTGATTTTATAATTTTTGCGGCTGAAATTGAATGTTCCATGCTCTTTCCGCCTCCAAGTCCGTCGTCCAAATACATGACGATTTTCAACCCCTGACTTCTCCAATGTCTAATTAATTCCGTTACTACTTTAGTCAAGACGTAACCACTCGTAGACATACCAAAAGCTAAAACTTGATATACATAGTATGCATCTCCCCATTTGAAACCTAAATATGTAGTATCCGCAGGAAAAATACTGATATGATGGTAAGCACTCTTCAAGTCGTATGACAATATAAAATCTTCTTGCTCAAATAACTCTCGTGCAGTTTTGGCATCCTCATACTTGTGCTTAAATTGAACAATATAGGGATTTATATGTCTACAGTCTAATACTAATCTTAATGTTGAACCCCTATTATTGGCTACCGTAAGAGGATTAATGACGTAGAAACACGCTTAATGCAACCCTTTTCTAATAATTTTTCTATTTCATTCGGAACAAAATCTGGGTTATCCCTAGCGGATTTATTATTTCTTATCTCTACATCTGCTGGTAAAGTACTAAATGGTATCCTATAACCATTTTCAATAATATCTATGACAAACTGTGAGGCATTTATTTGTTTCCATTCATTGATCGATGCTTTTAAATGCCCTACGCCTTTACCGTTACTAATTTCTGATTTACTTGACTGTGAATTGTCACGTGATGTCTGGTGTGTTATGTAAACATTGTCATGTGAATCTAGTTCACATGACTGAGCTTCTTTCTCTGACCTTTTAGTGTCAATATCTAAACAATTAATACTTATCTTTCTCTGCTGCTGCTCACGTGCTACTTTGGGGCAGCTCCTGGACCAATGTCTGTAACTATTACAATAAAAGCAGCGACCTTGACGTATATCAGAGTTATGACCACTGGCACCGTTGATATTGACTGGAACTGAATTCCTCTCTGTACTAGTAGAAGGCCTTTGATAAGGAGTAGCGCTTTCCCGATTGTCAGTTTTTCGTTTCATATTTTCCTTCTTAAATTTACTGTCTGCTCGTGACTGTGCCTTATAAACTTTTTTTCTCGTCTTCCGAGTCTTCTGCAAGTGGATTGGCCTCATATTCGTCTACGACCCTCCAACGTGACTCTGACGAGTCGGGTAATTTAATCAGTTTTTGTCTGTGCTTTATTAAGTCCATACCTTCACAAATGTTCCTCTTTGAACTTTCTATGTTGTCCTGTGTCACATTATCCGTAGCAATCTCAGCATGAGCTTCCTTGATTTTCACAAAAACCTTCTGGTTGTGCTTGTGTTGTTCCTCGTTGCCTCGCTTTTTGAACTTAAAAGCATCAGTCATCGTCTCGTCAGCACTTTGAATTTCGGAAATGGCCTTCTGATTTTCCTTAATGTTCCTTTGGAAATCCTCAAAACGGTTATCCAAGAGTTTGGTCATGCCATTTAAAAGCTGGTCCTGTGTTGAATGCATGGCATTCATTACTTCTTGTTGGATAGCTCGTTGTAGATTGGCGTCCATGTTTACTCGGTTGAACGACGGCTAGAAGTGAAAAACCAATCTAACACACCTTACGACAAGAACTAATCAAAAACCCTTTGATTGGACAACGAACATCACACTACTGAAAATTAATCATATGCATACCGACAATACAACATTTTCCCGCTATACTGAACGAAACGCGGGAAAATATTATTATAGGATATATAAGTAGATCATTAATCTTTAAATAGTACTGGGAAAAAAGTGTCACGCAATTTAGAGTATTTATTACAATCAATAAAAAATGTTTTTCATCCTCTATATTATTACAATAGGAATATAATCTATTTTCCCTTGGCTATATTAAGTGTTTTCCATTTTCAATTTAAGCTAGATATCATGGTCACTGATTCTGAATTTTGTAATAACCTTCCTTTTTTCAAAAGTTTCTGAAGTTAAGTAATTTTCTATGTTCATATTTTGTTTTCAATTTTTGTACAGCATAAGTGTACTCTTGTTATCTATTTTGTTTTCATAAAAAAAGTTGTTAACTTTGATTTTTAAGTTGTTTTACAGGTTTCATTCATTTCATATTTATCAGCACAATCCTCCAACGTACTTAAATCAATTCCTGCCTCTTCAGCTATATCTTTAGCATACGTATAGCATGTGTAATAACCTGATGTATCCAAATTCTTATTTACTAAAAAAGATTAATTGATATAAAAACGGATTTATTTCAAAATTTGAAAGTCTGATACAGTATAAACTTTGAACTTTAATAGATAATTCCAGTGGTAATCTACCCAGCTCTGTCCTAACTGCTAAAGTTGACGAACGCTTTATTGTACCTAAAATATATTTACAGAAAGATAGATATAGCGACCACTAGCAGCAGCAGCATTCCCATTACCCAGAGCAGCAGCAGCATTTCCATTACCCAGAGCAGCAGCAGTATTCTCTTTACCCAGAGCAGCAGCAGCAGCAAGAAAAAACGAAATGAGCATGTGAGTATAGTCATGAGCAGGGAAGAGCAGCAAGGGGCAAAAGAAGAGCCGCTTGGAGCAAAAGAAGAGTAGCAGAGAGCAGCGCGGAGCAGGAGAAGAGTAGAATACGTACAATGCAGAGCAGCGATGAGGAATGAAGAGCATCACGAGGAGCGGAGTGATGTCTTCAGCAGTGACGAAAACCATCGAACTTGCAAAGATACAAGGAAAGACTTGCAAAGATACAAGGAAAGACTTCCAACTATTAAATATATGATGACAACCCACGCCAAGAAAACCAATACCGTTACAAGAACTGAATGACCCTTCCTCCTCAAAAATAAAGTTTTCTCCTCCTCCTTCTCAAAACTCCATAGTCCAGTGCAGCGATGATCGAGAAAGAGCAGCACGGAGCATGAGAGCAGTGAAAAGCAGTGAAGTGCAGCACAAAGCAATGAGAAGGACTGCCGTTGCTACTCCGGTTGCTAAGGACACTGCATTGACCTAACGGACCTCGGCATAACAGTAAGAGTATCAGCCTCTTGAGACTCGATGCGATGCCTGAAACCTATACAGTCCGATAGACTCAGAGACAACCGAGAATGAAAAGCGCGAGAAAAAGGGGGGAGGGTTAAATCCGAATTCCTGTCAAGTACAAATGCGCAAACCACTTCTGGTTCTACCCACGCACGCGCATTACAAACTTACGGTCTGGACACGTGACTGACGTCACTACCGTAAACAAATAAAGGAAAATGTGGCGGGAAAACAATCACACACAATTGCACATGCGCACAAAAAACTTCCAGTCACATCACTTCCTGTGACACTATTTCCGCTTCCGGTGACGTCATATCCGGTACCACCACCTCCACCACCACCTCGTCCTTTAATGCAACTTGAACTGTGCCTATATAATACCTTCATTGTAAAGATTTAAAGGTTTTTGTGCTACTTGGCCAAAGGCCAGAGTCAGCTAATGTCATCGTTAAGCGTCTGTCCATAAACTTTTCAAATTTTGATCTTCTACTTGGGAACCACTGAACAGAATTCATCCAAGCTTGACAGAGATGTTTTTCTCATGGTCCTTTCCAAGTGTTGATAACTTGGTAGTGATTGGTCTAAAAACTTGGCCGGCACAGTTGGTTATTTGCCTCTTATTGGTCAATATTTTAAAAAATTCTTCTCAAGAACGATTGAACCAATTGAAATCAAACTTGACAGATATGTTTTGATGAAGGTCCTTAACAAGTGTTGTTACTGGTTTTTTTAATCGGAAATTCAACATAGCTACCAGCAACGACCAAAGTTTACATGGAAACCTCTGGGGAATTTACATTTGTTGATTTTTTTCAAGACTGATCAAGTTAAATGAAAAAAAAATATGCAATAACGTTCCCTTTGGGTGCTTATTGGTGTAAAAACGTGGTTACCACAGTTGAATTTTGCTTCTGGTTGATCGATTTTTAAAAACCTGCTCAAGAACCGTTGAGCCAGTTGAATTATTTTAATGTATTATTCTGTGAACTTGAATATAATGCAAAAAGTTGATGAATTCTCTAAATAGTTAATATAAAAGTCGGTATTACACAGTAACAACCCAGTTAAAGTTGTTTATATGGAATTTCTCAATCAAAGAGAGAAAATTCAATAATAGGCAATCAGTCACAATACAAGAATCTTTGAGCTGCTAGCATTTTTATAATATAATCATTTGCATTGTTAGCTTTCTTGTTGGGAGATTCCTTGTATAAAGGTCTTTTAAATAAACTTGAAAGCTTTGCTGAACAGGAGTCACAAAGAGAAGGGATAGTGGGGCAAATTTCCATCCAATGAAGGAGGTTGTGACTCCGAAATATAATACTGCAAGACTTTGTGTTTTAATGTGTTTATCTACTCCATGAAGAAAATTGTTGTTTTGAAAATTATAATTATGTAATACAATGTATATATGTATATTTTATGATAGGTGAGACTAAAATAAACTATTTGTTGTTGTTGTTGTTATAATTAATTATCTGAAAGGGGTCTAACGCCTTTTGGGAATCAATAGTCTGGCCCCGAATGAAAGTGAAAATAAATAAATTTAATTCCTTGAAGCAGTGGTGAAAATAAATAATCTGGTTAAACTAAATAGAAAACATTTTGACCTTAGCATATGTGCTGGCCCCACTACCCTTCTCTTTTTTTAAATGGTCGTGTCTTTTGAATTCGCAAGCAGCTTTACTGACAATGGAACACAATACGCGTTGGAATTATGGACATTCTGCTAGGGATTGTTTTACGCCTCAACTGATTTTCTGTTCACTCGAACGTACTGCCATAACGCCCCACTGTTTCATGCTTCTGCACTTTATAATTAGTTCTTTCCATGTTTGCGACGATGTGAAATAATAAGCTTAAGGTGTTTATCAAACTATACATGTTCAATGATGTACAACAAACTTCCTCTTGTGATGGTGCGTCTATTTCTCGCGCTATGAATTATTTGTCATAACTAATTCCCCATCATATGATATGAAAAAGATTTTTCTTTTATTTGATTGGATTTGATCCAAACGTCGCTGTTTTCTGATTGGTTGAAATCTGCGTGGTCATCGTTGAAAGCCACCGTTGCATAGCAACATTTGACGTCACAAAAAATGAACGTTAAGATTTCCCGCGGGTCGGACGCCGAATCACAAACAAAAAAATATTCCTGAAGATCATAAGAGAAATAGGCTGAACAACTCGTAAAATAAAATACCGCTTGATATCAACTCTCTTTATTTAATTTTGACTTAATAATAAACTCACCAAAGGCTCGTTTATTATTATATCCAAATTAAACAACTCGACTTAATATAAAGCGATATCTAATTCTCACTCATTGTGAAACATATAATTATCAACGGCTTGGAATAAAAGTCGACTGTTGATTGGCTATAACGTGACGTCGGTTAAAAACTGAAGCCCCCGTCTATTCGTTAAGGACCTTGGTTTACACATTAAAATGTCTTATTTGTATTCTCTATGCTTTATTTATTACATTTGTTATGCATGTTAACATTATTTTGCTCAAGACAGAGGAGAAAAATTGCTTTCCAGTGAATCTGAGCGATTATAGTGTAAAATGTACCATTTCGCGGGAAAATTGAAATAACGATACACGTCACAGTCCTATTTTGTAATAAAATTACATAAAAACGCAAAAACTGTGAGGATGTTACCATATGTAATATCCTCGACATGGAAAGGAGGCCATTTTTTGCATAAATTTGATACCGGTATCTGTTTAAATGCGTAACGAAATTGACGTCTCATTTTTCTATGGGTTTTTTTTCACAGACAATCATATATTTTTACCACAGAAAAGCCCAAACCGTGGATCATCCTAGCCCCATCCCCATCCCCCTCCCATAAATATTAAATGGTTGCTCCCTAACTATTTATAGATTATTTTCACGTGGATATATTTTCACGTGGATATATTTTCACGTGGATAGCTAGCTTAAACTGTTTTTACAAAATTTCGCACATGCATCATAGTCATGCTTTCTAAAAAAAAAATGGAAGGTTTATGTGTGTAGACTTCAGTACTTTTTTACCTGGTGCCAGGGTCCAAATGGATCGAAGGCTAAAGTTATTGAATCATAGTCATGTTTTATATAAAATGAAAGGTCTAAGAGTATACATGTCAGATTCCACATTTTTTTGGAACAATCAGAGATAGTTGACTAAGGTCCAAATAAATTAAAGGGCATATTCTTAAATCAATAGCAATGAAGGTTAGCAATACAGGCTTCTTTAAGTCCGTTCTCTAGTATCCATTTTGCTTGTTTTTAAACGAAAACAAAAATGTTTGCCTAAGTATTGCTTTGATTTTTGTTTTTTTTTAAACAAGCAACTTGTTTTTGATTATTGTCCATGTAACACTATCTGGCTTAAAAATCAAATTAAAAACTAGTCGAAGCAGCCCCGCTGGATATCCCCGCGCTACTCTTGTGTTTGAAATCCATACAATCCGAACTGGTGCTGTTGCTGTATTGATTCCAAATATATATGGTTGCTAAGAAGAAATCACAAATAAAGTAGTCTTTCAGGAAATTTACTAAAATTTGAATCACAAATCTTCAACTTATTTAGATGAGTCTTAAAGCTAATATGATAAAAAAAAAAAACTATAATTTCTAAGTAAAATTTCAAAAATAAGTCTTAGACACTTTCAGGAAATTTACCGAAATTGGAATCACATATTTTTGAAATCCATACAATCCAAACTAGTGTTGTTGCTATAGTGATTTCAAATATATATGGTTGCTAAATAGCTAAGTAGAAATCACAAATTAACTAGTCTTTGAGCTTTTCAGGAACTTTACGAAAATTGGAATCACATAATTTTAAAATCCAAAAGATCCTGATAAGTGTTAAAGCTAATATAAAAGAAAATATATAACTGCTAAGTAAAATTCCAAAACTAATAGTCTTAAGACACTTTCAGGAAATTTTCCAAAGTTGGAATCACATTTTTTTTTACATATAGATGATCCCAATATGTCTTACCGCTGATGTGATCCAGAAAATACATGGTTTCTTGTCAAAAATGAGAAAAATAATGGTCTTTGGGACATCCAGGACATTACCTAAAGTTGGAACCGCATCTTCATACAATTGGCTCAGTAAATGCCATGTCAATGTAGATTGTGCCAAATGTTTGGAATTTGAATAGCGCCCCTGGGTACCGGGCTACACAAGCAACCTAAGGGTACATTATTCTTCTGTCACGCAACTCCTCTCATGTTATTTGGAATACGTAACTGTAAGTTTGCTCAGTTGTACCACTAATGTAGATTCTGCTAAAGGTTTCGGAATTTTTTTAAGATGCGGTTCCAACTATGGTAAATTTCCTGGAAGTCTCAAAGACCATTATTTTTTTAAGTTTTACCCAAAGTCATGTATTTTCTGGATCATATCAGCAGTAACACATATTGGGATCATCTAGATGTCAAAAATATGTGATTCCAACTTTGGTAAATTCCCAGAAAGTGTCTAAGACTATTGTGTTACGAATTTTGCTTAGCGATTATAGATTCGTTTTATCATATTAGCTTTAAGACTTATCAGGATCATTTGGATTTCAAAAATATTTTTTCCCAATTTTGGTAAATTTCCTGAAAGACTCAAAGACTAGTTTATTTGTGATTTCTACTTAGCAACAATATATATTTGGAATATCTATACCAACAGCACTAGTTTGGAATAAATGCATTTCAAAAATATGTGATTCCAATTTCGATGAATTCCAGAAAGTGTCTAAAAAATAACAACCCAAAGATACTAATATTAGATATACTAAATTTATACTATGCTGTATACGACGCATTTCAAGGAGTTACCTCTCATCAGAGGCATTAAAACCGAAACATTTGGAAGACCAAAAAAAACCAAACTTATATTAAATAAGGAGTACTCAACCAAAAATACCGAAATAGGAAGCCAAATTTCTGCTAAGGAGATCTACCATGTGCAATACAAGGAATGAACCCTTAGTATTTTTATTATTTTGGAATTTTGCTAAATACTGGTAATTTCTGTAACAAATCTATGAATAATCATGTCAGACAAGTCTGACGACTGTTGGCGAATACCCTCGGGGACCTTGGGTCCACCAGCAGAGGGATCATACCAGGAGTTTCAAAATAACAATCCAAAGATACTAATATTAGATATAGTAAATTTATACTATGCTGTATACGACGCATTTCAAGGAGTTACCTCTAATCAGCAGCATTAAAACCGAAACATTTGGAAGACCTAAAACCAAACTTATATTAAACAAGGAGTACTCAACCAAAAATACCGAAATAGGAAGCCAAATTTCTGCTAAGGAAATCTACCATGTGCAATACAAGGAATGAACCCTTAGTATTTCTATTATTTTTGAATTTTGCTAAATACTGGTAATTTCTGTAACAAGTCAATGAATAATCATGTCAGACAAGTCTGACGACTGGGTTGGCGAATACCCTCGGGGACCTTGGGTCCACCAGCAGAGGCATCATCCCAGGAGTTTCAAAATAACAATCCAAAGATACTAATATTAGATATAGTAAATTTATACTATGCTGTATACGACGCATTTCAAGTAGTTACCTCTCATCAGCAGCATTAAAACCGAAACATTTGGAAGACCAAAAACCAAACTTATATTAAACAAGGAGTACTCAACCAAAAATACCGAATTGACGTCTTTTTGCAAACTATATAATTTATATATCTACACGTATACGCAAGTTTCTTTTTCTGAGTAATATTGTATATAAATCAATCGGTGTGCATTTTTTTACTGGACCCCTCCCAGCAGGCACAAGAACATTGAATCAAAGTTGGATATTGGTTGGTCTGGATATATAAGACCCCTGTTTTATGTGAATGTGATACGTTAATCCCACTAAGTTCCAATAAAGTGCAACTACAAGACAGCCTTTTTTTTTAGCAATTCCCATTGATATAGAGTAAACAAGACTTTTATGATTTTTTAAAGAAATAAATAAAACCCCCCAAAAATGTACATCAGCATGTTGAGCAAGAAATATTGACCCCCTCTCGTTCCCATTACAAATTGACCCCTCCCCCCAATTTTTCGATATTCACAAAATACTATTCTTAATATATAGTACACTACTTGATTTAGTATTGTACATTATCATATATTTCCAAGTTTCTGCTTTTCTTCCAGAATATGCATGGCGAGTGGCAAGATTGAGTACCTTTCGGAGATAGACTCAACCAGTAAAGAGAATAATTAAAATGAAAAATACCCCCCCCCCACTTTTGTTTTAGAATAAACAAAAATGACCCCCTTCATTCATAACACCCAAATATTGGCCCCTTTAATGTCTTCTTGGAAAACATTTATTGCTCAAGAGGTGAGGATCAACCCCCTCCCCCTTCCTTGTCAGTATTAATGATGAGTCCTAGCTTTGGTTATTCGATCCCCCTTTTTTTCCAAACCTAGTATGTTACACTCTGGTAGAAATTATCACAATGAACTTTTTAGAAAACTTCATCATTGTTTATTTGCTTTTGTGATTAACATAAACGCGGTTGTCGGCGTTTTGAATTTTCGCGGTTATGCAACCGGAAACCAGTTAATGTGCGCATGTGCAGGAAATTAGGAGTTTTTCAAATTTGGCGGAAACTTCGATTGAGTGTGTTTACAGAGTGTGTACAGAGCAGATATTTTGCAGATTTAATTCAATATTATTTCAGAGTGTGCTACAATAGTCCAGTCAAACTAAGTTTTAACTTCAAACTAATTGCAAAAGAAAATGTTTTAGTTCTAATCTATAGCATTAAGCCCCAAATATACACAGAAATAAGTCTCATAAAATCTAACTTGATGAAAACTCAAAATCAGCATTTTTAATGTCCTTTGGAAATTAACATTGGAAAGGGGAGATAACTCCGCAAAAATAAGTCTTTTTTGTCAGGTTTTGGTTGATTTTCTTAAAATTCATGTAAAGTATGATACTTTGATGGGGTTATAAGTTTGTATTTGACTATATTATATAGTACAAATGTAAATGTACAAAACCGAAGTGTTATGGGTATTTTTATTTTTTTTTTTGCGCATTTTTCATTAAAGAAATTGCACATTTGTGGCTTTGTGACCATTTTGAAAAAATAATGTGAAATTTTGGTATTGTTTATATCTGTAAATTATATTTGTTCAGAATCTACCTAGTTTAAAGAAACTTTAAACCACAAAAAGAAGAATGTATGCTTAATTATTTTTATTAAATTTGAGATTCTTTACCTTGACATGTTGAAAAATTTAATAAATGGTCAACTAATGAATTACGAAATCTAGGTTGTAGCTTGATAAAAGATATGAAAACACCTTAAAATTTAGAGTTATTTGTTATACTCTAAAGACGGCTAAAATATCAAGAATCAATACATTCTGCTGAAATGAAGCGGTAAAGTTATAATTTTGTATCAATTTTTATTGATATTTCTGCCTTTTTTGCAGCGTTATCTCCTATTTTCAATGCAAATCTCCATAGGAATTTTAAAATCGTGATTTTTTAGTCTTCCTCAATTTAAATTTTGTTGGATTTTTTTCTGTGTATATTTGGGGTATAATGCTAAAGATTAAAACTTAAAAATCTTCTGTTGCAATTACTTTAAGGTTAGTGTCAAATTTATGCTAGATTGACTGGACTACAAATAGGTAAATTTATTGAATGACGTTTCTTCTAGTCTTAAGGGGGAACAGGGTTGGATCCAGGATTTTGTTTGAATAAAAGGGCTTTGGACGGTTGGTAGTTTGTAATAAAAACACGGGATGGGGGAGGGTCACTAGTTCTTTATTATTAGCTACAATAATGTAGCTCCTGTGACAACTTTTGACTCGGCGGAGCTACAAATCAATGGTATAAATTTGATATTGGTCAAAAGTTTACAATTTTTAAAGAAAGTTTCTCAAAGCCTTTGAAGCATGTCATAAGATTATAACAAAAAAAAGTCATCAATGACAGTGGTTTGGCATGCCAATATGCTTGTTAATGTTGTCATGCACGTTTCGTTTGTTTAGTTGGGGTTTTACGCCGTTTTCAGCACATTTGGCTATTTCGCGGCGGCCAGTTTTTATACGTCCGTCAAAATGTTGACGGGACGTATTATAGTATACAAATGTCCGGCTTGCGTCTATCCGTCTGTCCGTCTTAAACATGTCGCACCGTAACTTGAGAACAACTTATCCAATTTTCATGAAACTTAACATAGTTGTTTCTTATGATGGTCAAACGATCTGTATACTTTTTGGTGAAAATAAGATTAAAACTTTTTGAGTTACGGGACTTTGTAACTAAAACACGGGTGTGTTTTTTTCACATGTCGCGACGTATCTCAAAAACGATTTATGATTTTTGCTTAAAACTTTGCACACTTCTTAGCTATATTAGTCTAAAGATCTGTATACTTTTTGGTGATGATTCAAAATTTTATTTTAGAGTTATTGAGTTTTTTGTATAAAAAGGGGGGGGGGGGGGGGGGGTTTCACATGTCGCGCCGTATCTCAAAAACTATTTATGATTATTGTGCAAAACTTCACACACTTGTTAGTTATATTAATCTGAAGATCTATATACATTTTCGTGATGATTCTTTATTTTATTTTTGAGTTATTGAATTTTTATTGGGCTTTTTGGTAAAAAAGGTAGTCTTTTTAAGTCATATTTCGCGCAGTATCTCTATTGCTTAAAAGTTTACATGCTTATGTTTTGGCGGGTTTCCATATACATCCCACCAGCAGCTCCACTAAATAAAGGGGGATTGCAAAAACATTTATGTTTTTTTTTTTTTTCACAAGACGACTGGCGTATCATGCGCTCGTATCAGAAGAAGTACAACATTTTTTTTTCTTTCTATTACAATGTAAGTGGTCTACTCTATTTTTTATTGAGAAATTCTATTTCTCCAAATAACAGTAATTTTGTGCACTGTTTCATGTAATGTTGACTTTTGCATTGTTTTTTATTGAAAAATTAATAAACATCACACAAGATATACACTCAAACCTGCCCTAACGGTCACCTTTATTAAGCAGCCACCTGCCTTCAGCGGTCGTCCTATAGTCCGCCCAAAGAGTTTAACGTGCTAATTTAACTTGAATAGGCGATCAAATGTGGCCGTTAAAAGCAGGTTTGACTGTATATTAAAAAATTCCCTAAATTGCCAGAAGTTTCCATTTAGCCATGAACTGTGTAATTCATTTCTTTACTTATTTGATAACATTATTTATATATTTTTTTACTCTGTTTTCAGGGCAATGACAAATGAGCTGATGTCAAAGTTTAATATAAATGGTAACAGGGGCAAATTTCCGTTTAAAGATTATACAATTTTCAAGATAATTAGAGGTAAATTATAACACTAATGAGGTCGTTAATTTGTTGGGCTTTTATATATGATTGGTTATTAAATTTACACTCCATTATGTTCCCTTTGACACCATTCAGCCATGAATTTTCCGTGTAACCATTTAAATCTCTAAAACACTATGATTTTGTATCTTTCTATTAATTATAGAATTATGTTGTGTTTATCATTGACTATGCAAAAATACTTGCCTAGGTTTAAGACTAAGGTGGAATGAACGGAAGGTGGGTGCACTATGTCTTCAACCGAGGATACTTTATTGCAGTCAACGGTAAACACAACCTTAATCTTATTATTATAATACTGACTGTCAATTATTATACTTGAGTAAGTTGAGTAAGATACTTGTAAGAGTGTCTTTTCATATTAAAGATGCTTTATTTTGGCATAGTTTTTAAATGAATTACTTAGGAAAAAAGTTCCTTATAGTCAACAAAACTGTCTTTACATAACGCCTGCACTGTCAACAGTATGCACCACATGAGTAGGCACTCGCTTAGTCTGCCATTCAAGTGCTTTATGAAAAGTTATAACTGCATTATTATTATTAAAGTGAATATTTAACTGATATCGTATGTATTTGGTCTTATTTCTTGATCAGTTAGTACAAATTTAAATATAGTGCTATAATTTAGTTTAAGGTAAGGTTTGCGGTCACAGGGAGATAACTCGAATAGAAAAGTTCTGATCACTTGAGCGTTTAATCCGGTGAAATTTTACAACGTCGAAAAAGCGCGTTGCGTACAATTATCGTCTGACAAAATGTCAACACATCGTAGCAGTGAATCGAATCACATGTTTAACGATTAAAAATCAAAACGTTGCTCTATTGCTTGGAATGTATTCGGGAACTAGATCAATGTCAATTTAAGAAAAGTTTTTTTTTGCCAGAAACAGGTGAAAGTCTACACAACTGCCGAAGTGTGTATCTATGTGTTGAATATTGATCAACGTTGATTTGGGAGAATATTTATTTTTTAAAACGACAAAGTCTCATGTTTATGGACGACTTCATCATTACCGATGCTTTGAATTATTAGATTTCAGTAACTGGTCGTCTTTAACATGGCCAGAAATTATGAGGATACAGTGAATAAATCATTATTACATGTACATGTAATAGAGTCGCTACTTGCTACGAGATTCAAACAACGAACTCATGGAGGTCATAAATCCTGATCTTTCCACGAATTGAAAATCTAACCTGTAACAGTTCAAGAAGAGATTTTGAATAGCTACGTGTATTTTGACTTCATTAGTTCAATAAAAATGTCCATTGATTTTCTGGTCTTCATCTACTTTACTCTTGTACTGTAGAGCTATGATTTGGTAGGGATATGGTTAGTTGAGGAAAGGGTTCCTTCTCGCAGGTCAGAGCCTATTACATTTATAATTTGATGTTTTTTCTTATTTCTATTTAGAATATAAAAAGGGAAAACTATGCAGTATTTTTCATACAAAAAAAAAACAAAAAACAAAAAAACAACCAAAAAACAAAAAAACAAAAAACACATGCCATGCATGAGGCATGTTTTATAGTTGAATATACATTGCGCCATGATGCATGTTAAACAGACCCAATACAATATTTGCTTAGTACTTTGTTTTACTATACTCGAATTTAAACTTGATCTAGATACTATCAAAACAAGACTTCCATATGAATTTCATCAAAATCCGCAAATTAATATAGGCATGAGATACAGACAGACAGACGGACGGATGCCCGGCATTTCTATGTCCCCGCATTGCGTTCCGGGGGGGGGATAAATTATGCCCTGAAAACGGCTTTCAGTGATTTATTTTCTTACAAAACGGGGAAAATACTTATTTATGTGTTTAAGAGAGGTTAATATAGCATCCGTTTCCGGGTCACATATGAATTTTATTATTTTATCATAATGGAAATATTTAAATCTATGAGTTCTCAATTTTTCATGAAATCGTGGGAACCGGAAACAGGACATTTTCACTTTTTTGTTGCCATGGCAACGCCTCTATTTTTTGCAAGGAAATGTTTAAATGTTGTGTTTTCGTGATTTTTCTTACATTTTCATGCAGATTTGATAAATAATATCTTGAACATAATCATTTTAACAATTTTCATTAAAAACTTTAATAGTTTTAATACATGTACTTACATAAATTATTTATTGAAAATAGTAAAATAAATACATTGTGACAAAACTACCAAGAATCTAAATTTTGAGCTGTGTTTACAAAAAAAACTGGACGGGCGATTTTCTTTAAAATGCCACTAAATAATAGAGGTTCCCCCAATGAACAAATAAATATGTCACATTACTACAATATTATAATGATAAAAATCCAAGGAGAGCGCAAACCTTACCTTAATGCAGAAATATTCAAAATTGTACCATTAGCACAATTACTTTCGGTTCTTATTTCAAAGCCTGAATAAATATTGAATTACAGAGTATGTCTATAAATACTTTTCATCACAGTTTCAGACCAAAGTCACAACAGGGAATTATAATGTTTATAATTTCCTGGTTCACGATAATGATAACTTTTATTTTATTCCCACACTATTTTGGATTGGTCTTCCTCTGGCATAAAAGATTGGAAAGAAATACTCAATTGCCACAAGACAACGTCACGGTATAGTGAAAAACGTGTTGGCAACGGAAGCGCTATCCAAAATATATCCTAAATAATCGGAACTGTATGTACAGTGTTATATTTCTGTTTCTTTTTTCATTACATACTTTGCAACCAGGGCCTTCAATGGGACAGAGAAGGAAGTAATGGATTGTATTGCCAGGACTCTAAAATATGCCCCAGATAGATTGGGGGGAGGGGGAAGAAAGAAATAAATATATTCCATTCTTTTCTTTTTATTTCTTTCAAATTGACCTAAGATCCATTAATGACTTTATATAATAATCAGTGATAAAATTTACAGCTTTTCTATAAAAGCATGCAAAGCAAACCTTTGATCAACTTGCTTGCTATGTTTGCTTGGGTGTTTGTAAACAAGAGGGTATGCGGAGTTTCAGTCTGTTTAATATATACTGGTATTTGATTGGACAATAAAAATTGACATACAATGTGAAACTTATAAGAATACATTCTGAACTTGTTTAATGAATCCACATACATTGTAGTTTATAACATATTAGTGTCATTAGTATCTTTGGATTGTTATATTAATACTACTAAAACAATGAGACAAATTTTTGTTAGCTGGGTTGCCGTTTCAACAACAAATGCGACGTGCGATCTTTATATATCAGAACTATGAGACCATTGTGCAGTTTAAAACTTTTATCAGTAAATACGCAATTGTTTCCGCGTTTTGCTAATTACCCCTAATTAATTAATCCGGATCACGAAAACCGATACCGTTCCGGAAGTATACATCACAAGAAGTTTCCGGTGAACAGTTTGTCTAAAGACAGCTCGACAGAAAACGGTTTAGGATTTCGTTGCGTAAGTGTAAAGAAAAATGCACAAAAGAAAATGAACAATCGTCTTTCTATTCAATCATCTGCACATGGGAATTTAAAAAGCGACCACGTGCCCAAAATGAATGAAAATAAAAAAGGCAAATATGCTTGCTTCTTATAAAGAACACTTCACCCAAGGCTCCAGGGATTAAATCATCCAAAAAGAGAAGATGCACATCGCGTCTTTATATTTGTAAAAACAAACATTTTGTCGGCAACTGGAAATTTTAAAAACAGAAAGTGACCACATGCCCAACTTGACATGCATGAAAATAAAAAAGGCAAATCTGCTTGCTTCCCCGTCTTATAAAGAACACTTCACCCAAGGCTCCAGGGATTAAATATCCAAAAAGAGAAGATGCACATCGCGTCTTTATATTTGTAAAAACAAACATTTTGTCGGCAACTGGAAATTTTAAAAACAGAAAGTGACCACATGCCCAACTTGACATGCATGAAAATAAAAAAGGCAAATCTGCTTCCCCGTCTAAAAACACTTCACAGGTTACTACCCAAGACAACAGAAGATGCACATCACGTCTTATTTATTAAAAAAAACTATCGTCTGCAATATTGTGCGTACACTTCGTAACTTGAGTTAGGACACCATAGCCTAAAATCAATTTTAAAATTCATCATTTTTAAACGAAAAAGTAAAACCATGAAATTTTCTCTTGACTCGCGATATTGACCTAAACGACGTTACGTATATTGCAGATTTGACAATGATATACATGTATTCAGGTATAGTATATCAGCCTGTAGTAGGGGTTAGCCTACAGGTTGAAAAACATACACAGACTAACCCCATTTATCTCGACAAAATTTAGTGGCAGATGAGAATAGTGATCAGATAGATGTGGCCAAGTTCCCAATGGAATTGGCATATTTAGTAAAATCACATGTATGATTTTGCTTCAAACCTATTTTTGTTTGGGTTATAAAATGGTGAATGTTGGGCGGGCAGGGAAAAACAGACATGAACTTCCATAACAGTTTTCTCAGCAACTATCAGTCAGAGACTCCTGATATTTGGTATGCAGCCTCAGGTGAGTGACCCATACTATATATGCAATTTCAGGTCTGTCGCTCATCAACTTTCTGTTTAAAAAAATTCAGCTTTTTCTGACTTTGACCAATTTTTTTTATTTATCCTACTGGAAATTACTTACTTATTGCAGATAGAAACATGAAAAATTTCAAAGGAATTTCTGGCATTTTATCAGTATTTGTTATTAACTTGACTAACACTGGAAATTGCGTTTTCTTTTACTTAGGTAAGGCCAAGGGAAAATGATATAAGGAAGTATTACATTAAAAAGGACCTTTGAAGATTCTTTCATGTTTTGGTTTATACGCGACTTGGTATTGAATGTTCATGATTTTCCATTTATTTACTCACATTTTATTTGGTAAAGAGAAAGCATTTTATAAAGATAATTTGTATCATGTGTACCAGAAACATTTTAGGCACAACCATGAGATGATCCATTTTGTTTACGTTAACGTTAGGTTTTCTGATAAGGTCCATATCTCAACAACTAGAAGTGGTAGGTGTATTATATTTAGTCACTGCATGCATCTTGGGTAGTACAATGTACCTAACATCCGTACCAAAAGTAGGTCGCCTTGGCCTACATTTTTCACATGACTGATGAGTTCATCTATAGTGACAATATGGGTGACCACAAGACTCGAGATCGCTCTGTGGTATCAGTTTATTATTTGCAAGGAAATATTTTGGGTTTCGAACTGTTTAAAATGACCCCTCCATATTGTTAAATATAGTTAGAAGAAGATTTATATTCCCCTCAACAAAGTTTAGTAAGAATTATTTTGAGTCAGCCCATGTCTGTGTCCATCCTAGGTTTAACTCAGAAACTACATGTACATGAGTCCTACATGTATAAACATGCAAATAGATAAATCTGTGATGGTTTCTCAGCATCCAGGTGAAATTAGGTCATCGTGACCTACATTTAACGGTTGAGTGACTTGATGGTTTACAATCAAACTAGCTACACCTAAACAAGTCATTTAAACTTGCATGCAGATGCACTAACGATGGTCTGTCAGTATCCAGGTGAACGGTAAAGTGCTTGGGTTAAGGTTTAGGTTAGACCTGATCAGACCTAGGTATAACTCAAAAACTACATGTACAAGAGTCATATAAACTTGCATGTAGATGTATCTATGATGGTTCGTCAGCATCCAGCTGGAAATAGATCACTGTGACTTGCATTTCACGACTGAGTGACTTGCCAAAAGTTTACAGCCAATTTATCCATAACTCGGCAAGTACATGATCTAGAGAATATAAACTGTCATGCCACAACATATATGGTGATTTGTCAGTACTCCGGCAAATAAGTTCAATGTGACCTCATACTGTTGCATTTATGGTTGATGGACAGCATCCAGGTGAACTTAAGTAACTGGGAGCACTTTTACTTCTTCAATTCATGGCTTTGTGCCTTCCGTCCAAAAGCATATTACGTTCACTGCTTAGTACTTCAGCTATGAATGGTGCATTAATCATATATCATCATAAACCACGGGTTTCTACTAGTAATCATAAAAAAAGCCGATGCTATTGTAATGCTTAACTATTATAAAAAAAAAACAATATATGTAGCATTCCTTACATACAGGTAAAGCTGAGGTAGACGTACAGAAAAACAAATAGTTGCCCTTTAGGGGACCCCCAAATCCCTTGTCTAATTAGATCGCAAGATTTCAAGAATAACTTTAGATAATTTTTACAAACAAGTTTAACTTCAAATCTATCGTTAACTTACAAATGTTGTTTGTACGTCATGTGTACGTTATCAAGCATTAAATGAAGTAAATATTTCACTATTAATAATATATTTTTTTTTCAAACCAAATTAATTTGATAAATTATATTAGTAATAGATAAAATTATAAAAACATTTTCAAAAAGTTCGTTCCAGCAATCTTTTAATTCGAGTTCGGAATAGCTCTGATTTGAATTCACACATTTTAATATTTGTCTCCACCAATGAAATCTCATACACGTTACACGATTCAAATAACACGTTTATATCCACACGCAAACCGCACGCACACGATTCACACGTTACACGTGTATGTTTCGCACGTCACACGATATGTTAGGTGATTAACACGCTCAAATAAGTTTATGTAATAATATCATAATATAGAAATGTATGGAATAAGAAACTTCTCCGGGATCATAGTTAAATCTTTACTTGGCAACACATTGTAATTAAATACATTGTATGTACCCGTTTACATGTAGCATTCATGACAACTATAAAATATCCTTATATTAAAATCGAAACAATGATATATAAGCATACTAATCTTTGTTTCATATGTATAATGATATTATGTTTGATTATCAATTGTGAGTTTATTGATCAGTTGTTGTTTGGTGATAAAGATGAGATTAAAAGAGTCAGCAACTCTTAGCTTTAGAAGTTCGTGTTAATTCACGCTCGTTACAACAAATGGGTAGGTTAGACAATATTTTTGCGGCGGATCATTTGACTCCACAAAACATATACATACATATTTTACAGCTATTAAGTTTAGGAGATACAATGGATAAGTGCGAATTCGTTGAAAATGGATAAGTGTGGATTCGTAGGAAGAATCAACGAGCCGTAGGCGAGTGGATTGTTTTCAACGAGTTCACACTTATCCATTGTATCTCTTACTTAAACTATTGTTGTGGCGACTTTTCCCAATGACAGTTCCTTTCTTAGTTAGACCCTATCATGTGTGAGCTTAAATTAGCTTAATTCTCTATACTACTATTTGATTAGATATATACAGTCACGTTGATGATTTTAATGGTAAATGAAAATTAATACAAAACCGTATGAACTTACAATATAAGGCATATGATTCAGAAATTTGTCCATTATTAACAAAATAAAGCATAGTCGAAATAATTTTCCGGTAATACATAATGTTACTGAAAGAAAAAATAGTTTAAATCCACTTGATTTACACTTTCTATATTTTAAAAATATGCAGTGAAACAGATGAAATTGCCATAAACATCAAAATAGCAATTTTCTAATTTTCTATTGAATCATATGAAAATGTCGATAATAATCTGTGACGGGAGATATATACTATATCTACACCAGGGAATCATGATAAATTAAATTGACGGGAAATAACCCTTCAACAAGGTTGACCATTTTGGATATCTCCCTCCTCAGTTGGCCGTAATTGATGGATGGATGAATTATTGTTTAACGTCCACTGTTAACCAGGTGCATATCAGGACGAGAACATGTTGATATGATAATGAATATGATCCCTGTTTTGTACTAGACCGACACGCTAAGTCGGATTTTTAATGTGCTAGCTCACGAGGTAACTGTCTGCAGGAAGACATATTACCTCACTCGGACACATTATACTGACTCCGAGCCGACCAGTCTTTGCTCTTACTCCTAGATGCTTGGCGGAGAAGCAGCAAATACAAATTTTAATGTCTTTGGTTTGACCCGGCCGGGGATCAAACCCGCGACCTTGCGCATTCGGGGCGAGCACGCTACCACGAGACCACCGAGGCGGTCTAGGCCGTAATTGTATAGTGTCTTGATTTCAGGAACATTAATCGTGGAAGGTATAAATATCGTTATATAGTATAAGATAAAAACGATTTAATGTGATCTAAATTCGATGTAAGGTAAAGTCTTCATTTGTGATGGGTCGTCTTGTACATTTCTCTTGTATATTTTGAAACTCGCTACCATGCTTTAAAGTTCAGTCAAAAGCCCAATAAACCAAAATCGTCATTTACCTGTACATGTTTACTGTCGAAAAAGATGGATGGATGGATGAATTGTTGTTTAACCTCCAGTGGCAGCCAGGTGCATATCAGGACGAGAACATGTATGATAATGAATATGATCCCTGCTTTGTACTAGACCGACACGCTGAGCCGGATTTTTAATGTGCTAGCTCACAAGGTAACTGTCCGCAGGAAGACATATCACCCCAATCGGACACATTATACTGACTCCGAGCCGACCAGTACTGTCGAGAAAGAAAACAAATGTTTACATATTTTTTCATTAGTTCTTTCAGAAAACTCACTTAGTACGGTGCAGTTTCGTAACAATGACCAAGGAAGAGCTACAGGTTAAGACAGATTCTTAAATCAACACTTTAGCGGAAAACAACTGAAAGTCAGTTAAGGTTTAATCGTAAGGATGTACACCTCTGAGGAGACAAAAATTGCTAGAATTAAACTTTTTTCTTAAATTGATTTTTTGGGTTTATATGACTGTAAGAAATGCGTCGTATACAGCATAGTATAAATTTACTATATCTAATATTAGTATCTTTGGATTGTTATTTTGAAACTCCTGGGATGATGCCTCTGCTGGTGGACCCTAGGTCCCCGAGGGTATTCGCCAACCCAGTCGTCAGACTTGTCTGACATGATTATTCATTGATTTTTTTACAGAAATTACTAGTATTTAGCAAAATTCAAAAATAATAGAAATACTAAGGGTTCATTCCTTGTATTGCACATGGTAGATCTCCTTAGCTGAAATTTGGCTTCCTATTTCGGTATTTTTGGTTGAGTACTTCTTGTTTAATATAAGTCTGGTTTTTGGTCTTCCAAATGTTTCGGTTTTAATGCTGCTGATGAGAGGTAACTCCTTGAAATGCGTCGTATACAGCATAGTATAAATTTACTATATCTAATATTAGTATCTTTGGATTGTTATTATGAAGAAAAAATAATATGGATGTGCACTTCTTATTTTGCTACGGTCATTTTAAAGTACCTCATTTTTGATGATTTTCCCATTTGTCATCAATTATATCCATTTTTGGGCTATTATCATGTAAAAAATCAGTCCCAATATTAAATTTTTTTTCATACTTTCCCTAAACATGAAGTGGACCAATCTGAATAAATTTAACTTAAAAAAACTATAGGTAGGTGTTTATATAAAAAAAAGTTTTATAAAATTTTGTTGTTTTTTCGTGTCAAAATGACCATGCAGTCACTTTAGTAAATTTGGGGTTTTTATTATTTTTTTAGAACAAAGAGCATATAATTTCAATTTTGAAAAAAATACATATTAAAGAATTTAAAAAAGAAAAAATTGATATGGGATATACATATTTTTGGCAAAATCATTTCTTCGTACCCCTCACCCAGTTTATTTGGATTATAATGTTTTTTAAATTCATTAATAGTTTCCACTTGTATCACATGTTTTGGAAATAATTCTCGACAAGATTTCAACGAGACTGAAACATCAGAAGAATACATCCTTAAATTGTTTCATACGGAAAGAATAAAAGGTTCTTATACGAGTTCAAAGTGAAGACTCGAAAACCTTCAACGATTTTTTTAAAAATTCATGTCTTTCCCGAATTGAAGATTTTCTAGTTCTTCGCTTTGAACGAGTACATGTGTATAAGTACCTATTTCTCCGTAAAAGTTTTTTTTTACGTTTCCTGTACCTTGGTAAATTCAATGAGCTCAGTCGACGAAGCTAAAGAACAATACACCTGATTGGTCAAACGGAATGTGCATTTGTGGAAGGCACGATTTGATTGGTCTAAAAGCAGTGAAAGATGAAGCCTCGTGCAGCGTGAGATGAGGTCGCGTGAACCGATTTTCAGTGAAAATGACCATTTACAGAAGACTATTTCATCTTGCATGATGACAATTGATACTTTGTAAATATATTATAATATAATATGATATAAAAAAGGATATAATGGATGAATCCTAACTATTTCTTGGTCTTAATCGGGAGCCTTTTGTATTAACACAGTAGTGCTGGTTCAAGACAGCCCCTAGCATAGATTTAAACAATGCTTACAACGTCTTTATCACGCCCAGATGAAAGTAGTTTTAGCGTGAATATTTCGAATGTCTCTTTAAAAAGAGGGTAAAATGTATTACCCTACATGTATCTTTTGTTTCCAATAGTATTAATTATTATTCTCTTCCGCTGCTGCACTGAATACATTTTTTTTTTTGGGGGGGGGGGTAATTCAGTTAATCTATTTGGACATGATACATGACTCACATTCATCTAAAACAAATGTGACTTTGCTAAATTCCTAAACGTTTGAAATAAATAATTATTTAAAACGTATAGAATTGTAATAGATTCCAGAGTTTTTGCATCAAGAAAATGACTTGCCGAAGTATAGATAGATAGATAGATACTTTTTTTCCAAATTGGGCCACAGGAGGGCATATTACAGAACACATATAATTTTATACATTCACAATCATTGACAAATGGGAGACAACTCCCTCCTACAACACAGAACTCATATAATTTTCAACACAATTAAATATGTACCAGTATGCATGAACATCACTTATAAAAACAAATGAAATGATATACAGAACCTACTCACGGTACACACACACCAAGGTGAGTAATATTACCAGTAAACACATAAATTTTGCAGTATACACATATAAATATATATATTGCAGTGACAAAACTCCTTGAAGCACCAAGAGTCAATGCTATAATGACCAGGTCATACTTGAACTTCATGCAGGAATGGCATATGTCATATCAATGGACAAAGTTTCTTATGTACTACAATTTTAGGGTGTAGTAAAGGATTACAAGGTTTTAATCTGCACACATATCGAAACATTCCAAAATTGCAAAAAACAGCAAGAGACTATGCTTAAAGGATAAAATCCTACCTGTATTTTATGCAAAATTGGAAAGGACATTGAGTTCTAGTGTTAGGAATACTACCTCTTTGGATTTATTAACTTTAATAAATAGTAAGCCTTATCTCAACATTTACTAGATTTTTATACATGGTTTCAAAAAATGTATTTGTTGTTAATGATGATCGACTTATTTTAATAGTAAATATTAAAACCTCACCTTGTTTTCCAATTTAATTAGATTGACAAAAGATAGGTCAAATGCTTCGTTCATTCATAGATTGTGGTTACATCTGTTCAGGGGTCATTAAGACTCACATGCTTGATTGCTGTGAAATTACTTTATTCCACTCCTCATTACTGTGGATAATTATAGAGAAGTCAAATCTCTCGTAGATTCCTTACCGTGGTTACATCGAATACTTGCATTAAAATAATGGTCTTATTCCATTATAAATAAGAATATTACAATAATGTTTGATGTCCGATATATATTTTATTTTGGGTCTACGAATATTATATTCAATCATCATTATGTTTAGAGGAAAAAGGAGAACCCTTCATATATCTTCTATCACTATCTTTTGTAAGATAATTAATGTCTAGCCTTAATTGACAGTATAAATACATAATGTTTGATGTCCGATATATATTTTATATTGGGTCTACGAATATTATATTCAATCATCATTATGTTTAGAGGAAAAAGGAGAGCCCTTCATATATCTTCTATCACTATCTTTTGTAAGATAATTAATGTCTAGCCTTAATTGACAGTATAAATACATGAAAACGTACGGATATGGGTCAATAGCATGAAGACATAACAAACAGTAAATGCAATACAAAAAGAAATTAATACGAATTATATTAATATGTTTAAAGGCGACGCACTTAGTGACTATCGCCATTCATATTAAATTATGATTGCGTATTCAATCAATATAGAAGTAATATCAAAGTTCTAAATTTATCTGTCGAACACACCCCAATCATTTATTCTTCTGCCAGCAGCCAATAGAAATAGTGCTGTCTCATCAGATTTCTTGCTTACAAAACTTGCGATTTCATTATCACTTCTCCCTTAGGTAGGGATGAAATATGCGTCTTTCTCTAATGTAGAGATTTTTATGACACATTATAACAAAACTCTAATGAGGAGTATTTATGATTAACAATTTTCTATACAATTATGGTCAAACATGTCAAAACGAAATAGACACTTCAAACGTACTGACAAAAACAGAAAAAGTACAGCAAGAAAAATACAAAATAAAATAAAAAACAAAAAACGAAGACACAAAAAGAAAGTATTTATACGTCGAAAGGTTGAAAATTATGTGAAAATGTTCACAAGAGAAAAGTTATCTGATTCAGATATTAACATATTATCCAGAGGGCTAAAATTTATTCCGAGTCCCGTTCTAAAAAGAGCAAAAAATGACCTTCTTTATGACTTGGAAAATTTATCTCGTAGAATGAGATTAAATTACTCATTTAGAAACACTGAAAATTCTTCTGAAAAACATCCTTTCAAACGAAAGTCAGAATTCACTCCTGAATTCGCAAATAACGCTATTGAAACTTATTTATGGAAAACCAAGGTAGAACTTGAAAGATTACCTTTGGTTAACAGTAGAAACAACCTGACAAAAAATGAATTCAATTCATTAATTTCACTAAAGAAAAATGAAAATATAATAATTAAGAAGGCAGATAAATGCTCCTCGATAGTAGTATTAGACAAACATATGTATATCGAACAGGCAATGACACAACTCTCAAGTGAAATCCATTATCATAAGCTGTCAGAAACACACAGCCAAGATATTTACAACAAGATAATTGAAATAATCATTCCTCTACACAACATGGGTCATATAGACAAACACTCGCTAGATTATTTGACATCTGGCAAGGAGTTCAAACCAGGTCGTTTATATATGCTTCCAAAAACACATAAATTAAGCATAGATCAAATAAATGACATCGAAAAAGACAAAAATCTCATTAAAAATATAAATATACCCGGCAGACCAATTATATTTATGTCAGGCAGTCCTACAGAGACAATTACACATTTTATAGATTATTTCTTAAGGGAAATAGTCGTTCAACAATGGACATACACGAAAGACAGCACTGCGTTTATAAATAAAATAGAAGAACTTAAGCTTCCATTTGAATTTATCATGGCATCATTTGATGTAACAAGTATGTACACAAATATGGAACATTCCGAAATTGTTAATGCCATTGATAGAGCTTGGAATAAGCTTAGATCTTGCAATTTCAAAATAAAAATTCCGCCTAAACAAAGTATGTTAGAACTTATAAAAATCATACTAAAAAATAATGAGTTTGAATTCAATGGTGAATTGTTTCGACAGAAAATAGGGGTTCCGATGGGAAGTCCTCTCTCGCCTTCTCTCACAGATATCAGGATGTTTGAAATTATCAATGAAATTTTAAACAAGTTTACGACGAGAGACAAAATCTTGCACTTATCAGTGTACCGTGACGATGCATTCTTGATTTTCAAAGGAACTAAAGCAGAATTAACTGAATTCTTTGACATATCGAACAGCATACATCCTCTCCTTAAGTTCACTTTTGACATTAACGAGAGTCACATTACATTTTTAGATGTAACCGTATTTAAAGGAGAGAAATTTAAGAAAGAGAGGACTTTAGATTTTCAAATATACAGAAAACCAACAGAAAATTATCAATATTTGCATCGAAGTTCATCGCACCCCAAATCAGTTTTCAAGGGACTGGTTATAGGCGAAACTATCAGAATAATTAGATGCACCAGTGATGAGTCAAAAACTAAGGCCGAAATTAATTTCTTTAAACAAAAATTAATAGAAAGAGGTTATAAAAACGAAGAATTGAATAACTGGATAGCGGAGGCAACAAAAATTAAAAGATCAGAAGCTTTAAAATATAAACAACACTCCAATAGCAAAACTGCTCCCTTGGTATTTTGTACAAAATACAACCCAATTTTTAAACAATTGAACAGAGTAATTAGAAAGCATTGGAATATTATCGAAAGAGATGCAACCGCTAAGAGTCTTTATAAGAGACCCCACATGATTGCATACAAAAAACACAAAAATATCAAAGAATACCTGACATCTGCTAAACTGAAAGAAGAGAAATAACTCTAAAAGTTATAACAAATGTATAACATCATTTCAAATATGTATATAAGATCACCCAGTGTCCGACTCCTTATACCTCTCTGTGTAATAACAATTGATTACTTTATTTCTGCATATAGGAAGAACAATAAAACCTATATACAAGGCTAGAGTCGCTGATGAGGGTACGGCCTCGATCAAATTAAAATATATAATTGATCCAAATAGGTACCTGAAACACTTTGGCTGGTCGAATATATTGGAACGGATTGGGAGTGATCTCATTTCAATAATAATGACCAGGTCATACTTGAACTTCATGCAGGAATGGCATATGTCATATCAATGGACAAAGTTTCTTATGTACTACAATTTTAGGGTGTAGTAAAGGATTACAAGGTTTTAATCTGCACACATATCGAAACATTCCAAAATTCCAAAAAACAGCAAGAGACTATGCTTAAAGGATAAAATCCTACCTGTATTTTATGCAAAATTGGAAAGCCACCTCAAACATGCATACAGATACAATCCAAATCAAGTATGACTACCACCCAGTATCATGTATAAATGTACAAATATATTTGAGTAATGAGGGATCTTCAGTATTCATCATCCAAATAAACTTATCTTTATTATTCAATGTGTGAAAATTTATACAGGACTTTGTAATATTTTCCCTCTCAAGTAAGTGTTTACTACATTTCCACATATAATAAATTTCATCCTCAACCTCACCTAATGTGCACCGAGAACAAATTCTGTCTTGTCTGAGTATACCCTGGTACCTACCACATTCAATTTCCAGCTTATGTGTAGATATACGTAGCTGGGTAAGTTTTCTCCTCTGATCAAAATTGTGTATTATTGTAAGGTAATTTTCAAACCCAAAATTTCCTTTACAAAAAGAATAAGTAAGCAGTTTTCCCTCTTTTAATTTTTTGAATTGTTCAACCCACATAGTAATAAAATAATCTTTAACAGATTTGTTACAATTCTGCTTAAAACTATACACTGAGTTATTTATACATTTTTTCATATCAGAAATCATTTCTAATAGTGCATTTAAACATCCATACCACGATGGCTTGTTTGATTCCCATAATGATTTTGAACAGTTAAAGGCAGCTTTCAGTAATGGAAAGGCTGTGTCGAAATTTTCAAGCCGATACCAAAATTTAAACATGGATTTTACTATTTCATAGTAGAGAGGGAAACGACCCAATTCTGACAGTACTGCAAAGTTGGTACTTTTTTGTGACCACCCAAAACAAATTTACAAAATTTGGAGTGTAATTTTTCACATAATAATTTAGAAAAGATTTTGTCAATATCAATATTTCCTTTCTTAAATCTTGCAGCAAAAGGATTAAAGTATCCCCATATTTCGGAACAGTATAAAAGAATTGGGCGTAAGGTATGGTCAAACACATGCAATGCTGTCTTGATATTAGGATTATGTTCGGCTGTGGCGGCCATCTTGGTTCACAGTCCATGAAATCGGACATATTTCTGAAAGAGGACCTCCTAAGGACCAATGCTGCCAAGTATGGCTCTAATATGTCAAGTGGTTTTAGACAAGAAGATTTTTCAATGAATTTTTTTCCATAGGGCCCTATGTTAAACTAAGTTCGGGTGTGGAGGCCATCTTGGTTGACAGTCTAGGTCATCGCATAAAATTCCGAAAGAGGACCATCTAAGGACCATTGCTACCAAGTCTAATTCTAATTGGCTCAGTGGTTTCAGACGAGATTTTTTAGTGAATTTCCCATAGGGTCCTATGTAAAACTAAGTTCTGCTGTTGCGGCCATCTTGGTTAGCAGTCCACGAAATCAGACACGTTTCTGAAAAAGGACCTCCTAAGGACCAATGCTGCCAAGTCCTGTTCCAATATGTCAAGTGGTTTCAGACAAGAAAATTTTTTAATGAATTTTCCCATAGGGCCCCTTTGTTAAACTAAGTTCGGTTGTGGCTGCCATCTTGGTTGACAGTCCGGGTCATCGGACACACCGCTGTAAGAGGACCATCTAAGGACCATTGCTGCCAAGTCTGGTTCCAATTGGTCAAGTGGTTTAAGACAAGAAAATTTTTCAATGAATTTTCCCATAGGGCCCTATGTTAAACTAAGTTCGGCTGTGGCGGCCATCTTGATTAACAGTCCGGGTCAATGGACATATTTCTGAAAAAGAACCTTCTAAGAACCATTACTGCCAACTTTGGTTCTAACTGGCCTTGTAGTTTCATATAAGAAGATTTTTGAAATTCACCCCCTCTTTTCTATTTTTAGTTACAGCAGCCATGTCGGTTGGAAGTCGGGGATGCCAGACATAATTTTGGAAGGGGGCCACCCAAGGACCATTCTGGTCTCAATTGGCTTAGTGGTTTGAGAGGAAAAGATCTTTAAAGGAAAGTTTACGCTGGATGTCGTCTTTAAAGGGCAAAAACTCCTATAAGGGGTCAATCAATGATTTTGGTCATGTTGACTTATTTTTAGATCTTAATTTGTTGAATTTTTTTCTGTTTACAATTTGTCTTTATCTATAATAATATTCAAGATAATAACCTAAAACTGCAAAATTTCCTTAAAATAAACAATTCAGGGGCAATAACCCAACAAAGGGTTGACCAATTCGTCTGAAAATTTCATGAAAGGTAGATCTTGACCTGACGAACATTTTTACCCAGTCAGTTTTGCTCTACTTTCTTTAGTTTTTAAGATATAAGAAAAAACTGCAGTTTACCCCTATGTTCTATTTTTAGCCATGTCGGCCATGTTGGTTGGCAGGCGGGGTCATCAGATAAATTTTTTAAACTACATACCCCAATGATGATTGTGGCAAAGTTTGGTTACATTTGGCCCAGTAGTTTCAGAGGAGAAGATTTTTTTTAAAGTTTACAGACGACGACGAACGCCAAGTGATGAGAAAAGCTCACTTGACCTTTGAGGTCAGGTGAGTTAAAACTGGAAAATGAAACAGCAAGTTGCAAATTTCATTTTTCAATTTTCAAATAAATGAAAAATGAAAAAGCAAGTTGCAAATTTCATTTTTCAATTTTCAAATTAAATTGAAAAATGAAAAAGCAAGTTGCAAATTTCATTTTTTGATTTTCAGATAAAAACTGAAAAATGTTTGGCCACTTTATACCACAAAACGGAATTAAAAGTGATTTAGGTTTTCAAGCAGTTCAACTTAAAACTTGGAGATCGAGCGGTATTTTATCAACTGCATTTCCAATACAATGTTCAATGTGATTCTGTCGTCTGCTGTAAAGAACAAAGGACGATATTGCATTCTTGGACACCAAAAATTTCAGAATTCCTAAAATCTGGCAGCTTTCTTAAGCATTTTAAATGAACCAGTGGAACTGGATTTTTCAAATGATTCATTGAGATTACAGTATCGGATCATTCACAAATTTGCTTTTCCTCAGATTTAATTATGCCAAAGAAAACCACAATTACCGTCCATAGTACCACTTCATTGAACATTCTCCAGATAGTAGACAAGCTTGTCACAATTATATGTAGATGATCTGCATAGAAATTACCGGCATGTATTTTATTAAATTTGTTCACATCAATTTTACATTGTATACATAAAGTTTTAATAAATATGTTCTAATAATACTTTTGATGCGGACGTTCGTTATGTTAGGGTTTTCTTTAATTTTATTTAATGAAATTAATTAGTATGTTGTATCAGAACACAGAATTACGCTGATGGGTAATTTTATATAATATATATATATATATATATATTTAAAGATATTATGAAAGTGTATCTTAGTAATCGAAGACATTATTACATATGTACCTTCTGTGCTGATCTTTTTATCAGTCTGTTGATTTGCGTTTTCTTCTGAAGTCATTGTGACTGTATCAATAATTTTTGTCGATACTTTTCAATCAATTTTTCTTGTTCAATTTCCGTCTTTGCCTCATCATTTTTTTTGGGTTTAAATTCCATCTTTGCATCATCAGTTTTTTCTTGTTCAATTTCCATCTTTGCCTTATCAACCGGATGGTTTGCTGCATTCGAAAAAATTTCCACCAGGTTTTGTTACCTTTATTTTTAGAACTCTCCGATCTATAATTGATAAAAGGAAATACACCATGTATTGTTTAAGATCAGTACAGAAAAAGTACACGTATAACCTTTATATAAAATTAATCGTTTTCAATTTTTTTTTAAACAACTCGAAGAAGACAAACAAGATATAGTAATGAGAATAAACTGACTTTTTCGGATTCCTTTTATCTTTATACATTTATCAAGGTCGAATAGACGGGAAGAATAATATTTTAAAGATAAAGGAATAAGAGTATAAGTATTACACCATCAGTCCTCCGATATAGAAAAACATAATCAAAGTACTTAAAGTAAGGACAAACACAAAGTGTTTTCGTCAGCCAAAGCATTTATTGTGAAGAGTTAGAAAATTGCCCGGAACAATTAAAATGCAATGGAACAATATATCAAGTGAGCAATTAATTCACATACAGTGAAATCGTACAATACATAGTAATGCATATGTAAATTATCGTCTGCTTAAGACACTGCACAATCTATAAATAAACTCATTAGACATAGAGTGTTTAGAACTTTACCGCTAGATGTCATCGTAGTGAAAAGCTCATTCAGGTCAGAAGACCGATAGCTATAAAGCTTTGTATTACAAATCACGTATGCAGTGCCTCTTTGTCTTGTGCATAAAAAAATAAATAATCCAAATATGCGACGGTTTTAGTCAAGAGATAATGAAAATATAAAATTTGGAAGCACGGTGGACATTAAGTTACGGGAATCTTCGGTTCGAATAAACTAACAATAATTTAATTTTTATGTATTCTGTATTTGCCGATACACTTTCAGCTGCATTGTGTATATTTGTAAACAAACAGTAGTTCGTATCTGTATTCTAATAAAATTGAATAAATTACATGTGGAACATTTCTCCACTGTTCTGTTTCTATAGAATACCAGACATACAAAAACCAATATGACTGAAATGCATTAAATCATTAGATTAATAACTCTTATTTCCATACCCTGCGGTACATGACTTATGTTTGTGATTCTACAAAATATGTATCTTACTGTAATTTGATTTTTTTATACTTTATTTTTTAATTCGATGATGTTGCACCTGTTCCCACTGTCGTAACATTTCATGTGCCTCCACCGATTTGTTACTTCCACCGGATTGTCTTTGTTGAACTTCCCGACGGGTGCCGTATACGGAGCAGGAACTGCTTACCCTTCTGGAGCACCTGGGGTCACTCCTGGTTATTGTAAGAGTTCGTTTTGTTCATTGTTTTTTAGTTTTCAGTGTTTATTTGTTGTGCTTGTGGTAATGTTTATTTGTCTTCCCGGGTTTGTCTGTCCAATGGATTATGTTTTTTGATTTGCACCTTAGGTATATTTACCCTCTTTATACAATCAATTCAAAATAAATTTTAGGTGACGACAACCATATTGTGTGAGATGCCTGAAGGAATTGAAAGAACATGTTCATTCAAAAGATAAGATATACAATTTTCCAAACTGGTTTTGAGTGGTTGTGCGTTACAGCTGATGACAATCAGTTGTGTTTAGAAAGGATCCCATCTGTTAAATCAGAAAACAACAAATAGTCCTAAACATAATTTCTACATAATATACTGTAACAAGAGGCTCCCCAGAGCCTGCATCGTTCACCTGTATTTTTTTTTATCTTGCATCAAATTTTGCTATTTAATGTATACCGTTAAATTTTTTGCTTTCATATTGACATGTACAGCTAAAACATAGAATCCTGAACCCATAAATTATGGTTGCTATGGACCTTTTCAATGGCCTTGACTCTTGACCTTATATTTTGACTTGAACAGGTAATTTAAGGGTCCTGAACCCAAATATATCTGGTTGCTAGGGAGTTGTTCATTGGTTACTATGGACATTTGCAATGACCTTGACCAATGACCCTCCATTTTAGTTGTACAGCTACCATTTAATTTATTTCAAGTTATGCTCTAAACATCTGTGACAACATGTCAGACCATTATTTTTCTGATAATTACTGTTTACATGTACATTATCTTTCAAGAACAAAAACTCCTATAAGGGTCAATTGACGATTTTAGTCATGCTGACTTATTTTTCGATTTAACTTTGCTGAACATGTTTGGTGTTTACAGTTTATCTTTTTCTATAACAATATTTACCAACCTAAATTTGCAAAATGTCCTTAAAATTAACAATTCAGCGTCAATAATTCAACAAAAGTTATGGCCTCATAGACATTTTTACTTCTCTGCTAGCTTTAGTTTTTGAGATATGAACCAAAAAGTGCATGTTTCACCTATGTTCTATGCTTAGAAAATTTCATGACAGGTAGATCTTGACCTGATGAACATATTTTCCACCTGATGGACACGAAAATAAGACATGAACTTTATACTGGATACCCTGAGGATCTTTCAGCCTAAATTTGGCTGAAATTGATCCTGTAGTTTCAGAGGAGAAGATTTTTGAAAGTTTACAAAGATGACGAAAAAATGTGAAAAATTGTTTTTAAAGGGCAAAAACTCCTATAAGGGGTCAAGTAACGATGTTGGTTATGTTGACTTATTTGTAGATCTTACTATGTTGAACATTTGTGCTGTTGCAGTTTGTCTTTATCTATGATAATATGCAAGATAATAACCCAAAACTGCAAAATTTCCTTAAAATTAACAATCAAAGTATTAACCTATTCGTCTGAAAATTTCATGACAGGTAGATCTTGACCTGATGAACATTTTTACCTGTGTATGTTTGCTCTAAATGCTTTAGTTTTTGAGATATAAGCCAAAAACTGCAAAATTTCCTTAAAATTAAAAATTCAGGGGCAATAACACAACAAAGTGTTGACCAATTCGTCTGTAAATTTCATGGCAGGTAGATCTTCACCTGGTGAACAGTTCCCCTAAATGCTTTAGTTTTTGAGATATAAGATAAAAACTGCATTTCACCTCTATGTTCTATTTTTAGCAACAACAGCAATGTTTGTTGATTGATCAAATCCTAGGATACATTTTTGTATCTTAAACTAGGTACCCTCCTTGGAACATCCATGTAAAATTTGAAAGTATTTTGCCCAGTAGATTCAGAGGAGATTTCTGAAATAGTTTACGACAAGGACAACAGACGCCAAGTGATGGGATAAGCTCACGTGGCCCATTGGGCCAGGTGTGCTAAAAACTGATTGAACAAACATTCTAAACAGAGACAAAACTACGAAAATAAGAAATAAAGAACAGCAATCCACGTTTTATTATTGATAGGAATAAATTTGACATTAATAGACATGTATGCTTGGCTAAATTTCTAATAATATTCCATGGACTTTTACAAACATCTTTAGTTACCACACTATACTACTGTGTACATGTGTATTCTGATTATTCTTGTTTTTACTTTTATTCAAGGATTTGTTCTGCGTTGTGTTATATATCTGTATTTTGTATGGTCGTGTAGTTTTGTGTGAGGGTTGAATTGGAGTTGCGTCCCTTTGACTACTGTTTGTAACTGTGTATGTGACGTAATATTTGTCTCCATAAAATGTAAAATGGAAGCTGATGTGTTTTTGTGTGTCCGCCCATAAATCTGAACAATCCGACAAAGCCAATTTTTCCCCCTAGTCCATAACATGGTGGAAAATCTAAAAGAAGATCAATTTTAGCAGTTTCAGCGACTTTTGGATTTTTGCAGTGACTGATTATTGAAATTTCGTGTTTGAAAACTTTTAACAAATTTCGCAGCTTCATTCGATCATGGCGTCCATCAGTGTAACTTTATATTACTTATCAGTTTGGGATATTCATTATAATTTTGAACACTCGTTTCCAGTTTGATTTATTACCGACCTAACTTTGTTCAGTGGACGATTTTATTATTTTGAACTTTCATTTGCGGACCAACCAGACCATGTCTTGTCAGTTTGTATATTGTTGTGTATTCTGTCTGCATGTGAGATTCGTTGTCTGCAATGTACATGTATACAAATGTGTATTGAACTGCTTGTAAGTAATCCCGTCATCAGTTTATTATCTGGTGATAACTGACTTATATCTCGACGTCAACTTTAAACAATTCATTGACTTAAACCTTTATGATAACATTTAGATTTTAATTAGATCTAGATAATCTGATCGATTTGATACGATTGCATATCCATGGTTATAATCTACAATATGAACTTTGATGTCTTGAAGATGACAGATCTACTAGATATGATGACCGATTTATTTTACAGTGATCGCCGACTTTCATATATTGGACATTTTCCGGAATACCTTATGATGGTGATGATTGCATCGCCATAGATTTACATTAAATTGATTAGCTTCATATATATTCATATTTAAAAAAAAGTTTATAAAAATATTTGGACGGTTTACTTAGAATTTTGCTGTTATGTTTGAGTTTGTCATTTAGCGGTGTGATATTGATCATAAACAAAACAATTGGTGGAATGTATTTTCCTGACATTTTTCATGTGCAGCATTATTTTTTTTTATGCCGATAGTAGTGTATGAGTGATGATACGAGAGGGAGGGAGACGTAGTCCATTTTGTTTTATAATATTATATGCTTATGAAAAATTTGTCATTTGAATGATTGTCACTATGTTAGGAGTTTAAGGTCGCCTATGATCTTATCAAAGTTGTATTCAGCTATTTATATGACATGTTTTGACTAGTAAGAAATTCCATTGCGATGTGTATCACTGCATGAAAGTAATGCGTGCGTGAAGGTCCAGCTGGAGGACTGAGGGATGCCAGACTTTCAGGTTAAGTGCAGCGTTGCTGCGTGTGATTTATAATGGTTACTAGTGTGCCGAAGGATCAGCAGTATTGTCTGTGAACTCTATGAAATTTATCATATTTATTTTATTGTACAACTTAATTATTCGGACTTTCAATTGAAGACTTACAACCAAGAAGTTAATTGAAACTTTACAAAACAAACGACCATTGTCAAAATTTAGGAAATTTTTGTTTGTGGGGCGGGATGTTATATATCTGTATTTTGTATGGTCGTGTAGTTTTGTGTGAGGGTTGAATTGGAGTTGCGTCCCTTTGACTACTGTTTGTAACTATGTATGTGACGTAATCTTTGTCTCGATAAAATGTAAAATGAAAGCTGATGTGTTTTTGTGTGTCCGCCCATAAATCAGAACAATCGGACAAAGCCAGCTTTTTCCCCCTAGTACATAACAGTTGAGATAATCAAATGAAAATCTATATTACAATGTGTACATGTGTATTCCGATTATTCCAGTTTTTACTTTTATTCAAGAATTTGTTCTGCGTTGAGATAATCGAATAAAAATCTATATTACAAGAGATTTCGACATAAAATATATGGTCTGATAATTTACTTACCGAAAATGCATATGAACAAAACAGATGCTACATAGGTTACACTTCTGTTTTCAAATATTTGAAACTGTTCACCTAAATCATGTAAATGTAAGTAATATATTGTTTAGATTCTTGAGCACTTTAACACGAACACCCCAAAATATTTTATCATACAATTTGTAGGGATGGGTGGTAATTGTAGTCATACTTAATATACATGAATTGGTTTGAAAAAGTAAGAACAAGCATTTTCTATGCAAGATTTCAAAAATTCACCTAATGGTTTCTATATACCCTAGACGTCACATTTAGCTTTATGCATCTCCTTTTATGTGACAGTAGAATGGTTTTGGTTCCGAACTTCCTTCTTGGTAATATTATAATAAAAGTGTGATGAATATTTCTTTGAAATTAACTCAAATAGCCTCTTTTGTTCACAAAAATGCATTTCATAAAATTGTTTACCAAATGTATATATGAAAGATTAAAAAGTAATACTAGTAGATATGTGTGAAACAAATATAGGGCAGAGTGGCTCTCCTCATTACAAAAATCGGTACATAACGCATTTTAAATTATCAATTATGTTAGAACGTATTGTATCAACCCGTAGGGAAAATCTAAGGGCAAACTTTATAATTGTACTAATTGGTTTTGTCTATGAGTTCCTGTGGTTTATGAGAAAAAAATAAATTATGAAAATAAAACAGATGGTTGACACTAACGATATAGGATATCAAATGATATTTCAAGGGTCAACTGACTTTGTTTTGGGCTCATAAAATGTGTTACCATTTTACTGTTAATATTTTGTATTACATATAAATGATTTTATTTTGGATAATTTTAAAAATAATCTAAAGGTTTCGATTCAGGTTAGAATAGGTAAATAAGCTATTTATTTTTTCTACTAAAAGGGCAGTGTACTGAAACATTATCCGTTGATGACATTAATGAGAGTTTTTACCTGAACATGCACACATTCCCTTTTCATTTTTGCTGTTATTTCTATGTGGAGTCATATCACCTTCAACTGTATTTCTGTTTCTGAAGTTTTAAATGTAATTATAATTCACTGTGCAAGAAATACTTTTGAAATATGATAGAATTTAAGTATATGGAAGGAGCGGCGATAACCTGCAATTTATGCCCCCTCCCAACACACGCAAATAACACATCATTCAAGTGCACTTTGAGCGGACCCGGGCTGGCATGGCCATATCAGATAGGTGTGTTTTTAAATATACATACTTAGGACTATATGATGAATATGGGTATATGACAAATATACATACTTAGGACGTATATGATGAATAAGGGTATATGACAAATATACATACGTTGATTTACGACTCAATTGTGCTCATGGCCTTAACAACTGAATTTCTATTCGTTATTGTTTTACCTGTACATGTAGTGTGCGCGACTATTCGACAAGGAAACCGCTTTCTTGTATCTCGCAGACAGTTTTGTTGCATTTGGGTAACGTCAACAAACCTTCACTTAGTATCTTGATGGTTTTTCGTCTACAGAGTGGATAAACCTTACACATCCTTTGCTTAATCTTATTGCAATTTTGCAGGTACGTCTATACTCTGTTATTCGAAACATTGAGCCTTTTATATAATTTCTTATTCTTGTCGGATTTAAAATTTCCATTAGTTATGTTTATCTTTGGATACATTTAACTCTGCTAACTGACTCTTTTCATCAGTACCAAAGCTTTTCATAACATTTTTGTTTTATTATGTTCTGCGTGTGTAAAATTATAATACCACTTGCAGATGTTAAATTCTGAACAGTACTTCATACATTGAGCAAGTCACTGTTTCTATAACTAACGTACTATTCATTCATATACGTACCAGTATAAAGTTACGTCGCCAGATGGAATGAATAATCCACGGGAATAATCGAATTTTGCGACATTGGCAAAGCCCAGAGCAATCCCTGGTAATATGATTAGTACGATCTTTTTCTTTTATCTTTCCATGGACTAAATGGTACATTCTACTTTTAGCGTCATAAAAGTGAATCCTTCTGTATAAAAGATTCGAAATTACCGACATACAAGAATTGCAAACTTCAAAATTTTAAGTTGGCACCACGTAACAGATTTATTTGATCGTTTACCTGCAGATTTATTTACAACATACCTGTTGTCATATTGTAAACACTTTGAATACGAGTTAGCTCGAATAGTCTCTTTACAAGTATAATCTAAAATAAAAGACATAATGTAGCAAGTGACGTTTACAAGGTTCAACATCTGCTAACTGACTCTTTTCATCAGTACCAAAGCTTTTCATAACATTTTTGTTTTATTATGTTCTGCGTGTGTAAAATTATAATACCACTTGCAGATGTTAAATTCTGAACAGTACTTCATACATTGAGCAAGTCACTGTTTCTATAACTAACGTACTATTCATTCATATACGTACCAGTATAAAGTTACGTCGCCAGATGGAATGAATAATCCACGGGAATAATCGAATTTTGCGACATTGGCAAAGCCCAGAGCAATCCCTGGTAATATGATTAGTACGATCTTTTTCTTTTATCTTTCCATGGACTAAATGGTACATTCTACTTTTAGCGTCATAAAAGTGAATCCTTCTGTATAAAAGATTCGAAATTACCGACATACAAGAATTGCAAACTTCAAAATTTTAAGTTGGCACCACGTAACAGATTTATTTGATCGTTTACCTGCAGATTTATTTACAACATACCTGTTGTCATATTGTAAACACTTTGAATACGAGTTAGCTCGAATAGTCTCTTTACAAGTATAATCTAAAATAAAAGACATAATGTAGCAAGTGACGTTTACAAGGTTCAACATCAGACTTGAAAGGTCAAGTGAATAGGGACATACACGACAAAATAAAATCCGTTGAATTTAACACAAATAATCGTCCATAAACACACTAAATACCGCCATCAGGAGTCACCCGTTCTTGTCCTTTTATTAAGTCTCCCAAACGAAGTGGGAGATTTAAAGATTTTGACTTGCTATTTTTATCGAACTTTTTTTTTCTTCCTCTCCTAATTTTTTAGTTCGAGTTCTCAATAACCTTCAGAGATATCGATCTAAGGTTTTCCACAATGAAAGATCAATGTTTCTAGATGTGCTTAATACTATTAATTTTTTATGGGAGTCACTAAACAATTCATAGAGGATAGGGGTTTACTATAGGACCTACAGGGAAATCTTTTTTTTTCATCAAAAGTGACCAATAACAATCTCATATCATATATTTTATTATATTGAGTGTCAACACCTATTAAACGAAATATGCCTCGTTACTCTAGAGGGGTCATCGCCAACCCCCAAAGTCGATAATTTTGAAAAAATTAATATGCAATTAAAATCCATAGCTTTAAATCATATATTTTATTATTCTCCGTAACAAGATGCATTAAACGACCTGTAACTCATTCTTTCAGTAGGGTGATCCTCATCCTCATAAATCAATAATGTCAAAATATTTCATAAACCGTTAAAATCTCCACCCCTAAAATTTGCCTAAACCATATATTTTCTTATTCCCCGTGGTAGGACACACCAAATGACACATACCTCATTTCCCCAGGTGGTTATCACCACTCCATCAAATCTATAATGTTCAATTATATCATAAACCGTTGAAACCATGTGTTTTATATTTCACATAGCAAGATGCATTAAATGATAATTACATACCTCATTACTCAATAGGCGTCATTTTTTATTCCCGATGAACTGATGTATACATTGTACCTCATTTACCTACGGGTTCATCCCAACCCCCTTCGAATCAATATTCTTTATTATCTTGTAAAGCATTGAAATCCCTGCCCCTAAATCATATATTTTCTTTTTCTGCAATACCAGACAAACATATTGATAAAAACCTAAAACCCACACCAAAAAGGGGGGTAATCTTCGCCTCTCAAATCAATAATTTTTATTTATTTCAAAATCCGTAAAATTATTTACCCCATTTACAAGTTTTAATACATAATGTTCAAATCTCATAAACCATTAAACTCCATACCCATAAATACATATATTTCTTATTGCCTATAAGCAGACGCAATAAATCATTATTCACATTGCCTGGGGAATGGGGTATTCCATCGTAAAAAATCAACATAAGACATTGAGATCCTTGACCCTTAATTCAAGGATCTTGATATCTTGAGTAGCAATATACCAGCATCGCCTGCATACGGCGTCTACATTTCTAAGCTTATCCGATTTTCAAGGGCATGCGTGAGTTACCCCGACTATCGACAAAGAGGATTACTGCTGTCACAAAAGCTTCTTAACCAGGGTTTTATCAGGGATAATTTGATGTCATCACTTAGGAAATTTTACTGTGGTCATCACGAATTGATTGACCATTACAGTGTTCCAATGTCTAAGATGATGTTGGACCTGTTCCCACTGTCGTAACATTTCATGTGCTTCCACTGATTTGTGACTTCACGACGGGTGCCGTATATGGAACAGGAACTGCTTACCCTTCTGTTTTTATAGGAGTTCATGTTATTCATTTTATTTAGTTTTCTCTGTTTAATTGTTGTGATTGTGGTTGTTCATTTGTCTTCCCGGGTTTGTCTGTCCAATGGATTACGCTTTTTTATTGCTCCTTAGGTATATTTGTCCTTTTTATAGTTTTGTAGTCTCTGTAAAAAGCTCAGACAACCTCAAAGTTCATATCCCATCCCTTTAAACACTGCATGTATCATCAGTGTTTCTGAATAACTTCGAAACTACTGGCCGGCATAATAATTATGCCCATGAAAAGACCTAGTGAATGCACAATTAGTATTGTTCGTGGGGATAATGTACTATTCCCGGAAGATAATAAATTGTTATATATCATAAAGAAAATCTCCAAGAATATTTTATGCTAAACTGTATTGGTCTAACTTTTGATTGTTTGTCTTGTATTTTATATACTTTCTATGTTGTCTATATCTGTTATCGCTTTTTAGATATAAGGTAACACGCTAATTTTTGAAAATTTTTAATTCTTCATCGGATTTTGATGAATCTTAAATAAATGATTCCCCGCAAAAAAAATCCAACAAAAGTTACTGAAGAATGTTTTTGTATGTTTTACCGTTTCTAAAATAAAAGGGTTGATGCTTATCCCATATCCTTACATTTTGATATGTATATTGAATTTGGCCTCGCCCTTACGCAAATGAATGAAAAGGAATAAGAAAAATCTTGTTGTTATTGACCGCAAAAGGTCGACAAGGTCACTTACTAAGAGTAGATTTTTTTTCGGGATGATATCTATCAAAATATGACAATGATTTGGTTCTGTGATTATGCGGGTGTGTTCTTGCGTAATTTTTAAAACTGTTAACCCATCCATCTCAAATTTTCATGTAAATATATTTTTGTTGACCCGTTAACCTGTTTTGCCGGGTATTGCTCCTGGTCTGGGATTTGACGTCATAGATATATAGATGTTCTTGTGTTAAAAAATTAAGAGTTGTCTTTCTTTATAGATAGATTTAAGTTTATTGGGTGAATATGCAACTGAGATATTTTTTATTATTATTAATGTGGTATTTTATCTTTTAATTATTTCATTTCCTGTCCTAACATCATATGTAGATTTAATATAATATTGATACAAGGAAGACATCAATGTATCAGACATAATATGTACTAATAGATATTTTTTCAGTTGCTTAGTCATGAATTAAAGAAAAATTCTTTCTGTGTATCATTTTATATAAATATGATTCAAATTACACTGACTTAATGTTGGGAGGACGTGTCACGGCAGTCTTTTTAATATTCTTATTTAATGAAACCGAATGCATTGTATTACACCATACAATAAAACCAGTTCTCGTATACGGTTCAGAAATATCGGGATGTATCTCTGTCAATGCAGCATGTCGACAAGCGAAATTTAATCAAATGGACATGGTATGACTGTAAAACTCAGGTCACAAAAAATGCCCATATCACTTTTTTCAAGTAACCTCTCCATCAAGTTTGCATAAACTTTATAGGAACAATTTCCCGATTTCAGTCTGAAAAACAAATAATTTATTTAATGCAATATAAGGCGTTCAAGATATCAGTTACTTCGTTTGGGAGACTTTGTAACAGTTCACTGTTACAGTTATTTCTCGTTACAAGTGCGAATATAAATCATAATCAACATATTTTATAAAATTATCAACATTTCCTTCTAATTATATTTAACACTTTTGAGACATATATCATTGTGGGATTAAATGAAGGGTGCTACTTCGCCAACTGACAACATCATAGTTTACGCCATAATGAAAAAGGTTGTTCCACTATTATATCATGCAAGTTGTTCTAGGTTTTTAATGCTTCAAAATTAATGTTTTTTAGTCAGATTATTCAGGACCAAGGCTAAACCATGATAAATACTAGTCAAAGCAGTCCTGCCGCATATCCCCGCACTAACCTTGTGTTTTTTAAATCCATACAATCCAAACTAGTATTATAGTGATTCCAGATATATAAGGTTGCTAAGTAGAAATCACAAATAAAGTAGTCTTTCAGGACATTTAATAAAATTGGAATCACATATTTTGAAATTCAAATGATCTAGATTAGTCTTAAAGCTAATATGGTTAAAAAAAATCTATAGTTGCTAATTAAAATTTCAACAAAAAAAGTCTCAGATACTTTCAGGACATTCGAAATTGAAATCACATATTTTCTAAATATATTAAGTCCAAGCTAGTGCAGTTGGTATAGTGATTCCAAATATATATGGTTGCTAAGTAGAAATCATAAATAAACTATTCTTTGAGTCTTTCAGAAAATTTACCAAAATTGGAATCACATACTTTTTAAATCCAAATGATCCTAATAAGTCATAAAGCTAATATGATCCAAGAAAATTTATAGTTACTAAGTAAAATTTAAAAAATAATAGTCTTAGATACTTTCAGGAAATTTACCGAAATTGGAATCACATATTTTTGAAATCCATACAATCCAAACTAGTGCTGTTGCTATAGTGCTTCCAAATATATATGGTTGCTAAGCAGAAATCATAAATAAAGTAGTCTTTGAGTCTTTCATGAAATTTACGAAAATTGGAATCACATAATTTTGAAATCCAAATGATCCTGATAAGTCTTAAAGCTAATATGATAAAAAAAATCTATAATTGCTAAGTAAAATTCCAAAAATAATAATCTAAGACACTTTCATGAAATTCACCAAAGTCGGATTCGCATATTTTTGACATCTAGATGATCCCAATATGTGTAACTGCTGATGTGATCCAGAAAATACATGGTTTCTTGTCAAAAACTAAAAAAATAATGGTCTTTGAGACTTCCAGTAAATTTACCAAAGTTTGAACCGCATCTAAAAACAATTCCAAAACCTTTAGCACAATCTACATTAGTGGTACAATTACTTAGTCTACTTTCAGTTCCGTATTCCAAATAACATGAAAGGAGTTGTGTGACAAAGGTATCCTAAGGCTATCTGTGTAGCCCGGCCCCCAGGGGCACTATTCAAATTCTGAATCCTTTACGCACAATCTACATTGGCAGGGCAATAACTCAGCCAACTTATACCTGTATTCCAAATAACCTGAGAGGAGTTGCGTGACAAAGGAATAATGTACCCTTAGGCTGCCTATGTACCGGCCCCAGGGGCGCTATTCAAATTCCACAACCTTTTGCACAATCTACATTGACAGGGCAATTACTGAGCCAACTTTCAGTTAAGTATTTCAAATAACCTGAGAGGAGCTGCGTGACAAAGGAATAATGTACCCTTAAGCTGCCGATGAAGAACGGTCCCCAAGGCACTACTCAAATTCCAAAACCTTTGGCACAGTCCCCACACACAGTGCAATCAATGACACAAGTTTCATCTTTCTAAGTCCAGTGGTTAGTGACATTATCCTGGACATTACTAACGTACATACATACGTACGCCGAACAGCAAAACAATATCCTCGCGCTTCGTTGAAGCGCGGGGATAATAATCTGAACAAAAATGATTGCGTCCAAAAATTTTGTTTTTATATTATAAACATTATACGGTCAACTTGACATCGAATCAATCATAACCTAAATTCGAAAGCTAGCATTCTTAAAGGTTTCACAGAAAACAGTTCACTTATATTCAACACATAAACAGAAACACTACACGCCCTACTTTTTAGGCAGCGACTGACAATGTCATTAATTGAACAAGAAGAAAGCTAAGCTTCTGTCTGAAGTAAATGTCAATCACAGATGTCATATTGGTCGTGGCCATGTCAAATTTTGTTTTTAACATTACACATACCAAGTGACAATTCCATTGATTTGGAACAACTCTTTTTGAAACATGTGCAATCTTCTATAGAAAGTATACAGTAGCACTTTGCCGATGTCATGAATGCATAGCCTTTCGTATGATCGCATCTGCATTTTGTATCAGTTAAAGCTGAGCCATTTTGCGCAACTATCTGTCCTTCCTCTTCACATATGGATTTCTTATAAATGCAGTCACTTCCATCCGCAGTAGAAAAGATTTTATGTTGAAAACGTTTGGTGTCACAAACAGCTCCGTCCAAATTGTATCGCCAAGATACTCTGAAACCTAATCAAGATTAAAAGCAGTCGCTATGTATTTAATTGCTAACAGAAAATTGTGGCAAAATATAACACAAATCTTAAACAGAAAATCTTAAATCTGTCTTGGAATACATTTATAACAAGAGTACATGTGTCGTCTGTACATTCAAATGCTTCATGAAGCTTTATTATCACAAGTTCCCAGTTACATTCCACTAATTACCATGGGTAAAATTAGCTGTAAAATCATATAACATCTATAGAAATTAATTTATTTCTTTTACAATCATGTCTCATTTAAATATCTTTTATTGTCTTTAATAATTTGCTTACATTCGCTACATTAACCCTTTTCTTAAATTCTTTCACAAATAATGTTAATGTATCAATTGATCCTAACCTTTGTTTTGATACATAATATGCCTTGTAAATAGAAAAACTTAGAATCGTCAGAAAATAGCTATAAGGAAAATAAACTTGATCAAACATTTTTTAACCAAGTATTAAATGTTTCAGTGATATCTGTGAGTTTATGTTACACAAAACAAGTATCTCGTGCATTTTTGCCCAATATTTTCTCATGAGTACATGAAATAAAATAATGATCATAATCTTCCTCCAGTCCACACAAGCTACAGTTACTATCGCTACATATTTTCCATTGATATAGAAGCTTTTAACCAATAGATGGTTCATATTTTTTCTCTGTCAAAATATTGTAAAAAGTCTTATTCAAAAGTTTTCCCAAGTCAATACAAACATTATACAACATAAACTTTTGTTTTTTAATGTTAACCACATATTTGATTGAGTTTTCTGACGATAATTTATCGAACCATTTTTTTGGTATCGCTTTTCGAATAGTGGTTAATTCAGACATCCAGTTCGTTTTACATTTTAATTTTCTCAAAATAAATTTTTGTGATATATCTCCTTTATCCCCATATCCCCAATTATATCATTCACATTTATTAAATTACTATCAATCCAGTTAGTAAAAACATTGTCTTATCATTTAGATTAAACATTTATTATTCTAAAGTACTTGCCTTCGTATGTCTATAAATGTACGCGGTGTTTTTGTCCCCACCCCAACCACAAATGTTCCAAGATTTAAAGACTTCTTTATAAAACAAAGAAATGTTCTTGAAAATATCATTCAGTCTAAAATCTGCGTTATTTGTAAGGAAAACCAACCAATTAGTCACAAAGTTACTAAAGTATTTTAACGATATGATTTTCCAGTTTGAAAACGGGCCGTTAATTAAAAGTTGTACCCAAGATGCATTTAAGGCCAAGAAATAGCTCTTTATATCTATCATATTCAATCCCCCTTTTCATAAGGTTTAATAAGTACATTTCTTTTAACCTTGTCTGGTTTGTCGTTCCAAATATATCTTCAATTTCTTTGATATATTTTTCAGGAATAGTATAAGCAGTAACTACAAACGTGAAAATTGGCAATAGCATTGTTTTTATAATCAAAATCTTCCCCATGATAGTTAGATTTCTTTTCTTCCATGACCAAAGTAACTTTTCCAGTTTTAATAATCTATTTTCCATATTGTTTTGTAAACTTTCTTCTTTGTTATGACCAAAGAATATACCAAGAGCCTTAATAGGTCCCTCGGTCCAATTAATACCACCAATACTATCTCTGCAGGACTTAAGTTTACCTATCCACAACCCTTCAGTTTTGTTCCTATTCAATAATAATCCGGAAAATGAGCCAACAATTTGTACATGTGTGTATCTAATTCATCGCTAATTCTACATCGATTTTTCATTCACAGAAAACTTTCGTGTCATCTGCTAACTGTGATTTGTTTAAAGTAGTTGACTTCCTATCTAATTTTATACTAATCGCTTTAATACTAGAGTTACCTCGTAATCTTAATACCATAATTTCTGCATCCTTGTCTAATACCTCTAGAGTTAGGACAAAATGTTCATGTCTACATTCAGAAGTAATATCGGACGATAATTTTCGAGTAAAAGTGGATCTCCCTTCTTATAAAGAAGATTTAGCACACACGTTGATCTTTTTGATAACCTTGATTAAGAACCAACATTATAATAAACTTTAATTCTATCCAATATTTCCTATAAAATTCGACATTTAGTCCATCTGAAACTGGCAATGTATTCAGTTTCATCTCAAAAATTGCATCAGAGCATTCGAGTACAGTCATTTCCGCTTCACACACTACTTTGTCTTGCTCGTCTAATTTTACTTCGCGTTTTGTATCAAATATATACTGATCGCTCAATTTTTTATCCAGATTCGCGGAAGAGTATAAGGTTTGATAAAAATTTCTAATGCATGAAAGTATTTAATTTTAACAATGTTTGATCGGTAATATCTCCATCGCCCCTCCTTAGTTTATTTATCGATTTCCTGATCTGATGTTGCTTTTCTAACCCAAGAAAATATTAAGTATTTTTCTCTCAATATTCAACCCATATCTCTCGTGACCTGATCTGAGCCCCTTTAGCGTTTTGTTCTTAAATTTGTCCACTCTGTTTTTCTAATTCTTGGATATCTCTATCAAGAGTACACGACTCAACATTATGACTATTTTTGTATTAAATTTATTTTTGTTAATTCTTTCTCAAGTAGTCTCAAATTTTTCCTAGTGATTTTTTCTTTTATACTGCAGTAAGTCATAGTTACCTCCCTCACCTCAATTTTGAAAATATCCCAAGCTATTTGAATGTTTCTAATATTGGACAAATCTGAGAAATGATCATCTATCAATTTACTAATCAATTTAATGTAATCATTATCTTCTAATATAGATGAGTTAATTTTCCAGTATCCCTGCCACTTTTCTGTAGACTCAGTGCGAAATTTAATAATTACCCCTTGATGATTATCAATCCAATCAATAATAGGAGGCTTAATCTTACATTGTACTATAAAAGAAATAAGTCATGTTTTACTAGAAGAAAATAAATTCTACTTGCTTGAGACTGATCTTTTCTACGCCAAGTGAACTGTTGTTTTTCCTCATTTATCGATCTCCATATATCTATCAATTTAAAACCATAAACGGATTTGTTTTCATCTGTATCTAACCTATAGCTTTTTCTATCAATATTACGTAAAGACTCATTAAAGTCCCCCGTAACTATCGGAACCACAATACATCTCTCTTTAAGAACTTTATCTACTTAAAAAAAATGAGTTTCTATTGGCCTTACAATTAGGCCCATATAAACACAAAAGTCTATATATACAATTATCAATTTTAGTATTAAGCATCACTATTCTACCATCATCGTCTTAAAAAATATCTATAACCCTAAAGTTTAAAGATTTTTTAATTGCTATAGCAACACCTCTAACAGCATTTAAGTCCCATGACTACAGTATACTTCAAATTCTGTTTCGTTTCTTACTTCAAATTCATTTTTTATCGAAATGGGTTTCTTGTAAAAATCAAAGTGATGGAAAGCACCACTGGAATGATTGCAACTGTAGTTGTGTAGAATTTTAAATGGAATTTTGATTTTTTCTCTGCTATGTGAGATAAATTACAATTAATGTATTCCTCTTTTCCTGAAATATTGAGTATTTTTTTTAATTCAAAATCTATGTACATTGTGGGGTACGAAGAGAATTTTCAATAAGAGTTCAATGTGTTTAAGTGATAACTTTTACTAAAATATTTGTTATTTGATCGTAATTTTACTTGACATGATTTAAGAAATTAAGATTCACGCACATGTCTGAGTCAACATATAATCCTAAGGTTTTTCTCGAATAATGATTCCATTAAAGAAATAATCGTCACATTAGTAAATGCAATAAATTAATTTAAAAGTAAAGTTCCCAAGAATGGATGATAACTCGCTACCCTAATAATTGTAATTTTTGTTTTGTTTTTCAATTTGAAATTTCCATGTGAATTGATAGTTTGAGCCTAATTTCTTTTTTACTGTAATTCATTTTTAAATTTAGATGTATCGAATTTGGTTTTTTTGGTCTTCGTTTTGATCGATATTAATCAAATTTGGTTTATTTTCAGTTTGAAGCGTCTTTAAAGCATGAAATACTAATTGCACTGAATATTCATTTGACTGGTTTCACAGCATCAGACGGTAAGTGACGTTGACATTATCATTATCATAATCATTATCATTATCACTGCTGACAGAACAAATGACTGAAAAGACCAATGTCAGTCGTTTTTTAACTGCAAAGGACGTTTTTTTGACTGTAAATGACTGCAAAAATAATTGCAAATGACTGCAAACGTTGTGTCAGACAAATTATTTGCTGCTATGGTTGAAATATGACTGTCTCAACCTCACTTGCCTGTGTTGTGGCAGTAAAAATCTATTTGTGACACCTTTTTAAAGTTTTGTTCATGTCAGTCGATTTTTTACTGTTAAAACGTTTTTTGCGTTATCAAAATCTGGCTATTTACCTGGGTTGTGATAGACTAAATATGACTGCATCAGCGTTTTACATGTTGTCGCAGACATATTTCGTTGAATCAAACATCATGTGATCTGTTTAACTTTTTGGGTGTTAAGATTCAAATAATTTAATTGAAAAAATAATTTGTTATAAAATAAAATAAACGCATGGAGAAAACTTAATTCCCTCAGATTACTTAGAAAATATACAAGTAATACAACATGTAATAAGTAACCTATTTCATATGTATTTGACTTTTTTACTTCAATGATTTACTTAAATGATTTTGGCCATGACACCTCCTTAAATGCGTTATTTCCGTACATACAAAAACCTTTAGGATTACATCACATTCGAACTAAACTATATTCCATTCCTTTGTGTAAGCTTAGCTCACTCCACAAAAAAGCAATGGAGCAACAAATCAAGAATTTTAATTCAGCTTAATACAAACTCGCTGCTGTGGTATCGGATATTGCTTCTCACAGATTATTCAAACCAGTTCGCATCCATAACGACGAATCTCACCAAAGGTCGTTCCTCAAAGTTAACTTTGTTAATAAAGGCTTGGATGCCATAAATCTCAGCAATATCCTTTACCACAAAACAGTAAAATCTAAAATTCCTCCATATTTCAAAGACCAAACTGTTCCACTTATTTCTTATTCTTATACAAAACCCATTGCAACCAAGATTTTCAATTACAAATGGGCATTGCGGGACCTTAATTCCTATGACCTCAAGTCTAAACCCCGGGACTGCTCCTGTTCGACATCTCCATTCAATTATAGTCCTGTGGATCATGTTATCACTGGAGATCTAAAACTAGTTGATAATCAAAAGCCAAAAATATGCTAGCTAAAGGCCCCAAATACCGAGAACCTCAGCCAATTAATTGGAAATATAATTTCAAATTACTTATGGATTCTGTTGAGGACTATGCCAGAAAATGGACTTCAAAGGAACAGGAGCCTGCTGACACACTTTCAGAGTGGGTGAAGGCTATTAGGTCAATGATACAAATCAGAATTAAACGCCTCCAAGGGTCTATGAGCACTAAAGCTAAATCCATCTTTAAAGACCCTAAGGTTGTTGAAAACTTGACTCGCCTCCATGACAAATATGTAGTTGTCCCAGCTGACAAGGCCCCCAATAACATCGTTTTTGTTTGTAAGAACTATTACTTTGAGAGTCTTAGAAACGAATTGGGAATAGATAACACTGCGGGTAACCCAACTTATACACCGACCACACTCACTAAGCAGAAAGTCCTTGATAACCACAAGACCGTTCTTCATTCCTTTGGCATTTCTACAAAGGATGAAGAAATGGACCTTCCTGCTCTTTATTGGATTCCTAAACTACATAAGAATCCTTTTAAACAAAGGTACATTGCTGGGTAAGCTAATTGTTCTACAAAACCTCTTTCAAAGATTTTAACATCCATATTGACATGTATTAAAGAGGGCCTTCAAAAATACTGTGAAACATCATATTCCACCCGTGGCGTCAATCAGATGTGGATTCTTAAAAACTCCAAAAATTTACTTCAATATCTAAAATCAAAATCTTTGGCTACATGCAACAGCATAAAAACTTTCGACTTCTCTACACTCTACACTACCATACCACATTCTCAATTAAAAGTTCGCTTAAAGCAACTAGTTCATCAATTTTTTTCAATAAAAATGGGACACGCAGGTATAAATTTCTTGTTCTAGGTAAAGAAAAGTCTTATTTCGTGAAGAACCACTCTGATTCTGACAAAAAGTATTCTGAAGATGAAATTAAAAACATGTTAGATTTTCTCATAGACAACATATTCGTTGAATTTGGCGGTCTAATTTTTCAACAAAAAATCGGCATTCCAATGGGAAGCAACTGTGCTCCTCTCCTCGCCGATCTGTTTCTGTACTCATATGAAGCGGACTTCATTCAAGGGTTACTACGCGAAAACAGAAAGAAACTAGCCCAATCCGTTAATTTCACTTTTCTTTATATAGATGAGGTGTTGTCGTTAAATAACGACAAATTCCAAGACTTTCTACATCTTATCTATCCCAGTGAGCTTGAAATTAAGGATACTACAGATACACCAAAGTCCGCTTCATATTTGGATTTGTTTCTTGAAATAGACTATGAGGGGCGCTTGAAGACAAAACTTTATGGCAAACGTGATGACTTCAGCTTTCCTATTGTTAATTTTCCGTTCTTGAGTAGCAATATACCAGCATCGCCTGCATATGGCATCTACGTTTCTCAGCTTATCCGATTTTCACGGGCATGCGTGAGTTACCCTGACTTTCGACAAAGAGAATTACTGCTGTCACAAAAGCTTCTTAACCAGGGTTTTATCAGGGATAAGTGATAAGTTGATGTCATCACTTAAGAAATTTTACGGTCGTCATCATGAATTGATTGACCATAACAGTGTTCCAATATCTAAGATGATGTTGGACCTGTTCCCACTGTCGTAACTTTTCATGTGCCTCCACCGGATTGACTTTGTTGAACTTCACGACGGGTGCCGTATACGGAGCAGGAACTGCTTACCCTTCCGGAGCACCTGGGTTCACTCCTGGTTTTTATAGGAGTTAGTGTTGTTCATTGTTTTTTAGTTTTCTGTGTTTATTTGTTGTGCTTGTGGTTGTTCATTTGTCTTCCCGGGTTTGTCTGTCCAATGGATTACGTTTTTGTGATTGCTCCTTAGGTATATTTGTCCTTTTTCAGGAAATATGAGTTGTTATGACAATGTCCACCTAAAAAATATAAATAGCAGACAACTTGCTGTGATTAGAACGGTAGGATGTGTAAAGGTATCTTGCAGTTATTTAGATAAACTCAATAGCAGTACACGAGAGGCGTGGTTTAAGAATTTTCAACTAATAAGATTTCATTGATTATTTAATAGTTCAGGATGAATTAATACATATATCCGCATTTTTTAAAAACTTATGCAAAAACATATATAGAATTTTAAAATAGAAAATAACATTATCTTTCATGCATTGTGCTGTCGATTGTCTGTAATTTATTTTATTTTATTTATCTATTTTTTTTACACATAATGAGAATTAAATCCAATTATAAAGTCTGTTAATGAACATAATGAAATTTTAATAATATATATCTATTACATTAAGAATTTCTGAAATCTAATGAATTAACAAACTGTTCACCATATATTATAATAGCGTTAAATATTTTATATATAATCAACACAAATTGTTTTTAAGACATTCAGTCATTAAAATTATTAATTTAGGATCTTATTATATTCTATAATATATAAATTGTTTTCCATTTTAACTTATTGTTTTATTTAAATACCGTTTAGTTATTTAAAAAGTACGACTTTGTAATTATATGACAATTAATTCTTCTTGTATTAAATTAATCTACTCATGCAGTTTCATCACTTGTAGAATTCAGAACTTCTAAACGCTGACGTAAGTTTATACCTTTCAAATTGCCAGGTTATAATTAATTTTAAAGGACAAGAAGTGTCAGCAGGTGTCAAGTAAACGTCCTGTAAAAAGTTGTAAAACAACAGGTGGCTGGTAATGTGATCATGATACATGTATTTTTTAATTTATTTCAAGGTGTGTACATGACTGAAGCTATTTAAACAGCTCCTTAAATAATAAAAAAAATGATGAGCCTATATCAGTAATTGTTTTATTCAATGCCAAGAGTATATTATATTATAAAAAAAATCTTATGTAATTCATGCTTGGTATTTATATGTTAATAAATAATTCTACCTTCAATTTGTAGATCTTTAAAGAAAGATATATTTTACCAAATAAAAGAATATCAATAAAAAATGAAATAATAATAGTAAATTTAAAGAATTTATCATAAAAAGTAAAAATTCTCCACAAGTAACGATTAGTTTCTCTTTCATCTTTTTTTTTTAATTTTTTTACTTTGTGCGAAACAGTGAAAAAAAACTGTTAATCCTTTCCTTGAAATTTTATTTTGTGCATTTACAGACTGTATAAATGGATTAAATCAATTAAGCCCTTTACTTTATAAAAAATGTGTACAAAATAAATAAATAAATAAGTTATTAAAATAAAGACAATCAAAGACAAAATATATGGAAGATAAATTGTTATTTCTATTATAAAATGCGATATAAAATTTATCTGCATAATACCTTTAAAATATGGATATATTTATCGATTCAACCCATATTTTTTTTTATTAATCAATGGATTATCATTCATCACTGAGCTATTAAAAAGTCAATGAAATCTTATTAGTTAAAAATTTCTAAATTACGCCTCTTGTGTACTACAGTTAAGTTTATCTACATAACTGCGAGATACTTTCACACTTCCTACTGTTCTAATCACAGCCAGGTGTCTGTTAATTATATTCTGCAGGTGGATGCTGTCATAAAAACTCATATTTTATAAAACATATTAATTTCAAAGTCATAAAGTTATAAGTCAAATACACATGAAATAGGTTACCTATTATTTGTATATTTTCTTAGTAATCCGAGATCAATACAATTTTCTCCACGCGTTTATTTTATTTCATGACCGATTATTTTTTCAATTAAATTATTTGAATCTTAATACCCAAACAGTTAAACAGATCATCTCATGATGTTTGATTCAACGAAATATGTCTGCGACAAGATGTAAAACGCTGATGCAGTCATATTTAGTCTATAATAACCCAGGTAAATAGCCAGATTGCGTTGTGAAAAAAAAACCTTTTAACAGTACAAAATCGACTGGCATGAACAAAAAAGATTGCCACAAATAGATTTCTACTGCCACAACACAGGTAAGTGTTGTGTCAGCTAAAATGTGTCTGACCCAACGCTAGAAAAGGTTGAGGCAGTCATATGTCAACCATAGCAGCAAAACGTTTGTCTGACACAACGTTTGCAGTCATTTGCAACTCTTTTTGCAGTCATTTACGTTCAAAAATGTCCTTTGCAGTTACAAAACGACTGAGGATTCGTCTTTTCAGTTATTTGTTCTGTCAGCAGTGTATTATTATCATTTCATATTTGTATCGTCAAAAGTGATTGGGTTTTAGTAGTGTATTTTTTACTTATGAAATATGACTATCGGGGAAACTTCCCAGGAAAAAGTAAAAGAAAATGGGGTTGAATTTGATGAGAATCAGATTGAAAAGATGATTAAGTTTTTTACACTTCATGGTAAATATAAAGTTGTAACTACTGAGGAGTATAATTTGTTGTCGAAATCTAAACCAGTTAAACAGGAGTTGAAGTACGATGCACCTCGGTTTACACGTACTCCTAAGGCTAGTGCTGATATTCCTCCAGAGAGCCCATCACCTCCAGTTCCAACTAGAAACCCCCAAGATAGTTTGAAATATCAGGGTGAATTTTGATTTTAGTAATTTGAGTCGGAATGCTTATTTAACTTCCCCTATTTATCAGAGGCTAAGGTTACCAACATTTGCTGGTGATCCTAAAGGTGAAACATCCTTTGATGTTTGGAATTTTGAAGTGAAATGTTTATTAAGGGAAAAGTTATATCCTGAATTGATAGTGTTGCAATGTATGCGAAATTCATTAAAGGGTCAAGCACGTAGTTCATTGCTTACGATCCCTGCAAACGCCACACCACAGGAAGTATTAGACATGTTAAAGGGTATTTATGGTTATGTTTTCTCTAATGAAACCCTTTTGCAAACATTTTACACAGAAAAGCAAAAGGAATGTCAATCTGTTGCTGAATATGGCATGAAATTAGAAGATATATTGCAAAAGGCTTAAGAAAAGCGTAAGATAAGTCACAAGGTCAGGACTGATATGTTAAAAACCAAGTTTTGGTCAGGTATTAGAGATCCTATATTAAAGAATGCTACTAGGTACATGTATGATATTGCCGCCGATTTTGACAAGTTTCGAAAGGCTGTTAGGGAAATAGAGCTTGAATTTGAGTTATCTATGCCACCCAAAACTACTGTTATGCATCAGCCAGTTACTACTGATCCTAAGTTTGTTCAGTTTATGGATGAGATGGAATCATTTTCAAAAAGGTTAAATTCTTTGGAGAGTGAATTAATGAACACGAAAGAAGCTAAACCGGTTAACTATCAGAGTCAGTCTTATAGTAACTATAGAGGTACTCACTTAAATAGAGGAAGGTTTAACCCCAGACAAAATAGGGGATTTAATACTTTTAGAGGATTTGAGGTATGTATAACTCAAATGCAGGAGGACAGAGTCAGGATTTAAACTTGAATTAGTCTCTGTTGAAGGGCAAAATAGAGACAAAAATTTTAAAAGCCCTAAAGGTAAGCTAAGTAATAACAAAACATTGTTGGAAAGAATGGTAGGTATAAAAAATGAGTCTGATATTTTTGTTAACTTTTTGAAGTGTAGAGATTTAATAGACAGTGGGTCTATGATTTCGACAGTGTCAGAACATGTACAGTTAATGAAGCCAGTACCTGAGGTGAAACCTGTAGAAGAATTTCAGTTATTGGTTAATGCAGCCGGAGGATCTAAACATCCCTATAAGGATATGTTGAGGTTTAGGTAAATATACCATTTATTCATAGAGATCTTTTACTAGTCCCTATGTTAGTTGTCCCTTTGTCAGAATATAATGAAAAGATTCCTATTATTGTTAGGACTAATATTCTAAGGTTGAGTAAAGATTTACTGAATATTTCAGATGAAGAAATTATAGTTCCAAAACAGTAGGATACAGCATTTTCTGTTCTTCAAAGTTGTTGTTCGGGTGTGGTAAGGTCTGTGAATAAACGTCCTTTGAAATTACAGCCATCATCAGTAATGACAATTTCTGGTCTGGTTCGATTAAAGGGTACACCTGAAGATTATAATACTTTAGTTACTGAGAATTGGAAAGGTTGTTTGTCCTAGGGTTGTTTCGGTTAAGAGGAATGGTAAGCAAAAGGTGCCAGTTAGAATTTGTAACATTTATGCGAAGCCTATTATTATTAAACCAAAGACGACCCTTTGTGAGTGAAGTGACGTTAAGATGGTTTTCAGGTAGATAATAGTGGCTGAGATTCAATATCAGAGGAGACAAAAATACAGCCAGATAAATCTGGTTTAAAGGAATTTGGTATTTAAATCCGAGATGATTTGCCGGATGATGTTACGACAAAGTTAAACAGTTTGTTAGGCAAGTGGAAATCGATTTTTTATACTGGACCGACAGATTTGGGTTTTACTACTTTGGTTGAGCATGATATAAAGTTAACTGACGAAACGCTTTTCAAGGAACCATTTCGGCGTATGCCCCCTTCACTTTTTGAAGAAGTCCGTGAACATTTGAGGGAAATGTTGGAAGCAGGGGCTATAAGAGAATCATCTAGTCTTTTTCCAGTAACGTGGTTTTAGTAAGAAAACCCGATGGTTCATTACGTTTTTATAGATTTTCGTAGGTAAAACATGCGAACTATAAAGGACGCTTATGCTTTGTACAGAATCGATGAAACATTAGCTTGTTTGACCGGAAGTAAATATTTTTCTCAGTTATATTTGCGCTCGGCTTACTGGTAGTGTAATCTGAAGGAATCTGATCGATACAAAACCGCTTTTAACTTAGAACCCCTTGGGTTTTATGAATATAATCGGTAAGCGTTCGGGTGAACTAATGCTTGTGCAACATTCCAGAGACTTATGGAGAGGTGTATGCGTGAGCTTAACCTCATAGAATGACTGACTTATTTGGACGATATTGTCATATTTTCGAAGACCGCTGAGGAACACTTGTGTAGATTGGAATCTGTTTTTGATGGATTGAAGAAGAACGGGTTAAAACTTAAATGTAAGAAGTGTGAGTTTTTTTAGAACAGAAATCAAGTACCAAAATAAAGACCGACCGAGATAAATTTGCCGCTGTTTGTAATTGGCTAGAAATTCAGAAGGGGAAATGACTCAGAAGATTTTTGGGATTTACCTCTTATTATCGGAAGTTCATCAAGAATTACGCAAAGTTAGTGAAGCCGCTGAATGATTTGTTGATTGGACATCAGAATAACAGAAAAGCAAAGCGGAAAAAGAACGGTAAGGTCAAGCCAACACCTTGGAAGTGGGGAAAGGTACAACAAGACGCCCGGGAAAAGATTATTCAGGTATTAAGTAAACCACCAGTTTTAGCTTACACTAATTATAGTTTACCCTTTATTTTGAATGTTGATGCCAGTGGCGAAGGTTTAGGTGTTATTTTGTATCAAAAAACAAGGTGGTGTTGAGAGAGTAATTGCATTAGCTAGTCGTGGTTTGCGAGCAGCTGGAAAGATATACCCTGCACACAAGCGAGAGTTTTTAGCACTAAAGTGGGCAGTTACTGATAAATTTCAGGATTATTTATATGGTTACAAGTTTGAGGTTCGTACAGACAACAACCCTCTTATATATGTTTTTAATATCGTATATAGGAGTGGAGTTTCGATGCAGATCCGCTCTTTAGATTAAATTATAAGAAAAGGGAATTGTTTTCCGGTACTATCAAGGCCATACATGATTCAATATTAGTTTCTCATACCAGTTCTCCTATCGAATGTGTACTGATATTACTAGGGTTATAGATCTGAAGAAGTCTGGTCAGAGGCCTGGTAAAAGACAAATTGGTTGTGACACGCCACGTGTACATAAGTTATTATATGATTGGGAAAAACTTGTTTTGAGAGATAACATCTTGTATAGGGTTAGTAATCTGAACGGAGAAACTATACATCAGTTAGTGCTACCAGAGAATTTTAGGGAGGTCGCTTTAGTAGGGCTGCATGATGATGCTGGTCATCAAGGCAGAGATCGTACATTAAATTTGGTTAAATCTCGGTTTTATTGGCCTGGAGAAACTAAAGATGTGGAGGAGAAAGTGTCAATTTGTCCTAATTGTATTTTACGAAAGTCTAAGAGTCATAATTCCGCGTTGGTAAATATTGAGACACATCAACCCTTGGAGATGATTTGTTTAGATTTTTTATCTTTGGAACCGTCAAAGGAGGGTTTCGAAAACATTCTCGTCATAACTGATCACTTTACTAGATATGCTATGGCAATACCCACGAGAAACCAGACTTCTAAAACTATTGCTAGATGTCTTTGGGAATCGTTTATTCAAAACTACTCTTTTCCAGCTCGTATACATAGAGATCAAGGTCGTAATTTCGAATCCAGATGTATTGCCGAATTATATCAAATTTCTGGTATTAAGAAATCTAGAACAACCCCTGCGCATCCTTCTGGAAATGGTTAGTGTGAGAGGTTTAACTCTACTCGTCTTAGTATGTTAGGAACCTTGAGTGATGAACAGAAGTCAGATTGGAAGAATTACGTAGCTCTACTGGTTCATGCTTACAATTCGACGAGACATGAGAGCACAGGGTTTTAGTCCTCACTTTTTGATTTTCGGTTGGCATCCTCGTCTCCCACAACCAGATCTCAGCATACCCGTTTACATTGTAAAGCCAGAGTATTGTAAGGGTAAGGTTAACACTAGGACAATTCATAGGAACTTGTTGCTGCCATCTATTCACTGTATACTGAGGAGTTGATAGAAGAAACCAAGAAAAGATTGAATCTCGGGATATCGAGTGTCTGAGTGTGAATCAGAATCTCGTATGAATAAGACTGTAGTTGAAGATATAGATAAGATACATAACCATTCGGATGATGGGTTTATACCATTTTGTATCAAGTGTACCCATAGACAGTCACTGAATCATTTGGCTACAGTGTTCACTCCAAATTCGATAAAACCTTTTTCAGGGACGGTAGATAGATATTATGAGTCTCTTCCAATATTACAAATAGAGACTATGGGTACTAGAGAGATAAATGGTTCAGTGAGTACGTCTGAGACAACTGGTTCTTCTAGAAGTCGAAATTCGGAGGTAAGCAATGATTTGTCAAGATCGTTAGTATCTGAAGGTTTGACACAGTCAAATGAACCTAATGTTCAGTCCGCCTCGTTTGCGTCGTACAACACGTCAAACATGTATCCCAAACATATATGGAGATTTTATATATTTTTAGTTTGTAGTTCTTTTATTTACTTACTGTGCATAGAGAGGCACTTGCCACCTATGTATCACTTCATACAATGAAAGAAACTATAATCTGATTAATTTTATGTTTTAGGTATGTTTAGGAATTCATAAGTTTTTGCTTCAAATCTAGGTCGTTGTTAAGAATGCTGCATATAATTCCAGGTGGTATATTGAAATCTTTGTGTGATCGTGTGGAGGAATTAGTTCAGTCAGATCATCCTTCTATTGTGTATTTTATTGCTGGAATTCCAGATGTGTGTACATTATTTCGTAGGAAAAATTATCTTTACGAGGAATCTTTTCTCGATTTGAAAATGGATCATGTTTAACATTTGATCAACACTATATCTGAAGTTGAGAAACGTATGATTCTGAAGTGATGTAAAGTAGTTTTTGCAACTATTGCTACAATGAGTTTTCAGAAGTGGAATATGCATATAATTTCAATTGGTAAAACTAGGTACTTGAAATATCAAGACAAATATAGTAAGATGCAAAAATGGCAAAAAACTTCGACATATATATTCATTGTTAATTGACAGAGTTCATCCATCGAAATCTTTCTGTGCATCTTGAAGTCGACACATAGAACGTATTCTTGGCTTAAATGAGCATAAATTGTTTTAGAAAATTTTAATATTTTATAAGTTTGTTTCAGTTTAATTCGGGGACGAATTATTTTCATGGAGGGGGAATATGTCACCGGATGTTTGATTTTTTATATTAAATTGTTATTAATTGATTATATTAAATATTTGCGTTTTTCATTTTAATTGTTTTCATATTCATCATTCATTACATGTATGTCCATGTGCCATGTGATCCGTTTTCATCATATTCATCATGACGCAAGACTGATGGGGTTTTCTACTTGTAGTCACCAATGCATGTTAATGATGTATCCAATAATACATCTTATAATATCACATTATACGCATGTTTTGCACGCACAATTTTAACCTCAAAATTTTATTAGCTATTGTCACCGCATTATTTTGTGTTTTATAAAACTATGTTGTATCATGTGTTTTTTTTGTTATTCATTATAAGTCATCATATTCATCATAAATTCATATTCATATTCATATCAGTATACAGACATTGACGACAGACGAACTTTTATATACTAAATCGAGCACACCTTTAAATGCAAATTAACCTGTTTTACCTGTGTAAATTCTTACATGAGCCTTCTTATTTCATTCTGTTTAAAGGCGTGGAACAGCGCAAAGGTGCAAACCTTTGACATTATATTGCAGAATAAAACATTTCAATCACATTGTAATTATTTAATGCCGAAAGGTTAAAATAACCGGCAACAAATTGGAGGCTCCAGCGAGATGTCCTTAATATTCTGTAACTCCAAAACCACTAGTATTATGTTGTCAGCTTAGTTAAGGCTCAACGACTTATATGTTATTACTAAATCATCACTAGTTTTGTTTGTTAGTCTGGCTCTACGAAAGTTTTTGCGTGTTGTATTTAATCTTCATTAGTTTGGCCCAACGACAGAATTTTACGCTTGTTAATATAAATTCAACGACTGTGTAAAATACAAACGCCGACTCAACTTTAATTACGTAATTATATACAACATGTAGTTGACCGATTAACCAGAAGGTGATTTACCTGTATCTATTTAATTTGTTTCTTCTACGAAGAGTTTGTTGAATGAAAACTACTGCAACATGTTTCTTGTCAGCTTGCAATTTTAATAGTGGTAATAGACGTTGTATTTTATTACTCGAATTTCGTCTTAATTTCGATAGCGAGTTAATAGGATCAATTATGTAAACGAAAACAGCGCTGTGTGTGTATATATGTTGTATATATGTGGGATAGTTATATTGTTTCCGCCCGACAGTACATAAGGAATTATTTTCTTGTGATGCGCATACTTGTCCGTTTACTGATAGATAAACTCGTAATAGTACAGTGAACTCGAAGAGTTAGATAGGGAAGACCACCATGCATTGTTCCGGAATACAGACAGGACGTTAAAGTATTTTTTATGAACAGTAAATTTCAAAATTCAAAATGTATGTTTTTCTAATTTGAGATTTAGTACTTTTATGTGTTAATTTTGAATTTGCTTATATTTTTGATTTTTTGTAATTTGTTATTTGTATTTTTCAGTATGCATTTCTAAGCGTGCATGTACTATTAGATATCTGAATTTTCTGATTTCCTCTGCACTCACGAAATTGACTTTTGACAAAAGACGGAATCATTGGTAAGTTTTCATACTCATTATCATCACTCATTTTCATTCATTGTACTTTAGTGTATTTGTGTACTGTTTTTGACTTAGATACAAGGCATTTCTTGACGTATGGCAAGGGTGAAGATAAATCTTTTTCAAAACGAACAGATCAGATTGATAAGCATAATATTGAGAAGATGATCAAATTTTTACATGATCATACTCAGTATAGAGTTGTTACTGGTGACGAATATAAAATGTTTCAGAATCAAAGTACTCCAAAATCTGATATCAAATCAGAAAAAGATGAGAAGGTTCCTCCCAGACCACCTTCCCCCAATATTGAGTTTGGGAAGATACAACCTGTAACTCCTGTTAGACGAGATGTTAAGCCCAAAATTATCAAAACACATCATAGTTCATTTAATAACCAAGATCAGAGTGTTGTCAATTCAAATTTAGTAAATTGGCAAAGACCCAGAATTCCGATTTTTTCTGGTGATCAGAAAAGTGAGACAAGTTTTGAAGTCTGGAAGTTCGAAGTTAAATGTCTGATAAGAGAGGGTAATTATACAGATATTGTAATACTTCAGTCAATTAGAAATTCTCTGAAGGGTCAGGCGAGAGGTTTATTGTTGACTTTGCCTGAAACAGCGAATCCTAGTCAAATTGTTGAAAAACTAGAAGGCGTTTTTGGTAACGTTTATAGTAGTGAGGCTTTTTTACAGAAGTTTTATAGAGAAAAACAAGAGCCCAATCAAACAGTCGCAGATTATGGTATGAAACTTGAATCTATTCTACAGTCTGCAAACGAAAAAGGTCATATTAGTCCCGATTCTAAAAATGAGATGTTGAGAACAAAATTTTGGTCCGGCTTAAGTGATCCTCTTTTACGAAACGCTAGCAGACACAAATATGATACAGTTAAGAATTTTGACACTCTCAGAAGAGAAATCCGAGCGATCGAGTTTGATTTATCAAATTCTACGGGTTCCGCTGTTACTGAGAATATAGACTGTAAACTTTCAGATCAAATATCAGTTTGTCCGCGAGTAGTTGAAGTAGGGAAAACTGGAAAAAATAGGGTGCCTATACGAATTTTTAATATGACCGCAAAAGTTGTAGAAATTAAACCGAAGTCAGTTTTATGTGGTTTAAATGAGGGTAAAGTTTTAAGACATAGATCCAATGAGAGTAAAGGATATGAAAGAGAGAATAAACAGTCAGAGTTGGTGGAAGATGGTGAGATAAATTATAAGGAAATGGAAAAAGAAATAGAAAAACTTGGTATTAAAATCGATGAATTACCGGACGAACATACTAGAAAGCGACTCGTGCGACTAATTAACAGTTGGAAATCCGTGTTTTCTACTGTTCCTACCGATCTTGGTTTTACCGATCTCGTTGAACATGAAATTAAGTTGACAGATGAAACTCCGTTTAAAGATTCTTATAGACGCATACTACCGTCAATGTTCAATGAGGTTTGCGAGCACTTACAAGAAATGCTAGAATCGGGTGCTATTCGTGAATCGAACAGTCCGTTTTCCAGTAATGTTGTTTTAGTTCATAAGAAGGACGGTCTCTGCGAATGTGTATAGATTTCAGGAAGCTCAATAAGAGAACGGTAAAAGATGCGTATCCGCTTCCTAGAGTGGACGAAACTATCGATTGTCTTTATGGTTCGAAGTACTACTCAAAGATCTTTTAGTACCAACAACATATTGTAAATCACGTTTCGCAATTTCATATAAATAGAACAATTTTCCACCAGGTTTTGCAACTATTTTTACTCCCTCTAAGTTGATACACTTCCCTCTACTTGAAACATAAACAAAAGACTTCATGATCTGTTTAAAAATGCACTGTACAGAAACCTAAAAAACAGTACAGACTACGTAAAAGAGAATCTTGAAAATGTATGTGGCAAATGCCGCGCTACACCCGATTCATCGTTACATAAGTCACGGCCGTTAAAAATAAACATATTCACCATATCTGTCGGGTGGTTTAGTAACCCTAGAACTTCTACGTATAACAGGTTCGGACAAATCAACCCTTACATGTCCAGTCAAACTATCAGATTCTGTCGATTCACACAAATTATCTGTTCTTGACGACTCATGCAAACTGTCACCTCGTACACTTTCATTTATGTTTTCCGAAACCCCACTTTCACTAGATATCGACATTCTTGCATTAGCATTTTGACCATTTGAGTCTGATGTATTTGGAATTAAAACATCACTGAAATTTATATTTGAACTATTATTTTTAGAATTTGAACTTGTGACGTCAACTTCAACTGAACTAGTTTCATTAACCATGTTACTAGAGTCGAAATCAACAACAGATCTAGGTACAAATTCGGAAGCTAAAGGATTTAATACAGTGCGCCGATTTCGCTTTCGTAAACGCTCAGCGGGAACAATATATATCTCACTATCTGAACTATCTTCATCGGACATTTCAAAAGATTTGTTCATTTGACGATTCGATTCGCCCGACTCGCGAGTTTCCGAAATATCTAAACTTTGCTCACCCTGTCCACTAGGGGTTTTCCTAATAGTTTTTCTGACATCTTTAACCGAAACCTCGTTAGTCGAAAGAGAAATAATAGGCAATACTAGATTTCTATGTACGGTTCGCATTTGTTTCGTCCGTGTTCGCGTTTAAGTACATAAACTGGAATGTCGCGATCAGGTTCACACTGCACTATATATATTGATTTCGCTCCCATTTATTTGCGAGTTTCTGTTTTCCTCGTAAACTAATATTCTTTAACAGAACTCTGTCCCCAGGTTTCAAAACTGAATTACGTACTCGTAAATCGTATCGAGCCTTGTGACGTGTACCTCCTTTTTCTGCTTCGTGAGCGGCAGTCTTATATGCAAATTGAAGACGTTTCTCGAGTTTCTTCACGTATGAATCATGATCTTTTCCCGAAAAAAGACCTGTTTGCGTGCAGGGAAAAGCATCTATTGCTAGTCTTGGATGCCAACCAAACATAAGGAAATGCGGGTTATAGCCAGTACTTTCATGTTTTGTAGCATTATATGCATGTACAAGCGGAGAAACGTAACTTTTCCAGTCGGCCTTTTGTTCGTCCCTAGCATATTTAGAAGTGTCTGATTAAATCTTTCACACTGCCCATTCCCTTGTGGGTGATAAGGCGTTGTCCGAGATTTATGTATCCCTGGTATTTTACATAGTTCCTTAATAACGTTTGACTCAAAGTTACGGCCTTCATCGCTGTGTAATCTAGACGGAAATGAAAAATACTGTATAAAATGATGTAGTATATGCTGACTGATTTTTCGTCGGAATCGCTTGCGCAAAACGCGTAAAGTGATCTGTGACTACTAAAATATTTTAGAAATTTCCTTTTGATTTTTCCAGACTCAAGTAATCAATGCAAACTAACTCTAAAGGCTGAAATGACTTTATATTGACAAGACTTCCAGCTTTGTTTGTTTTTTATTTTCTTAAAAGACAGTTCACACATGTCAACACCTTATTTTCAATGTCCTTCTCCATACCAGGCCAAAAGAAACGAGATTTCACCAAGTACAATGTTCGGTCACGTCCCTGATGGCCGACATCATCATGAAGACCCTTAAGGGCTACACTGCGGAACGCATCAGGTAAGACCAATTGGTGCACTTTCTCAGACTGCAAAGTACAATTTCTGTATAGCACACCACCCTTAAGTACAAGTTTATCCCAATCATTCAAACACTTTCTCACTTCTCTGGGTTTTTGTGACAAAATACGCTTTGTAGGTTTTCTACCTGTCTGAAAAATTTCTATAACTCTACCTATGTTCTGATCAGCTCTCTGTTCATCATACCAGTTAATATCGCTCTTTAAATGACTAATAACTTCCGATTCTAGAGTACTGACATTCTCTGCTAATACCACACTCTCAATATAAGGATTCTCAGACGGCGAAACCGTAACAGACGCACAAACCGCTTTCACGATCTTACTACTGTAAATTTGGAAATTATTGCGATGTTTTTATTATTGCAAAAAATGCGACAGGGTTGTAATCGCAGTGATATAAACTTGCATTTTGGAATTGTTTATATGAATGAAGCAGGATTTTTCTCAATATCGCAAAAATTAAAATCGCATTTTGGTCTAAATTGACAAAATCGCAATAATAAATGCACGCAATAATTTCTGAATTGACAGTATCAATACTTTTCTCTTCCGGTAATACCCGTGATAGGATATCGGCATCGATATTTGTTTTTCCACTACGGTATGTAATAGTAAAATTATAATCGGCAAGAGTGTGGCTACCCAGCGTTGCGACGTTGCATCAAGCTTAGCCTTGTCTAAAATATACGTCAGAGGGTTATTGTCGGTCTTGACTTCGAAACGGTTTCCCATTAAATAATCGTGAAATTTATCCGTTACAGCCCATTTTAGAGCTAAAAATTCCCTCTTGTGAGCGGAATAAAGCTTCTCGGAACCTCTCAGTCCTCGACTAGCGTACGTAATGACACGATCACAACCGTTCTGATTCTGCGTATAATCAGCGTATGCCAATACTGGGTACGTCGTCAATTTTTCTATTATAATTTCACGTGCTATTTTCTGCTCTTCTTCCCATCTCTATGGAGTAGGTTTAGTCCTTCCTTTTAGCCTAGCTTTACCTTTGGTATTGGTCGAATGACCAATAAGGAGGTCATTTAAGGGTTTGACTATCTTCCCATAATCCTTAACAAACTTACGGTAATATGAAGTAAAACCTAAAAATTTACGCAACTGCTTTAAATTTGTAATCTCCGGCCAGTTTTTAACCCTTAGATTTTATCAAAATCTGGTTTTATTCCGTCCTGCGATACAACAAAACCTAAATATCGGACTTCCGTCTTAAAAAAAAACTCGCATTTACTACCCTTCAGTTTCAGACCATTCTCTTTTAATCGGCGGAAAACTTCGTCTAATCGTTCTAAATGTTCGTCTACAGTTTTTGAAAATATAATTACGTCATCCAAAAAAACGAGACATTCCCGTAAATGCATTTCACCCATGCACTTTTCCATAAGCCTTTGAAAACATGCAACTGCGTTTGTCAAACCGAAAGGCAACCGGTTACATTCGTAAAAACCTAGCGGTCCTAGTGAAAACGCTGTCTTGTGCTTGTCGGATTCTCGGATACCACACTGCCATTAAGCTGATCTTAAGTCGATCGTTGAGTAGTACTTCGAACCATAAAGACAATCAATAGTTTCGTCCACTCAAGGAAGCGGATACGCATCTTTTACCGTTCTCTTATTGAGCTTCCTGAAATCTATACACATTCGCAGAGACCCGTCCTTCTTACGAACTTACGAAAGTAGAAAATTTTCCAATCCTTTTATTTCAGGTACTGGCTTTAAAGACTTGACCATAGCTTCGGAGATTGTAGAAATCATGTAGCCACTATCTAACAAAGCTTTGCATTTAAAACTATTTATGTAAATATCCGTCTCATTTGCCTTTCCATCCATCCTACTATATAATAAGTTATCAATTTTGGCAGGGCTTCCTAGTCTAAATTTCGAGTCCCCAGTTTGCCCCACATCAGAGACTCCTACCGGTTTAATTATTCGCCTTCTCTCTTTGAAACCACTTGTTTATTAGTACATGTATTTTGTCCTCGTCCTCTACCATTCCAACCCGTATTATCCAGAGTTACAGCCCCTTTGACCTCGACCTCTGTAACCAAAATGACCCTGATCCTGACTTCTAGATTTACTAATTTTAAGTTCTTTAAGTTCCGTCTCCATTGATTCCATTCGTTTATTAAAAGCATCAAGTTTCTTTAATAACTGATTAAATTTCTCGAAATCAACAGAAATGGAATTTTGTTGAACTTGAGATTGAACAGTGGAACCCGTAGAATTTGATAAATCAAGCTCGATTGCTCGGACTTCTCTTCTGAGAGTGTCAAAATTCTTAACTGTATCATATTTGTGTCTGCTAGCGTTTTGCAAAAGAGGATCACTTAAGCCGGACCAAAATTTTGTTCTCAACATCTCATTTTTAGAATCGGGACTAATATGACCTTTTTCGATTGCAGACTGTAGAATAGATACAAGTTTCATACCATAATCTGCGACTGTTTGATTGGGCTCTTGTTTTTCTCTATAAAACTTCTGTAACAAAGCCTCACTACTATAAACGTTACCAAAAACGCATTCTAGTTTTTCAACAATTTGACTAGGAGTCGCTGTTTCAGGCAAAGTCAACAATAAACCTCTCGCCTGACCCTTCCGAGAATTTCTAATTGACTGAAGTATTACAATATCTGTATAATTACCCTCTCTTATCAGACATTTAACTTCGAACTTCCAGACTTCAAAACTTGTCTCACTTTTCTGATCACCAGAAAAAATCGGAATTCTGGGTCTTTGCCAATTTGCTAAATTTGAATTGACAACACTCTGATCTTGGTTATTAAATGAACTATGATGTGTTTTGATAATTTTGGGCTTAACATCTCGTCTAATAGGAGTTACAGGTGGTATCTTCCCAAACTCAATATTGGGGGAAGGTGGTCTGGGAGGAACCTTCTCATCTTTTTCTGATTTGATATCAGATTTTGGAGTACTTTGATTCTGAAACATTTTATATTCGTTACCAATAACAACTCTATACTGAGTATGATCATGTAAAAATTTGATCATCTTCTCAATATCATGCTTATCAATCTGATCTGTTCGTTTTGAAAAAGATTTATCTTCACCCTTGCCATACTTCAAGAAATAAATTGTACCTAAGTCAAAAACAGTACACAAATACACTAAAGTACAATGAATGAAAATGAGTGATGATAATGAGTATGAAAACTTACCAATGATTCCGTCTTTTGTCAAAAGTCAATTTCGTGAGTGCAGAAGAAATCAGAAAATTCAGATATCTAATAGTACACGCACGCTTGGAAATGCATACTGAAAAATACAAATAAAAAATTACAAAAAATCAAAATTATAAGCAAATTCAAAATTAACACATAAAAATACTAGATCTCAATTTATAAAAACATACATTTTGAATTTTGAAATTTACTGTTCATAAAAAAATACTTTAACGTCCTGTCTGTATTCCGGAACAATGCATGGTGGTCTTCCCTATTTAACTATTCGAGTCCACTGTACTATTACGAGTTTATCTATCAGTAAACGGACAAGTATGCGCATCACAAGAAAACAATTCCTTATGTACTGTCGGGCGGAAACAATATAACTATCCCACATATATACAACATATATACACACACACAGCGCTGTTTTCGTTTACATAATTGATCCTATTAACTCGCTATCGAGATTAAGACGAAATTCGAGTAATAAAATACAACGTCTATTACCACTATTAAAATTTCAAGCTGACAAGAAACATGTTGCAGTAGTTTTCATTCAACAAATTCTTCGTAGAAGAAACAAATTAAATAGATACAGGTAAATCACCTTCTGGTTAATCGGTCAACTACATGTTGTATATAATTACGTAATTAAAGTTGAGTCGGCGTTTGTATTTTACACAGTCGTTGAATTTATATTAAGCGTAAAATTTTGTCGTTGGGCCAAACTAATGAAGATTAAATACAACACGCAAAAACTGTCGTAGAGCCAGACTAACAAACAAAACTAGTGATGATTTAGTATCAACATATAAGTCGTTGAGCCATAACTAAGCTGACAACATAATACTAGTGGTTTTGGAGTTACAGAATATTAAGGACATCTCGCTGGAGCCTCCAATTTGTCGCCGGTTATTTAACCTTTCGGCATTAAATAATTACAATGTCCTTGAAAGGTTTTATTCTGCAATATAATGTCAAAGGTTTGCACCTTTGCGCTGTTCCACGCTTTTAACAGAATGAAATAAGAAGGCTCAGGTAAGAATTTACACAGGTAAAACAGGTTAATTTGCATTTGAAGGTGTGCTCGATTTAGTATACAAAAGTTCGTCTGTCATCAATGTCTGTATACTGATATGAATATGAATATGAATTTATGATGAATATGATGACTTATAATGAATAACAAAACAAAACACATGATACAACATAGTTTTATAAAACACAAAATAATGCGGTGACAATAGGTAATAAAATTTTGAGGTTAAAATAGTGCGTGCAAAACATGCGTATAATGTGATATTATAAGATGTATTATTGGATACATCATTAACATGCATTGGTGACGTACAAGTAGAAAACCCCATCAGTCTTGCGTCATGATGAATATGATGAAAACGGATCACATGGCACATGGACATACATGTAATGAATGATGAATATGAAAACAATTAAAATGAAAAACGCAAATATTTAATATAATCAATTAATAACAATTTAATATAAAAAATTAAACATCCGGTGACATTTCCCACTCCATGAAAATAATTCGTCCCCGAATTAAACTGAAACAAACTTATAAAATATTAAAATTTTCTAAAACAATTTATGCTCATTTAAGCCAAGAATACGTTCTACGTGTCGACTCCAAGATGCACAGAAAGATTTAGATGGACGAACTCTGTCAATTAACAATGAATATATATATCGAAGTTTTTTGCCATTCCTCTTGTGAATCCCATTTTTAAATGTGTCTCAACTATGAAGTTATTAACTTCATGAAGTATAAAATTCAAAGTTTCTTGCATCTTACTATATTTGTCTTGATATTTCAAGTACCTAGTTTTACCAATTGAAATTATATGCATATTCCACTTCTGAAAACTCATTGTAGCAATAGTTGCAAAAACTACTTTACATCACTTCAGAATCATACGTTTCTCAACTTCAGATATAGTGTTGATCAAATGTGAAACATGATCCATTTTCAAATCGAGAAAAGATTCCTCGTAAAGATAATTTTTCCTACGAAATAATGTACACACATCTGGAATTCCAGCAATAAAATACACAATAGAAGGATGATCTGACTGAACTAATTCCTCCACACGATCACACAAAGATTTCAATATACCACCTGGAATTATATGCACCTTCTTAACAACGACCTAGATTTGAAGCAAAAACTTATGAATTCCTAAACATACCTAAAACATAAAATCAATCAGATTATAGTTTCTTTCATTGTATGAAGTGATACATAGGTGGCAAGTGCCTCTCTATGCACAGTAAGTAAATAAAAGAACTACAAACTAAAAATATATAAAATCTCCATATCTGTTTGGGATACGTGTTTGACGTGTTGTACGACGCAAACGAGGCGGACTGAACATTAGGTTCATTTGACTGTGTTAAACCTTCAGATACTAACGAACTTGACAAATCATTGCTTACCTCCGAATTTCGACTTCTAGAAGAACCAGTTGTCTCAGACGTACTCACTGAACCATTTATCTCTATAGTACCCATAGTCTCTATTTGTAATATTGGAAGAGACTCATAATATCTATCTACCGTCCCTGAAAAAGGTTTTATCGAACTTGGAGTGAACACTGTAGCCAAATGATTCAGTGACTGTCTATGGGTACTCTTGAAACAAAATGGTATAAACCCATCATCCGAATCGTTATGTACTGTGGATTCATTTATTTTCGTGGATACCAATTTTCGTGGATAGAGGAAAAAAGGCATTTCGTGGGATACCTAAATTCGTGGATTGCTGGCTTATAAAAAAATATAAAATGTTGTTGAAATACTTAAATTCGTGGCTTGGCACATCAGATATCATGAAAATACTGCGACAAAACGTGCCGATCAAACTTGATATTGTACAGTCAAGTACTGATTTAAAGCGCTCATTAAACAAAGGTCTAACAAACAGATTCTTTAAATCTGTAACGGAACAATTAAAGCTTACGAATTTAACAAGATTAACAAAATCCATAATTATTTGCTCATTAGGTTAAACAGGTGTGAAATATATATTGAAAAAATTGCAATCACTTGTCACCAAATGCCTCGGGGCATATACATACATATTTTCAGTCCGATTACGATCAATAATTTCTGCTTTATTATCCTTTGACAAGTTGTTTTTACTGTAATTTATGAGAAAGTCTGTATTTTGGTCTACTTGGGATTAAGATTTTTCTTGAATGTTTAAATAAAAAAAACCGGAAGTGAATTGCGCGACAATTACACAGTCAAAATCTTTTTAAAGAAAATTGTTTGAGCGTTTATATGTTATCAAAGACAAAATTACATGAAACGCTGTATCCTCTGTGGATATAGCTAACTCCTCATATGTCAGAATTCAAGTACATGCTGTAAAAACGCAATTGTTCAAAACTCCGTGGTTTCAAACTTCAGTGCATTTAAACAAGAGTAAAAATATTATTTTTCGTTGGATACTTAAATTCGTGGTTTACTGGGACCCACGAAAACCACGAAAATTGGTATACAACGAATATTAATGAATCCACAGTATCTTATCTATATCTTCAACTACAGTCTTATTCATACGAGATTCTGATTCCCACTCAGACACTCGATATCCCAAGATTCAATCTTTTCTTGGTTTCTTTTATCAACTCCTCAGTAGGCAGTGAATAGATGGCAGCAACAAGTTCCTATGAATTGTCCTAGTGTTAACCTTACCCTTACAATACTCTGGCTTTACAATGTAAACTGGTATGCTGAGATCTGGTTGTGATACCACGATAAAAGGTTCTCTGTTCCATCTGTTTGCTAGTTTATGTTTACCTCTAAGGTTTATGTTCTTAATAAGAACTCTATCGCCTTTATCGCCTTTATGTAAAACAGAATTTAATATTCTAACTTTTAAGTCATACCTAGTTTTTCACCTTCTACCGGCTTTCTCTGCTACTTCTGCTGCGGTTTTATAAGCAAACTTTAATCGCCTTTCCAACTGTTTATCATAGGAATCGTGACTATGACCTTTTGACGACTCTGTATCAACACCTAAGAAAGCATCTATTGGGAGACGAGGATGCCAACCGAAAATCAAAAAGTGAGGACTATACCCTGTGCTCTCATGTCTCGTCGAATTGTAAGCATGAACCAGTAGAGCTACGTAATTCTTCCAATATGACTTCTGTTCATCACTCAAGGTTCCTAACATACTAAGAAAAGTAGAGTTAAACCTCTCACACTAACCATTTCCAGAAGGATGCGCAGGGGTAGTTCTAGATTTCTTAATACCAGAAATTTGATATAATTCGGCAATACATCTGGATTCGAAATTAGGACCTTGATCGCTATGTATACGAGCTGGAAAAGAGTAGTTTTGAATAAACGATTCCCAAAGACATCTAGCAATAGTTTTAGAAGTCTGGTTTCTCGTGGGTATTGCCATAGCATATCTAGTAAAGTGATCAGTTATGACGAGAATGTTTTCGAAACCCTCCTTTGACTGTTCCAAAGATAAAAAATCTAAACAAATCATCTCCAATATTTACCAACACGGAATTATGACTCTTAGACTTTCGTAAAATACAATTAGGACAAATTGACACTTTCTCCTCCACATCTTTAGTTACTCCAGGCCAATAAAACCGAGATTTAACCAAATTTAATGTACGATCTCTGCCTTGATGACCAGCATCATCATGCAACCCTACTAAAGCGACCTCCCTAAAATTCTCTGGTAGCACTAACTGATGTATAGTTTCTCCGTTCAGATTACTAACCCTATACAAGATGTTATCTCTCAAAACAAGTTTTTCCCTATCATATAATAACTTATGTACACGTGGCGTCTCACAACCAATTTGTCTTTTATCAGGCCTCTGACTAGACTTCTTCAGATCTATAACACTAGTAATATCAGTATACATTTTCTGTTCAAGATGCCAAGAAATATCAGAAAATGTGCCTGCTCCAAAATCTACCTGACCAATATCATGAATATTCTGAGTCATAAATACACATTCAATAGGAGAACTGGTATGAGAAACTAATATTGAATCATGTATGGCCTTGATAGTACCGGAAAACAATTCCCTTTTCTCATAATTTAATCTAGAGGGCGGATCTGCATCGACATTAGAAACTCCACTCCTATATACGATATTAAAACCGTAAGTAGCTAAAGCAGCTATCCAACGCTGAGACGTAGCGTCTAGCTTAGCCTTACCCAAAACATATATAAGAGGGTTGTTGTCTGTACGAACCTCAAACTTGTAACCATATAAATAATCCTGAAATTTATCAGTAACTGCCCACTTTAGTGCCAAAAACTCCCGCTTCTGTGCAGGGTATATATTTCCAGCTGCTCGCAAACCACGACTAGCTAATGCAATTACTCTCTCAACACCACCTTGTTTTTGATACAAAATAACACCTAAACCTTCGCCACTGGCATCAACATTCAAAATAAAGGGTAAACTATAATTAGTGTAAGCTAAAACTGGTGGATTAGTTAATACCTGAATTATCTTTTCCCGGGCGTCTTGTTGTACCTTTCCCCACTTCCAAGGTGTTGGCTTGACATTCCCGTTCTTTTTTCGCTTTGCTTTTCTGTTATTCTGATGTCCAATCAACAAATAATTCAGCGGCTTCACTATCTTTGCGTAATTCTTGATGAACTTCCGATAATAAGAGGTAAATCCCAAAAATCTTCTGAGTCATTTCCCCTTCTGAATTTCTAGCCAATTACAAACAGCGGCAAATTTATCTCGGTCGGTCTTTATACCTTCTTCTGAAACCACAAATCCAAGGTACTTGATTTCTGTTCTAAAAAAAACTCACACTTCTTACATTTAAGTTTTAACCCGTTCTTCTTCAATCCATCAAAAACAGATTCCAATCTACACAAGTGTTCTCAGCGGTCTTCGAAAATATGACAATATATATATCGTCCAAATAAATCAGTCATTCTATGAGGTTAAGCTCACTCATACACCTCTCCATAAGTCTCTGGAATGTTGCACAAGCATTAGTTAACCCGAACGCTTAACGATTACATTCATAAAACCCAAGGGGTCCTAAGTTAAAAGCGGTTTTGTATCGATCAGATTCCTTCAGATTATACTACCAGTAAGCCGAGCGCAAATATAACTGAGAAAAATATTTACTTCCGGCCAAACAAGCTAATGTTTCATCGATTCTGTGCAAAGCATAAGCGTCCTTTATAGTTCGCATGTTTTACCTACGAAAATCTATAGAAACGTAATGAACCATCGGGTTTTCTTACTAAAACCACGTTACTGGAAAAAGACTAGATGATTCTCTTATAACCCCTGCTTCCAACATTTCCCTCAAATGTTCACGGACTTCTTCAAAAATTGAAGGGGGGTATATGCCGAAATGGTTCCTTGAAAAGCGTTTCGTCAGTTAACTTTATATCATGCTCAACCAAAGTAGTAAAACCCAAATCTGTCGGTCCAGTATAAAAAATCGATTTCCACTTGCCTAACAAACTGTTTAACTTTGCCTTAACATCATCCGGCAAATCATCTCGGATTTCAATACCAAATTCCTTTAAACCAGATTTATCTGGCTGTATTTTCGTCTCCTCTGATATTGAACCTAAGCCACTATAATCTACCTGAAAACCATCTTAACGTCACTTCACTCACAAAGGGCCGTCTTTGGTTTAATAATAAAAGGCTTCGCATTAATGTTACAAATTCTAACAGGCACCTTTTGCTTACCATTCCTCTTAACCGAAATAACCCTAGGACAAACAACCTTTCCGATTCTCAGTAACTAAAGTATTATAATCTTCAGGTGTACCCTTTAATCGAACCAGACCAGAAATTGTCATTACTGATGATGACTGTAATTTCAAAGGACGTTTATTCACAGACCTTACCACACCCGAACAACAACTTTGAAGAACAGAAAATGCTGTATCCTACTGTTTTGGAACTATAATTTCTTCATCTGAAATATCCAGTAAATCTTTACTCAACCTTAGAATATTAGTCCTAACAATAATAGGAACCTTTTCATTATATTCTGACAAAGGGACAACTAACATAGGGACTAGTAAAAGATCTCTATGAATAAATGGTATATTTACCTAAACCTCAACATATCCGTTATAGGGAAGTTTAGATCCTTCGGCTACATTAACCAATAACTGAAATTCTTCCAAAGGTTTCACCTCAGGTACTGGCTTCATTAACTGTACATGTTCTGACACTGTCGAAATCATAGACCCACTGTCTATTAAATCTCTACACTTCAAAAAGTTAACAAAAATATCAGACTCATTTTTTGTACCTACCATTCTTTCCAACAATGTTTTGTTATTACTTAGCTTACCTTTAGGGCTTTTAAAATTTTTGTCTCTAGTTTGCCCTTCAACAGAGACTAATTCAAGTTTAAATCCTGACTCTGTCCTCCTGCATTTGTGTTATACATACCCCAAATCCTCTAAAAATATTAAATCCCCTGTTTTGTCTGGGGTTAAACCTTCCTCTATTTAAGTGAGTACCTCTATATTTACTATAAGACTGACTCTGATAGTTAACCGGTTTAGCTTCTTTCGTGTTCATTAATTCACTCTCAAAAGAATTTAACCTTTTTGAAAATGATTCCATCTTATCCATAAACTGAACAAACTTAGGATCCGTAGTAACTGGCTGATGCATAACAGTAGTTTTGGGTGGCATAGATAACTCAAATTCAAGCTCTATTTCCCTAACAGCCTTTCGAAACTTGTCAAAATCGGCGGCAATATCATACATGTACCTAGTAGCATTCTTTAAGATAGGATCTCTAATACCTGACCAAAACTTGGTTTTTAACATATCAGTCCTGACCTTGTGACTTATCTTACGCTTTTCTTAAGCCTTTTGCAATATCTCTTCTAATTTCATGCCATATTCAGCAACAGATTGACATTCCTTTTGCTTTTCTGTGTAAAATGTTTGCAAAAGGGTTTCATTAGAGTAAACATAACCATAAATACCCTCTAACTTGTCTAATTCTTCCTGTGGTGTGGCGTTTTCAGGAATCGTAAGCAATGAACTACGTGCTTGACCCTTTAATGAATTTCGCATACATTGCAACACTATCAATTCAGGATATAACTTTTCCCTTAATAAACATTTCACTTCAAAATTCCAAACATCAAAGGATGTTTCACCTTTAGGATCACCAGCAAATGTTGGTAACCTTGGCCTCTGATAGTTAAAGAAGCATTCCGACTCAAATTACTAAAATCAAAATTCACCCTGATATTTCAAACTATCTTGGGGGTTTCTAGTTGGAACTGGAGGTGATGGACTCTCTGGAGGAATATCAGCACTAGCCTTAGGAGTACGTGTAAACCGAGGTGCATCGTACTTCAACTCCTGTTTAACTGGTTTAGATTTCGACAACAAATTATACTCCTCAGTAGTTACAACTTTATATTTACCATGAAGTGTAAAAAACTTAATCATCTTTTCAATCTGATTCTCATCAAATTCAACCCCATTTTCTTTTACTTTTTCCTGGGAAGTTTCCCCGAAAGTCATATTTTATAAGTAAAAAATACACTACTAAAACCCAATCACGTTTGACGATACAAATATGAAATGATAATAATACACTGCTGACAGAACAAATAATTGAAAAGACGAACCCTCAGTCGTTTTGTAACTGCAAAGGACATTTTTGAACGTAAATGACTGCAAAAATAGTTGCAAATGACTGCAAACGTTGTGTCAGACAAACGTTTTGCTGCTATGGTTGACATATGACTGCCTCAACCTTTTCTAGCGTTGGGTCAGACACATTTTAGCTGACACAACACTTACCTGTGTTGTGGCAGTAAAAATCTATTTGTGGCAACCTTTTTTGTTCATGCCAGTCGATTTTGTACTGTTAAAAGGTTTTTTTTTTCACAACGCAATCTGGCTATTTACCTGGGTTATTATAGACTAAATATGACTGCATCAGCGTTTTACATCTTGTCACAGACATATTTCGTTGAATCAAACATCATGAGATGATCTGTTTAACTGTTTAGGTATTAAGATTCAAATAATTTAATTGAAAAAATAATCGGTCATGAAATAAAATAAACGCGTGGAGAAAATTGTATTCATCTCGGATTACTAAGAAAATATACAAATAATAGGTAACCTATTTCATGTGTATTTGACTTATAACTTTATGACTTTGAAATTAATATGTTTTATAAAATATGATTTTTTATGACAGCATCCACCTGCAGAATATAATTAACAGACACCTTGCTGTGATTAGAACAGTAGGAGGTGTGAAAGTATCTCGCAGTTATGTAGATAAACTTAACTGCAGTACACAAGAGGCGTAATTTAGGAATTTTTAACTAATAAAATTTCATTTACTTTTTAATAGCTCAGTGATGAATGATAATCCATTGATTAATAATAAAAAATATGGGTTGAATCGATAAATATATCCATATTTTTAAAGGTATTATGCAGATAAATTTTATATCGCATTTTATAATAGAAATAATAATTTATCCTTCATGTATTTTGTCTTTGATTGTCTTATTTATTTATTTATTTTGTACACATTTTTTATAAAGTAAAGGGCTTAATTGATTTAATCCATTTATACAGTCTGTAAATGCACAAAATAAAATTTCAAGGAAAGGATTAACAGCTTTTTTTCACTGTTTCGCACAAAGTGAAAAATTTAAAAAAAAAAGATGAAAGAGAAACTAATTGTTACTTGTGGAGAATTTTTACTTTTTATGATAAATTCTTTAAATTTACTATTATTATTTCATTTTTTATTGATATTCTTTTATTTGGTAAAATATATCTTTCTTTAAAGATCTACAAATTGAAGGTAGAATTATTTATTAACATATAAATACCAAGCATGAATTGCATAAGATTTTTTTTATAATATACATGATATAATATACTCTTGGCATTGAATAAAACAATTACTGATATAGGCTCATCAATTTTTTTATTATTTAAGGAGCTGTTTAAATAGCTTCAGTCATGTACACACCTTGAAATAAATTTCAAATACATGTATCATGATCACATTACCAGCCACCTGTTGTTTTACAACTTTTTACAGGACGTTTACTTGACACCTGCTGACACTTCTTGTCCTTTAAAATTAATTATAACCTGGCAATTTTAAAGGTATAAACTTACGTCAGCGTTTAGAAGTTCTGAATTCTACAAGTGATGAAACTGCATGAGTAGATTAATTTAATACAAGAAGAATTAATTGTCATATAATTACAAAGTCGTACTTTTTAAATAACTAAACGGTATTTAAATAAAACAATAAGTTAAAATGGAAAACAATTTATATATTATAGAATATAATAAGATCCTAAATTAATAATTTTAATGACTGAATGTCTTAAAAACAATTTGTGTTGATTATATATAAAATATTTAATGCTATTATAATATATGGTGAACAGTCTGTTAATTCATTAGATTTCAGAAATTCTTAATGTAATAGATATATATTATTAAAATTTCATTATGTTGATTAACAGACTTTATAATTGGATTTAATTCTCATTATGTGAAAAAAAAATAGATAAATAAAATAAAATAAATTACAGACAATCGACAGCACAACGCATCAAAGATAATGTTATTTTCTATTTTAAAATTCGATATATGTTTTTGCATAATTTTTAAAAAAATGCGGATATATGTATTAATTCATCCTGAACTATTAAATAATCAATGAAATCTTATTAGTTGAAAATTCCTAAACCACGCCTCTCGTGTACTGCTATTGAGTTTATCTACATAACTGCACGATACCTTCACACACCTACCGTTCTAATCACAGCAAGTTGTCTGCTATTTATATTTTTGAGGTGGACATTGTCATAACAACTCATATTTCATGATTTTTTTATTGAAAAAAAAAGGACAAATATACCTAAGGAGCAATCACAAAAACGTAATCCATTGGACAGACAAACCCGGGAAGACAAATTAACAACCACAAGCACAACAAATAAACACAGAAAACTAAAAAACAATGAACAACACTAACTCCTATAAAAACCAGGAGTGAACTCATGTTCCTGCTCCGTATACGGCACCCGTCGTGAAGTTCAACAAAGTCAATCCGGTGGAGGCACATGAAAGGTTACGACAGTGGGAACAGGTTCAACATCATCTTAGATATTGGAACACTGTTATGGTCAATCAATTCATGATGACGACCGTAAAATTTCTTAAGTGATGACATCAACTTATCCCTGATAAAACCCTGGTTAAGAAGCTTTTGTGACAGCAGTAATCCTCTTTGTCGAAAGTCATGGTAACTCACGCATGCCCTTGAAAATCGGATAAGCTGAGAAACGTAGACGCCATATGCAGGCGATGCTGGTATATTGCTACTCAAGAATGGAAAATTAACAATAGGAAAGTTGAAGTCATCACGTTTGTCATAAAGTTTTGTCTTCAAACGTCCCTCATAGTCTATTTCAAGAAACAAATCCAAATATGAAGATGACTTTTTCAATGAAGTGGCACCTATTGACGGTAATTGTGGTTTTCTTTGGCAAAATTAAATCTGAGGAAAAGCAAATTTGTGAATGATTCGATACTGCAATCTCAATGAATCATTTGAAAAATCCAGTTCCACTGGTTCATTTAAAATGCTTAAGAAAGGTGCCAGATTTTAGGAATTCTGAAATGTTTGGTGTCCAAGAATGCAATATCGTCCTTTGTTCTTTACAGCAGACGACAGAATCGCATTGAACATTGTATTGGAAATGCAGTTGATAAAATACCGCTCGATCTCCAAGTTTTAAGCTGAACTGCTTGAAAACCTAAATCACTTTTAATTCCGTTTTGTGGCATAAAGTGGCCAAACATTTTTCAGTTTTTATCTGGAAATCAAAAAATGAAATTTGCAACTTGCTTTTTCATTTTTCAATTTAATTTGAAAATTGAAAAATGAAATTTGCAACTTGCTTTTTCATTTTTCATTTATTTGAAAATTGAAAAATGAAATTTGAAAATGAAATTTGCAACTTGCTGTTTCATTTTCCATTTTAGCTCACCTGACCTGAAATGTCAAGTGAGCTTTTCTCATCACTTGGCGTTCGTCGTCGTCTGTAAACTTTTACAAAAATCTTCTCCTCTGAAACTACTGGGCCAAATGTAACCAAACTTTGTCACAATCATCATTGGGGTATGTAGTTTAAAAGATATGTCTGATGACCCCGCCTGCCAACCAACATGGCCGACATGGCTAAAAATAGAACATAGGGGTAAACTGCAGTTTTTTTCCTATATCTTAAAAACTAAAGGAAGTAGAGCAAAACTGACTGGGTAAAAATGTTCGTCAGGTCAAGATCTACCTTTCATGAAATTTTCAGACGAATTGGTCAACCCTTTGTTGGGTTATTGCCCCTGAATTGTTAATTTTAAGGAAATTTTGCAGTTTTATGTTATTATCTTGAATATACTTATAGATAAAGACAAATTGTAAACAGCAAAAATGTTCAACAAATTAAGATCTAAAAATAAGTCAACATGACCAAAATCATTGATTGACCCCTTATAGGAGTTTTTGCCCTTTAAAGACGACATCCAGCGTAAACCTTCCTTTAAAGATCTTTTCCTCTCAAACCACTGGGCCAATTGAGACCAGAATGGTCCTTGGGTGGCCCCCTTCCAAAATTATGTCTGGCATCCCCGACTTCCAACCGACATGGCTGCTGTAACTAAAAATAGACAAGAGGCTCTCAAGAGCCTGAATCGCTCACCTGCAAACAATGCGCTATAAACTAAATCTCATCATCACCATTCACTAAGGATACCATGTTTACTTTAAAAACCAAATATTGTTGAAATCCGAGCAAGTGTAAAAAATGGCGGGAAAATGGCAGCCATTTTAAAAATGACCCTCCAAAACAAACTGTCATCATCACCATTCAACTAGGGATACCATGTTTACCTTAAAGTAGCTTTCATCTTCATTTTCTTTCTATAATTCAGGAAAAAATAGCAAAAAACAGCATTTTGACCCCTATGTTCTATTTTTAGTAAGGGCGGACATGTTTTTCGACCAATCAAAAATCCAAGCATTAACTTTTTGCAGGATACCCTAAGGAACAATCTTACCAAGTTTCATTTGATTTTGAATAGTAGTTTCAGAGAAGAAGATTTTTGAAACAGTAACATAAAAAAAGCCAAAAATGTCAAAAAAGGGCAATAACTCTAACATCAGTTGACAGATTTTCACGAAAATCAGCACACAGGTAGCTCTCATCATGCTGAACACTTTCAACCTGCCAGAATTTGCCGTAACCTAATGATTTTTGAGATATTTGCGCAAAACTGTTGTTTGACCCCTATGTTCTATTTTTAGTAACAGTGGCCATGCTTTTCGACGGATCAAAAATCGAAGCATAAACTTTGTGCAGGATATCCTAAGGAACAATCTTACCAAGTTTCATTTGATTTTGAATAGTAGTTTCAGAGAAGAAGATTTTTGAAACAATAACACAAGAGGCTCTCAAGAGCCTGAATCGCTCACCTGGTAAACAATGCACTATAAACTAAATTAATATATTAATGTTTGTTGTAAACTAAACTGAGTATTAAAGGTCACGTAAAATGCTGAAAATACCTTTAAAAACCTTTAAGAACCTCTGGAAAGAAATGGGCATGAGTTCTCCCTACGCTTGATTAAGATACAGTCATGGTCAATCTGATGATTCATAATACAAAATACAAGCTTTAATTAATCTTCAAATACAAGTATAAATCTTTTGGTCTATATGTTGTCTTCGTTTTTAAAATGTTTGAAAGAAGTTATGTAAAAATTGTGGGTTAAGGCTTTTTATTGTACTTGAAAAGGAAATATTGCAGGAACAATCATGCTAAGCTTCATCAAATTCCCCCAAGTAGTTTCAGAGGAGAAGATGTTTGAAAATTTGTTAACAACGATTATGACAGACACCAAGTGATGGCAATTAAAAGCTCACATATTATGAAGTTTAATCATTGTTATACAACATTCTCATCATCACCATTCACTAAGGATACCATGTTTACTTTAAAAACCAAATATTGTTGAAATCCGAGCAAGTGTAAAAAATGGCGGGAAAATGGCAGCAATTTTAAAAATGGCCGTCCAAAACAAACTTTCATCATCACCATTCAACTCGGGATACCATGTTTGCCTTGAAAGTAGCTTTCATCTTCATTTTATTTCTATAATTCAGGAAAGAATAGCAAAAAACAGCATTTTGACCCCTATGTTCTATTTTTAGTAAGGGCGGACATGTTTTTTGACCAATCAAAAATCCAAGCATTAACTTTTTGCAGAATACCCTAAGGAACAATCTTACCAAGTTTCATTTGATTTTGAATAGTAGTTTTAGCTCTCATCATTATGACAGACACCAAGTGATGGCAATTAAAAGCTCACATATTATGAAGTTTAATCATTGTTATACAACATTCTCATCATCACCATTCACTAAGGATACCATGTTTACTTTAAAAACCAAATATTGTTGAAATCCGAGCAAGTGTAAAAAATGGCGGGAAAATGGCAGCAATTTTAAAAATGGCCGTCCAAAACAAACTTTCATCATCACCATTCAACTCGGGATACCATGTTTGCCTTGAAAGTAGCTTTCATCTTCATTTTATTTCTATAATTCAGGAAAGAATAGCAAAAAACAGCATTTTGACCCCTATGTTCTATTTTTAGTAAGGGCGGACATGTTTTTTGACCAATCAAAAATCCAAGCATTAACTTTTTGCAGAATACCCTAAGGAACAATCTTACCAAGTTTCATTTGATTTTGAATAGTAGTTTTAGAGAAGAAGATTTTTGAAATAATAACATAAAAAAAAGCCAAAAATGTCAAAAAAGGGCAATAACTCTAACATCAGTTGACAGATTTTCACAAAAATCAGCACGCAGGTAGCTCTCATCATGCTGAACACTTTCAAACTGCAGAATTTTGCGTAACCTAATGATTTTTGAGATATTTGCGAAAAACTGTTGTTTGACCCCTATGTTCTATTTTTAGTAACAGTGGCCATGTTTTTCGACGGATCAAAAATCCAAGCATAAACTTTGTGCAGGATACCCTAAGGAACAATCATGCTAAGTTTTATCCAAATCCATTCAGTAGTTTCAGAGGAGAAGATTTTTGAAATAATAACATAAAAAAAAGCCAAAAATGTCAAAAAAGGGCAATAACTCTAACATCAGTAAACATATTTTCAAGAAAATCAGCACTCAGGTAGCTCTCATCATGCTGAACACTTTCAACCTGCCAGAATTTGCCATAACCTAATGATTTTTGAGATATTTGCGAAAAACTGCTGTTTGACCCCTATGTTCTATTTTTAGTAACAGTGGCCATGTTTTTCGATGGATCAAAAATCGAAGCATAAACTTTGTGCAGGATACCCTAAGGAACAATCATGCTAAGTTTTATCCAAATCCATTCAGTAGTTTCAGAGGAGAAGATTTTTGAAATAATAACATAAAAAAAAGCCAAAAATGTCAAAAAAGGGTGATAACTCTGAAATGAGTGGTTGGATCTTCTTCAAAATTTTAGGGCAGGTAGATCTTGAGGTGCTGATCACTTTTACCCCATGCCAGAATTTTGATATCTGTGACCGTTTCTGACTTATTTGCAAAAAACTGCGATTTACCCCTATGTTCTATATTTAGCCATGACGGCCATGTTTTTATACGAATCAAAAATCCAAACAATAGATTTGTAGCACCCATACCAATTAATAACTGTACCAAGTTTGGTTGCAGTTGGACTTATGGTGTTGGAGGAGTTAACGTTTGAAAAAGTTAACGGACGACGGACGACGGACGGACGGACGACGGACGCCAAGTGATAGCAATAGCTCACATGACCCTTCGGGTCAGGTGAGCTAAAAACCAAATATTGTTGAAATCCGAGCAAGTGTAAAAAATGGCGGGAAAATGGCAGCCATTTTAAAAATGGCCGTCCAAAACAAACTTTCATCATCACCATTCAACTCGGGATACCATGTTTGCCTTGAAAGTAGCTTTCATCTTCATTTTATTTCTATAATTCAGGAAAGAATAGCAAAAAACAGCATTTTGACCCCTATGTTCTATTTTTAGTAAGGGTGGACATGTTTTTTGACCAATCAAAAATCCAAGCATTAACTTTTTGCAGAATACTCTAAGGAACAATCTTACCAAGTTTCATTTGATTTTGAATAGTAGTTTTAGAGAAGAAGATTTTTGAAATAATAACATAAAAAAAAGCCAAAAATGTCAAAAAAGGGCAATAACTCTAACATCAGTTGAAAGATTTTCACAAAAATCAGCACGCAGGTAGCTCTCATCATGCTGAACACTTTCAACCTGCAGAATTTGGCGTAACCTAATGATTTTTAAGATATTTGCGAAAAACTGTTGTTTGACCCCTATGTTCCATTTTTAGTAACAGTGGCCATGTTTTTCGACGGATCAAAAATCAAAGCATAAACTTTGTGCAGGATACCCTAAGGAACAATCATGCTAAGTTTTATCCAAATCCATTCAGTAGTTTCAGAGGAGAAGATTTTTGAAATAATAATATAAAAAAAAGCCAAAAATGTCAAAAAAGGGCAATAACTCTAACATCAGTTGAAAGATTTTCAAGAAAATCAGCACTCAGGTAGCTCTCATCATGCTGAACACTTTCAACCTGCCAGAGTTTGCCTTAACCTAATGATTTTTTAGATACTTGCGAAAAACTGTTGTTTGACCCCCATGTTCTATTTTTAGTAACAGTGGCCATGTTTTTCGACGGATCAAAAATCGAAGCATAAACTTTGTGCAGGATATCCTAAGGAACAATCATGCTAAGTTTTATTCAAATCCATTCAGTAGTTTCAGAGGAGAAGATTTTTGAAATAATAACATAAAAAAAAGCCAAAAATGTCAAAAAAGGGCAATAACTCTAACATCAGTTGACAGATTTTCACGAAAATAAGCACACAGGTAGCTCTCATCATGCTGAACACTTTCAACCTGCCAGAATTTGCCATAACCTAATGATTTTTGAGATATTTGCGAAAAACTGTTGTTTGACCCCTATGTTCTATTTTTAGTAACAGTGGCCATGTTTTTCGATGGATCAAAAATCGAAGCATAAACTTTGTGCAGGATACCCTAAGGAACAATCATGCTAAGTTTTATCCAAATCCATTCAGTAGTTTCAGAGGAGAAGATTTTTGAAATAATAACATAAAAAAAAGCCAAAAATGTCAAAAAAGGGTGATAACTCTGAAATGAGTGGTTGGATCTTCTTCAAAATTTTAGGGCAGGTAGATCTTGAGGTGCTGATCACTTTTACCCCATGCCAGAATTTTGATATCTGTGACCGTTTCTGACTTATTTGCAAAAAACTGCGATTTACCCCTATGTTCTATATTTAGCCATGACGGCCATGTTTTTATACGAATCAAAAATCCAAACAATAGATTTGTAGCACCCATACCAATTAATAACTGTACCAAGTTTGGTTGCAGTTGGACTTATGGTGTTGGAGGAGTTAACGTTTGAAAAAGTTAACGGACGACGGACGGACGGACGGACGGACGACGGACGCCAAGTGATAGCAATAGCTCACATGACCCTTCGGGTCAGGTGAGCTAAAAAGGGGGAGGTGAATTTAAAAAATCTTCTCATATGAAACTACAAGGCCAGTTAGAACCAAAGTTGGCAGTAATGGTTCTTAGAAGGTTCTTTTTCAGAAATATGTCCATTGACCCGGACTGTTAACCAAGATGACCGCCACAGCCGAACTTAGTTTAACATAGGGCCCTATGGGAAAATTCATTGAAAAATTTTCTTGTCTTAAACCACTTGACCAATTGGAACCAGACTTAGCAGCAATGGTCCTTAGATGGTCCTCTTACAGCGGTTTGTCCGATGACCCGGACTGTTAACCAAGATGGCAGCCACAACCGAACTTTGTTTAACAAAGGGGCCCTATGAGAAAATTCATTAAAAAATGTTCTTGTCTGAAACCACTTGACATATTGGAACAGGACTTGGCAGCATTGGTCCTTAGGAGGTCCTTTTTCAGAAATGTGTCTGATTTTGTAGACAGTGAACCAAGATGGCCGCCACAGCAGAACTTAGTTTTACATAGGACCCTATGGGAAATTCACTAAAAAATCTCGTCTGAAACCACTGAGCCAATTAGAATTAGACATGGTAGCAATGGTCCATAGATGGTCCTCTTTCGGAATTTTATGCGATGACCTAGACTGTCAACCAAGATGGCCGCCACACCCGAACTTAGTTTAACATAGGGCCCTATGGAAAAAAATTCATTGAAAAATCTTCTTGTCTGAAACCACTTGACATATTGGAGCCAGACTTGGCAGCATTGGTCCTTAAGAGGTCCTCTTTCAAAAATATGTCCGATTTTATGGACTGTGAACCAAGATGGCCGCCACAGCCGAACTTAGTTTAACATAGAACCCTATAGGAAAATCACTCAAAAATATACTTGTCTGAAACCACTAAGCCAATTGGAACCAAACTTGGCAGTAATGGTCCTTAAGAGGTTCTTTTTCAGAATTATGTCCTATGACCAGGACTTAACCATGATGGCCGCCACAGCCGAACTTAGTTTAACATGGGGCACTATGGGAAAATTCATTGAAAAATCATCTTGTCTGAAACCACTTGACCAATTGGAGCCAGACTTGGCAGCAATGGTCCTTGGGAAGTCCTCTTTCAGAAATATGTCTGATTTTGTGGACTGTGAACCAACTTACTTTAGTGTAGGACCCTATGGGAAATTCACTCAAAAATCTTTTTGTCTGAAACTACTGAGCCAATTGGAACTAAAGTTGATAGCATTGGTGCTTAGATGGTATTCTTTCAGAAATATGTCCGATCACCCGGATTGTCAACCAAGATGGCCTCCACGGCCGAACTTAGTTAAATATATGACCCTATAGGAAAATTAATTTTAAAAGCCAGTTAGAACAAGATTTAGCAGAAATGGTCTTTAGATGGTTCTATTTTAGAAATGTGTCCATTGACCTGGACTGTCAACCAAGACGCCTGCCACCGCTGAACTTAGTTTAATGTAGAACCCTATAGAAAAACCACCCAAATTGACTGCAACACTTAAATTTTTAGTCCTGTTCAAGGTTAAAAGTTAAATCCAGGTGAGCGATACAGGCTCTTGAGAGCCTCTAGTTCTATTTTTGATTTTAAAATTGAAAAATGAAATTTACAACTTGCTCTTTCAATTTTCATTTTTCAATTTTGATTTGAAATTTCAAAAACTAAAGTTGAAATTAAGACTTTCAAATTTATTTTTTCCTTTAAGGAATATGCATAACATTTTATATTTATACCATCATGTATGCAATGGAGTGAATAAATTTTATGCTATGTAAATTTTTAGAAGATGACTAACTACCAGCTAATCAACCAAGACCGAGAAGGCAAAGAGAGGGAGAAAAATTATTAGAATTATTAGAATAAATATAAAATAGTACGTGTATTTATAAAAGGAAAATTGAAATTTCAACGTCTTAATTTCAACTTTCATTTTTCAAATTTCAAAATCAAATCAAAATTGAAAAATGAAAAAGCAAGTTGCAAATTTCATTTTTCAATTTTCAAATTAAATTTTTTAAAAATGTAAAAGCAAGTTGTAAATTTCATTTTTTTAATTTTCAAATCAAAATTGAAAATGAAATTATGAAAACATGAAAAAGCAAGTTACAAATTTCATTTTTCAATTTTTAAATTAAAATTGAAAAATGAAAAAGCAAGAGGTAAATTTCCTTTTTTCAATTTTCAGATAAAAATTGAAAAATGTTTGGCCACTTTATACACGGATCATTGATTGTTAACCATTTCAACTTTCCTTGGCTAAAGGGCAATAAAACTGGTCGTCAGTCGTCGTCCGACAGCAAACTATTCCTTAAAAAAAACTATTTCTGTTACCAAGGTAAATATAAATAAATGTTAAAATAAAAATGAACAGTCAGATAGGATTTGTGGATTTTAATTTTTAAAGTCTATTTACATGCATATCTTGATGTGATATGAACATGTAGCCCGCTATATACTAGACCGACACGCTGAGTCACGTTTTAATGTGATTGCTCACGAGGTAACAGTCTGCATGAAGACCTAACACCCCAGAAGACACATCATACGCCAAAATAAATTTTACAATTTATCGCAGTTTTAAAGATTATGGTTGAGTGTTTTACTTTGCAATCAGGTTCTTTTGAAACTGTTCACACGAAATATCTGAAAACAAATCTCTTTTCTAAGCAACGAAAGAGAGTTTAAATTTAGATCAACCATTCCACCATTTTCTGAGCTGTTGCATCATCTGACACTTTAAGAATTTGATGTTTGCATATTAAAGCCTTTTCCCAGAAAAAAGAAGGCTGAACGTAATGAATATAACCTTATTTATATCTGCCCGTAAATTCAATATTAACTAAAGACACTTTAAGAAGCCCATACTATTAAAGTATGCCAATTTTTACTGTTTTTTTCTGAAAAAAATTAATGGCATTTCCGCTTCAAGCTTATTATTATGGTATAAATTATAACCGTGTTATACATTTCAGATAGGTTTTTAAATGAGGTTTCAAACTATTTATATATTATAGAGTCTTTTCTCCAATTTCCCTCCTAACCATGACCGATTTCAGGTACGATTTTCCTAGCAAATGATATTATTATAAAATATTAAAAAGGTAAACTCTTCAACACTCTTCTTAATAAAACTACAGCCTTATAAATGAAAGGCGCAAGACAAGCCGAGTTTGCCAGGGAATACTATTGCCATTTTGTTTTCTAAAACCACATTCATCAATATGAATTTTGGATTCATTTCTACTGTTTTAAAGTTTGCTTTCAATATGAAATTCGGATTATCACATGAGATCTTGATTAAAGATGAGAATAAAGAACACCAAAAATCTACGATTACAAAGTTCGCCTCGATCCCCCACTACATTTTTGTAATTTGGTGTTTAGCTCCCGAGATGCACCCTTACAGCAATAAGTAGGCTAGAGTGAACTAATTTTGGTGGGAGACTGTGTTACTCCCCGAGATGCACTCTGACACCAAGTGATATGATTGTAGGTTGCTTGGTATCAGAAAACTGAACTTGAACGTAAAACTTAACATAAGGCAATGAAGCGCAATAAGTGGGTCAGAATGACCTAATTTTGGTGGGACACTAAACTTGGACGCAAAACTTAACATAAGGCAATGAAGCGCAATAAGTAGGTTAAATTTTGGTGGGAGGGTGTGTTTCTCATCGAGATGCATCCTCACACCAAGTAATATGAGTATAGGTCACTTGGTATCGGAGAACTGAACTCGGATGCAAACTTAAACAGCATAAAAACATTCGACTTCTCTACATTCTACACTACCATACCACATTATCAATTAAAAGATCGTTTAAAATAACTAGTTCATCAATGTTTTTTTCAAGAAAAATGGCACACGCAGGTATAAATTTCTAGTTTTAGGTAGAGAAAAGGCTTATGTCGTGAAGATCCACTCTGATTCTGACAAAAAATATTCTGATGATGAAATAACAGACATATTAGATTTTCTCATAGACAACATATTTGTTGAATTTTGCGGTCTTATTTTTCAACAAACAATCACCATGCCAATGGGAACCAACTGTACTCCTCTCCTTGCCGATCTGTTTCTGTACTCATATGAAGCAGACTTCATTCAATGGCTACTACGTGAAAATAAACAGAAACTAGCCCAATTCTTTAATTTCACTTTTCGTTATATAGATGACGCATTGTCGTTAAATAATGACAAATTCCAAGACTTTCTACATCTCATCTAGATACACCAAAGTCCGCTTCATATTTAGATTTTTTTTACTTGAAATAGACAATGAGGGACATTTGAAGACAAAACTCTGTGACAAACGTGATGACTTCAACTTTTCTATTGTTAACTTTCCCTTTTGAGTAGCAATATACCAGCATCGTCTGCATATGGCTTCTACATTTCTCAGCTTATCCGATTTTCAAGGGCATGCATGAGTTACCCTGGCTTTCGACAAAGAGGATTACTGCTGTCACAAAAGCTTCTTAACCAGGGTTTTATCATGGATAAGTTGATTTCATCACTTAAGAAATTTTACGGTCATCATCACGAATTGATTGACCGTCACAGTGTTCCAATATCTAACATTTCATGTGCCTCCACTGATTTGTGACTTCACCCGGATTGACTTTGTTGAATTTCACTACGGGTGCTGTATACGGAGCAGGAACTGCTTATCCTTAAGGAGCACCTGGGTTCACTCCTGGTTTTTATAGGAGTTCGTGTTGTTCATTGTTTTTTAGTTTTTCAGTGTTTATTTGTTGTGCTTGTGGTTGTTCATTTGTCTTCCTGGGTTTGTCTGTCCAATGGATTACGTTTTTTTATTGCTTTTAGGTATATTTGTCCTCTTTAAACTAATTCAATGAAGCATTGTACGCAGGTCAGAGTGTCCTAATTTTGGTGGGAGGCTATGTTACTCCCCGTGATGCACCCTAACACAAAGTAATATGATTGTAGGTCGCTTGGTATCGGAGAACTGAACTCGGACGTAAAACTCAACCTAAGTCAAGGAAGTTCCGTAAGTAGGTCAGAATGACCTAATTTTGGTGGGAGGCTTTGTTACTCCCCAAGATGCACCATAAACACCTAGTAATATGATTGTAGGTCCCTTGGTATCGGAGAAGTGAACTGCTCCTTAGGTATATTTGTCATCTTTAACCTAAGTCACGATGCATACATTTTGTAGATCAGAGTTTCCTAATTTCAGTGGGAGTCTATGTTACTCCCCGATATGCACCCTCAGACCAAATAATATGATTGTAGGTCACTTTGTATGATAAACATGAATTTTGACATAAAACGTGGACACCGGGGGTACTCCATTAGTCCCCCTAAACTTCGTTGAGGCGAACTAAAAACTGTTAACAAATAGCCTTTTTACAAAAGTCACATTCCTTTGCAATTCATTTTTATAGCCACACATCCATATGTTTTGTATTTTTTAGCTCACCTGGTCTAAAAGGCCATGTGAGCTATTCTCATCACTTTGCATCCGTCGTCGTCTGTCGTCGTTTACAATTTTTAAACATCTTCTCCTCTGAAACTACTGAATGGATTTGGATAAAACTTAGCATGATTGTTCCTTAGGGTATCCTGCATAAAGTTTATGCTTAGATTTTTGATCCGTCGAAAAACATGGCCACCGTTACTAAAAATAAAACATAGGGGTCAAACAACAGTTTTTCGCAAATATCTCAAAAATCATTAGGTTACGGCAAATTCTGGCGGGTTGAAAGTGTTCAGCGTGATGAGAGCTACCTGTGTGCTGATTTTCGTGAAAGTTTGTCAACTGATGTTAGAGTTATTGCCCTTTTTTGACATTTTTGGCTTTTTTTTATGTTATTATTTCAAAAATCTTCTCCTCTGAAACTACTATTCAAAATCAAATGAAACTTGGTAAGATTGTTCCTTAGGGTATCCTGCAAAAAGTTAATGCTTGGATTTTTGATTGGTCGAAAAACATGTCCGCCCTTACTAAAAATAGAACATAGGGGTCAAAATGCTATTTTTCCTGAATTGTAGCAAGAAAATGAAGATGAAAGCTACTTTCAAGGTAAACATGGTATCCCGAGTTGAATGGTGATGATGAAAGTTTGTTTTGGACGGCCATTTTTAAAATGGCTTGGCTGCCATTTTCCCGCCATTTTTTACACTTGCTCGGATTTCAACAATATTTGGTTTTTAAAGTAAACATGGTATCCTTTGTGAATGGTGATGATGAGAATGTTGTATAACAATGATTAAACTTCATAATATGTGAGCTTTTAATTGCCATCACTTGGTGTCCGTCATCATCGTTGTTAACAAATTTTCAAACATCTTCTCCTCTGAAACTACTAGGGGGATTTGTTTGAAACTTAGCATGATTTTTCCTGCAATATTTCCTTTTCAAGTACATGTAATTGAAACTGTGATACTTCAGAAAAAGAGAGTTCACTTTTTAGATGCCAAAGATGTAAGGTCACATAGGTAACCAGAACAAACTTTCCAGAGGTTCTTGAAAGGCTTTTAAAGGTATTTTCAGCATTTTACATTACCTTTAATACTCAGTTTAATTTACAATAAACATTAATATATTAATTTAGTTTATAGTTCATTGTTTGCCAGGTGAGCGATTCAGGCTATTGAGAGCCTCTTGTTTAATAAACAGCCATTGTTGACATTTTTAATTGATATCAATAGAGATGCTATCGTGTGAATATGCAAATAAAGTTATAGTCTGTTCAAACATTATTCGAAATATGTATTTGCAGATGAAAAATCATAAAGAAACAGGCTAAAGTTGAATTAGGTTATTGATCAAAATGGCACTTGCTGATTAGTTAACCAGCAGCTATTTATATATGCACCATATGTATCAGGGATCCCACACGGTACTAGGACACGGGGTCTCTTACTTGTGAGGATGACGTCTTAGTGACTCTGAAATGTGTATTGGAAATACAGAAAAGTGACAAAAAGAATATTTTTTATACATGTATCTTGGAAGGTTGTTGATTTTCATTGAAATCGAATCTTGTCATAAAACATTGCGTAAAAAGACAAAAGGCAGGAGATTGTAAGAAGAAATCCAAATTACGTTATAAAACTGAAGTGAAAGACAAACAAAAGAAATACAAATGAATAAATACAAAATTCCAAAACCGAGACAACAAAGGAAAAAAACACGGGGTCAATGAATGAATCCATATGCCACATGGTATACAAATGAATAAATACAAAATATATATCAAAATCTTGACAAAAATCAACAACGAAACTAGGTCGAAGAATAAATCTATATGCAACAGACTTTTTAGTAATTCATGCTTGGCATACGGCACCAGGCAGGCATGTCGTCTAAAATAGATCAATCCATTGGTAGGCACAGATAGGTGAGCACGATGTGAAAAACACGTCAGATGACATTTAGTACGATTTCTGATGACAATTTAAATTTCCGATGTAGATTAATATTCTTGTTTGATGTAAACTTGTAATCTTCTTTAGATATCGGGTTTCATGAAGCACACTTGAAACTTGTACCCTGGACAAAATATATTGATGTCGAAGAAGATGAGACAGGTATGACAGCAGTCTAAATTCTCAAAAACGATTTGCCTCTTCCTTGTGAATTCAGTTATACATGTGAAATATTTATCAAGACATATAAAAAAAAGTTGTTTACATTGCATTGAATAGAAAACAAAAATATGCATATGTCATTTAAAAAAATGTTACATTATTGAGCGATTGACAATTCCTCCCTAGATCATGTAGATGGTAAGCTTGTTTTAAACATTTGTCAAAATATATATTTAAAAAAAACACATTCATCTTTACACGCAATTGATAGAATTAGTTTGACTTTAAGGACAAGCCAAATTATTATGATCTAAGGTAGGAGATACCTAATTCAGCTAAATTACAGATTTTCATGAAATTTTACATGCAACTCGGATATATTCGAAACTGCATCTAATATCTAAATATGTAAAAAAAATAATATTTCGCTTTTATAATTCTTCAATGAGGTTAACAGATCTTTTATTACAGATTTCATATAAAAATTGCCGAAAAAATTAATAATTTCACTTCAAATTGTCATTTCTCAAAACCAGGTGCCTAGAATTTTCTATAAAAACTATGTTATTGCTGGCAACTTTTTCGATTCCGCGATACTAAATTAAATAGGGTCACCAGCTTCGTTTTTGTCTTGGAAATCATTAAACTACATTTATATGTCTTTTCTGTAAAAACACAAAAAAATCTACATTTTTTATTGCAAGGTCATGACAACATTAGGAATTTTGGCTTTTGACGCTTAGTTTCACTGTACTATGTGTAATCAAATATACATGTACCATTGTGTACTAAAATAACGAATCTGGTGACCCCTAATTAAATCTTTATCAATAAAAATAGAATTTATATGGCAATAATAAATCAATAAAAAATATAGGAACAGGAATTTGAGAACAGATAATTTGAAGTCTAAATATATGACTTTTTGGAGGGATTTTGACGTGCATTCTATTTATTTTATAAGATATATTATTTTGTATACGACCACAGGTATTTGCGGACGTATTATGGTATGAGCCTGTCGTTGTCGGTGTCGCTGCCCGTCCTGGCAGTGGCTGTAGACCATTAGGTTTCTGTTCATTTACTTTTTATACCCCACGCAACAAAGTTTGACCCGTCTGTCCGTCAGTCTTGTTCTTGTGAGCGCAACTTCTCTTAACTCTGAAACCACACCACAGAATTTCATGAAACTTTGTAGTTAATCAGGACATGCTATCTAGATGTGTTTATTGACAGCAGATTTTGATTGAATTTTTTTCTAGGAGTTATGCCCTTTGAACTTAGATTTTGTCCAAAATATACCAGTGAAACAGTTTGTGAGCGCAACTTCTCTGAAACTACAACACACAATTCCATGAAACTTTATAGTTAATGATAACATGTAATAATAAATATACTAAAAGACAAAGTATATGATGCTAGAATTATCTATGTTCCATATTCCCAACATGCCGCAATTCAAATGAGGATTAAAATGTGAAGGTAAGGGTTGGTAGTGTACATTTTACTTGTTAAGTTAGATTTTGTTTGGCTAGTGACAATATGGCGTGGGGTATGTGAGCGTGCTCACAAAGGTTCTTTCATTTTCTATTGAATGTATCCTTAACATGTTTTACCACAATGGTCTTCCATAAGAAATATATAGGTCGTCTTCTGAGTGGTGGTCCGTAGACAGTTAAGTTTCCGCTCAATTACTTTTGTTCTATTAAACATACAATGACATATCCTTATAACCGTCCGCTATAAGAAATACAGGTTAGGATTGATTTTGGGAAATCTGAATCCTCCCGTTTTTTCTAGTTTTTTTATAACTTTAGTGTAAATTTTTTAATATTTGTCCGATTTTTATGATATTTGGTTTTTAATGTTCCTTTGTGAAAATAGAAAAAAACGTATTTAACATTCGTCTTTACAATCTCAATGTTTTTGAGATATAAGAGGCCGAAAAAGGGACACATCTTAATTTTTGAAACTTTTATTTGTTATTTGATTTTGATTTTTTTAAATTATTCATCATAAGAAATACAATAAAAGTTTCATTTTTGTGGTTTCAGAGATAAAGGGTGTTAAAGGGTCAAAATGAGCCATTTTGAAGGAAACCTAAAATTTGTATTTTTCATCCAGTTTTAATGGGGATTTTTTTTCTTTTAGTTTAGCTTAATGAGTGCTTCCAGTAATATGTCAACAGAATCTTCCTTCGTTTACATTTTTTGAGATAAGGTTATTAAAGGGGCCAAAAAAAAAGCTCCATTGTTTTGGTTTTTATCTGGTTTTTATGGTACATTGTAGGTCCAAAATTTCTGTGTAATGTATATTATATTATCCAACATTTTATTGGGTAAAAGTATTAATATGTCCACATTTACTTAAATTCTTTACCTTTCGAACATCTGAGGTCATATCATGCTGTGCTAAGCAATGCCCTTTATTTAATATTTAGATGCAATTATACGTACTCTAGTTGCATGCTAAAGTTGATAAAAATCTTCAATATAGTCCAATTAGAACAGGTACCTCCTACATTAAACATAATTTATTCAGATGTATAGTTCTGACAGGATTGGATAACTGGCTATCCTGTGAATATATATCATATACCCTCTCTGTACAAAGCATCATGCAACAAGCATCAAATATTTTTCAAATACTGACCGATCAAATTATAGCGAAATTAAAAATTTCAATCAGTCAATTGATTCCACTGCATGAAAAAATAACAAGATACTAATTTTTTATTTTTGTGCGACTGCAAATAGTTGTGAACGTATTACAGTGTGAGCCTGTCGTCCTGGTCGGTGTGGTGGTCCGTAGATAGTGAAGTTTCTGCTCATTATGATTTACTTTTGTTATATTGAACATATCCTTATAAGGGTCCGCAATAAGAAATACAGGTTAGGATTGATTTGGAAAATTTGGCCCCTCCTTTATTTTTGGATTATTAGGGTTTTTTAATAATCTATCTGTTACGTTTTAATTTTTTATCCAATTTTGATGAGTTTTGGATTTTAATTTTGCTTGATGAAAATTTGAAAACCTTCTTAAGATTCGTTTTTCACCATTTCTTACCGTTTTAGAACTAAAAGGGACAAACCTTAATTTTTTAAACGTTTAAAGAACTAGATATGATTTGTCCCCTTGAACCTGTTGAATTCCAAAATTAAAAAGATATGAAAAACCCGCTCCGAATTACCATTAAGTATTAAATTGTGCATTTTGATGAACATATATTTTCTTCAACAAGACAGTTCTGCAGTAGCGGCAATTTGCTGTCAGAGATGGCTAGTGAAGAAATCAATGAAAAATACAAATTTTCACTCACTGTTTTGAATCAAAATTTTGTATCAGGAACGATTTTACCAAAACTATATTTCACAGAAATATGTCTTTATGTAAGACAAACATGATATTAAAAACTCTTTTTGGGAAAGGCAGTTACTTATAAATCTACTTTTAAACACTCAATTTTCTTCAGATCCTTAATTTATCAGACGTTCATCACGTCGATGTAGCATCATGGGAAGAAATTTTGTACAATGATTAATATATTGTTAAAGTTCGGTCTTCATGAATGTCATCAGATTTTTTTTATGATTTTCAGATATATGGGGTTAAAAAGTAAAAATGGCTTGATATGTATTTTTTTTAAATTTTCATCCAATTCTTATAAAGACTTTTTCTTTTTATTTACCTTGATGGGTGCCTTCACTAATAAGTTTACAACATTTCTATCTTTTATTGTGAAACATCATTCGTGGTACATCAAATTTCGTTGATTTCTTTGATAACTGAACCTACAAATTTAAAAACGACTGACCTTTGTCGTTTTTTAGCTCACCTTACCCAAAGCGTCATATAAGTTATTTTCATCACTTTTCGTTCTTCGTCTGTCCGTCAACATTTAGTTTTACATAGAACCCTATGGGAAAAACATATAAAAATCTTCTAGCGAACCGCTGAATGTATTGAAACCAAACATGTCTTCCAGCATGGGACATAGTTTAACATAGGATATTATGGGAAATACATACAAAAACCTTCTGCTTTTAAGAACTGCTGAATGAATTGAAACCAAACATGGCATGAATGTTCCTTATAAGTTGCTGACCAAAGTGTTGCAACTTTGTTGCAAATCCATAATCCAAGATAACGATTAGCCGGAGACAAAGTTTATCATAGGACCCTATTGGAAATCCATAAAAAAAAATCTATTTCTAGAGAACCGCTAAATGGATTAAAACAAAACATGGCATCAATGTTCTTTATAATGTGTTGATCAAAAGTTGTTACTTTGATATCGATCCGTCATTCACAATGGCCGCCAGCAGGGGACTTAGTTTAACAAAGGAACCTAAGGAAAATGCATATAAATATCTTCCAGGAAACCACTGAATGGATTGAAACCTAATATAGCATGAATGTTCCTTATGAAGTTTTGGTCAAGTGTTGTTACTTTGGTGCCGGTCTGTCATCCATGATGGCCGTCAGCGGAAGACTTGTTTTAACATAGGACCCTATGGGAATTACATACAAACGCCTTCTTGAAAATTACTGAATGGATTGAAACCGAACATGCCAAACCTAGAGAGCTTTCAATAGTATGTGTACAGATATTTCTTACCTGTTCCAGTTTTTGAGATGTAGGGGATTAAGGGGACCGAAAAAACAGCGAAGTTTGAATTCTAATTTTTTGTTTTGTTTTTCATGTTGAAGTAGGTCAATTATTTCTATGTAACCAGTGAGCCAATTGGAACATGACAGCAATGTTCTGGACTGCCAGTCAAGATTGATATAATAAAACAATTTATTCTGCACATGATTTCCAGTGAGCGATACAGGCTCCTGGGACCTTTTTAGCTCAACTTGCCAAAGGAAATGTGAGCTTTTGTCATCACTTGGCGTCCGTCGTCCGCCGTCCGTCCGTCTGTAAACTTTTACATTTTCATCTTCTTCTCTGAAACCCCTGGACCTATTGAACTGAAACTTGGCCTGAAGCTTCTATGGAATGTCCTTTACAAAATGGTCGCCATGAGCATTTACCTGTTCCTATTGGTCGAAATTTAAAACTTCTCTGAAACCGTAAAGCCAAATGAACTGATTTTTTGTATGGAGCATCTATGGAAGGTCCTTTACAAAGTTTGCATAAATCTTCTTGCTCCTTCAAACAAAATGGCTGCCATGAGCATTTACATGTTTTGATTGGTCAAAATTTAAAATTCTTCTTCTCTGAAACCGTAAAGCCAAATGAACTGATTTTGGGTATGGAGCATCTATGGAAGGTCCTTTACCAAGTTTGCATAACACATCCCGGTCCGTGAAACAAATTGGCCGCCATGAGCATTTACATGTTCTGATTGGTCGAAATTTAAATCTTCTTCACCTCTGAAACCGTAAAGCCAATGAACTGATTTTTGGTATGGAGCATCTATGGAAGGTCCTTTATAAAATTTCCATAAATCTTCTTGGTACATGAAACAAAATGGCCGCCATGAGCATTTAAATGTTCTGATTGGTTAAAATTTAAAACTTTTTCTCTGAAGCGGTAAAGCCAAATGAACTGATTTTTAGCTCACCTTTCCTAAAAGGAAATGTGAGCTTTTGCCATCACTTGGCGTCCGTCGTCGTTATCGTCTGTCGTCGTCGTTAACAATTTTTCAAACATCTCTGAAACTACTAAATGGATTTGGATAAAACTTAGCATGATTGTTCCTTAGAGTATCCTGCACAAAGTTTATATTTCGATTTTTGATCCGTCGAAAAACATGGCCACTGTTACTAAAAATAGAACATAGGGGTCAAACAACAGTTTTTCGCAAATATCTCAAAAATCATAAGGTTACGACAATTTCTGGCAGGTTGAAAGTGTTCAGCATGATGTGAGCTACCTGTGTGCTTATTTTCGTGAAAATCTGTCAACTGTTTAGAGTTATTGCCCTTTTTTGACATTTTTGGCTTTTTTTATGTTATTATTTGAAAAATCTTCTTCTCTGAAACTACTATTCAAAATCAAATGAAACTTGGTAAGATTGTTCCTTAGGGTATCCTGCAAAAAGTTAATGCTTGGATTTTTGATTGGTCGAAAAACATGTCCGCTCTTACTAAAAATAGAACATAGGGGTCAAACAACAGTTTTTCGCAAATACTTTCAAGGTAAACATGGTATCCCGAGTTGAATGGTGATGATGAAAGTTTGTTTTGGACGGCTTTTTTAAAATTGCTGCCCTTTTCCCGCCATTTTTTACACTTGCTCGGATTTCAACAATATTTGGTTTTCAAAGTAAACATGGTATCCTTAGTGAATGGTGATGATGAGAATGTTGTATAACAATGATTAAACTTCATAATATGTGAGCTTTTAATTGCCATCACTTGGTGTCCGTCATCATCGTTGTTAACAAATTTTCAAAAATCTTCTTCTCTGAAACTACTAGGGGGATTTGGATGAAACTTAGAATGATTGTTCCTGCAATATTTCCTTTTCAAGTACATGTAATTGAAACTGTGATACTTCAGAAAAAGTTCACTTTTTAGACGCCAAAGATGTATGGTCACATAGGTAACCAGAACAAATAGTCTGTTCAAAGGGTACTTACCACTTAGCATGCTTTTTCCTGCAATTTTTCCTTTTCAAGTACATGTAATTGAAACTGTGATACTTCAGAAAAAGAGAATTCACTTTTTAGATGCCAAAGATGTGAGGTCACATAGGTAACCAGAACAATTATTCTGTTCAAAGGGTACTTACCACTGGTTAATTTCATCTAAGCGGTATCAACTCTCATTTAAAATGGCAAATGTTCAACTTCAAACACAACAGTTGTAGAAATATTGCTGTTTAACAGTCATTGTTTATATGTCCTTCACAACATACTTCACGACATATCGAAAATTTAAACTATTCCATTGCATTATATTTATATTTTATCAGGATAACAAATTCATTACATCAGGTGAGATCATTTTGACCACCTCCATTACATAGGAATTCAGTAAAACTTACAAGAGAACCTTACTCTAGCAATGCTAGAGGTTGTCTGGCAAGCTATTTACTGACTTGGGGGTATGGAGGAACGGAATTCCAACATCTTACATTGTAGGAGTAAGGATAAAATGCAACAAAATCAATATAATGTAACCAAAAAAAGATTCAATACAACAATTCAAAGTTCACTATTATATTGGCAAGAAAAATAAGAATACACATGCAGAAACAAGTCATTATATTTTATATGTCTTTGCTCTTAATTAATCAATAACTGAAAATATAAAAAAGGCAAAGAACCAATCACTGTCCAAAAGGTCCAACCTGTACTGGCTACAAAATGACAGATGAGTTAAGCATGGTTTATTGGATAAAAACCAACAGCTTAGTCAATATGATCAAAGATGAAGTATAATAGAAAATAAAAAGCTTTAACCCACAATTTTTACATAACTTCTTTCAAACATTTTAAAAACGAAGACAACATATAGACCAAAAGATTTATACTTGTATTTGAAGATGAATTAAAGCTTGTATTTTGCATTGTGAATCATCAGATTGACCATGACTGTATCTTAATCAAGCGTAGGGAGAACTCATGCCCATTTCTTTTCAGAGGTTCTTGAAAGGCTTTTAAAGGTATTTTCAGCATTTTACATGACCTTTAATACTCAGTTTAATTTACAACAAACATTAATATATTAATTTAGTTTATAGTGCATTGTTTGCCAGGTGAGCGATTCAGGCTCTTGAGAGCCTCTTGTTTATATGAAGCATCTATGGAAGGTCCTTTACCAAGTTTGCATAACTCATTCTGGTCCGTGAAATAAAATGGCCGCCATGAGCATTTACATGTTCCGATCGGTCAAAATGTAATACTTCTTCTCCTCTGAAACCATAAAGCCAAATGAACTGATTTTTGATATGGAACATCTATGGAAGGTCCTTTACAACATTTGCATAAATCATCCAGGTCAGTGAAACAAAATGGTTGCCATGAGCATTTACATGTTCTGATTGATCGAAATTTAAAACTTCTTCTCTGAAATCGTAAAGCCAAATGAACCGATTTTTGGTATGGACAACTATGGAAAGTCCTTTACAAAGTTTGTATAAATCTTCCCGGTCCGTGAAAAAAATGTCCAGGTGAGCGATACAAGTTCAGCCCATTGAGCCTCTTGTTGGTATATATATTTTCACGAGGTTTTGAAATGAAGGTAGGTCGCACATTTGTTACGTTATCTTATGAAACTTACCCTAATACTTGAATGATAGAGGAATACGATTCCAAAATCACAGTGAAACTAGACACAATGTACCTTTTTAAACCATTTTGTAGCAACAAATGGTATTGCATTATAGACTATATAAGATTATAGGCTCCCAGGAGCCTGTATCGCTCATCTGTAAATCATTTCCAGAATAAAATTGTCTTGACTATTTCCATCTTGACTGCCAGTCAGGAATATTACTATCGAGTTCCACTTGTTCACTGGTTTCAAACCAGAAGTTCTTTCAGTGAACGTTCCCATATTACTATGTTAAACTATGTTCGGCTCTGTTGCCCATCTTGGATGGCGGGCGGAGTCATTAGGTATAATTCTGTAAAAGGACAACCTAAGCGGCATTGCTGCCAAGTTTTGTTCCAATTGGCTTTGTTGTTTCAGACAAGAAGATCTTTCAGTAAATTTCCCATAAGGTCCTATTTTAAAATATGTTTGGCTGTGGCAGTCATCTTCGATGGTGGGCAGATACAGAAACTATGTAATAAAGTATTATATATTTATGCAACTTGGAATAGTATAAATATTACCAGCAATTTCAGTAAGTATGAATTTCGTGAAAATTAATGTATACTAAAAACTAATATTTGCAGGAATTATGCAGCAGTATTAAAAAAGGGATTGTGTTCTATTTTGAACATCTGAAACATTGGTAGTAAATTACTCTTGTATATATGCTTTTGCTTTCATAATTTAAATAGGTAAAAGAGAAGTCCACTCAATATTAAAAGCGGATGACATAAAGATAAGGCAGAAAACAAGAAGATACTTAGGTAGCTTCCACGTTACACATGATCATACTGATTAGGGTCCTTTGCAGACAAAGTGCACGAAAAAAATTAAACCCCATATAGTTTTTTTCTCTCTCGATCGCTGCAACGCGGAGCGGAGGATAGAAATGCTCAATTCCGTCCGTTCATCTGTCCGTTAATCATACCCTGTAAACTGTCCCAACATGTCGCACTAAATTTTAATGATATATACAATTCGTTGATACCAATTTTGATGCACAATCTCTGCACATTCTGTCGATTTACAACTCATCAATTGTGCCCAAGGCCTAAAATGTTGAAATCCAAAACAATAATCCAAACGATCAAGTAGCAATATACATATATATATATATATATATAACAAAAACTCTATTGTAAAATCCGGAGCTTTCGACCAGTCAAGCCGGCCTTCTTCAGCGGAACTTTATTAGTGGTATGGTTACAACATTTAATCCTCACAATGAATATACGTACAATAACTTAACGTCACTGACAGAAAAAAAGACCGGGATGAGACGTCAACCTTTTGTGTTGATTCCGTACGGCTTGTATGTGCGTAGTTTTTCAATCCAAAGTTGTTCAATTGTTTGCCGGTAAATGTCATTTCCGCATATTTTTTCTAACGCAACAACTTCAAAATCATCTACTGAGTGTCCATTACTGTTGAAATGTAGTGCAACGGGATCGGGTTTTTGTCTACGAATAAGCGATAAATTCAAAAGGTGCCGTTGGTAAAGAGTGTCGCCAGTTTCTCCTACATATACAAATTTGTCGCAGTTCTTACAGAAAATTGCGTATACAATATTGGCTGTCTTACAGTTTATGTAATTCTTAACATTAAACGTTTTTCCTTCAAAATTGGTAAACGAGTAAGTGTTGCGCATAAAAGGACATAACGCACAGTTTTGTCTACAAGGTTCACATTTATTGGGCTGTTTAAAATACATTGAATTGTGTTTCTTGTGTACCAAGATGTCTTTAAGATTTTTGTCTCTTCTAAACGCCAAAATCGGTGGTTTGTCAAAAACTTGTTTCATTTTCTCGGATTTGTATAAAATATCCATATTCTGTTTCACAATTCGGCGGACGCTCGGTAATCCTTTTGAATACGTTAATACTAAAGGCACGCGGTCAGTATTAGATTCTTTCGTTCGGTATTTCAGAAGATCGTTCCTATTTAAATTGTCCACTTTGCATAGTTCATTTTCAACAGATTTATTAGTGTAGCCGCGATTGCAAAGCTGTTTCTTTATTTCTTTTCGTTGAATTCGGTATGCGGATTCTTCAGAACAGATGCGTTTAACCCTCACTCCTAGGCCATAAGGTATTGATGTTTTCATGTAATTAGGGTGAGACGAACTAGAATGTAGATACAAGTGTTTATCTGTAGGTTTTGTATATAAATCCGTTTTGATCATTCCGTTTTCTATTACAGTTAAAACATCCAAAAATTCCAATTTTTCACAAGAGTGTCGTAAGTCCACTTGGATGCGCGGATGTATCGAATTCGCTATCCGGTGAAATTCCGTAAGTTTGTCGAGTTCCTCTGTCCATAATCCCCATACGTCATCCACAAAACGAAAGTATGCAAAAGGTTTAACTTCCGATTTTAGAAGCAAAGTGCGTTCCCATGATCCTAAAAAAGTGGAGGCATAATTCATTCCTAGATGTGAGCCGATGGCAGTCCCTTCTGTCTGGAGATAATGTTTTCCGTCAAAAGAAAAATTGTTGTTCTCTAGAACCATATCCATCATTCGAAGAACCTCATCTGTAGGTATGTTTTTGACCGTTCGTTCTTCGAGAGCTTCCCTTACTGCTTCACGGGCTTCCTTTCTAGGTACACTGGGGTATAACGATTTTACATCCATACAAAACATAATGCAGTTTGAAGGTAATGGCTGTTGTATACTAGAAAGTTTGTTTAAAAAGTCGGTGGTATCTTGTATGTATGACGGTAAAGAGCGGACATTTTCAGCAAGTTCATTCTCTACAATTTCAGCCATTTTAGCAGTGGGGTGGTTTCCTACATTTACAATCGTTCTAAGCGGTATATCTTTCTTGTGAACTTTGGGGTTTGCCTGCAATTTGCCGAATTTTACATCTGTGTTAACCAAATACCGTTTCATGTCTTGAGTTATGGATCCTCTTTTGAACATATCAGTTGCCAGTTTTTTTACCTTGTTTTCAATTTTCCGCGTAAGGTCAGTTTGTACTTCTTTGTAAGTGGAATTATCAGTTATTTCTTTGTGTAAATTTTCTTCGTAAGAGGAGGAGTCTAAAATAACAATACCTGATCCCTTGTCAGCCGGTCGAATTATAATTGATTGATCATTTAGTAGATTTTTCATTGCTTTTTCTTCCGCTGGGGTGATGTTCATTTTGAATTTACGGTGTAATCCATTTATGATGTCGTCTTTCACTGTTTGTATGTAAAGGTCTAGCCAGCGATCACGTCCTTTATCAGGAGTCCATGTACTAGGCTTTTTAAATAGAATTCCATCTGATTGAAAATCATTTGTTTCCGAATGGAAATATTCTTTTAGTCGCATGCGTCTTTCCCATATCTTGAGATCTGTTAGCAATTTCCCAATGTCAATTTTCCGTCGGGTTGGTACAAATTTAAGTCCTTTAGTTAATAACTTCTTTTCAGATTCGGAAAGTATTCTCGATGATAAATTTATCACGGATTCGCTATTTTTTGTAGAATTTTGTGCAATTCTAACTGAATTCTCCGATGCAGAATTTTCTGTAGAATTATGGTCAGATATACTTGAATCATCCGATGTAGGGTTGGAAGCTTTCTGTTGAATATGAATTTTATTGTCAATGATGATTTTACAGTTGCAAGGTCGTTCTGCTAGCTTCATGAGATTAAAATGATCCCCGCAGTTTTGAACTGCCATGAAAGGTTTCCGATGATCGCAATCGTCGTCCACTGGAAATTTCATCCATTGCATTTTGTTTGCTACCATCTTTTGTACAAATATGTCCGTACTGTATCTGTAAGCTGCTGCTATAACTTCAGCTTCAGTGGCCCACGATTCAACATTTCCATTTTCTTTGCTGACATTAGAAAGGTGTTGTTTGTAATCACCGTCAACATATTCCAAATAAAAATTCCTATTTGCCGATAATTCTTTTACAACTTCTCTGCGTATTTCTGAGTGAGAGTCTTGGTTACCGTAAATTTCATGAGACACAGCGCGGAAAAAACAATTACCGTCTCCCAACATTTTAACAATTTCATCATCATGTTGTTCTGGTCTGGATGAACTTTTCTGATCATTTCTTTTATGAGTTTCCTTCAAAGCCTTTAATTTCCTTAATTTGTTTCTCTTTAAGTTTGCGTTGAGTTTAGTTTGGCGATCACGAAATGTAGAAAGTATGCGATCAGCATCACATGTGGAGGATTTGATATTTTCAAAATTTTTCAGTATCAAATTCGACGTTTTAGAAACCATGTCTTTACAAACCTCTATACTTTCTAATACCAATTCTGTAGACGCTTTGTTCAGAATGTTCACAACACGACTTTTATCATAGTCTGAAACATCAAAATTCAATGAAAACATTATCTCCAGACAGAAGGGACTGCCATCGGCTCACATCTAGGAATGAATTATGCCTCCACTTTTTTAGGATCATGGGAACGCACTTTGCTTCTAAAATCGGAAGTTAAACCTTTTGCATACTTTCGTTTTGTGGATGACGTATGGGGATTATGGACAGAGGAACTCGACAAACTTACGGAATTTCACCGGATAGCGAATTCGATACATCCGCGCATCCAAGTGGACTTACGACACTCTTGTGAAAAATTGGAATTTTTGGATGTTTTAACTGTAATAGAAAACGGAATGATCAAAACGGATTTATATACAAAACCTACAGATAAACACTTGTATCTACATTCTAGTTCGTCTCACCCTAATTACATGAAAACATCAATACCTTATGGCCTAGGAGTGAGGGTTAAACGCATCTGTTCTGAAGAATCCGCATACCGAATTCAACGAAAAGAAATAAAGAAACAGCTTTGCAATCGCGGCTACACTAATAAATCTGTTGAAAATGAACTATGCAAAGTGGACAATTTAAATAGGAACGATCTTCTGAAATACCGAACGAAAGAATCTAATACTGACCGCGTGCCTTTAGTATTAACGTATTCAAAAGGATTACCGAGCGTCCGCCGAATTGTGAAACAGAATATGGATATTTTATACAAATCCGAGAAAATGAAACAAGTTTTTGACAAACCACCGATTTTGGCGTTTAGAAGAGACAAAAATCTTAAAGACATCTTGGTACACAAGAAACACAATTCAATGTATTTTAAACAGCCCAATAAATGTGAACCTTGTAGACAAAACTGTGCGTTATGTCCTTTTATGCGCAACACTTACTCGTTTACCAATTTTGAAGGAAAAACGTTTAATGTTAAGAATTACATAAACTGTAAGACAGCCAATATTGTATACGCAATTTTCTGTAAGAACTGCGACAAATTTGTATATGTAGGAGAAACTGGCGACACTCTTTACCAACGGCACCTTTTGAATTTATCGCTTATTCGTAGACAAAAACCCGATCCCGTTGCACTACATTTCAACAGTAATGGACACTCAGTAGATGATTTTGAAGTTGTTGCGTTAGAAAAAATATGCGGAAATGACATTTACCGGCAAACAATTGAACAACTTTGGATTGAAAAACTACGCACATACAAGCCGTACGGAATCAACACAAAAGGTTGACGTCTCATCCCGGTCTTTTTTTCTGTCAGTGACGTTAAGTTATTGTACGTATATTCATTGTGAGGATTAAATGTTGTAACCATACCACTAATAAAGTTCCGCTGAAGAAGGCCGGCTTGACTGGTCGAAAGCTCCGGATTTTACAATAGAGTTTTTGTTATTTACCTCATTTTGAGAGACTTTGATTATATATATATATATATATATATTTATATCAAAATTCCCACGGACAAGTTTAAAAATCAGCACAGAAGGATTTCTTATAGTTATTCTCCTATGTTGTCAAAAAAACATTAATTTGATTACAAAAAACCTGTGTACAACAATTGACAACCAAAACCTCAGGTCATATTTGGATATTAATGTGTAATATATTCTAGTAGATTGTGTTTTTTTCACATAATTATTTTTGTCTGGTACGACAAGAATTATTTAATTTCTATTTTCGACACTACATAAACATTATATAACACCAGTTTTAGTGCCCTGTTGAAATGCAAACCGATTAGACAGAGTTTAGAAAGAGGTAGCCTAAGAAATATTCATATCCCGAGAGAATATGGAAAATATCTATAACAAATGTATACATCCGGTTTGGTATATAGGTATTAGAGACATCATTTCACTGGGTACAGTCATAGAAAGGTAATAGAGATACATATATGTTGTACTTAGTTTACTGTGCATGTCCATTATTGATAAAACGGGTGTGTTTAACAACAAGATTCCCAAGTCATCTCCATAAACTTTTTTTGTTATTTGACTTAGTACATGAATGTCGTAATCTCGACATATTTTTTGAATTAACAACATAAATCTACCGTTTTCCTGGAATATTTGACATGTAAAACAACATTATAATCAAATAAAAGATACAGTAAATTTACCATTAGCAATAACCAACGTCTGTAAAAAAATAATTACAATTATTCATAATTTATTTTTATATTTTTCAGATGAAAAGACCCGTATAGTTGTTGTTCACGTGAATGAAACACAACCACAATCCTGTATTAGTACTGCTCTAAAACGTTCAAATGGAAATGAAAACAACAAAGATACAACGAACGTTCAAAAGCAGATCGAAATAATCGATGCGCATGATGTTTTCCCGATTGAGGACACAAAAACGTCGGAAGAGGAATTTAAATGCTCCGTAAAACATAACCCACATGTAGTATTGCTTGTAATTGATTTGGTTCATATGAGGTCCCGTGACATTAAATACATTGAACAATTTCTTTCACTTTTTAATAACAAAATGAAACAATTCACTGTTATCATTTTCAAGAAAGCACAACAGATTGGAAAAGTTAAGTTCCTGAAGAAAATAATAGGAAAAATGCCAGACCTACAAGCAATAATAGATGAATGTGAAGGTAGATTCTGCTTCTTAAACACCAATAAAAAGCAAGGCTATGACAATCTTGAAATTGAATATCTGCTTAGTTTGATTGAATGTTTAAAATTAAAGAATGGCTTCCTACATTACACGGATTCTGCCGTTATTCGTTCTTGGCGCAAAGTACAGCAGAAATTACAGCAAATGGACGAGAGTTTTAGAGAAGAATTACATCTATTGACAGTCAGGGCCAGAAAAAAGTACCTGACACATGCAATCTCTCGAGTAGAACACAACAATTTTGCTGGACACGAAAAAGGCCTTACGGACTTAATTTCATATTTTGAAAATGGAGTGGCAGACATACACAAGGGACATGCAAAAATGTTTTTTACACATTAACGTATTTCACCTTGACAACCATACACGTGTACATTGATTTGTATAAATTGGGTAATGATTATGTGAGGGAAAGTCAATTCTTAAGTTCATTGAAACATTATAATGGTCCTTATTTCATTTCTTTCAAAATTATATCCAAGACATCTAATATGGCTGTCGCAGTTTCTCTTAGTCTTACATTTACGTATAAACCTATAGAAAATTCATTAAATCTCCTTGTAAGAAATCATTTAGTCAATTATAACCAATAATATACATCATAATAAAGATAAAGATGACAAAGATTATTAATCTGGATATGTGGTTCGGATAAATATAGATTATATTCATTACCCCCAATACGGTGTTTGGATATATACCAGAGGATCGGGGTGGAAAATGGAGGTTTGTGTGCGCACAAAACTTTTCTTTTCCCACCAATATTATGTCTTTTTTATAATCTTCTGGAAAAATATTTTGAACTCGCAATGTATTAGGGCCAAGGGAGGGAGTAATTGCTAAAAGAATGTTCTAAAATTTTGTAAAAATGAATAGAATTAAATATTACTTGGAATTAAATAATGTTATATTTCGAAAGGGAAAATTTAAGCTAAAAAATGTCCATGACCCAGAATCTGTTTAAAAAAATAAAAGACACTGTGGTTTATCTCTAGCACCGGTCTGTTGCATGTTTTTCTCATGTATATTTTATATGCTTTTAAATGCTGATGTATGTAGAATTGGGTTGGTGTGGTTGATTTATTTGTTTGTTGTTGTTTGCTGTTACTGTTTTTCCTTTTCATTTGTAATTACAAATTATCAAACAAATACAATCATAACAAATTGTACAAAAAGATGTCGTCCTATTTTCAATGATATGTTGGCAATGAGAATAGATATGTTAGATTAAAAATGTTGTTTGCAAAAAAGAAAAAGGAGAGAAAGAACAAAAACACGCATGATAGCTATCCGTGCAATGCCTTTGTCAGTTCAACAGAGCGGTTGACTAGTGATTATGTCGTTTTTTAATTCTCAAACAACTGTGTCAATTGGAACCAAATCCTGTACACAACCATTCTTATGGTACTTAGTTTCAAAGTTACATGTATAATGATGCTGCTGACCAACCAACAAAGGTGCATTTGATATAAGTAGAAAATAGAGGAAAAAACGTAAAACTGGAATTTTTATGACTATCTCTGTAAATACTCGTCTAGTTGTAAGTTCCGTTCCAGATGACCTACCTTTTCTCCAATAACTGCACTTGGACTTCGAGAATTTCTTCAATATGAGAGTTTTTTTTTATCATATTGTAGTATTCCTCCCTGAAACAACGAAGGAACTAGAAGTTGCAGCAATGGTCCTTTGATGGTCCTCTTTCAGCATTATATCCAACGATTAAGACTGCCAACCAAGATTGCCACTACAGCCGAGTTCTTCAATTAACATAGGACTCTATCGAAAATGCACGTTCAAGTTTTCTTGTCTGAAACCAAACAGCCAATTAGAATCAAACAGCAATGGTCGTTAGGCGGTCCTCTTTCATATTTCACATTCACTGCTGCAAATATGTTAATTATGTAAAAACTATGGAGTACAATGTATCTCCCGTCTGCCTAGCTTTGTTTTTGGATATGGGTTTGGGTTTACTCTTTTGGCATTTTATACTTTGCTGTTAAGATTTTTATTTTTGGAATATCTTTGGTTTTCAGCATTTAACGCGTTGAGTGCAACATAAATCGACGAAATGCATGAATGTTGGTATCGCCGAATTTATCAGGATTGTGTCCGATGGCTGCCTGTGGGTAAGAGTTTCCGTTATCCATCACAGATGCTTAGCACTGGCTTTGTTAAAATTTTTGCAATTTGATTTGACACTGAAGCATCCAGGAGATTTGCATGTCAAAATGATACCTATAATTTGACCTTTTCATAATTTGCATGGTTCATCTACTTTTACTGAAAACCTATTCAAGAACTGGTTGTCAGAAACTTGACACCACAGTGCAACATTGGATCCGAAAACTTACTAGTGAATACCTATTTTTCTTTGACACTAATACTTTAAAGTTTAATGTTTAATTTAACATGCTTGGTAAAGATTTCTTTATGTACCAAATATGTAATCAAGAAATATTTGTGCGCCGACCCGTGTTGATATTAGTCATATCTTTCAATATAGTTATTTTTTTATGATTTTATTTTATTCAATATAGTTAATCATTTAATATTATGTTTTTCCTAGATAAGAGTAAATTTTTCTCAACTAAGATTTTCCATTTGTATAACATGCCTTAACTTGAGGTCAAAATTCTGTAAATAAAAAATCCATTGAATTTTTTTTATAATTTTAACAGTGAAAAAGAAGCCATCTATGTAAAAAATATAGGTCACCGATTTCGTTGCATGGGAATACAACTTTGAAATGAGGAGGTTGATTATATTATATAGAATTAATAAGGAAAGTCAATAAAAAACAGTATGTTATGTATGGTATATTTGTACTTTGGACAATTTTTTTTTACCACGGGCACTAAGTAGTTTACAAAATTGTATCTGAAGAATCATCAATAAGTTTGTTTCCTTAGTTATATTTTCAAGTCATCTTGTTCAAATACAAATACTAAAGAGTACCTATTCGACTTTTCAAAGATACAGTATTTTGTATCGTGACGTACACTTGAATAAACAATAAAAAAACAAGAAGACTTAATATTTATCCGATTGATGTAGAATACTTTGGATGTGTATTGCTTGTACTTCCTAGCAATCTGTTATGTCGACCGCTTATTTAGTATTGAATATGTTGAATGTGTAAATATTCGTACAGTTTGAATCTACATTGTATATTTTATTACTTATTTTAAGTTTATTATTAATATATAGATGTATTTCATGTGTAATTTGTATAAAAAAGTGATCAAATACAACAACAAAAAAACCTTCATAGATTCATAGATTTCTCTTCCAATTCGTTTCACACTTTACCTGACCAGACTGGTCCTTGATTTGCCAATTGTCAAATGACCTTTGAGGTTTAGATTGTTTTCATAATGTGTGCCATGCCTGTAGGTCTTTCATTTTCTTATATCTTTTTATCAGTGAAAAGCTTCAAAATCCAGCTAAATGAACGCTGGAAAACTTTATAAATTAAATTTCTACAGATATATAAGGCATGGAAGCATTGGTAGAAGACACTTTATCAAGAAGGGTCTCATGGGCTAGCTAGCCCATATAACAAACCTTGAACCTGGTAAACAGGTAAACCTAAATGCGCCAATTATAGAACATTATCAAGTTAAACTAAAGTTATGTTTATCAGATTCAGATGACATCAAACGAACTTTATAGCAGAATTGGCTGAATTCTAGCATTTCTCTGACGTCACTCCTCCGGTTTTAGAATTGGTTGAGACGTCAGAGCATACTAGGTACTAACCTGGAAAAATATTTGTCTATTTGGTATCTTCACGAGACTTCTGGGTACAGGGATCCGAGATTAAGTGCGCTCAATATTTTAAAGTACGAAGTATTACGAACAACGTTAAACTTTACAAATCTTCCGTCAATAAAACCTTTTATGTTTTACTTATGTAGCCAATTTTTTAATTATTTGCAAAATAAGTTTTGAAAACTAGAGATCGCCGTGTTTTATCAAGCAAAATTTGTCATGTGTAATTGCCTGCACAAAGAGTTTTTAATTAAATTCATAAGAATTAGGAAATATTATTAAAAACCTATTGAAGCGTTGCATTTATTAAGGTGTTCGTGGCAGAAAATAAACGTATTTGTCATAAAAAACTGGTAATGTCCTATTCTGATAGACTCGGCAAATTTATTAAAACAATTTAGTCGAAAAATTTACAATTGGTGAACTTAAATAAAATTTGAACAAAACAATGGTTTTAGTATTGGGAAAGGAAGCTATATGCGACCCAAACGTTTTGTCTTAATTATACTCTTTTTTGTTGTATGTGATATCTAATCGACCTGTCTTTTTTTCACCTCATATTATAACCTCAGACTGAAGTCACTAAATTCCTTTGCTGAAAAGTTGTTTGAAACAGAATTTTTTCGTTACATAAAGCTATTGGCAATGTGTGTTTAACAATTATTGCCAGAATTCTTGCCGTAGGTCGAAAATAAAATAACAATCCAAAGATACTGATATTAGATATAGTAAATTTATACTATGCTGTATACGACGCATTTCAAGGAGTTACCTCTCATCAGCAGCATTAAAACCGAAACATTAGGAAGACCAAAAACCAAACGTATATTAAACAAGAAGTACTCAATCAAAAATACCGAAATAGAAGCCAAATTTCAGCTAAGGAGATCTACCATGTGCAATACAAGGAATGAACCCTTAGTATTTCTATTATTTTTGAATTTTGCTAAATACTGGTAATTTCTGTAACAAATCAATGAATAATCATGTCAGACAAGTCTGACGACTGGGTTGGCGAATACCCTCGGGGACCTAGGGTCCACCAGCAGAGGCATCATCCCAGGAGTTTCAAAATAACAATCCAAAGATACTGATATTAGATATAGTAAATTTATACTATGCTGTATACGACGCATTTCAAGGAGTTACCTCTCATCAGCAGCATTAAAACCGAAACATTAGGAAGACCAAAAACCAAACGTATATTAAACAAGAAGTACTCAATCAAAAATACCGAAATAGAAGCCAAATTTCAGCTAAGGAAAGTCCTCTTCAGGTCCTTCTGTTTCCTTTACCGATAAAATCTTGCCTATTGGATATAACTAACAATAACTTATACATGTTATATTTGCAATTACACCAATAGGGTCAAAGCAAAATACTCGTATACAACATTACAATATAAAAAATTTAAAGAAATTAATAAAATTACACAAGATTTCGTAAAACTTCAGATCGGCATAGACCCTATCTCAATTCTAAAGATTCTCCAAAAAGATGGCGGGCAAGTCAGTTGACACAAAAGTACTGCACTGGGAAAATCACAGTTTCTGTAGTTTATGGATGTTTTATGAACACAAAAATGACTTTGTTGATTGCTAAAAGGACTTTTACACTTGGATTACTAAATATATGGTGAAATTTACTCATGGGAAGGAATAAAAAACGAAAACAAAGTGACAAATCTACACCTTCGCCCTCGGGCACAACAAGTAAGTTAATTCAGACAGTAATGGCCGAATCTAATACGGTAAACAATACAACAAAACAGCTAGATGGTATTATTAATTCAGTATCTGGTGTATTAACAGAGACAAACCAGACTCTATACGGAATTAATTTTCCCAACCCGTTGTTTACTCCATATCAACCACAAGGCCCTCCCAATACCCCAGCTGGACTCTATATGTCACATCAACCTCCACCTTTTATGTTACCTTCGCCGTCCCCGCCTCCACAGTTCTATGATAGACTTGACAGATTCCTGAATGATGTAAATCAGAAGCTTACAAAACTTAATGTTCTAGATGATCTCTGTGAACGTATGTCTAACATTGAAAAATTCTGCAGTAATGTTGACACAGAGATCTGGGATGTACGTCGACAACTTAATAATCATGGCACAAATATTGAAATCTGCTCCCGCCAAAACGTAGACATAAAAAATAAATTGCAAGTGCTACAGGAAGATAACAAGTGGTTACAAAGTGAAAACTGTAAACTCCAAGAAAAAGTGATAGAATCACAAACTAGATCCATGAGAGATAATCTTATTATAAAAGGAATTCCGGAGTCAGAAAACCCTTCAATAATTGAAAATACTGAAGACAAAATCAAAGAATTTATAGCAAATGAGCTGGGTATTGAGGATGATATTCCTTTTCATGTTGTTCACAGATTAAAGCTGAGACCAGATAATCATCCGCGTAGCATTGTTGCTAAATTTGAACGGCGGAAGGATCGAAACAAAGTCCTAGAAAAGGCTCGGGAAAAATTGAAAAACAGCGATAAATACGTCGTTCATGAGCAATACCCTATGGAGGTCATAGAGAGACGACGCGAGCTAATCCCAATCATGCTGGACGCTAGGAGTAAAAGACACACAGCAACTCTTAGGGATGACAAATTATTTATAGATGGAAGAAGATTTTATCCGCGGCCTCGAAATATTGTACCTATAGACAATCAATCTGTAAATCTACCTCCTGGAAATTTCAGATTTCAACCACCGCCGCCTCCAAGATAGGGGGACAGTACAAGGGGATCAGTAGTGAACGATGATAATTGTAATAAAAACTGTATTAAACCTGAATTAAAATGTTGTTATTTAAATGTTTGTGGGCTGAAAAGCAAACTTTTGTGTCCTGATTTTGTAGAAACTATTCAAATCTATGATATATGTGTGTTTGTTGAAACAAAACTTACAGATTTAGATATGTTAGACCTTCCTACTAATTATTCTTATTATACTAAAAATAGAAAATCATCCAAAATTTCATCAGGTGGTATTATAGTAATCTATAAGTCTAATCTCGAAAAATATTTAAAATTTTTTGATACCGATAGCGATTTTGTACTTTGGGTAAAAATATCAGAGTTGGTGTCTAATGAAAATGTTGACTTGTTAGTGGGTTGTATATATATCTCACCAGAAAACACGAAATATTCATCAACTGAAGCATTTGATGAGATTGAGACTGAATTACTAGAATTGTCAAAAGAACAAAAATATAATTACGCTTTGATTGGTGATTTTAATGCCAAAACTAGTACTCTTAATGATTATATTGTTCCAGATGAAACCCTGATGGATATTTTTAATTTAGATGATGATACTGAGATAATAGATTTTATGTTTGATTTGGAAAACTTATGTTGTCATAATATTCCGTTGATAAGAGTTACCCAATGTCAATGTAACCCGAATAATTATGGGCATAAACTGTTAAATTTATGTAAAAAACTTAATATTTATATTGTAAATTCAAGAGTTGGCGGTGACAAAGAAATAGGTGCAAAAACGTGTAAAGATACAAGTGTTGTAGACTACTTGATTGTGTCCTCCAAGTTATTTCCCCTGATTAATCAGTTCAATATAGAAGACTTTGAACCGTTATTCTCTGATTGTCATTGTTTGATCAATTTCACGTTTCATAGCCCATTACCTGTAAAAACTGAGAAAGTTGTACAGAATACTGCCCAATCATATATTAGATGGAATAGTGCCAAATCTTTAGAATTTGTTAACTATGTTCATAATGATCAGCATGGTATCATTAATCAAACTCTAGCTGACCTCGATAATCTTTCTTCGCGACATAATATTCATCAAGATGATATAGATACAGTCGTATGCAAAATAGTTGATAATTTTAAAAATGCTGCGCGAGATACTTTTGGTAAAACTCGTAATAGCACAAGTTTTCATAAGCACGAGAACTCGAAACCTTTTTTTAAGAAATGCGCAGACGACAGAAAAAAATTTCACAAAGCACGAAAGCGGTCCAGTTTTTTTAAAAACGCTGAAAATAGACGAATCATGTTACAAGCTAGTAAAAGTTATAAATCTACTATTAATCGGGAACACAGTAAATATCAACAGGCATTTACAAATAATCAAAGGAATGTTTCGCGTAAGGATTCGAAATCATTTTGGAAAATTTTGAATAGCATTCGTGATGGGGTAAAGAAAAATAGTAGTAATATTACATTAGAATCACTGTATGAACATTTTAAACAATTAAATGAAGCCGATAATCTAGATAACGAATCGGAAGTTAATTTTGATTTGGATAATATTACCGAGGAAGTACAAAATTTTTTAAATTGTCCAATTAAGCTGCGGTAAAAAATTTGAAAAATGGGAAATCCCCACGAGATGATAATTTTATAAATGAATATATCAAACATACTTTAGATGATTTAATGCCTGTTTATTTGAAATTGTTTAATTTGATTCTTGATACAGGTTTTGTTCCTTGTGGTTGGTCCACTGGTATAATGATTCCATTATACAAAAACAAGGGATCTAACTCTGATCCAGAATCGTATAGAGGGATTACGTTAAACTCGTGTTTTAGCAAGACATTCTCTTCAATTTTAAATATTAGACTGAATAATTTTGCTGATAATATAGAGCTTATCTCAAAATGTCAGGCAGGATTTCGGAGCGGGTTATCCACTGTTGATAACATTTTTGTCTTATTTGCTTTGATCTCAATATATTTTTCAGCTGGTAAAAAATTATTCTGTACGTTCGTTGATTTCAAAAGTGCATTTGACACTGTTTGGAGAGCGGGACTTTGGCAAAAGCTACAAAAATATAACATAAAAGGAAAAATATTCACTGTTATTTATAATATGTATAGAAATGTCAAATCTTATGTGAAACATGGAGACGAATGTTCAGAGTATTTCAATTGTAATTTAGGTGTGAAACCAGGAGAACATTTATCACCTTTTCTTTTTTCGATCTTTCTCATTGATTTAGAGGAATTTTTTTTTGCAAAATAATACTGATAGTTTAAATTATATCACAGATTTATGCCAAAACGAATTAACAATGTTTATGAAAATATTTCTTATCTTATATGCAGATGACACAGTTTTGTTGTCAGAGTCTGAAGATGGTTTAAAAAAGACCTTGAGTATTTTTGAGCAATATTGTGAAGTCTGGAAATTGAGAGTTAATATAAAGAAAACCAAAATTGTCATATTTAGTAGACGCAAAAATAAACAGAAATTTACTTTTAATTTATTTGAACAGAATATAGACATACAAGATTCTTTTTCTTATCTCGGGATTACTTTCAACTTTAATTCTAGTTTTTGTACAGCAAGAAAAAAATTACATAATCAGGCTCAAAAAGCTCTGTATGAGCTGTTTATAAAAATTAAAAACATCAATATACCTGTTGATCTTCAATTAAAGCTCTTTGATACTCTAGTTGTTCCAATTTTGTTGTATTCTTCAGAAGTTTGGGGATTTGAAAATAAAAATAATATTGAAGGAATGCATCTTCAGTTTTGCAAAAAAAATTTGACAGTAAGAAATAGCACGCCGAATTTTATTGTTTATGGCGAGCTTGGAAGATATCCACTAGAGATTGTTATTAAACAGCGAATGGTCTTATTTTGGAACAAACTATTATGTAACAGTAACAAATTGTCCTCTATTATGTATAGACTAATGCTGAAACTTTATGAAATTAATCCGCATAAGTTTAAATGGATAAATTATGTAAAGTCAGTACTAGATGACTGTGGTCTGAGTTATATCTGGGAATATCAATATCCTGTTGATCAGTCTATTTTAAAATCTGTAATTAAACAAACATTATGTGATCAGTTTATTCAGCACTGGTTTTCGCAAATAGATAATACATCAAGGGGTGAATTCTACTCATTATTCAAAAATACTTTTTTGCTTAGAGGCCTACTTGTTGAAATTAAACCAAGGGGAGAGAATTAATATTTCTAAATTAAGATGCTGTAACGCAAAATTTCCAATTGAAACGGGCAGATGGACGGGAATTTCGAAAGAAAATAGAATCTGTCATTTGTGCAAAAATGATTTAGGAAACGAATTTCATTATTTATTTGTTTGTAGTCATGAAAATATTAAAAAATTACGGGAAACGTACATACCATCTTATTATACCATAAATCCAAGCTTATCAAAAATGAAAGGATTGTTATCTATTTGCAATGTTCCATTATATAAAAAACTTTCCATTTTTCTTAAGAAAATATTTAAGTACCTATAATAAAGTAGATATATAATTTATTATTTGCTTACATGTGTATGTTTTATTATATGTCCTAATTGTGATAATGTTATTATTGTGTCATCTGACTTGTGTGTCATCTGATTTCTGTAACTGTTTGTGCTTGTCCTCTTGTACACGTATGTGTCTGAGTGAATAAAGTATTTTGTCTTTGTAAAGATTCTCATTATAAAGGTACATACTACCGTCAATTCTTTTTATAATTAAAGATATAGCTTAATGCAATATGAAACCAATAAAAGGAGGAACGTGGGTGAAAACTTTATTTAACTATATACTTAAAAAAAGATATTTCCCCGTTTTCCAAAACAAATTAAAAAAAATTATTGCAACTCTTTAAATTTATGTAGACTGAGTAGAACTAAATTGTAGGATAGAATATTTATAATTATTAATACTATGTTCATGGATGTGTCGAACTATTCAAAACCCACACCCAAGGAAGCTAATAAACGGGTTCTGTAGAAATGGAAACGGGTATTTTAATTCATTAATAATTAATGCTGATTACAATGGATTATTGAAGAAGGGGCTTTAAAGAAATGAGACTTGTAATATAAACCAACTAAGACTATTGTATCTAAAGTATTTGCTCTAATTAATCATAATTCATTAAAAATGTCTTTATTTAGTTCTGTTCTGTTTTGTTTCGTTTCGTTGTTCCGTTTTGTTTCGCTGTGTTTTGTTTCGTTTTGTTGTGTTTCGTTTCGTTTCGCTGTGTTTCATTTCGTTTCGCTGTGCTTCGTTTCTATTTCGTTTCTTGTTTTAGAAGTATCCCACAGCCCCATGTGTCTAACGTCAAACCTAGTCAATTTGCATGAACACGTTTTGGCTTATACATGCATTTTGAATCTTTATATACGTCAATGAAACTACTACTGAAGGAAACGTTGCTCGACAACTATCTATAAATAACATGTAAAACATGGTATTTTCATTTAATACCGAGAGCAACGACACATGTCGCATGCTTATATGAATATGACTTGACCTTGGACATTCACATCATTTTTTATACGGGTTGTGGATCATGATATCTGACCTCGAACATTACATTATCTTTGATTTTTAAGTCGTCCGTCAATATTTTGACTGAGTTATGCCTCCTGAAAGAGTTATCTAATATCTTTGTGATGAATTATCTGACTGAACATTTTCCACCCCAATGTTTTCATGTTTATGTTATGGTTTCTTAGAATACAAGATTTACTGTGTTGAGGGAGGTAACTCTGTAATGGTAAAAAATACATGTAACCGAAGAATAGATTTAAACACATCTGTATCATATACACAGTAAGACTTCTTAAAGTTGGCGAAAAAGGATAAAATAATCATTATAATAGCTGTAATTTATGTCTATAATATATCTAGAACCAACACACTTTCATATTATTGGCCATCCAATTTTATTATTTTTCATCGAAGAAGAAAATGGCTAAAACGGGCAACATGTGTTACAATTTGATTTACAAATCCCAAATTGCATAGGATAATAGACATGTACACCGACAAATGCCTACATTGACATGATTGAAAGCCCTTTATTTCTAGGATTTCAGTGATATGTTGACCAATTATGAGCAATATATACAACAGAAGTTTTATGTAGAATAGAAATCATATCCAACTATATAGTCATCACATGACTTTGGTGACCTCACACATCACCTATACCATGCCCAAGTAAATTGTATAGAAAATGCACTTGGGCGATCAGGAATCGATAAAATAAACCACTTTTAGTTCGTGCTCAAAAGATTTTGGTGCTATATAGTACTTTCTCGTATATTTAGAAATATATTTATGCTATTTGGAAAAGTTTAAATATTTGTCTTATCCCTTCCAAGTGCTTTTGAAAATTTGTCTCATTTCTCGTTAAGTCCCTACTGTTCAACCATCTTAAACTCCGCTAAATTTTCTTTTTGTCGTTTTCAAACCTAAAATTGCGATTTAACCATAACTGATGGAAACATTTTGGTGCTATGTGCTAATTAATACAATCCTAACTTTTCGAAATATCGTAATTGCAATAGTTTAATTTTTGGAAAGATTGCAAATCGTTCCTATGCCATCGGCCTCCAAAACTGAAAGCGTGTAGTAATATCAGTAAACTCCAGATGAAGCTGTTTTGGGGGAAGTTATTTGAAAACTGGATTGTCTGAGAAACGTGCTGTATGCATTTAAGTTACTCATTTGAATTATTTATTATAAAAAATCAATCTGCCAAACCTCTGCTTAAATTTCCATTGACAATTATGTATACCACAATTTCAAAATATTGAAGGTGAAATGGATCAAGAATTTAATAGTAGAATGGATATATAGTTATTTCGGCAACACAAAAATAACTCCGGGAATCCCCGTACGTGCACATTGACAAGGTGTAGAAAAACTTCCATGTGCGTGATTTACATAATCGTTTATCTAGATAAACTCGGAAGTTTGATTATTTGGAGTTGAAATTTGAAAAGCAAGAATGAATGTTTAATCTTTTCTCTGTGTATTGTAAACCTGGAGGGCGATGAAGTAAAACTCAAATAAATCTTTCGTCAAAACTACAAAAGCGAAGTTTGAGTTGACCATACATTTAATAACTCGCCTGATCAATTTCAATGGTCCAAATCGCGAATATGACAGCCGAAATTTTAAGGAAAGTCCGACTCGTGTAGTGAAATATAATCCATGCCGCCATTTTTACAATCGGTAATCAACGGGAAATAATCAAATAAAAAAATATGGGTAAATTTACTCGGCCCTCTGACAACTCGGACCAAGGTAAGTCGGACCGGAATAACAATAATTTAAAAACAATGAGAGAGATACTGTGAATGAAGTAATGATTCGATTTTATGAACTTCTTTATGTTGACTCTGTTGTACACATTTTGTACACTGGCTTAGAAGGCATGCAAGTTAAATTTGCCTTGACCAAGTTGAACTGTAAATCAGAGAACGAATCTTAATTTCTTTTAAAAAAACATTAGAATAAGACTAGCTCTTCAAATAAAAACATAATCAGTGCCGATTGGTGCTTTGGAATGTCACATAATGACTTCTCCCTGTCTCCCTCCACTTCTTGTTAGATTCAGGGAAATAATTCATTTCTCCCTGTCATCCTGAAGTAGGCTGCTGAGCCCTTGTCCCAAATACATTAAAAATAACATTTTTGACACATTTCCATCCATGTTTTGAAAATACAGCCATTTTGATTGTTTACCTTCTGTTCCATTCACGTATAATAGGGTAGCGAGTAATCATCCGTTCTTGAGAGCATGTCAAAATTAATTGTGCATTTACTAATTTGACAATTATTTCTTTAATAGACCCATTATTAGAGAAAGTCCTTACGATTATCTCAGACATGCACATGAATCTATTCATTTTAAGTCATTTCAAGTAAAATTACGGTCCAATAACATAATTTAGTAAAATGTATAACTTGGACACATTGAACTCTTATTGAAAATTATCTTCGGAAAACGAATACACTCACTGTAATTGATCCCACATGGAAGAGATAATATCCGTGATAAAATTATGTCTCCCCTTCGTAGAAGGAAGACATATTGTTTTTGTAGTATTTATGTCGCCCCCAGACTTAGTCGAGACGATAGATTGTTATTGTTCCGTTTCTTTGGGTTTTTTTGGTTTTTTTTCTACCTAATTTTGTCCGCACGAGTTCTTAGAGATGACTGGAACAATCTTTATGGAACTTCACAATAATGATGATCACCAAGTCTAGTTGTGCATATAACATTAAAAATTATCAAAATGGCCGCCGTTGCCATGGAAACGGAAAAAGTATGAACATTTTTGAAAACTTTCAAATCTCAAAAACTCATCAAAAGAATGTCATGAAACTTTGTACTTTTCTAAAGTATCTGTAGTAGAACATACTAATGGAAAAACAAATGCGATCAGTTGGATACGTTTGGTGGCCATTTTGAGAAATGTTGGGAAAATGACAGAAAAATAAACATTGTCCGATTTCAATGAACATTGATATCTAGGCTAAATTTGGGATGGCAAACAAGATGCCATCATGAAAATACAAAAATTTTCAAAATGGCCACCGTGGGCGCAATTGCAATTCTAGTTCTTCTTCTTATTCTTCTCAGCAAAGCTTGTCCAGGCCATTACTTTTTTGTCTTGACCTAGGCTTATACCCTTTGGGTATGTAGGTGTATTACCACGAGAATGTGTGTCGCGTACCATTATGACCTTCATTTGACCTTGGCCTTTGACTTCAAGGTTACAAAATTATTTTTATCCTAGAGGTAAAGACTGATCTAGAATAAAGTGAAGGGGAGACACATGTTTTGGTTTAAAAAACAGTCCCACCTAGTTCCATTTGAAATTATACAGTTGCAATCTTTCCAATGGTGACTTCCATCACTTTGATTGACTATATCCCTTCAAAATTGATTTGAAAATTAGCTATTTTGAAATTTGTCATTTTTACTTCTTGTTTAAAAAAAAGTTTGGTTTTTGGTCTTCCAAATGTTTCGGTTTGCTGCTGATGAGAGGTAACTCCTTGAAATGCGTCGTATATAGCATAGTATAAATTTACTATATCTAATATTAGTATCTTTGGATTGTTACTTTGAAACTACCAGGACGATGCCTCTGCATGGTCGACCCTAGGTCCCGAGGGTATTCGCCAACCCAGTCGTCAGACTTGTCTGAAATGATTATTCATTGATTTGTTATAGAAATTACCAGTATTTGGCAAAATTCAAAAACAGTAGAATTACTAGGGTTCATTCCTTGTATTGCATATGGTAGATCTCCTAAGCTGAAATTTTGCTTCCTATTTCGGCATTTTTGGTTATGTCGGAGTACTTCTTGTTTTAACATAAGTTTGGTTTTTTGGTCTTCCAAATGTTTCGGTTTTAATGCTGCTGATGAGAGGTAACTCCTTGAAATGCGTCGTATTCAGCATAGTATAAATTTACTATATCTAAAATTAGTATCTTTGGATTGTTATTTTTTTTCGATTATTATGAAATTATTCAAGATGGCGTTCATCCCGATCAGCTTCTACCTTGTCATAACAAAGTAAATATATATACGAGTAAATAGAATTAATTATATAATATGTCAAATGTTTACAATATATAAATACAAAAAAGATAAATTATTAATTTAAAATAAATTAAAATTTTACTTATCTGACATTTGAAATTATATTTCATCTCTGCATTCTTTGTGACCCCCTTACACACATACACATCTTTATTAAAATGGTGCATTAATTATCAAAAATTATAGCGTTAAAAATGAAATCACGCTGTCTTTGGTCAGCAAACGATTTACCTGTATACATACAATGTATCTCTGTACCTTAATTAAGGGTTGGAACAATAAACATCCGGATAGTCAAGGTATATTACACATGTCAAATCGTTAATTAGTTATAATTACTTGAAACACACAGCGGAGAACAAATTTCTTTACATGTAAATTTACTTCAGATAAAACTCAAACAAATGTTATCAAAAAAAAAAGAATTTTACTTTTCCTTGTGGCTTAAAAAAAACTTGCACGTAACCCTTTATCACGTGTAATTATGTACTTTTGCCAGTTTGTATAAATGGGTGATAAATTTCATATGAATCATTATTGTCACAATTTCATATATTTGATTTATAATCCATGTGAAATGGTACTACATATTTTTGTAAAGCGAAGACGAGGAGTACGTGCTATAATCGATACAGAGTTATCGAAGTACGATAAATGCCTGGCATGAACGGGACCAATACAGTCACCATATTGGGTAAACAGTTAATAAGTCTGAACAGAGTTACATAACTTAATTATGATCAATATAGTTGCATATGATTTTCTTCACCAAAGGTACAATATACAATGTATTTACGTATCAGGCTATTCCTTCAAAAAGCGCATCCACAAGTATTCCCCCAAAAGTACTCAACAAGCCATTTGTGAAAATTGCTAGATCAGAAATCTATATTTGTGACATAAAGAGTTAGTGACCATAAGAATATTTCGTTTAAATCAGAATTTCGCTATGTTATCTGGGATTTTTAATCGTGGTTTCCAACCGAAAAATCCGGTGATTAGATTACCCATGTATAATGGATTGAAATACATGTATTCCAATAAGTTATATATTAATAGCTGGGTTGTTGTGGATTTTACAGTTTATATTATGTTAATCATTTTTATTATTGTCTGTCTTTGTTTTTGTTTTTACGGTGCTTTCAATTACTGTATTCTATGGCAAGCCGTTTTACTATTTATTTTAACTTCAAGATATCGCATATAAAATATAAGATATCTTGTAAAATCTAGTTTTTATAAGATATCTTATATACTTTATAGGATATCTTATAAAGAAAATTATATGAGATATCTTATAAACTATATAAGATATCTTATAAACTATATGAGATATCTTTTAAAGTTTATTAGATATCTTGAAGTCAGAATAAATAGTGAAACGGTTTGCCAATTACTGTATTCATATATATTTATATATCAGTGATCAATGATATTTGGACGGAAGGAACATCTAGATTTCAGCAATAAATTTTATAATGCTTGTCAAATAATATCGCTTACAAAGGTCCTTCTGATTTTTAATTTGGTAAAACTCAACTGGATTTCATACCCAATGTCAGAATATTTCAATTTGATTTTTCAAAATTGGATTTCACATTTAGTTACATATAATTTCCAAATGTACTTTTTGAAAGGAACCTATCGTCAGATACTAGTCAACAAAAGAAACGATACAGAGTAATGCATTTTTCATATATTCATTATTTCAAATAGTGTATTAAGCAGAAAAATAGACCCACACGTCTGATTTTCAGAGTTTGAAATGAAAAATTCTATTTTTTGACATTTCAAAAATCACATTTTTCCACCCAAAATTAAACAAATCAGTATATTTACCCAGTTATGTGAATCACAATGTCTGTGTGACAAAAGATTTGAGTTTTTTCTACTGATTTCAGCCACTGGATTTTCATTTTAGTTCAAACCTCTTTTGGAAAATTTCCATTTCCCACCATTTCAAGTTTATCCAAATTTCAAAACGAGACGAATTACATCAAGAAATGAAGTAGCAAAACACTGTTGCCCTAATACTAAAGGTTTTTTTAAGGAATTATCAAGATATTTGGTTGCGAACTCGTGTATCGTTACTTTTGTTGACTAGTATATATACCTTGTGTGACATATGGACATATGGAACTATTTTTTAAAAACCGTTGTTGTGTTATATAAAATTGATACATGAAATTTAATATCAAATTTTGTGAACAATAAGGAGAATCTCAATCCTGTGTAGCTTCTTTAGATTATTTTGGTTTTAATATTTTTTATTTCTGAATTTGGTGTTTGCTCTTCAAATTTGTGGGTATTATATCCGCTTTCAACATTATAGACATTTAAACTTCATGAACTCTTGTGATGAAATTTATATTTCTTATATCCGACTACTTATATGGAGTTGCCATTCATAGTTGAGCAGTTATTAGTATTTTTATTATTATTATTATTATAAAAACTAGAATAAAAATATTAACATTTTAAACTACAGTTTATTGCTTTATGAATGTTGTTCAGCGAATCTTTATTTCAACATTATGTGCATCTTTTATTGATAAAAGAATATTATTCCATAATATGTTGCCTTTATACTTAAAAGTTTCAGTCATCGTGATATCTATGAGATACATGTTTTATTGCGAAAAATAGCATGGAATCTAAAACAACCGGAAATTTGACACATTAACCTCGATTCATATCACATGATAGGATTTTCTATAATAATGATTAATCTGTTGAAATCATTTGACTATTTCCTGGCATTGACACAATTTTTTTATATTTATATACTAAAGTCATATTTTGTACAGAGGAAACATAACCCACTTCAGAAAAGTATCAGAAAATTATTCATAAAAAAATTAATGATTATAAATGAGTGAAGTGCATTTTTTGTTTGTTTTGTTAAGTCGGTTATTCCTGCAAATGAATTTGCTGTACAATGACACTTGTAGCGAAAGAAAAGATAATAAATGAGAGTGATTTTTATATAAAATTTAATTATAGTCAAATTTTCCTATAACTATCTAGTACTTCCGAATATATATACAACTAATAATTATCAACAGAGTTTTTTTTATGTCTAGTTCCTTTCAAAAGGGTTTTCAATTTCGGAATTCCAATAAAAATAATTCAGTTGTCAAATTGTGTTAGTTCTCATAATAAAGTTCACCAGTTTTTCTCTTGTAATGAAAGGTTATATTCTGTTGCCCTATCTTCAGTTCTGGGACGGGCCACTGTCCATCAGACTACATTGTCTAATTCTTCCAGAAAGAGATAAAGTATCAAGTATCTCTTTTAATAACTAGTTCCCATCTCCCAACGCTAGGTGTCTGGTACCTTAATATATGTTAACTCTTAAATGTTTAGTAAGTCGGATTCGATACAGAAACCTTAACACTCCTAAAACCATTCATTGACGAATGCAATGTGACCTATGGTATTATATTATTACACTCCACGCTCTTAATACTCAATTATGAATACATGAGACGAAAAGTCGAAAGAGAAAAAAAACAGGAATTTTGACATGAAAATTCAATAAACTTAAGACCAGCAATTTCATCGAATTCAAACGAAAGTTGTTCTCAGTCGACTTCATCTACATGCTTACTTCCAGATATTACTCGTTAGATGGCTAAGCGTTGCACTGTTTATTATTTCGGCAAAAAATGCCTTGGATTATTGTTTCGATGCTCCAAATGTTTGGCCTTAAGCATGACTGATTTGTCGTTATACGATGAAATATGAAAACATTTATGTACCCTACATTGGTATCATAGAATCTCAATATGGCGTTAAATGCAGTACAACAAACACCGACAAAATTGTCCGATATCGAAGACGAGAATAGCTAAATTATTCTTGACTTGGGTTATGATAAAATTATAAAAATCTTAGTTGTTGTCATAAGCTCTACCAACAATACTTAAGTGCTATGCAGATAAGTTCTTAAACTAAGAAAACACCATAATTTTCACTTAAGTGTAATACGTAAAGGGTATCTTGGGTATACTTCAAGCCTTCTAAATGTTAAATTAAGCTAATTGTAACTTTTTTAAACTGTGAATATTGCTTTCATATGCATAGAAAATATTAAACATGGTCATGATAGTGTTTATGTTGTTGATTTTTGTAAATTCCACAATTATTAAAATTTCCATAATACTGTTGATTGCAACCTTTATACTTATGGCATATCTATCCAGACTACAATTACACATCTTGTACATCAAAACTGATATCAAAATTTTTTATATTTTAACCACTGAGTCGATGCCACTGCTGGTGGACTCCAAGTCACCGAGGTTATCCCCAGCTCAGATTCTAGTATTTCGATACTAGCCCGAAATTGATACTTAAAATTTACTGTTAAAAATTTTAAAATTTGTGAAAGCTATGGAGTATCTCATAGCTCTGTACTTAGAAGGTTTTGGCTTTATCCCCTTTGGTCAATTTTGGTAGTTTGAATTTGTTCTTCAACCTTTTGGATTGTTTTTTTTTTTTTTTGGGGGGGGGGGGTTTCAACATTTTAGGTCTGAGCTAGCAAACTGATGAGCACAACTTATTAGTTGTAAATTAATGTGCACATCTTGTGCATCAAAACTGGTATCAACGAACTATATTATACATTTGTAGTGAATACATGGTCCTCAATATCTGTAAAACTACATGAAAACAAAACACATTGAAATGCAACCAACTTCATATGATCACAGTGTGTATAACATGACTTATGTAAGTCGAATTCAGAATAAAATGCAATGATAAGAATCTTGAAATGTGAAAAATTAAGGATAGTTTGCCTTAAATATACAGCAATCGGTCACATTTTCAAAAGTAGGCGTGTTCATATTTCCATATTTATAAGGAATACACATAACTTGACCTAATGGCAAAAGTTCACCAACCAAATCAGTAGATGTACCTTACTGTTTCGTATATTACATGTACAATGTAGTGTCTCAAGTTAGTAAACATTTGTACATTGGACACATACCTATTTTGGTGTTTGGGTAGGTTACAAATTTTAAAATTCAGTTACGTTTTAACCACGTTAATTCAATTATGGTCGCAGTGTAAAGTGATTAGGATTAATCCCTTCATAAAATCGTGTCCGGTTGTTGGGACCTTGTGTTAAGTATGCCTTTATAATACTATTAGTTAAATTGGAATGTTACATTGAAGAAAATTTAAAATGATTTTGTCGAAAGCCGAGAGCACAAAGTGACAGTTATAGAATGATATTTAAGTTTCCCCACGATAGGTCTGACACTTCCAATTTCAACCAACATTTTTACCGATAAAATTAGAAATTCGATGATCCAAACCTTAGCCAAGATCAAGTTAACAGAAAAAAATGTAAAATTTGACTGACAGATACTATATAAAAAAAGTATTCTAATTTTATGAAAATATGACAGCCCTTCACATAGTTAAGGTCTGACAACTAGTCATTAACCTAGTTTCTTCATTATAAAAGATGAAATGTTGACAACAAATAATTCATCCACTGTTAACAGAATCAAGCATAATATAGAAGAACACATTAATTTATCTGTAAAACATTGTAAAAAGGGAAAAATCACTCTTCAAAACGAAATGCGTTTTCAGTCAATTCGAATTTATACTATCTAGATTAAGTGCAGAGTATTCCCTAGCCTCGTTTAGCTCTAGGCGAAGTGGGACGTACAGGTTCTGGTATCCTTCGTGATCGTTGTTGTCATCGTCATCTGAATATTGCTGTTCACCTTCTGGTCCAATAATGGAGTGGAAGGAATGGAGATGACCATCGTCAGAACGAAAACTGGTTGCTGAAACTTCGCTTGAAGTGTTTTCAGATGAAATCTGAGAAACAATATCTATAAAATGTGTGTCATCTATTTCTACATAATCGTGCACAGTTATACTATGATTGGAATGTTCATCTTCGCTCTGAACTTCATTTTCACGAACTTCATCAGCGTCTGAAATCTGCACAACATCGGTATTACTGGTATTGTTATCTCTTCGTTTCATTTTTCTGTAGACAAAATTAATAATGCAAGCACCGAAGAAGAGAGCAAAGCCAGCAGCAGTAAAAATATAACCATACATTTGATTCGTACGTAAATCTGCAAAATAGTGAATGCATATGAATTTTACGAGTTTCTGTTAAGATTCGTTAATAAATGATTTTATAATAAAAATATTGCGTAGCTTTACTAAAATTTAACATTTGAATTAGTGATAGGTGCATCATTTGAAAATGTCGCAACTTCAAACTTTTTTGGCCTGTTCTTAAAACGTCACATTCATTTGATACACGTCGATGTTATATTTTAAGATATATTTATACACTGCGAGTAGAAAATTGAAAATATGAGAGATATCTTAACATTATTTCAATTATGTGTTTTGAATATTTTCGAAAAGGAGTTTCCAGATGATAGACAGGATTATATTACAGATACATTATTGATAAGGAAATAAATGACAGTCCATATAACCGCTACAAACTTGCGTCGATCTAAAAGAATTTTGTTTTATTTTTCTTTTGCGTTTTTCGTTTTGTTAAGAATGGAATTGGGCGATTGAAAAAAAGTTATTGACATTTAAAAGATTTTGCTGTATCGCTCATGCACCTGATTATAATTTGCAGTCTTCATGCAACATAAATTGGTTGACTATTAAGCCGGACACCAATTAATTGCATACAGTGCGCATTTCTAGATCAACCTTTACCAGATACGCTCGAAAACTTTTGAAAGCCAAAAAGAAATAAAACCCCAAATATTATAAACCATTAGATATGCCTTAACAAATTACCCTTGAGATAGTCAAAAACCTATTTTTAAAACCATTTCATCATGTATTAATGGACAATATCCACCAATGTATCTATATATAGGGTCATTTGTGACGTAAGAGATTTACAAGCCACCAGAACCTGTAGTAAAATGCCTATCTATTGCCTTATTTATTTCATTTTATGTTTCAATGAGACAATGTAAATTGAAACAAATAGAACATGTTTTTTCCTTCTTCAATCGGTCGACGTTCGACTTGAATTTGAAAGTATCTTAATTTTCTACAATAAACCATTGGTAACCATACATGTACATATACAAACTGTACCTTTCAGGATGCTATCATCATCATTTATTTCATACATGTTGTGTATGATAGAAGTCATTTCTGAAATATGCACAATTATGAAGGTGGTCTATAGATCTTTCAAAATAGAACACTGTAAGCGGTTTCATACTAATGTATCGGTTTTATTGCAAAGTGTATTGTTTTCCTACAATTTCAGTTTACTTTTACATTATATATTTGAATATGGATTGGTGCTGTTTTATTTTCACAAATCTACAAAATTTAATATCCTATAGTTTCTGTTAATTTACTTCATACGCCTAAGAACCGTCAGCACCCATTTGAAATATACAGTAGAGCCTTGAAAAATATGCAAAATATAAAATCTTAATCACGTATATTTTTCTGTTAATTTACTAAGGATCATCAACTGCCAGTTAGAATATGCAACTTCTATATCTGCTTCAAATCAGTATCTTTATTGATTTATCGTAATAGTCTCTCTTACGGATGAAAAATTCCCACTTTTGCAGATTGCTTGTTCATGTTATTTTTTACCCTCACGTTTCGTTTTGTTATCCCATTTTACGATACGATTCATACTGCGTAAACCATGTCAACCGTCAATACCAATAACTCGTTGAAGTTAGAGATGTTTGAATTACCTGTGGTTCTGTCTGTTGAATGTGACGTTTCTAGTTCCATTGGGGGTTCTGTAATATTGGCCTGAGTCGAGAGTGAGACTGAAATTTAAATTGAATATATCAGAACAAAAAGTTAAATGGATTTCACAGGGTGAATTTCCGACAACGTAAATAGAGGAACAAGAAAACCATAGATTGATTAGAAGTAACAAATATAAAACGAGTCATACAAATTAATCTTGTAAAAAACAGGAGTGGATTTAAATCCTTTCAAAGGCAAGGAGTTTTATTCAGATATGATATGTTTTGGAATAATTTTTACTACGTTTCATGTGGCGTTATTGTTGCCACATTTGAAATCCCTTTCATTTATTTAAGTGTAAAATTAAAAGTATACGTGTGTATGTACAAAAACATAGATACAAATACAACTAACGAAAGAAATAAAAAGAGATTCGAAAACATTAATTAGTCTCCCTGTATATACAGAATATAGTCATGAATTATATTTTGAACGTGTTGTTGAAATTTCCTTTTCGTATTTTAATTTACAACATTAAAAATTCTATAACAACATATAGATTCCATGATAAATGCTATTTCATTTTAAACATTTTCAAACATTTTCTTTAATTATTCAAACATTTGCATAGGTTTGATTCTTGTCAGATACAGCGATATTTATGTCAATGCGTGCAAAATGTTTGCCTTGATAAATCATATATTGTATACGTTATCATTTTTCAGACTCTTTGTTTAAGTGGCAGTTTCGGCAATTGCCCTTCAACATCTTCATAGAATGTCGGAACTCGGACTGATGGATCAGTGTTTACAAGACTACAAAGTGCATTTTCTATCAAGAAAACCTCATATGCTTCTCTGGTACAACCATTTAAATAAAAGATAATTTGAAGTACTGTTTTCTACTTATTAAGAAATTATAAAAACTGACGTATTTTGCAGTGTATTTCACAGTGTGTTTTCTTCCCACCGGCTAGTGTTTTTCACTTTTTCTGTATTTTCTAATTCCGAACGACATTACTTTTTTCTCAAAATTGTATTTGAAACAGGATGAAAATTACATGTTAGATATGAATGTCTTTGTTTTCGGATTGTCTCCCCTTTCAGTTTTGTTTTTCCATTCTGAACTGTTTCTTGGTCTTAGACAATATTTGAATTGGTTTGAGTGTATCAGAAATTTCCCTATTGGAGAATCTGCTTCAAAGAGTTTGCTTGACAAGCAAGGTTAATAATGGGAATGAAACCTATGTATCTTCGTTTATTTTCAAGATTTATGTTTAAAACATGTTAAAGTAGGCTTAATATATGTTCCCGACCCGTGATTATCTGAAAAAGATTTCCATAACAAACATTTATATCATTGTGAAAATAAGTTATTTTATAAAATACATAAAATAAATACTATGCAATTTTAACCAATCAAACGTGAAGATTCAACGTCACTCGTGTTTATTGCTACTGCATTGAATAGTTTTAAATATTTATTTTCTTTCGTTCCTTCACCTAAATACCTCATATTTAGGTGTACCCATTAGCATGATTGTCAGCAAGACGCATATTGTGTACTATTAACTAATTCCAAAATATCAAGGTATAACCCTTTCGAACAATTACTCTTGTAGTTTGTTTTTAACAGATGGTCCATCTGAGATTAAGATCCAAACTCACAACTGTTTTGGTAGCAAATTAATTTACAATTATTTCTATATTGAGATGGGGCTTAATTCTACATTTCCTGGTGCGTTTTGAATTCTGTCTTCATTAGATTATTTGGCATTTCTTTAGTTTTGAGCACCGGTTTCTAGACAAAGATTTTCGAACCAGTATGCCATTCAGTTACAAGACAATAAATAATATAACGTGGTGTTCCCTTATGAAAACAACAAAACATTCTGAGGTAAAAATTTTTTATTGAATTATTAAACGGTTTTCAGAGATACATAAATCCTTGTTAATCTAGAATTGAACATAAATTTTGTAGATGCTATGTTGTAAAATTTTAATTTTGGCAAGGACATATGATAGCAGATTGTGTGCCTTCGAGTGTAATCACATCCCTATAAAGTACGTCAATAGGTTTATGAAAAATCACGGTTGCTTTTAATTCTGTAAAACATTACTTTATTCAGCAATGTATTAAAAAATAACTTAATAAGGTAAACCTGTTTTATAAGATTTAATTTCAGTTCATCTTATAATATATTATATTGGCTTCAATCACTTAAATTGTGTGGTATTCATAAAAAAACACGACCATCATTGCTTTTAAAGTGCAAGAAATTGTGACAACAAATTTGGTGTGTCAAATTTTATTATATTTCTGGCAATTTTAGTATTTTAAACTCTGAACTGCAAGTCTTCTATTTTCCCCACACATTTCATTATCTGATTTTATATTTTTGAAGAATTCCTATCATTATTGTTTGCATTTCAACAAGCTGAAAGTAAGATCAAATACATCTTTACAGGGAACACGGTTCAGACTTTCCGTGACAAAACTTGCATACGTCCCACGGATTCGTTTGCTTGACTCTAAATGCACTGAGCCAATAGGGACCAATCACGAAAGCAATTGTACTTTTTGAAAATATATGACCCTACCTGCAGAATACGATGTCGCGACCAAAGCCAACACATATTTAGATAAGACATTCAAAGATAATTTTACAGAAGAGTGTGTCTTGAACCAGTTGACTAGATCGTACTATATTCATTTTTAAACCTTTTTGATAGGACAAATAAGGGACACCATAATTTTGTGGAAGTGTCAGTGGAATGTTGTATTGACAAACTCTGCTTGCCAACAAAGTAATCGCGTCTTCGGAAATTTAAGATCTTTTTGTTTATCGGACAATATTAACCAAGTTTGCCAAGAGTAGCATGATCAAGTCTTAAGTTTTTATATTATCTTAACTTTGACTCAATAGACATGATAAATTTTCGATCCAAAATGTGTGCTTCCATTTTCTTGCCCTGTACAGTATCTATACATACAGAGTTATTTACAATGTTTGTTCTTTTGATGAGAAAAGCTTAAATATTTTGTTTATTTTAGTGGAAAAATATGAATTTTATGTATCCCAGAAATTTACATTAATTTGAAGGATGTACCATACTATTAAAAGATCAGTTTCGATTTTCTAGCCGGAAACTTTGGAGACATATTGATTTAAATGAGGATACGTGTATTATGTTTGATTTTTTTTTTACATAAACTGTTTTCCCGAAAATCTGTGAATCAGAATATCGATTTTTATTTCCTGCTAACAAGACTTATTGTCTATTTTTTTGTTAAAGTTTTGTGGGAAAATATCTACACCTATAAGTTTAAATGGTTGATTTCCTCTTAAAAATTTGTCATTCTACATATCTGGAGTATTAAAAATTTTTCTTCAGCTCACTGTATTTAAAGTTAGGATCTTAAAAGAACGAATTGCCATATTTTAGCATTTTCGAATAATTGTTATGCATTCGATGGAAATATAGTGATTCGATGGCAAAATAGTCATTTCGCCTTTTACATGTAGTCATGGTAGTAATGGGGAAAAATACAAGTATCAGTATTATGATTTTCATCTATACAACATATAATAACAATTTGAAACATGCACCACACATGGGTCATGACTGATAGTTTCTGCAAAGTACATTTTAAAACAATGTTACTAAAATATTTCGAAAACACACAAATAATATACAAAACATATTTTTACAGTTTGGATTTCTCCTGTAATAACATCTATGGATGTTGCTGTATCTGTACCATATTTTTTTCGTCTATGAGGTCATACACACTATCGCTTCGATGCATTTCTGCCTCGTCCTCAGCTATGGTAGGATCGTAGTTTCTATTTCCATTCATCAACAGTTTTCAAACTCGTTGCAAGACTTCCGGTGCATATAATGTAGATTAGCACTTTGATGTTTGATTTCACCTTGTCTTATACGAAAAAAAAATGTATTACTTTCCTTAATTACATGTATCAACGCAGCCCATACATAGGCACGACATCGGGCTTTTTACTACTCTTCAGTATGGTGTTAATCAATATGTTTTAGAATCTGGAGTAATGTATCGGTTTTCACTTTTAGACTGAAAGCTGATAAAAATGCAAAAATGTTTGATCATACATATTTATACAATAATATTGTATTATCCATGATATATATATGCCAAATTACGTCAAAAGGTCAGACGGCAAGATGCACGACCCGAAAGGACGGGGGAGGGGGTGGGGGGTTATTGTGCGTTTTACTCGCGGACATATTTTGGCATATTGTATAGATAACACAGTATAATTGTTAGCATTACTCTTGTCCTATTCATTGATTTGAAGCTTGTCTTGTGGATCAACCCCTTTTATACCTGAACTTAAAAGTGTACAATATAAATATTACTTTAAATGTTTTTCATATACTAAGTAACTGTAAAAAAATATGGTATTGCTTCCTTCAGAATGTACAGAATTGCGAAAAAATGAAGCGTTTTTCCTGTTCGGATTTGTTTCATGTCCAAAATCTGGACATTTTCCTATTCGGTTGTCAACAGACGATCAAGAACGCTACTTGAAGTTGTTGATTTGGAACATCAATATGCAAAGTTTCAATTACACTGTATTAAGCGCATAGATAATCATATCAAATAAGATCTAAATTCAACTTTTTACAAAAATTACCAGAAGGTTCTAAGGCTCTTTCCGTTGATGCAGAGGTAACCCTTAGCTCAGTTTGGATTCCTGATTGTTTTATTTGTTTGGGTTATTTATTCATCATTATATCTTTAACCGGATTTCCAACGTTTTGATCTAGAGCACTGCTGATGAGTTATCGGTCAACGAAATGACCATACAATGCATCAAATTTATTGAGGTATTTTGGGATACATTTTATTCCACCTAAATATACATAGCCCAGCCCATTAGGCATAGTACCATCGCATATTACTACAACCCTAATTGTTCCTTATGAAAACAGGTTCAAATAATATACAATTGCAATTCTAATGAAAGGTTTGTACAGGAAGAGTAATAATATATAATATTCATAATAACATTGGCTAATTATTAAATATACTTCACTTTTAATGTAACAATAACTATATACACTGTATTTTTCTGTCCATTGAAATTCACCTGAATTCGGTTGGTTGGAAAAGCCTGTTCTTTACGGCCTTACACGATCTAATTTTGTACAGTTGATTTAATTTACAAATTTCATTTCTTTGATAATTATGCCACATTGCTCCTTTAATTTCTAGGAAAGTGTATATTGTTGCCTTTTTCTTCGTGGCATAGGGTTTAAAATAGCATTAAATAAAAATAATTTTGAATACAATTTATATCTCATTAGCAGAGTCTAAGACATTGAATGTTGAAATCAGAACACATCCGTTTTATTTGCCTAATGCATATCGTAATACCAAGTTATCTAATCTATAACACGATGTGCCCATAGATTGTATTAATTGTCGTCCAGGTTTTAGGACTTCACTATGTGATAGCCGGGCAATTTATTTTAGACTTATTTGCCTGTTATAATAAGACGTATCACAAAATACCGAAATAAATTTGATGCAGTGTATGGCCATATCGTTGATTGACAACTCAGCAGTGCTCAGGATCAAAGTGTTGGAAAACCAGTTAAAGATATAATGGTGATTTAATAAGCACAACCATTAAAATCCAAAACAATTAAAACAAACAGGAATCCAAACTCAACTAAGGGTTACCTCTGCATCAACAGGAAGAGTCTTAGAAATATCTGATAATTTGACAAATTTTGATCGGCATTTGAGTAATGAATCATGCCAGAACAAAAATTCTGGCTACTGGGCTGATAATGTCCTCGGGGACATACAGTCCACCAGCAGTGACATAGACCCATTGGCAGTAATAAAACGTATCACAAAATACCGAAATAAATTTGATGCACTGTATGGCCATTTCGATGATTGACAACTCATCAGCAATGCTCGAGATCAAAGTGTTGGAAAACCAGTTCAAGATATAATGATGATTTAATAAGCACAACCATTAAAATCCAAAACAATCAAACAAACAGGAATAAAGTTGTAAATTGAACAACATTGCAGCTATGTCTTTAAATAGTATAGATGCGCTTAGAGGAGATTTCCGCTCAAAACTATGCTTAAAACTGGTATGTTCGCGCGATATTGTGGAGATGGTTTCTCTTCGTTTAACGCTTAGTCGTGTCTTCAAAACGAAAGAAACAAAAACATTGTTCCTTTTGTTAAACGTTTGTGTATTTTGGATTTTATATAAAAAAAATCATTGACAATATGCCGTCCTATATAATATATTGGACTTTTCAGGTCTAATAATTTAATTCGAAGATACTACCGAATAAAGAAATACAATTTCCAATTGTTGTCCCATAAAGGTTTGATTTTCAGAATCGATGAAAACCTGTAACCCCTTCGTGGCCTTCATTGCTTAGCCGTACCACATCAACTGAATTTGAATTGGATGGTTCTAAATGAATAAACAAATAATATTTAATCATTCTTTCTTGAATGTTTATACATTGTATGTGTAAGTAAATGTAAACTGAAATTGGGTCTGTAAGACGCGAATGCCCCGACCAAAATGTAGGTCATCATGTATGAATGCTCAATACTACCTAAGGCACATCCACTGATGAAGTTTAATTGATACACTATGTTTAGTTCCCAAAAAATGAACCTAAATGCAAAACCTAACAAAATCGCTCAAGCATAAAATGTAGGTCATAATGACCCAATTCTTGTATGGACTGCCCAGTACTACCCAAGGCACATCCACGGATGAAGTTTCAATGATACACCATGCTTAGTTCCAAAGAAATAAACCTTAAAGCAAAACTTAACCAGAGCCACTCAAGCATAAAATGTAGGTCATAATGACCTAATTATTGTATGAGTGCTCAGTTCTACCCAAGACACATCCACTGATGAATTTTTATTGGTGCAATATGCTTAGTTCCAAACAAAAGAACCTGAACGCAAAACTTAACCACATGGGTCGGACGTACGTACGTACTTACGGACAAGAGTAACTCTATATACCCCATCAATATTGGTGGTCGGGGCATAAAAAAGTTGGACATGATCTTGTTTATATTGTTTCAGCCCCTAACTTTATCTTGCAAGCCTGTTGGAGATTTAAAATTAGAGGCTGCATCGCTCACCAAATATTTTCCATTTTTCATTGCTAAAAGACCTTGAGATTACCACCCTGCCATGCTTGCTTTCAATCCATTCAGTAATTTGAAGAAGCCGTTTGTATGTAATTCCCATAGAATCATAAGTCTTCTCCTGGCGGCCATCATGGATGACAGATCGGCACCAAAGTAACAACACTTTGTCAGCAGTTCATAAAGAACATCCATGCCACGTTTCTTTTCAATCCATCCAGCGGTTCTCTAGAAGACGATTTTTGTATGTATTTCACATAGGGTTCTATGTTAAACTAATTCCCTCGCTGGCGGCCACATTAGATGACAGATCAGCACCAAAGTAACAACACTTGGTAAACCCCTCATAAGGTGCATTCATGCTATGTTTCAATCCATTCAGTGGTTCTCTAAAGAAGATTTTTGGATGTATTTCGCATAGAGTCTCATATGTCGTTTCAATCCTTTTTCTAGAAAAAGATATTTGTATGTATATTCTATAGCCGGGTTCTATGTTAAACTAAGTCGGCTACTGGCTGCCATCTTGGATAACAGATCGGCAAAAAACCAACAATATTTGGTCAGCACCTCATCAGGAACATTCATGCCAATTTTCGTTTCAATCCATTCAGCGGTTCTCTAGAAGAAGATTTTGCATGTATTGCCCATAGGGTTCTATGTTAAACTAAGTCCCAAAATGATGGTCACCTTGGATGACAGATCAGCACCAAAGTAACAACACTATATTAACAGTATTAAAGCATGTTCAGTTGCGAAGGCCATCTCGCTTTATCGACAATATCAGTGGACAAAGGACCACCTAGGAATCTTTGGTTTATTGCGTCCTTTGATTTAAGAGAAAATATCAAAATTTAACTGATAAAATAATACTTTAAATCCCTTTCTTATACCCCCGACATTCACTGATCTTGAAATAGGTACAAGTATGTTATTTCTTGAAGCACAGTATAGCTTCTTGAGTTTATAGGTGTATAACGAAAGAGATACGTGTAGATGTGAACATTAGCATGATCAGATGTAAAATGTTCATGTGTGTGCATTTGTCAACGTAAACAAGACATTCTCTATCTTCCCCATACCTATAGTACCGGCATAAACGTGTGAAATTAACAGAGATTTAGACAACTATAGGAGGTTTTCTAACGCTTTACATAACACCGAATAAAGAAGTTAATAACCAGTACATGCCAAACAAGGCCGGGCAGTATACATATACAAAGTCTGTTACCAAAAACATCTTAATGTGGACTGGGTATATTTCTTTAATGTTATAGACTTGAACTGCGAACTTGCCAGATACATTCAGACAGTGTATTTTAGAAATGTAAATTTTGCAATTTATTGATACATCTCACACAACTGTCATTCAATTTCACTGAAATCAATAATTAACAAAGCATGGCAAAAAAGTAAAATATGTTGTTTTTAACATCCATTACATGTGAAAGTTTTCTCTGAGTTGTCGGCATGACAAAGTAAAAGCGTTGTTCATTCACAAGAACCTTTGTCCAATGCATGTTATGTCTTTGTATGAACGTCTCTTATATTATACCATTAATTGCGAATATATTCAGCCTTTTAATTGTATTAAGCCATTGTAGAAAAATTAGTATGTCTGTTCGATTGAAAATTTTATAAGTTTTAATTATATTTATTTGTCATCAACTTATCTTATAAGATCGTAAGTGACAGAATGTTGGAAGAAAAGAGCGTAGAATATCAACGGACTTTGATGTGTTCAATAACATAATAGTTATAAATTACCACAAGAAAAACATCAAGCAATGACATACTTTACACGATTGAAGATTAAGAAAATATCTAGATTAATTCTCCCTGGATGTCCATAACAAAGGATATGATGCTGATTTATTGCCTACTTCGGGATAAACTCATTTTCCGTTTTAACATCTTTGTTGATTACCCATTGTCAATTTTGGTCGTGATAAAAACTATGAAAGGCCGAAAGGTGTTCAATTGAGGGTTCTTAATACAAACTTGCGTGTCTGAATAAATTTTTGAGTATAATATATGGCATGCCGTTTTTATATTTATTCAAATTCCAAGATATCTTATTTATTTAACAAGATATCTTATTAAGTATTAAGATATCTTTAATTTTTATAAGATATCTTATTTAATTTGAAAGTAAATAAGATATCTCTATAAGTTAATAAGATATCTCTATTAGGTAATAAGATATCTCTATTAGTTAATAAGATATCTCTTTTAGTTTATAAGATATCTCTATTAGTTTATAAGATATATTATTAAGTAAATAAGATATCTATATTATTAACTATATAAAAGATATCTTATATAGTTAATAAGATATCTTATAAATTAATAGATATATCGTATTAACTTATAGAGATATCTTATATATTTAATAAGATATCTTTATAACCAGTTAAATAAGATATCTCTATAAGTTTATAAGATATCTCTATTTGTTTATGAGATATTTCTATTAATTTATAAGATATCTCTATTAATTTATAAGATATCTCTATTAGTTAATAAGATATCTTATAAATTAATAGAGATATCGTATTAACTTATAGAGATATCTTATATATTTAATAAGAACAAACTTGAAATAAGTAAACAACAGCTATAGATACAAGAACAGCCATAGTAATTTTTAATCAGTGAAAACATATGTCACGAAGCTATTATTATGGCACGCTATTGTTATATTTATTCAATTTCGAGATATCTTATTTAACTAAATAAGATATCTCGAAATTGAATAAATATAACAATAGCGTGCCATAATAATAGCTTCGTGACATATGTTTTCACTGATTAAAAATTACTATGGCTGTTCTTGTATCTATAGCTGTTGTTTACTTATTTCAAGTTTGTTCTTTCAGGAGCTATTATTTTAATTGTAACTCCGTATATTTTAAGTCAAATACTTAAAATTTATTGTACTCCTTCCACAATTTATTTGTAATATAATCTATTAGACGGCAAAATACGTTTCAAAATGAACCAATATTTATGTTTTTTATTATTAAAACCTACCATTATCGATGGGTATGCATCCTTTGATATGATCACATCTACAAATAATGAAAATAAATCATAACATAAATAAATGGTTTACGACAAATGTCACAGATTAAACTCATATATATGAGTTTTTCATGAAACTTCTTTTTCTGTAAATGATACAAGGGTCTCTAACTGTTTTGAAACAAAGAACGATACCAAACACCGAAGTAACGGGAGCTGTAATTTTGCAATAGAATCAATAAATATATAACTTTGTCTATCCTGTTGCTGTCTGTCCTATTACTTGAATAAAGAAAAAGGATATACTAATTTAAGAAAAATAGATAAATAAATACGCATATATAATACTAATGAAATATTTGAAAATGATATTTGATATTGCACATGTTTTCAAATATAAAACAAACACGGATGTACGGGGAGCTGTTTATTAGCAATAGAATTAATAAACATATAATTTTGACTATCCTATTACTGCCTGTAATGTTACCTCGGTTTGGTAACAGGATAGGCAAATTGTATCTGTAAACCTTCGATGTCCGTTCCTGTTACCATATAAAAATGCCTTTTAATCAAATTATATGTAATAAAGGAACTAAGTGTTGGAATGATTCAAAAGTCTAATATAAACCGAATATAAGGAAGTGCTTCATTTGGTTTTGCGTTGATTGTAGTATTTTTTACAGGATTCGAAAATCTTTTTAGACGTTTTCTTTCAGGACGCACTATTAAGTGATATTTTTTTTCTTTTTAATACAAGGAAATTTAATATTTTTTTATTGTTTTCTGAAAGGCCACTAGCGCACCTTTGAGAAATAGGCAACATATTTTTCAGTTTGCCTATTGATAGTAAAAATATTCTCTTAAATAGGTAACAGGATAGATAAAATAATGCACATTTTTGGAAAATGACCCATATATGAACAAGATTGAGTAATTAGCATACGCATATCTTGTAAACGTTCCAGGGATATACCAGTTGGTACAAAAATGTATATATTTTTCCAAAAGTTCCAAATACTAAATACGGCCTTCGGAAATAACACAAAATAGGAATGTTTAATTAATAGTGTACATAATCCACATGAAATTGGATCATATTCAATATCACATTAGACTTTGGTGAAAACAAGCCTGAATTTTGAGCCATGTAACATTCAGCTTTGAAATTGCGGATGAAAAATATCAAATCAAATGATTCCGTCAAATGAACCCCAATACACTGGTTGCAATAATGTATTAGATTTTAGAAAAAAAATGGGAATTACTGATAATTACAATAATCAATGTATTTTTTCGATTTTCCAAGGGATATTTCTTTGAACTCGTAATTTTTTAATGGAATATGTTTATACCAGATTTTTATGGTAGAAAACAGACAATGGTCAAGCTGATATATGTAAGTAAAGATTCTGGAGAGAATCTGTACATTTTCTAGTTCCTTATATATGGAGTGTGCTCATCCATCCAGACATCCAACAGTTCAAGCCAATTCTAAATCAGGCATTGGAGTCTCCCACTAATAACCATGCTATTTGATTTTGAAGATATCCATGTATTAAAACAGTTTCAAAAGTTGTGAAAATTATTAACCTATGACGCAATATATGTTGCTCCAAAAAGTCAGACAATTGCTTTACATTAATCTGTTAATCATTGTCCCAATTTAGAAGTTTTGGCGACGTTAGACCTTCTTACTGTTAAAGCTATCTATCAGAAGTAGTATTTCAACAACCATGGTAATTTATCATTTTTTCGAAACTCTCATATTAATCATGTTAATCAATATAAACATTTTTCTGTGAATGAAAGGTAATGTCATTAAATATTATACATACCTCTGAAATTTCTGACATCTACAACTTCCGTTACAACGCAGACCATATGTGTTGTCATCACATTTTTTACACGAGGATTGGTTGTGAGGTGTATAACCAACCTGACATTCTGCATAAAATTACAAGTTTTAGTTGTTCTTAAGGCCAATTGTCGACCAAAGAATTGTCATTAAAATTTACATCATGTGTCCCTCCAAATCATCCGCGATCATGTTATCGACATGAGCATGATGAGCAAGACTTCAGATTTCCAAAAACATGCAATCATAGTCCACCTCTTCGAAAATCTCAGTACGTTTCCCGTTGATAATAAGATTTGATCAGTAAAAGGAATTGACACAAAGTATATATCAAGCACAACTGAGTACACAAGCAAAAATTAGAGTCCGACAAATATTGTATCTATTGTATTTCAGGATGTTTGATTCTTATAATAAGAACATTTTAAAGCACGGAATTGAGGCCATTGCAGAAAGTTGTGGGTTGTTTCTGCATAATAGAAAATTTATGAAGATGTATTGAAAAATATATTCCCCTCGGAGAAGCGCTTCTTTACATCTACATACTCCCCCAAACAACCACTCAATAACTGTTAATATTTACTACAATGTTTATATTTTTTCATCCTGCAACGTAAAACTGTTTAATGTTAAAAATGGGATCTGAAGCATTTTGCAAAAAAATCATTTAAGCAGTATATAATCCAGTGACGGGACAATTATAAACATTTGCCCCTTACACTCTTCTAATATACATTATTTAGTTACAATCCTAAAAAAATCGTAATTATATAACGGCCAATATTTAAAATCCATTTGTGGAAATATTTTTTTAATTTAGTCTGATTGGCGTATTTTTGACGGACAAGTATACTTGATTCTAATTACCTTTGCAGTATCCATTTTCCTCCACATTATCAATCGAACAACAATAATACTTGGAATAATATATAAACCCTTTAGAAGTGAGTGTCCTGTTAAAAATAAATTAAATATAGATATTTTACATACATGTAGTATTTTCCTTTCGTACAAAATTTTAAAGTCTATTTAAGGTTTCATTTTGAACCATCCGATCCTGTTTGTATTTATACATGTACATGTAGTTGTTTTTGTACATTGTAAAAGTTCATATTTTAAACGAACCGGCATGGACGGCAACAATTACATCTTTATGTACGATTAGTCAAATAATTTCCATGCTTAAAATACTGTTATATAATCGATTAAAAATGATAATTTTGTATTCTGTTATATACAAGTATTATCTCGAAAATTTATTTAAACTCCTACCTAATTTTAGCAGATAAATAAAAAAGTGGTTAATACTATCATGACAATGTAAGATACCTTTCTTTTTTGCTGCATATTTTGTTCCCACTTGCTAGAGTTTTCAGTAGAATTAAAAGAATTAGAAAAATAAAACTTAAATGTTTCCACAGGTCCATTTTATTTCATATTGTCCAGAGAAAATATTCCGTGGTCACGTCGTCATTGATGAGGAAGTTATTATATTGAAAGGATGTAGAACAATAGGCTTGAAATAGATAATAAAAAAATTATGATTATTTGATACACGCATGTACATATAAGTTAAACATGTATTTCAATAATATCAATTACATTAATCATTTATAATGATAATGTAAATAAACGGTGGCCGAGTGTTCTAGGTAGTTCGTCATGACTACTAATGATCACTAGCCTGTCAACACTGGGGTTGTAAGTTCGAATCACACCTGTGCGGGGTGTTTTCGACTCAGATCTAAATTGACAAGGATTGCCAATTTTCCTAACGAAGATCGGTGGTTATCTCCGAGTACTCAGGCTTCCTCCACCGATAAAAACTGGCCGCCGCGAAATAGCCAAATGTGCTAAAAATGGCGTAAAACCCCAAATAAACAAACAAACATTTCTGTACATTTAAATATTTATAGCCTTCATTCCAAGGGTCATTATGACATAGGACACATTCGATATCGTAAACTGAAGTATATTGGGACTTTCGAAACCACATTTAATAAATTTAACAAGTTTGCATTATTTCATCCAAATTTATTTTTGAATAGTTTTTACCCCTTTATATTTAACAAAATAATCGCAGTTAATGTTTTAAAAAGTTCGAAATAACTACTATACTAGTAAGTTAAAAATGTAATTTCATTAGACGCAACATTTACCTTGTCGGCTGTTGCCTGCATTGAATTTGCTTCCTATAGTAGATATACTATCCCTCAACCTTGCAATTGAATTCCTCATTACGGCTTTGATTACATGTAACTTTCGTAATACTGCACAAAGACGACGACGTGGCTTATGTTTGTAATCGCTAAATTGGTTGCCAGACTTATAACGATCACCGGATCAACTGACTCTGGCAACGGTACCTACAGTCACGGCCAACAGCTGACCGTCAACCACTGGTCACCCAGAGGTACATCTGGGCCCTGTTTTTCAGCTCATTTAACCGAGGCTTTAATTCAACCACAGGTTAAACGCAGTGATTTTCTATATGATTTAACCCTGAGGTAAATTTAACGTTGGGTTAAATAAGTTGAACAACTGGGCCTTGGTATCCATCTGAGAAATCTAACTGTGACAGCCACAGAGAAAGATCAGAAGATTCTTGCCGCAGAAACAAGATTGCCATATTCGTTTTTATTGAAAAACTAACCTGAAACAAACCGGGCTGCGGTATTCAGTACGTAGGTGAAACCGGACGTTATTCATCTTAACGAACGCAAGAACACTTTTTTCGTTTTGGAAGACACCGTCAATTGAAAAGTATCATTTATCAATACCTTAAGAAGCAAAATCATCATATTAAATATTTCACAGTTCAACCTTTAGAAGTAGTAAATAAGCAACCTGGGGAATCTCATTCAAAATTTGTACGATCGCGGAAAATAATTGAATTAAATTGGATTAAAAAATTACAGACAGTTTATCCTTTAGGTCTTAATGATAATATCATACATTTTGTATATCCAGAACCCATTCTGCTAACATTTTGGATAACGTTTCTAAAACTGTACGTAAAACCCGTTCTCATGGACGTAGAATAAAACGCAATAAGAAAAAATGTCGTTGTTCTAACAATACTAATATTTCGGACCTTATTACTGTTTCTAAAACCAACGACAGACAACATCTGTTAACCAAGGTCTGTTCTGTACCTGTCATTAAATTACATCAAATTTTGGAAGACTGCAACAAAATTCCATATGGCAGTCCTAAGTATGAAATAGTCCAAATAATAATTGCATATACTGATATTTTAAACTGCTTGATCTCCCTGAAAATCATAAAAACTTATTTTCTAAAAATCAAATATGTCACTAAAGGCTTTGATTTTATAAATGTTACCGTATTCTTAATGATAATGTTAAAGGACGAATTCCTGGTTATTTTGATAATACTGAGCTCCCCCTTATTTGTTATGTTTACAAAAAATCTACCCGGAAATGTGTTTTTAATTATAGCGAGGTGTGTAAAGATATTAATATCAGTTATAATACACCTACGTCATGAAATGCTATAATTCCAAATACATTTATGACCCCAAATGTACACATGTACCATATGTAAATCATAAAAATATATATTATTATGTTGCTATAGATTAGAAAACTGAAGTGAAAGCTAAAGATTCATTTAGACAGATTATTACATGACAGGTACACATTGTTCAAGCAGCAAATTTACATACGATCCGAAAATAAATTTGCATATTCAAAAGGCAAAAGCATGATTGATTATTTGGAACTGAATTAACATATAAATAAAATAGAAATATAAATAAGAAATATGTTTTTAGTTGAATATGTAAGAAATGGTTTGGTGTTCTGAAAAAATATACAAATAAAAGATATATTCTAATAAGCAGTTTCCGATTAAGTGGATTCGAATGTACCAGCATCGCCTGCATATGGCGTCTACGTTTCTCAGCTTATCCGATTTTCAAGGTCATGCGTGAATTACCCTGACTTTCGACAGAGGATAACTGCTGTCACAAAAGCTTGTTAACCAGGGTTTTATCAGGGATACAATTCAAAATTTGAGCGATTTTTAGTTTCAGCAAAGATGTAAGAGGAAATCCAATTGACATAAACTCTAGTGAAATACACACAATAGTGTACAAATGAATAAATACAAAACACCAAAATCGTGACAAAAATCAACAACAAAACAAGGTCATGAAGGTGGAAGAATAAATCTAGATGCAACAGACTTTTGATCAGTTCATGCTTGGCATACGGCATCAGGCATGTCGTCTAAACTATGTCAATCCATTGGTAGGCACAGATAGGTGTGCACGACGTGAAAACACGTCAGACATCAGACGTCATTTAGTACGATTTGTGATGACAATTTAAATTCCCGATGTAGATTAATATTCTTGTTTGATGTAAACTTGTCATCTTCTGTAGATATCGGATTTCATGAAGCACACTGGAAACTTGTACCCTGGACAAAATATATTGATGTTGAAGAAGATGAGACAGGTATGACAGCACTCTAAATGCTCAAAAACAATTCGACTCTTCCTTGTGAATTCAGATATACATGTGAAATATCTTTCAAGACATATAAAAAAAGTTGTTTACATTGCATTGAATAGAAAACAAAAATATGCATATTTCATTAAATAAAATGTTACATTATTGAGCGATTGACAATTCCTCCGTAGATCACGTAGATGGTAAGCTTGTTTTAAACACTTGTCAAAATATATATTTAAAAAAAAACATTCATCTTTACGCGCAATTGATAGAATTGGTTTGACTTTAAGGGCTAGCCAAATTATTATGATTTAAGGTAGGAGATACCTAATTCAGCTAAATTACAGATTGTCATGAAATTTTATATGCAACTAGGATATATTCGAAACTGCATCTAATATCTAAGGGACGAGAACAAAATTTCAATGTAGGATAAAAAACTTAATTCAAATAGTTTGGGGGGGGGGTAAAAATCGCTGCAAGTTTTGTTATCCGACATCGATTTTTGGATATGCCCATCTAGGTCAATCAATTTTTCCCAAAATAAGTTTAGAGGGGGTGGGGGGGGGGGGGGGGGGGGTCAGTGAAAAAACTATGTGAATTAAGTTTTTTTATCCTACATTGAACTTTTGATCTCGTCCCTAAATATCTAAAAAAAAAATATTTCGCTTTTATATTTCTTCAATAAGGCTACTATAGATTTCATATAAAAATTATAAAAACACAAAAAATCTACATTTTTTATTGCGAAGTCGTGACAAAATTAAGAATTTTGGCTTTTGAAGCTTAATTTCACTGTACTATGTGTAATCAAATATTCATGTACCATTGTGTACTAAAATATCGAATCTGGTGACCCCTAATTAAATTTGTATCAATAAAAATAGAATTTATATGGCAATAATAAATCAATTAAAAATATAGGAACAGGATTTTGAGAGTTGATAATTTGAAGTCTAAATATATGACTTTTCAGAGCAATTTTGACGTGAATTCTATTTATTTTATAAGATACATTATTTTTTATACGACAACAGGTATTTGCGGACGTATTATGGTATGAGCCTGTCGTTGTCGGTGTCGGCGCCCGTACTGGCAGTGGCCGTAGACAATTAGGTTTCTGTTCATTTACTTTTTGTACCTTACGCAACAAAGTTTGACCCGTCTGTCCGTCAATCTTGTTATTGTGAGCGCACCTTCTCTGAACTCTGTAACCACACTACAGAATTTCATGAAACCTTTTAGTTAATCAGGAAATACTATCTAGATGTGTTTATTGACAGGAGATTTTGTTAAATTTTTTAGGAGTTATGCCCCTTTGAACTTAGATTTTGTCAAAAATATACCAGTGAAACACTTTGTGAGCGTAATTTCTCTGAAACTACAAAACACATTTCATGAAACTTTAATAATAACATATAATAATATATTTATACTAAAAGATAAAGTATATGATGGTAGAGTTACCCCTGTTCCATATTCCCAACATGCCGCCATTCAAATGAGGATTAAAATGTGAAGGTAAGCATTTGATAGTGTACATTTTACTTGTTAAGTTAGATTTTATTTGGTTAGTGACAATATGGCGTGGGGTATGTGAGCGTGCTCACAAAGGTTCTTTCATTTTCTGTTGAATGTATCCTTAACATGTTTTACCACAATGGTCTGCCATAAGAAATATATTGGTCGTCGTCGGTCCGTAGACAGTTAAATTTCCGATCATTTACTTTTGTTCTATTGAACGATCCGCTATAAGAAATACAGGTTATGATTTATTTTGGGAAATCTGGACCCTCTCGTTTTTTTTCTGTTTTTTTTTAATAATTTTGGTGTAACATTTTTGATATTTGTCAGATTTTTATGATATTTGATTTTTAATGTTCCTTTGTGAAAATATAAAAAAACGTATTTACCTCCCTCTTTACCATCTCAATGTTTTCTAGATATAAGAGGCCGAAAAAGGGACACATCTTAATTTTTGAAAATTTTATTACTCATCTGATTTTGATGATTTTTTAAAAATTATTCATCATAAGAAATACAATAAAAGTAACATCTTTGTGTAACTTTTGTCGTTTCAGAGATAAAGGGTCCAAAATGAGCCATTTTGCAGGAAACCTAAAATTGTATTTTTCATCCAGTTTTAATGGGGATTTTTTTTCCCTTTTAGTTTAGCAGCTTAATGGGTACTTCCAGTAATATGTCAACAGAATCTTCTTTCGTTTACATTTTTTTGATATACAGGTCATTAAAGGGGCCAAAAAAAACCCAAATTGGCTTGGATTCTAAATTGTTTTGGTTTTTCGTCTGGTTTTTATAATACATTGTGAGTCCAAAATTTCTGTGTAATGTATATTATATTATCAAACACTTTATTGGGTAAAGGTTAATTATATGTCTACATTTACTTTAATTCTTTACCTTTCGAACTGTTAAGGTCGTATCATGCTGCGCTAAGCAAAACCCTTTATTTAATATTTAGATGCAATTATACGTACTCTAGTTGCATGCTTAATTTGATAAAATCTTCAATATAGTCCTATTAGGACAGGTACCTCATACATTAAACATAATTTATTCAGATATATAGTTCTGGGAGGATTCGATAACTGGTTATCTTGTTAATATATCATATATCCTCTCTGTACAAAGCAACATTCCACAGGCATCAAATATTTTTCAAATACTGAGATCGATCAAATTATAGCGAAATTGAAAATTCGAAGGAGTTGATTCCACTGTGTGAAAAATTATAGATACTTTTTTTTATTTTGTGCGATTGCCAATTGTTGTGAACGTATTACAGTATGAGCCTGTCGTCCACGTCGGTGTGGTGGTCCGTACATAATTAAGTTTCCGCTCATTTACTTTTGTTATATTGAACATATCCTTATAACGGTCCGCAATAAGATATACAAGTTAGGATTGATTTTGGAAATTTGGCCCCTCCTGTGTTTTTGGGTTATTAGGGTTTTTTAATGATCTATGTGTTACATTTTAAATTTTTATCCAATTTTTATGAGTTTTGGTTTCTAATGTTGCTTGATGAAATTTGAAAACCTTCTTAAGATTCGTTTTTTACCATTTCTTACCGTTTTAGAAATAAAGGGACACCCTTAATTTTTTAAACGTTTAAAGAACTAGGTACGATTTGTCTCCTTGAACCTGTTGAATTCCAAAATCAAGAAGATACGAAGAACTCGCTCTGAGCTACCATTAAGTATTAAATGGTCCAATCAAGACAGTTCTGCAGTAGCGGCAATTTGCTGTCAAAGATGGTTAATAGTGAAGAAATCAATGAAAAACACACATTTTCACTCACTGTTTTGATATCAGGAACGGATTTTACCAAAATTATATTTCACCGAAATATGTCTTTATGTAAGACAAACATGATATTAAAAACTCTTTTTGGGAAAGGCAGTTGCTTATAAATCTACTTTTCGGCACTCAATTTTCTTCAGATCCTTAATTTAGCAGACGTTCATAAAGGTCGCTGTTGCATCATGGGAAGGAACTTTGTACAATGATTAATATATAGTCAAAGTTTGATCTTCATGAATGTCAACAGAATTTTTTATGATTTTCAGATATATGGGGTTAAAAAGCAAAAATGGCTTGATATGTATTTTTCTTTTAAATTTTCATCCAATTTTTATAGAGACTTTTTCTTTTTGTTTACCTTGATGAGTGCCTTCACTAATACAAAGTTTAAAGTTTACAATGTTTCTATCTTTTGTCGTTAAACACTTGTTATTCGTGGTACATCAAATTTCTTTGATTTCTTTGACAACTGAATCTACCAATTTAAAAACGACTGACCTTTGTCTTTTTTTAGCTCACCTAACTCAAAGCGTCATATAAGTTATTGCTATCACTTTTTGTTCTTCGTCTGTCCGTCACCATTTGGTTTTACATAGAACCCTATGGGAAAAAATATAAAAATCTTCTAGCGAATCGCTGAATGTGTTGAAACCGAACATGGCTTCCAGCATGGGACATAGTTTAACATAGGACATTACTGGAAATACATACAAAATTCTTCTGCTGAATGGATTGAAAACGTGGCATGAATGTTCCTAATAAGTTGCTGACCAAAGTGTTGCTACTTTGTTGCAAACCATAATCCAAGATGGCGACTAGCCGGGGACTTAGTTTATCATAGGACCCTATTGGAAATCAATTACAAAATCTATTTCTAGAGAACCGCTGTATGGATTAAAACGAAACATGGCATCAATGTTCCTTATAAGGTGCTCATCAAGAGTTGTTACTTTAATGTCGATCCGTCATTCACGATGGACGCCAGCGGGTGACTTAGTTCAACAAAGGAACGTAAGGGATGCATATAAAGATATTCGAGGGAACCACTGAATGGGTTGAAACCTAATTTAGCATGAATATTCCTTTGAAGTTTTGGTCAAGTGTTTTTACTTTGGTGCCGGTCTGTATCATCCATGATGGCCGTCAGCAGAAGACTTATTTTAACATAGGACCCTATGGGAATTACATACAAACGGCTTCTTGAAAATTACTGAATGGATTGAAACCAAGAGAGCTTTCAATAGTATGTGTACAGATATTTCTTACCTGTTACAGTTTTTGAGATGTAGGGGGTTAAGGGGACCGAAAAAGCAGCACGGTTTGCATTCTAATTTTTTGTTTTGTTTTTCATGTTGAAGTAGGTCAAATATTTCTATGTAACCAGTGAGCCAATTGGAACATGACAGCAATGTTCCGGACTACCAGTCAAGATGGACATAATAAGAAAATTTATTCTGCACATTATTTCCAGGTGAGCTATACAGGCTCCTAGGACCTTTTTGGTATATATATTTTCACGAGTTTTTGAAATGAAGATAGGTCGTAAATTTGTTACGTTATCTTATAATGCTTCTCTGAAACTTACCCTAATGCATGAATGATAGAGGAATACGATTCCAAAATCACAGTGAAACTAGACACAATGTACCTTTTTTGTAGCAACATCGGGTATTGCATTACAAGACTATAGGCTCCTAGCCTATATTGCTCACCTGTAAATCATTTCCTGAATACATTTGTCGGACTATGTCCATCTTGACTGCCAGTCTGGAACATTACTGTCGAGTTCCAAATGTTCACTGGTTTCAAACCAGAAGGCCTTTCAGTGAACGTTCCTATATTACTATGTTAAACTATATTCGGCTCTGGTGCCCATCTTGGATGCCTGGCAGGGTCATCGGATGTAATTCTGAAAGAGCAACTACCGACCCGTGCAGCCAAATTTTGTTCCAATTGTCCTTGTGGTTTCCGACGAGATCTTTAAGCAAATTATCCATAGGGTCCTATGTTAAACTATGTTCGGCTCTGGCATCAATCTTAGATGGTGGGCGGAGTTATAAGGTATAATTCTGTAAAAGGACCACCTAAGGACCATTGCTGCCAAGTTTTGTTCCAATTGGCTTTGTTGTTTCAGACAAGAAGATTTTTAAGTAAATTTCCCATATGGTCCTATTTTAAACTATTTTCGGCTGTGGCAGTCATCGTCGATGGTGGGCAGATACAGATACTATGTAATTAAAAAGAATTATATATTTATGCAACTTAGAATAGTATAAATATTACCAGCAATTTCAGCAAGTATGAATTTCGTGAAAATTAATGTATACTAAAAACAACTAATATCTGCAGGAATTACCCAGCAGTGTTTAAAAAAGGATTCTGTTCTATTCTGAAACACTGGTAGTAGATTACTCTTGCATATATGTTTTTGCTTTCATAATTTATATAGGTAAAAAAAAAGTCCACTCAATAGCACAAGCAAAATTAAAAGCGGATGACATAAAGATAAGGCAGAAAACAAGAAGATAGGTAGGTTCCACGTTACACATGATCATACTGCTTCTGCTTCTTAAACACGAATAAAAAGCAAGGCTATGATAATCTTCAAATTGAATATCTGCTTAGTTTGATTCAATGTTTAAAATTAAAGAATGGTTTCCCACATTACACGGAATCTGCGGTTATTCGTTCTTGGCGCAAAGTACAACATAAATTACAGTAACTGGACGAGAGTTTTAGAGAAGAATTACATCTATTGACAGCCAGGACCAGAAAAAAGTACCTGACACATGCTCTCTCTCGAGCAGAACACGACAATGTTGCTGGACACGAAAAAGTCCTTACGGACTTAATTTCATATTTTGAAAATGGAGTGGCAGATATACACAAGAGACATGCAAAAATGTTTTTGACGTAATAACGTATTTCACCTTGACAACCATACATTGATTTTTATAAATTGGGTAATGATTATATGAGAGAAAGTCAATTCTTATATGAGAGAAAGTCAATTCTTAAGTTCATTGAAACATTTTAATGGTCCTTATTTTATTTCTTTCAAAATTATATCCACGACATCTAATACGGCTGTCGCAGTTTCTCGTAGTCTTACATGTACGTATAACCCTGTAGAAAATTCATTAAATCTCCTTGTAAGAAAGCATTTAGACATTTATAACCAATAATATACATCCTTGTAAAGATAAAGGTGACAAAGATTATTAATCTGGATATGTGGTTCGGATAAATATAGATTATATTCCCTAATACGGTGTTTAGATATATCCCAGAGGATCAGGGTAGAAAATGGAGGTTTGTGTGCACACAAAACTTTTCTCTTCCCACCAATATTGTGTCTTTTTGATAATCTTATGGAAAAATATTTTGAACTCGAAATGTATGAGGGCCAAGGGAGGGAGTAATTGCTAAAGGAATGTTCTAAAATTTTGTAAAAACGAATAGAATTAAATATTACTTGGCATTAAATAATGTTATATTTCGAAGGGTAAAATTAATAAAAAGACACTGTGGTTTATCTCTAGCACCAGCCTGTTGCATGTTTTTCTCATGTATATTTTATATGCTTTTAAATGCTGATGTATGTAGAATTGCGTTGGTGTGGTTGATTTATTTGTTTGTTCTTGTTTGCTGTTAATGTTTTTCCTTTTCATTTGTAATTACAAATCATCAAAGAAATACAATCATAACACATTGTACAAAAAGATGTCGTCCTATTTTTAATGATATGTTGGCAATGAGAATAGATATGTTAGATTACAAATGTTGTTTGCAAAAAAGAAAAAGGAGAGAAAGAACAAAAACACGCATGATAGCTATCCGTGCAATGCCTTTGTCGGTTCAACAGAGCGGTGGACTAGTGATTATGTCGTTTTTTAATTCTCAAACAACTGTGTCAATTGGAACCAAATCCTGTACACACCATTCTTATGGTACTTTGTTTCAAAGTTACATGTATAATGATGCTGCTGACCAACCAACAAAGGTGCATTTGCTATAAGTAGAACATAGAGGAAAACACGAAAAACTGGAATTTTTATGACTATCTCTGTAAATACTCGTATAGTTGTAAGTTCCGTTCCAGATGACCTACCTTTCCTCCAATAACTGAACTTGGACTTCGAGAATTTCTTCAATATGAGGTTTTTTTTTATTATATTGTAGTATTCTTCCCTGAAACAACTGAGGAACTAAAAGTTGCAGCAATGGTCCTCTTTCAGCATTATATCCGACGATTTAGACTGCCAACCAAGATTGCTACTACAGCCGAGTTCTTCAATTAACATAGGACCCTATCGAAAATGCACGTTCAAGTTTTCTTGTCTGAAACCAAACAGCCAATTATAATTAAACAGCAATGGTCCTTATGCGGTCCTCTTTCATATTTCTCATTCACTGCTGCAAATATGTTAATTTGACCTTTTCATAATTTGCATGGTTCATCTACTTTTACTGAAAATCTATTCAAGAACTGGTTGTCAGAAACTTGAAACCACAGTGCAACATTGGATCCGAAAACTTACTAGTGAATATCTATTTTACTTTAACACTAATACTTTAAAGTTTAATGTTTAATTTAACATGCTTGGTAAAGATTTCTCTATGTACCAGATATGTAACCTAAAATATTTGTGCGCCGACCCGTGTTGATATTATTCACATCTTTCAATATATTGTTATTTTTATACGAATTTATTTTATTAAATATAGTTAATATTATGTTTTTCTTAGAAGTAAATTTTCCTCAACTAAGATTTTCCATTTGTATAGCATGCCTTAACTTGAGGTCAAAATTCTGTAAAAAAAAATTCATTGAATTTTTTTATAATTTTCACAGTGAAAAAGAAGCCATCTATGGAAAAAATATAGGTCACCGATTTCGAATTCAACTTTGAAATGAGGAGGTTAATTATATTAAATAAAATTAATAAGGAAAGTCAATAAAAACAGTATGTTATGTATGGTATATTTGTACTATAGCCATTTTTTTTTACTGCGGGCACTAAGTAGTTTACAAAATTGTATCTGCAGAATCATTACCAAGTTTGTTTACATATTTATATTTTAAAGTCATCTTGTTCAAATACAAATACTAAAGAGTACCTATTCGACTTTTCAAAGATACAGTATTTTGTATCGTGAAACTTGAATAAACAATAAAAAAACAAGAAGACTTAATATTTATCGGATTAATGTAGAATGATACTTTGGATGTGTATTGCTTGTACTTCCTAGTAATCTGTTATGCCGACCACTTATTTAGTATTGAATATGTTGAATATGTAAATATTCGTACACTTTGAATGTATTATTAAATATATAGATATATTTCATGTGTAATTTGTATAACAAGTGATCAACATCAGCAACAAAGAAACCTTTAGATTCATAGATTTCTCTTCCAATTCGTTTCACACTTTACCTGGCAAGACTCGTCCTTGATTTGCCAATTGTCAAATGACCTTTGAGGTTTAGATTGTTTTCATAATATTTGCCGTGCCTGTAGGTCTTTCATTTTCTTATATCTTTTTATCAGTGAAAAGCTTCAACATCCAGCTAAATGAACGCTGGAAAACTTTATAAATTAAATTTCTACCAGATATATAAGGCATGGAAGCATTGGTAGAAGACACTTTATCAAGAAGGGTTTGATGGGCTAGCTAGACCATATAACAGACCTTGAACCAGGTAAACAGATAAACCTAAATGCGCAAATTATAGAACATTATCAAGTTAAACTAAAGTTATGTTTATCAGATTCAGATGACATCAAACGAACTTTATGGCAGAATTTGCAGATTAGGTGCGCTCAATATTTTAAAGTACGAAGTATTACGAACAACGTTAAACTTTACAAATCTTCCGTTAATAATACCTTTTATGTTTTACTTATGTAGCCAATTTTTTAATCATTTGCAAAATTATTTTTGTAATCTAGAGATCGCCGTGTTTTATCAAGCAAAATCTGTCATGTGTAATTGCCTGCACAAAGATTTTTTAATCAAATTCTTAAGAATTAGGAAATATTATTAAAAACCTATTGAAGCGTTGCATTTATTAAGGTGTTCGTGGCAGAAAATAATCCATTGTAATCAGCATTAATTATTAATGAATTAAAATGCCCGTTTCCATTTCTACAGAACCCGTTTATTACCTTCCTTGGGTGTGGGTTTTGAATAGTTAGACACATCCATGAACATAGTCTTAATAATTATAAATATTCAATCCTACATGTCCTATTTAGTTCTACTCAGTGTACATAAATTTAAAGAGTTGCAATAAATTTTTTTAATTTGTTTTGGGAGACGGGGAAAAATCTTTTTTTTTAAGTATATAGTTAAATAAAGTTTTCACCCAAATTCCTCCTTTTTATTGATTTTATTGATTGAGGGTGAAGAAATTCCAAAACTCACGAGTAAATTAAAGGAGAATCTATATTTCCAACCGAAAAATCCGGTGATTAAATTAGCCATGTATAATGGATTGATATATACGCATTGTGTTTAAATCCATTCTTCGGCTACATGTATTTTTTTTCCATTACGAAGTTACCTCCCTCACCACAGTAAATCATGTATTCTAAGAAACCATAACATAAACATGAAAACATTTGAGTGGAAAATGTTCAGACAGATAATTAAGTACAAAGAGATCTGATAACTCCTTCAGGAGGCATAACTCTGTCAAAGTCAAAATATGGACGGACGACTTAAAAATCAAAGATAATGTTCGACCGTTGTTCTCGGTATTAAATAAAAATACCATGTTTTACATGTTATTTGTAGATAGTTGTCGATGAACGCTTCCTTCAGTAGTAGGTTCACTAAATTCCTTTGCTGAAAAGTTGTTTGAAACAGAAGTTTTTACGTAAATGAAGCTAATGACAATGTGAACAATTATTTCCAGAATTCTTGACGTAGGTCTAAAGTCCTCTTCGGGTCCTTCTGTTTCATTTACCGATAAAATCTTGCCCATGGATATAACTAACAATAACTTATATTTGCAATTACACCAATAAGGTCAAAGCAAAATACTCGTATACAACATTACAATATAAAAAATTTAAAGAAATTAATAAAATTACACAAGATTTGTAAAACTTCAGATCGGCATAGACCCTATCAATTCTAAAGATTCTCATTATAAAGGTACATACTACCGTCAATTCTTTTACAATTAAAGATATAACTAATTGCAATATGAAATCATAGGAGAAACAGATTCTCCTTCAATTTACTGGTGAATTGTGGAATTTCTCCACCCTCAATAGTTAAATTTTAGATTTTAACACGCTTGCTAAAGGCTCGCGTGTTGAAAATCGAAAATTTAACTATCTCGGGTGGAGAAATTCCATAACCCACTCGTGCCTGAAGGAGAATCTATATTTCCAACCGAAAAATCCGGTGATTAAATTAGCCATGTATAATGGAATGATATACACGCATTCCAAAAAATTAATAGCTGGGCTGTTGTGGATTTTACAGTTTATATTATACTAGTCATTTTTATTATTGTCTGTTTTTGTTTTTATTTACGGTGCTTTAAATTACTGTATTCATATATATTTATATATCAGCCATCAATGATATTTGCACGGAGTGAACATCTAGATTTCAGCAAGAAATTTTATAATGCTTGTCAAATAATATCGCTCACAAACGTCCTTCTGATTTTGAATTTTGTAAAACTCAACTAGCTTTCATACCCAATATTAAAATATATCAATTTGATTTTTTTAAAATTGGATTTCATATTTGGTTACATATAATTTTCAAATGTACTTTTTGAAAGGAACCTATCGTCATATACTAGTCAACAAAAGAAACGATACATGGTAATGCATTTTTCATATATTCATAATTTCAAATAGCTGTATTAAGCAGAAAAAATATACCCACACGTCTGATTTTCATAGTAGATTGTTTTTTCATCAAAAGCATGGATTTTGTGCAAAAGGTTTGAAATGAAAAAATTCATTTTTTGAGATTTCAAAAATCACATTTTTCGACCCAAAATAAAAAAAACAGTATATTTACCCTGTTATGTGAATCACAGTGTCTGTGTGACAAAAGATTTGAGTTTTTTCTACTGATTTCAACCGTTGGATTTTCCTTTTACAAAATGTGTCTCGATTTTCTTCTTGATCTTCCGCAAATTTAATTTAAAGCTCGTTTGGAAAATTTCAATTTTCAACGATTTCAAGTTTATCCAAATTTCAAAATGAGACAAATTAGATCAAGAAATGAAGTAGCAAAACACTGTTGCCCTAATACTTAAGTTTTTTAAGGAATTACCAAGATATTTGGTTGCGAACTAGTGTATCGTTACTTTTGTTGACTAGTATATATACTTTGTGAAAACATCAGACATATGGAACTATTTTTTAAAAACCGTTGTTGTGTTATATAAAATCGATACATGAAATTAAATATTACATTTTGTGAACAATAAGGAGAATATCAATCCTGTGTAGCTTGTTTAGATTATTTTGGTTTTAATATTTTTATTTCTGAATTTAGTGTTTGCTCTTCAATTTTGTGGGTATTATATCGGCTTTCAACATTATAGACATTTAATTCTCATGAACTGTTGTGATGAAATTTATATTTCTTATTTCCGACTATTTATATGGAGTTGTCATTCATAGTTGAGCAGTTATTAGTATTTTTATTATTATATTTTGCCTTTATACTTAAAAGTTTCAGTCATCGTGATATCAATGAGATACATGTTTTATTGCGAAAAATAACATGTAATCCCAAACAACCGGAAATTAGACACATTAACCTCGATTCATATCACATGACAGGATTTTCTATAATTAATCTATTTAAGTCATTTGACCATTTCCTGCCATTGACACCATTTTTTATTATTTATATACTTAAGTCATACTTTGAACAGAGGAAACATACCCACTTTTATAAGTATCATAAAATTATTCATAAAAAATTAATGATTATAAATGAGTGAAGTGCATTTTTTTTGTTGGTTTTGTTAAGTCGGTTATTCCTGCAAATGAATTTGCTGGACAATGACATTTGTAACGAAAGAAAAGATAATAAATGAGAATGATTTTTATATAAAATTTAATTATAGTCAAATTTTCATATAACTTTCTAGTACTTCCAATGATATATACAACTAATAAGTATCAACAGAGTTTTCTATGTCTAGTTCCTTTCAAAAGGGTTTTCAATTTCGGAATTCCAATAAAAATAATTCAGTTGTCAAATTGTGTTAGTTCTCATAATAAAGTCCATTAGCTTTTCTCTTGTAATTAAAGGTTATGATATTCTGCTGCCCTATCATCAGTTCTGGCACGGCCACTGTCCATCAGTGTACATTATGTAATTCTTCCAGAGAGAGATAAAGTATCAATTACCTCTTTTAATAACTAGTTCCCATCTCCCAACGCTAGGTGTCTGGTACCTAATATATGTTTTAAAAAATGTTCTAGTTAACTCTTAAATGTTTAGTAAGTCGGATTCAAGTACAGAAACCTTAACACTCCTAAAACCATTCATCCTATGGTGTTATATTATTACACTCCACGCTCTTAATACTCAATTATGAATACATGAGACGAAAAGTCGAAAGAGAAAAAAAAACAGAAATTTTGAAAAGAAAATTTAATAAACTTAAGACCAGCAATTACACCGAATTCAACTGAAAGTTGTTCGCAGTCGACTTCATTTACATGCTGACTTCCAGATATTACTCTTTAGATGGCTAAGCTTTGCACTATTTATTATGTCGGAAAAAATATGCACGTTCAAATGCTTTGGGTTATTGTTTCAATGTTCCAAATGTTTGACCTTAAGCATGACTGATTAGTCGTTATACGATGAAATATGAAAACATTTATGTACCCTACATTGGAATCATAGAATCTCAATATGGCGTTAAATGCAGTACAACAAACACCGACAAAATTGTCCGATATCCAAGACGAGAATAGCTAAATTATTCTTGACTTGGGTTATGATAAAATCCTTATCTTAGAAACATCTTAGTTGTCATAAGCTCTACCAACAATACTTAAGTGCTATGCAGATAAGTTCTTAAACTAAGAAAACACCATAATTTTCACTTAAGTGTAATACGTAAAAGGTATCTTGGGTATACTTCAAGCCTTCTAAATAACAATCCAAAGATACTAATATTAGATACAGTAAATTTATACTATGCTGTATACGACGCATTTCAAGGAGTTACCTCTCATCAGCATGTTAAAATAAGCTAATTGTAACTCTTTTAAACTGTGAATATCGCTTTCATATGCATAGAAAATATTAAACATGGTCATGATGGTGTTTATGTTGTTGATTTTTGTAAATTCCACAATTAGTAAAATTTCCCTGATACTGTTGATTTCAACCTTTATACGTACGGCATATCTATCCAGACTACAATTACACATCTTGTGCATCAAAATTGGTATCAAAAAATTATATTTTAACCACTGAGTCGGTGCCACTGCTGGTGGACTCCAAGTCCCGAGGTTTTCCCCAGCTCAGTTTCTAGTATTCCGATACTAGCCCGAAATTGATACTTAAAATTTACTGTTAAAGAATTGTAAAAATTGTGAAAAGTAGGAGGGTCTCATAGCTCTGTCCTTAGATGGTTTTGGCTTTATCCCTTTTGGTCATTTTGGTATTTTGAATTTGCTCTTCATATTTTTGGATTTTTTTTTTTTTTTTTTTTTTTTTTTTTTTTTTTTTTTTGGTTTTCAACATTTTAGGTCTGAATTAGCAACTGATGAGCACAACTTATGAGTTATAAATCGGCGAAATGTGCACATCTTGTGCATCAAAACTGGTATCAACGAACTATATTATACATTTGTAGTTAATACATAGTCCTCAATATCTGTAAAAGTACATGAAAACAAAACACATTGAAATGCCGCCAACTTCATATGATCATAGTGTGTATTACATGACTTGTGTAAGTCGAATTCAGAATACAATGTAATGATAAGCAATTGGTTGTGAAAGTCTTGAAATGTGAAAAATTAAGGATAGTTTGCCTTAAATATACAGCAATCGGTCACATTTTCAAAAGTAGGCGTGTTTATATTTCCATATTTATAAGGACTACACATAACTTGACCTAATGGTAAAAGTTCACCAACAAAATCAGTAGATGTACCTTACTGTTTCGTATATTACATGTACAATGTAGTGTCTCAAGTTAGTAAACATTTGTACATTGGACATGTTGGACACATACCTATTTTGGCGTTTGGGTAGGTTACATTTTAACCACGTTAATTCAATTATGGTCGCAGTGTAAAGTGATTAGGATTAATCCCTTCATAAAATCGTGTCCGGTGTTGTAACCTCGTGTTAAGTATGCCTTTATAAGGCTATTAGTTAAATTAAAATGTTACATTGAAGAAAATTTAATATGATTTTGTCGAAAGCCGAGAGCACAAAGCGACAGTTATGGAATGATATTTAAGTTTCCCCTACGATAAGTCTGACACTTCCAACTTCAACCAACATTTCTACCGATAAAATTAGAAATTCGATGATCCAAACATTAGCCAAGAACAAGTTAACAGCAAAAATGTAAAAATTGACTGACAGATAATATATAAAAAAAGTATTCTCATTTTATGAAAATATGACAGCCCTTAACATTATTGACGTCTGACAGGTTAGTCATTAACTTAATTTCTTTATTATAAAAGATGAAATGTTGACAACAAATAATTCATCCATTGTTAACAGAATCAAGCATAATATAAAAGAACACATTAATTTATCTATAAAACATTGTAAAAAGGGAAAAAATCACTCTTCAAACGAAATGTGTTTTCATTCAATTCGAATTTATACTGTCGACATTAAGTGCAGAGTATTCACTAGCCTCGGTTAGCTCTATGCGAAGTGGATCGTACAGTTTCTGGTATCCTTTGTGATCGTTGTTGTCATAGTCATTTGAATATTGCTGTTCACCTTCTGGTCCAATAATGGAGTCGAAGGGATGGAGATGACCATCATCAGAACGAAAACTGGTTGCTGCAACTTCGCTTGAAGTGTTTTCAGATGAAATCTGAGAGACAATATCTATGAAATATGTGTCATCTATTGCTGCATAATCGTGCACAGTTATACTATGGTTGGAATGTTCATCTTCGCTCTGAACTTCATTTTCACGAACTTCATCGGCTTCTGAAATCTGCACAACATCGGTATTACTGGTATTGTTATCTCTTCGTTTCATTTTTCTGTAGACAAAATTAATAACGCAAGCACCAAAGAAGAGAGCAAAGCCAGCAGCAGTAAAAATATAACCATACATTTGATTCGTACGTAAATCTGCAAAATAGTGAATGCATATGAATTTTACGAGTTTTCGTTAAGATTCTTTAATAAATGATTTTATAATAAAAATATTGCTTAGCTTTACTAAAATTTAACATTTGAATTAGTGATTGGTGCATCATTTGAAAATGTCGCAACTTCAAACTTTTTTGGCCTGTTCTAACAACTTCACATTCATTTGATACACGTCGATGTTATATTTTAAGATATATTTATACACTTCGAGTAGAAAATTAAAAATATGCTAATTGAAAGTGGAAAATGAGAGATATCTGAACATTATTTCAATTATATGTTTTGAATATTTTCGAAAAAGATTTTCCAGATTATATGGGATAGAAAAGATTATATTACAGATACATCATTGATAAGGAATCAAAGAAATAAAGTCGAGTCCATCCTTTACAAAATTGCGTTTTGTTTTATTTTTCTTTTCCGTTTTTCTTTTTGTTAAGAATGGAAATGAGCGATTGAAAAAAGTTATTGACATTTAAAAGATTTTGCTGTATCGCTCATGCACCTGGTTATAATCTGCAGTCTTCATGCAAAATAAATTGTTTGACTATGTTCATTTTGGTTGGCAGTCTTAAATATTGCTATCAAGTTTGGTTCCAATTGACTCACTGGTATTGTATAAGATATATTCGAAGAAATTAACTCGGACACTAATTAATTGCATACAGTACGCATTTCTGGATCAACCTTCACTAGCTACATGTACTCTAGAAAACTTTTGAAAGACAAAAAGAAATAAAACCCAAAATATTATAAATCATTAGATATGCCTTAACAAATTACCCTTGAGCTAGTCAAACACCTATTTTAAAAACAATTTCATAATTTATTAATGAAAAATTTCAACCTATGTATCTAAATATAGGGTCATTTGTGACGTAAGATATTTACAAGCCACCAGAAGCTGTAGTAAAATAATCACAGACACAATGCCATATGTTACCTTATTTCATTTCATTTTATGTTTCAATGAGAATGTAAATTTAAATAAAACCTGACTTGAAATAAAATTGACATGTTTTTTCCCCTTCAATCGGTCTGTATTCGACTTAAATTTGAAATTATTTTAATTGCCTACATAAAACATTGGTAACCATACATGTACATATACAAACTGTACCTTTCAGGATGCTATCATCATCAGTTATTTCATACATATTGGGTATGATAGAAGTCATTTCTGAAATATCCACAATTATGAAAATGATCTATAGATCTGTCCAAATTTAAAACTGTAAGCGGTTTCATACTAATATATCGGTTTTATTGCAAAGTGTATTGTTTTACAAATTCAGTTCACTTTTACATTATATATTTGAATATAGATTGGTGCTGTTTTATTTTCAAAAATCTACAAAATCTTATATCCTATTCACGGTATAGTTTTTGTTAATTTACTTCATACGCCTAAGAACCGTCAGCACCCAGTTGAAATATAGTAGAGCCTTCAAAAAAATGCAAAATATAAAATCTTAATCATGTATATTTTTCTGTTAATTTACTAAGGATCATCAGCTGCAAATTAGAATATGCAACTTCTATATCTGCTTTAAATCAGTATCTTCATTGATTTATCGTAATAGTCTCTCTTACGGATGAAAAATTCCCAGCACCTTTGGCAGATTGCTTGTTCATGTTATTTTCCCCTCAAGTTTTCGTTTTGTTATCCCATTTTACGATACGATTCATACGTAAACAGTCAATACCAATAACTCGTTGAATTTAGAAATGTTTGAACTACCTGTGGTTCTGTCTGTTGAATGTGAAGTTTCTAGTTCCATTGGTGGTTCTGTAATATAGACCTGAGTCGAGTCTAGTGAGACTGAAATTTAAATTGAATGTATCATGACAAAAAGTTAAATGGACTTCACAGGGAGAATTTCCGACAACGTAAATAGAGGAAAAAGAAAACCATAGATTGATTAGAAGTAACAAATATAAAACAAGTCATAAAACTAAATCTTGTAAAAAAAACAAGAGTAGATTTAGGTCCTTTCAAAGAGCAAGGAGTTTCTATTCCATATATACAAGTCTGCAAATAAAAAAAAATAATAAAAAACAGCAATTAATTGATATGATGTTTTGGAATAATTTTTACTACGTTTCATTTGACTTTATTGTAGCCACATTAGAAATCCTTTTGTTGCATTTTAGTGTAAAAATTAAAAGTATATGTACAAAAAACATATACAAATACACCTAACAAAAGACGTAAAAGGAAATTGGAAAACTTCAATTAGTCTCCCTGTATATACAGAATATAGTCATCGAGTATATTTAGAAACTCGGACTGATGGACAAATGATGGATCAGTGTTTACAAAGACTACAAAGTGCATTTTCTATCAAGAAAACCTCATATGTTTCTCTGGTACTACCATTTAAATATAAGATAATTTGAAGTACTGTTTTCTACTAATTAAGAAATTAGTAAAATCTGCTTGGTAAATATGACGTATATTGCAGTGTATTTCACAGTGTGTTTTCTTTCCAAAAATGGCAATGTTAAGTTAAAGTGACCAAAAGCATGTTTGGAGATATTCAAATGTATACTTACAGATGTAAAACATATACGTTTTATCACGAGAGAAAGTCAAATTCAAATTGTCAATACATCGAAAATGTTCTAAAAACTTATTAAAAATCAAAATGTTGTAACATAGCATATACCCCATATTAATTTATATGCCTAATCTGAAGCATTAGCTGTGCATTTCCAAAATTTAAATTCTGGTTCGTTAAGTGCACAAAACAAAAACATAAAATCAACAGACAACTAATAAAAATTGACTTGGAGAGCAGACATTTAGACTAAAGCCTGTCATTTTATATCTTCAATGTGTTTGACTTCAGTGTGTTTATATTATTTCTTAACGGTTTTGGGAATATTTTATCATGAATTAAATCACCATGATAGTCATGATAGTACTATATAGGCAAAAGAAAACCTTGAGTTCGATGGAAACGTGTTGACCACCACCATAGTTACATAACTTGAAGTATGTGAGCGGAATTATAAGGACCAGGGAATGGTTGTGTGCAAATGCAGTCGGAACAGACGCATTCTTTGGTAAATTTGACACGGATGAGACCTCTTATATTTCACTCCATCGTTACATGAAAGAACAAAAGAGCGTGCCGCCGATGACCGGCTATTGTTTTTCACTTTTTTTGTATTTTCTAATTTCGAATGACATTATATTTTCTCAAAATTCTATTTGAACCAGGATACAGATGACCAGTTAGAAATAAATGTCTTTGTTTTCGGATTGTCTCCCCTGACAGGGTTTTGTTTTACCATTCTGAAATATTTCTTGGTCTTTGACAATATTTCAATTGTTTTGAGTGTATCAGAAATGTCTCTGTTGGAGAATCTGCTTCGAAGACTTTGCTTGACAAGCAATCCATTCGCCACTCAATTTAGTTTGTCTCTTCTTGACTTTTAGTTCTAACCGCCTCGTTGGTCTTATGGTAGCGTGCTCGCCTCGAGTGCAGAAGGTTGTTGGTTCAATCTCTGGCCGGCCAGTCAAGCTAGAGATATTAAAATTGGTATTTGCTGCTTTTCCGCAATGCACATGGCGCCCAGAAATAAAAACAAAGGACGGGTTGGCTCGGAGTCAGTATTTTGTGTCCAGGTGGGGTGATATGTCTTCATGCAGACTGTTACCTCGTAAGGTAGCACGCTAAAAATCCGGCTCAGCGGAAAGGTCTATTACAAAGCAGGGTTTTTATTCATATCATATCAAATCAACATGTACTAGTCCTGATATGCATTAAATAATTGCCACTGGACGTTGAACAATAATTCACCCATGCATCCATCTTCAAGATGTTTTTACTCGTTGGTTCAGAGAAAGGGCCTAGACCTTTTTTGTCTGTATAAAAGTAATAAAAACAGCGATGCGTCCATTTCTAACCTCCTAAGAAACACAGGCATGTGTTTGTTCACGTTGCCCTTATTTGTCCTTTTTATTACTTCTTTTGGTCTTGAATTTAAATACTGATAGTCATCGTTAAGTTTGTTATAAAGAATAAAAGAAACTGTCGGAACGTATTATTTTGGATTTATGGTCAACTGCAGTATTGACTTCAATTTAATATTAAACAAACATGGCGTAAAAGCACTACTTCTAATAACTGTTGGGACCATTGATGGTATTATCATCCATCCCAAATAATAAATTGCTCTAACGGCACACTATTATCCATATTCCTTCTTAAAATAAAGCTAGTGACCCTTAATAGTATTTATTTTAGTAAATTCCAAGTAAGATCAAATGTGTCAGAATTTCTACATTTTTCGACTGTATTTTTTTTTTATTATCATCATGATGGTATTATATTTCTAAATATACAGTACTCACTGAAAACTACGTCAATACACCCTTTCATATTATCACATCTGCAAAGTATTTTCAGATCTTTCTTGTTTATCATTATTGATTATAAGACATTTTCGTTAAGGTTTACATATTTACATAAACCATCTGTTTATTCAGACTGTCAGAGATGTTCATTGAAATTGCAATAGGCTTGGTACTTATCGACAGATTTGCGAAGCAGTCTTAAATTTGGAAAAAATGTTTACTCGTGTTCTTCTTTATATATTTTATTCGATATATTTGCTGTCAAACATGTCAAACAGAAACATATTTACTGTCCGATCAATATCTATCATGGTCCACTTGTGGAGATATTTTGAAAATATTGTTTATTTTGCCAAAAGAAGTGTCTTAATTATTTTATTAAGATATTGTGTTTGTTAGAAAAATGGTTTTTTTTATTCAATAGTTTTACAGATTTCTTTATTCTCTGCTGAATTGTTTGTAAAAAGAGTAATTTCTGTACATCCCGTATTATTGCGTTTAGTACATTTATGCTGAGAATACACTATAATGAATGTTCTCAGTGAAATAAATTATATCAGACTACTTATTATCGTTATATACAGGTACGTGTATAAACCTTTGAAATTTTTGACATCTACATTTTATTCTACAATGGCGGCTATATGTATTGTCGTCACATTTTTGCACCTTGTAGAATTGTAGATTACATATCCAAATGGACATTCTCCATATAAATACAAGCTTCTTAGTCTTACATCCATCAAGACGTGTTAGTGTGTATAGTGATAGACTAACATTTTCGAAGAAAACGGGTAAAAGAACGAATTATAGGCGTTTAGTAACCAGTATGCCATTCAGTTACAAGACAATCAATAAATAATATAACGTGGTGTTCCCTTATGAAAACAACAAAACATTCTTAAGTACAATTTTTTTATTGAATTACTATATATATATATATAAATAAAATATTAAATGGTTTTCAGAGATACATAAATCCTTGTTAACCTAAAATTGAACATACATTTTGTAGATCCTACGTTGTAAAATTTTAATTTTGGCAAAGACATATGATAGCAGATTGTTCGTCTTTGAGCATGTTGAGTGTAATCACATCCCTATAAAGTACCGCAATAGGTTGATGAAAAATCACGGTTGCTTCTAATGCTGTAAAACATTACTTTATTCAGCAATGTATCAAAAAAATAACTTAATAATGTAAACCTGTTTTTATAAGATTTAATTTCAGTTCATCTTATAATATATTATATTGGCTTCAATCACTAAAATTGTGTGATATTCATAATTAATAACACGACCATCATTGCTTTTAAAGTGGGAGAAACTTTGCAAACAAATTTTGTGTGTTAAATTTTATTATATTTCAGGCAATTTTAGCATTTTTAACCCCGAACGGCAAGTCTTCTATTTTCCCACACATTTCATTATCTGATTTTATATTTTTAATAAGAATTCCATTTATTATTGTTTGCATTTCAACAAGTTTAAAGTGAGATCAAATATATCGTAACAGGCAACACGGTTAAGACTTTCCGTGACAAAGCTTGCACACGTCCTATGTAGCACTTCCTACGAATTCGTTTGTTTGACGTCTAAAAGCACTGAGCCAATAGGGACCAATCATGACAGCAATTGTACTTTTTCAAAATATATGACCCTAACTGTAAAATACGATGTCGCGACCAAAGTCAACATATATTTAGGTAAAACATCTCAAGATAATTTTGAACCAGGAGGCCAGATCTACTTATATTCATTTTTAAACCTTTTTGATGGGACAAATAAGGGACACAATACTTTGGTGGAAGTGTCAGTGGAATGTACACTTTTAATATTGTATTGATAAACTCTGCTTGCCAACAAAGTAATCGCTTCTTTGGAAATTTAATTATATAAGATCTTTTTGTTTATTGGACAATATTAACCAAATTTGCCAAGAGTAGCATGATCAAGTCTTAAGTTTTTATATTATCTTAACTTTTACTCAATAAACATGATAAATTTTCGATCCAAAATGTGTGCTTCCATTTTCTTGCCCTGTACAGTATCTATACATACAGAGTTATTTACCATTTTTAGTTTAGTTCTTTTGATGAGAAAAACTTAATTATTTTGTTTTGTTTTATTTTAGAGGAAAAATATGAATTTTATGTATCCCAGAAATTTACATTAATTTGAAGGATGTACCATACTTCGGAGACATATTGATCGAACGATCTAAATGAGGATACGTGTATTTTGTTTGATTTTTTTTACATAAACTGTTTTCCCGAAAATCTGTGAATCAGAATATCGATTTTTATTTCCTGCTAACCAGACTTATTGTCTATTTTTTCTGTTAATGTTTTGTGGGAAAATATCTACACATACAAGTTTAATGGTTGATTTCCTCTTAAAAATTTGCTATCCTTTATATCTGGAGTAAAAACATTTTTCATCAGCTCACTGTGTTTATAGTTATAATCTGAAACCAACGAATTCCCAGATTTTAGCATTTTCGAAACATTGTTGTGCATTCGATGGAAAATACGTCCAAATACCTATTTCCCCTTTAAGTCATGTTAGTAATGGGAACAAATATCAGTATTATTATTTTCAATCTAAACAACTATTGTGTTAAACCAATTAACACAGTCAACGAAATCAAATAAACAAACAAAACATATAATAACAATTTGAAACATGCAGCACACGTGAGTTATCACTGATAGTTTCTGCATAGTACATTTTAAAACAATGTTACTTAAATATTTCGAAAACACAAAATAATATACAAAACATATTTTGACAGTTTGTATTTCTCCTATTATCAGGTCTATGGATGTTGCTGTATATCTACCATATTTTTTTCGTCTATGAGGTCATACACATTATCGCTTCGATGCATTTCTGCCTCGTCCTCAGCTATGATAGGATCGCAGTTTCTATTTCCATTCATCAACGGTTTCCAAACTCGTTGTTTACATAGTATACTAAGACCGATCAATAATGCAAGACTTCCGGTGCATATTATGTAGATTAGCACTTTGATGTTTGATTTCACCTGGTCTTATAAGAAGAAAAAATGTATTACTTTCCTTAATTACACGTATCAACGCAGTCCGTACAATGGCACGACATCGGGCTTTTTACTACTCATCAGTATTGTGTTAATCAATATTTTTTTTAGAATTTGGAGTAATGTATCGGTTTTCAACATTTAGACTGAAAGCTGATAAAAATGCAAAAAATGTTTGATCATACATATTTATACAATAATATTGTATTATCCATGATATATATATGCCAAATTACGTCAAAAGGTCAGACGGCAAGATGCACGACCTGAAAGGGCGGGGGTGCATTGTGCCTTTTACTCGCGGACATATTTTGGCATATTGCATAGATAACACAATATTATTGTTAGCATTACTCTTATGTCCTATTCATTGATTTGAAGCATATCTTACGGATCAACCCCTTTTATACCTGAACTTAAAAGTGTACAATATAAATATTAATTTAATTGTGTTTCATATACTAAGTAACTGTAAAAAAAAAATATTGTATCGCTTCCTTAAGAATGTACAGAACTGCGAAAAAATGAGGCGTTTTTCCTGTTCGGATTTGTTTCATGTCCAAAATCTGGACATTTTCCTGTTCGGTTGTCAACAGACGATCAAGAACGCTGCCTGAAGTGGTTGATTTGGAACATCAATATGAAAAGTTTCAATTACACTGTATTAAGCGCATAGATAATCATATCAAATAAGGTAAAAATTCAAATTTTTACCAAAATTACCAGAAAGTTTTAAGGCTCTTCCTTTTGATGCAGAGATAACCCTTAGCTCAGTTTGGATTCCTGATTGTTTTATTTGTTTGGGTTATTAATTCATCATTATATATTTAACCGGATTTCCAACATTTTGATCTAGAGCACTGCTGATGAGTTGTCAGTCAACGAAATGGCCATACAATGCATCAAATTTATTAAGGTATTTTGGGATACATTTTATTCTACTTAAATAAACATAGCCCCGCCCATTAGGCATAGTACCATCGCATATTACTACAACCCTAATTGTTCCTTATGAAAACATGTTCAAATAATATACAATTGCAATTCTAATGAAAGGGTTTTACAGGAAGAGCAATAATATATAATATTCATAATAACATTGGCTAATTATTAAATATACTTCACTTTTAATGTAACAATAACTATATAAACGGTATTGTTCTTTCCATTGAAATTCACCACGTTGGAAAAGCCTGTTCTTTACGGCCTTACACGATCTAATTTTGTACAGTTGATTTAATTTACTAATTTCATTTCAGTGATAATTATGCCGCATAGCTCCTTTCATTTCTACGAAAGTGTATATTGTTGCCTTTTTTTTTAAAATAGCATTAAATAAAAAATAATTTTGAATAAAATTTATGTCTCATAAACAGGGTTCAAGACATTGAATGCTGAAATCAGAACACATCCGTTTTATTTGCCTAATGCATATCGTAATACCAAGTTATCTAATCTATAACACGATGTGCCAATAGATTGTATTAATTGTCGCCCAGGTTTTTGGACTTCCCTATGTGATTGCCGAACAATTTATTTCAGATTTATTTGCCTGTTATAATAAAACGTATCACAAAATACCGAAATAAATTTGATGAGATCAAAGTGTTGGAAAACCAATTAAAGATATAATGATGATTTAATAAGCACAACCATTAAAATCCAAAACAATTAAAACAAAAATGAATCCAAACTCAACTAAGGGTTACCTCTGCATCAACAGGAAGAGCCTTAGAAATTTCTGATGATTTGTCAAATTTTGATCGGCAAAATTTAGAGGCATTTGAGTAATGAATCATGCCAGAACAAAAATTCTAGCTATGCCCTCGGGGACATACAGTCCACCAGCAGTGACATAGACCCAGTGGTAGTAATAAAACTTATCACAAAATAACGAAATAAATTCCATGCACTGTATGGCCATTTCGATTATTGACAACTCATCAGCAATGCTCGAGATCAAAGTGTTGGAAAACCAGTTAAAGATATAATGATGATTTAATAAGCACAACTATTAAAATCCAAAACAATCAAAACAAACAGGAAGAAAGTTGTAAATTGAACAACATTGCAGCTATGTATTTAAATAATATAGAGGAGATTTCCGCTCAAAACTATGCTTAAAACTGTTATGTTCGCGCGATATTGTGGAGATGGTTTCTCTACGTGTAACGCTTCGTCGTGTCTTTATAATGAAAGAAATAAAAACATTGTTCCTTTTGTTAAACGTTTGTGTATTTTGGATTTTATATAAAAAAATTCATTGACAATATGCCGTCCTCCATAATATATTCGACTTTTCAGGTCTAATAATTTAATTATAAGACACTACCGAATAAAGAAATACAATTTCCAATTGTTGTCCCATTAAAGGTTTGATTTTCAGAACCGATGAATACCTGTAGCCCCTTCTTGGTCTTCATTGCTTAGCTGTACCACATCAACTGAATTTGAATTGGATGATTCTATATGAATAAACCAAATAATATTTAATCATTCTTTCTTGAATGTTTATATGTGAAAGTAAATGTAAATTGGAAATTGTGTCTGTAGGTCATCACGTATGAATGCTCAGTACTACCTAAGGCACATCCACTGATGAAGTTTCATTGATACACGATGTTTAGTTCCAAAGAAATGAACCTAAACGGAAAACTTAACCAGTTTTGCTCAAGCAAAAAATGTAGGTCATAATGATCCAATTATTGTATGACTGCTCAATACTACCCAAGGCACATCCATTGATGAAGTTTCAATGATACACTATTCTTAGTTCCAAAGAAATGAACCTTAAGCAAAATTTAACCAGAGCCACCCAAGCATAAAATGTAGGTCATAATGACCCAATTATTATATGAGTGCTCAGTACTACACAAGGCACATCCACTGATGAATTTTTATTGATACACTATGCTTAGTTCCAAAGAAATGAACCTGAACACAAAACTTAAGCACATAGGTCGGACGTACGTACGGACGGACAAGGGTAACTCTATATACCCCATCAATATTCGTGGTCGGGGCGTAAAAAATTTGACATGATCTTGCTTATATTGTTTAAGCCCCTAACTTTATCTTGCAAGCCTGTTGGAGATTTAAAACCAGAGGCTGCATCGCTCACCTGATATTTTCCATTTTCCATTGCTAAAAGACCTTGAGATTAACACCCCTGCCATGCTTGCTTTCAATCCATTCAGTAATTTGAAGAAGCCGTTTGTATGTAATTCCCATAGAATCCTAAGTCTTCTACTGACGGCCATCATGGATGACAGATCGGCACCAAAGTAACAACACTTTGTGAGCAGTTCATAAAGAACATTCATGCCATGTTTCGTTTCAATCCATCAAGCGGTTCTCTAGAAGACGATTTTTGCATGTATTTACAAAGGGTTCTATGTTAAACTAATTCCCTCGCTGGCGGCCTCATTAGACGACAGATCGGTTACAAAGTAACTGCACTTGGTCAGCACCTCAAAAGGAACATTCATGCTATGTTTGGTTTTAATCCAATCAGTGGTTCTCTAGAAGAAGGTTTTTGTGTACATTTTCAATAGGATCCAAACTTAAACTAAGTCCCCTGCTGGCGGCCATCTCGGAGGATCGATCGGCATCAATTTAACACACTTAGTCAGCACCTCATAAGGAACATTAATGCTATGTTTAGTTTCAATCATTCGGCGGTTCTCTAGAAGAAGATTTTTGTATGTATTTTCCATAGGGTTCTATGTTAAACTAAATCCGCCGCTGGTGGTCATCCTTGATGACAGATCAGCACCAATGTAACAACACTTGGTAAGCTCCTCAAAAGGTACATTCATGCTATGTTTCAATCCATTCAGTCGTTCTCTAAAGAAGATTTTTGGATGTATTTCCCATAGAGTCCCATATTTCGTTTCAATCCTTTAAACGGGTTCTCTAGGAGAAGATTTCTGTATGTATATCCAACAGCCGGATTCTATGTTAAACTAAATCGGCTACTGGCTGCCATCTTGGATAACAGATCGGCAAAAAGCAACAATATTTGGTCAGCACTTATCAGGAACATTCATGCCATGTTTCGTTTCAATCCATTCAGCGGTTCTCTAGAAGACAATTTTGCATGTATTGGCCATAGGGTTCTATGTTAAACTAAGTCCCAAAATGGCGGTCACCTTGGATGACAGATCAGCACCAAAGTAACAACACTATATTAACAGTATTAAAGTATGTTCAGCTGCGAAGGCCATCTCGCTTTATCAGCAATATCAGTGGAAAAAGGACCACCTAGTAATCTTTGGTTGATTCTGTCCTTTGATTTAAGAGAAAAAATCTAAATTTAACTGATAAAATAATACTTTAAATCCTTTTTTTATACCTTCGACATTCACTGATCTTGAAATAGGTACAGAGTATGTTGTTTCTTGAAGCACAGTATAGCTTCTTGAGTTTATACCTGTATAACGAAAGAACATTAGCATGATCAGATGTAAAATGTTCATGTGTGTGCATTTATCAACCTAACCAACACATTGTCTAACCTACCCATACCTATAGTACCGGCATAAACGTGTGAAATTAACAGAGATTTAGCCAACTGTAGGAGGTTTTCTAAATCCTTACTCTCATAACGCCTTACATAACGCCGAATAAAGAAGTTAATAACCAGTACATGCCAAACAAGGCCGGGCAGTGTACATATACAAAGTCTGTTACAAAAACATTTTAATGTGGACTGGGTATATTTCTGAGATGTTTCAGACTTGAACTGCGAGCTTAAGCTTGTCAGATATATTCAGACAGTGTATCTTAGAAATGAAAATTTTGCAATTCATTGATACATCTCGCACAAGTGTCATTCAATTTCACTGAAATCAATAATTAGCAAAGCATGGCAAAAAAGTAAAATATGCTGTATCTAACATCCATTACATGTGAAAGTTTTCTCTGAGTTTGTAGGTATGACAAAGTAAAAGCGTTGTTCCTTCGCATGAACCTTTGTCGAATGCATGTTATGTCTTTGTATGAACGTCTCTTATATTATACCATTAATTGCGAATATATTCAGCCTATTAACTGTATTATAGGCACTGGTGGCAGCAAAATTAGTCTGTCTGTTCGATTGAATGGGAGTTGTAATGTAAGAAATGTTTATAGGTTTTAATTATATTTATTCGTCATAAACTTATCTTATAAGATCGTAAAGGACAGAATGTTGGAGGGAAAGAGGCTAGAACATCAACGGAAGGTGATGTGTTCAATAATCTAGATAAATTACCACATGAAAAAAACATCATGCAATGACATACTTTACACGATTGAAGATTAAGAAAATATCTAGATTAATTCTTCCTAGATGTCGACAACAAAGGATATGAGACTGATGTATTGCCTTCCTCGTGATAAACTCAGTTTCGGTTTAAAATTTTTGTTAATTAATCATCGTCAATTTTGGTCGTGATAAAAACTATAAAAGGCCGAAAGGTGTTCAATTGAGGGTTCTTAATACAAACTTACGTGTCTGAATAAATTTTCGAGTATCATAGCTTTGTGACATATGTTTTCACTGATTAAAATTTACTATGGCTGTTCTTGTATCTATAGCTGTTGTTTACTTATTTCAAGTTTGTTCTTTCAGGGGCTATTATTTTAATTGTAACTCCGTATATTTTAAGTCAAATTTTATTTATTCTACTCCTTCTAAAATTTATTTGTAATATAATCTATTATACGGCAAAATATGGTGAAATTTAGGCTTAATTTGGTTTAATACATTTCAACATGAACCAATATTTATTTTTTGTATTATTTTTTAAAACCTACTATGATCGGTGGGTATGCATCCTTTGATATGATCACATCTACAAATAATGAAAATAAATCATAACATGAATAAATAGTTTACAACAAAGGTCACAGATTAAAATCGTATATATATATATGAGTTTTTCATGAATGTCACAGATTAAACTCATATATGTATATGAGTTTTTCACGAAACGTCTTTTCCGGTAAATGATACAAGGGTCTTTAACTGTTTTGAAATAAAGAACGATAACTAGAAAAAATACCAAACACCGAAGTAAGGGAGCTGTAATTTTGCAATAGAATCAATAAACATATAATTTTGTCTATCCTGTTGACGTCTGTCCTGTTACTTGAATAAAGTAAAATGATATACTACTTTAGGAACAGGATAGACACATACGCATATGTAAACCTAATGAAATACTTGAAAATGGTATGAAACATTTGATATTGCACATGTTTTCAAATATAAAATAAAATACTGATGCACGGGGAACTGTTAATTAGCAATAGAATTGATAAACATATAATTTTGTCTATCCTATTACTGTCTGTAATGTTACCTCGGTTTGGTAACAGATAGACAAATTGTATTTGTAACCCTTCGGTGTCCGTTCCTGTTACCATAGAAAAAAGCCTTCTACTCAAATTATATGTAATAAAGGAACTAAGTGTTTGAATGATCCAAAAGTCAAATATAAGCCGAATATAAGGACGTGCTTCATTTGGGTTTGCGTTGATTGTAGTATTTTTTACAGGATTCGAAAATCTACTGTTAGACTTTTTTTTCAGGACGCACTATTAAGTGATATTTTTTTTTCTTTTTAATACAAAGAAATTTAATATTTTGTTATTGTTTTCTGAAGGCCACTAGCGCATCTTTGATAAATAAGCAACATATTTTTCAGTTTGACTATTGATAATTAAAATATTCTCTTAAACATGGTAACAGGATAGACAAAATAATGCACCATCAGTCCAACATGTGTGAATAATATTTTTATTTTATGTCATTAAGATTGCATATTTAAGTATAATGTTCAAGAAGTATCAGATAATTTGTTCGTTTAATAAATATAATGTTTTAAGCAAGATGTTTTTTTTCAATTTTGCACGTTAAATAGTCTAGAACTGCCTTGGTTGTAGGACCTCAGTGTTCATTCCATATTTAAAACTAGGCATTACTAACAATTACAATAATCAATGTATTTTTTTTCGATTTTCCAAGGAATATTTCTTTAAATTAGTAATTTTTTAAGGGAATATGTTAATACCAAATTTTTATGGTAGAAAACAAACACAATGGTCATGCTAATACTAAGTAAAGATTCTGGAGAGAATCGGTACATTTTCTAGTTCCTTATATATGGAGTGTGCTCAGACATCCAGACATCAAACAGTTCAAGCCAATTCTAAATCAGGCATTGGAGTCTCCCACTAATAACCATGCTATTTGATTTTAGTGGGGAGACAAGATGGTAATCTGAAAAATTCCGTGTAATAAAACAGTTTCAAAAGTTTTTAAAATTATCAACCTATGAAGCAATATATGTTGCCCCAAAAAGTCAGACAATTGCTTTACATTAATCTATTAATCAATTTAGACGTTTTGACCACGTTATACCTTCTGACTGTTAACGCTATCCATCAGAAGTAGTATTTCAACAACCATGATAATTTATCATTTTTTCGAAACTCTCATATTAATCATGTTAATCAATATAAACATTTTTCTATGAATGAAAGGTAATGTCATTAAATATTATACATACCTCTGAAATTTCTGACATCTACAACTTCCGGTACAACGCAGACCATATGTGTTGTCATCACATTTTTTACACGAGGTTTGGTTGTGAGGTATATAACCAACCTGACATTCTACATAAAATTACAAGTTTTAGTTGGTCTTAAGGCCAATTGTCGACCAAAGAATTGTCATTAAAATTTACATCATGTGGTCCTCCAAAGATACTGCAAAGTATATTTTTGATTTCCGTCTTCACATCTTTTAACAAATATTACGGGGCGCCGAACGGGACTCTTGTGGTTTTGTACTCGAAATTCAATTTTGTACGGACAAAAGTAAGTTTTTTGCAACAAAAATGAGTTCAGTTTAACAAAATTTGTAGCATACTACAAAATTGACTTTTGTGGCGCAAAATTGACTTTGGTGTTAAATTTTCACTTCTGTTTAACAAAACTCAATATTGTATGCAAATTAGTTTAGTTTGGATTCTGTGATTTTGTATACAAATGAATTCTCTCAACACGATTTTGTAAGAAGGCCTCTCATTGGATATAGTAACCGCGGGACACACCATATGGGGATGCACTTTTCTGCAAAAGTAAGTATAAATACCTAATAAAGGATAAATATAGGACATTTTGTACAATATTGTTTATTCTAATGTGACGTCCTTCTTTGGCTTTAATGTCAACAAACCCATGTCACTTATGGGATACACGTGACTGACGTCACAATTGAACATCCGACGTCAGTTGTTTTTCAAAAGACGATTGAGCCGGCAAAATAGCGATGGCCTTTAAATTATTGAGTGTTTTGCTGCCGAGTAGAACGAGGCGAAAGAAAATGTGATTTTTGTAAAATAATAATAAAAAAAACATGACCCCCTCCTACATAAGGGACGGATCATTTAACTTTAAAGGGGGGTATCATGGTTTTTTTCCTGGCCAGAATATTTATTTTTAGGACACGCCACGACAAAATATGTTTTTTCAAGCTTAACAGGGGGTGATAAAGGGGGGAACTGAACACGAAACATGTAAAATAAAAATCGCAAAAATGTTGCATGTAAAATAAAAATAAAAATACAACTTCTGTAGCCTGTCTATATTAATGTCTTCGTCAGCCATGCTACTTGTTGAGGCCATCGAAATTTTGAAAATTAAAATATAATTTGACCTACAAATGAAAATTACAACAAAGCATATTAAAATATAATAAAACAAAGTAATCTCTATTTCAGTCAGGAAAATAGTAAACCTACAAACATGAGGTTTTTTTTTTTTTTTTTTTTTTTTTTTTTGTTGAGGGGTCATGTTTATAATTTTTTTTTTTTTAATTTTCTTTTTTCAAAAAGCACTAACATTTTTTTCGATTGTCTTTTGAAAAACCACTGACGTCGGAAGTTCAGTTGTGACATCAATCACGTGTATCCCATAAGTAACATGGGTTTGTTGACAAAGAAGCAAAAGAAGGACGTCATATTAGAATAATCACTATTGCACAACAGGTCCTATATTTGACATATATACTTTATTAGGTAATACTTACTTTTGCCAAATAGCGCATCACCCATACGATATGTCCTTGAACCTGCGAGACCCGCGGTTACTATATCCTTCTTCCAAAATCGTAATGAGAGAATTCAGTTGCAGATCCAAATTTTCATACAAAATTGACTTTTGTGACACAAAATTGACTTCTGTCAAAAAAGTCAATTTTGTGTTAAATTTTCACTTCTGTCTTACAAAATAACAATCCAAAGATACTAATATTAGATATAGTAAATTTATACTATGCTGTATACGACGCATTTCAAGGAGTTACCTCTCATCAGCAGCATTAAAACCGAAACATTTGGAAGACCAAAAACCAAACTTATATTAAACAAGAAGTACTCAACCAAAAATATCAAAACTCAATTTTGTCTACACAAAAAATAATTTTAATTACAAAATCACAGGATGCTAATTTAATAAACATGTTAATTGCGTACAAATTCAATTTTGTCTCACAAAATTGACTTTTGTGTTTTAATTTCCATATCAGGTAACAAAAGTCAATTTTGTATGCAAATAAGTTTATAAATATAGCCCGAACACGAATTAAACTGCATACACCATTTTCAGGTCCAAACATGACGTTAAACTGACACAACCCTTTGAATCTTTGGTAGTTAATTTTTAAGGATAAACGTTTTTTATTCACTTTGCGGTTAACAAAAAAACACACATTCATTATACCTGATACCTTTGTCATATAAAACTAAATTTGACTGGTTATCGCGATCATGGTATCGACATGAGCATGATGAGCAAGACTTCAGATTTCCAAAATTATGCAATTATAGTCAACCTCTTCGAAAATCTCGTTACGTCTCCAGTAGATAATAAGATCTGATCAATAAAAGGAATTGACACAAAGTATATATCAAGGACAACTGAGTGCACAAGCAAAAATTTAGAGTCCGACAAATGTTGTTTGTATTGTATTTCAGGGTGTTTGATTCATATAATAAGAACATTTTAAAGCATGGAATTGAGGACCATAGCAGAAACTTGTGAGTTGTTTCTACATAAATGAAAATTTACGAAGATTTATTGAAAAATATATTCCCTTCGGATAAGCGCTTCTTTACATCTACATATATGCCACCCCCAAACAACCACGTAATAAATGTTAATATTTACGACCATGTAAATATATTTTGTTCATCCTGCAACGTAAAACTGTTAATGTTAAAAATGTGATCTGAAGGATTTTGCCAAAAAATCATTTAATCAGTACATAATCCAGTGACGGGACAATTATAAACATTTGCCCCTTACACTCTTCTTATATACATTATTTAGTTACAATACTAAAAAAAATCGTAATTATATAACGGGCCATATTTAAAATCTATTTCTGGAAACAATTCTTTTTAATTAAGTGTGATTGGAGCTTTTTTTTACGAACAAGTATACTTGAATCTAATTACCTTTGCAGTATCCATTTTCCTCCACATTACTAATCGAACAGCAATAATACTTGGAATAGTATATATACCCTGCAGAAGTGAGTGTCCTGTTAAAAATAAATTAAATATAAATATTTTACATACATGTATTATTTTCCCTTCGTACAAAATTTTAAAGTCTATTAAAGGTTTCATTTTGAACCATCCGATCCTGTTTGTATTTATACATGTACATGTAGTTGTTTGTAGAACATTGGGAAAGTTGATATATTAAACGAACCGGCATGGACGGCAACAATTACATCTTTATGTACGATTAGTCAAATAATTTTCATGCTTAAAATACTGGTATTAATCGACTAAAATGATAATTTTGTATTCTGTTATATACAAGTATTATCTCGATAATTTATTTAAACTCCTACCTAATTTTAGCAGATAAATAAAAAAAGTGGTTAATACTATCATGACAATGTAAGATACCTTTCTTTTTTGTTGCATATTTTGTTCCCACTTGCTAGAGTTTTCAGTAGAATTAAAAGAATTAGAAAAATAAAACTTAAATGTTTCCACAGGTCCATTTTATTTCATATTGTCCAGAGAAAATATTCCGTGGTCACGTCGTCATTGATGAGGAAGTTATTATATTGAAAGGATGAAGAACAATAGACTTGAAATAGATAATAAAAAAATTATGATTATTTGATACACGCATGTACATATAAGTTAAACAATCATGTATTTCAATAATACCTATTTAATTAATCATTTATAATGATAATGGAAATAAACGGAAACTTTATTATTACCATTTCAAGGATACCATTAATGTTGGAAATTCCTTAATTAATTTCAAAATTCCAATGAAAAACAAGCCAATACTACATGAAGATAGTGTGCCGACCATGCATATATACTCGTCGTAAAATAAAAATATAATTATGTAAATACTCTCCCTATGAATTTTTCAGCTGTTAAAATAATAGTGTTTCAGTTAAAGAACATTTCATGTATTAACATAAATTACGCATATATTTCTGTATAGGGGCCTCGGTGGCCGAGTGTCTAGGTAGTTCGTTATGACTACTAATGATCACTAGCCTGTCAACACTGGGGTTGTGAGTTCCAATCACACTTGTGGCGGGGTGTGTTCGAATCCGATCTAAATTGATAAGGATTGCTAATTTTCCCACCGAAGGTCGGTGATTTTCTCCGGGTACTCCGGCGTCCTCCACCAATAAACACTGGCCGCCGCGAAATAGCCATATGTGCTAATAACGGCGTAAAACCCCAACTAAACAAACAAACATTTATGTACATTTAAATATGTATAGCCTTCATTCCAAGGGTCATTATGACGTAGGACACATTTGATATCGTAACCTGAAGTATATTGGGACTTTCGAGACCACATGTAATCATTTTAACAAGTTTGCATTATTTCATCCATATTTATTTTTGAATAGTTTTTACTTTGTCTATATTTAACAGAATAAGCGCAGGTTAATGTTTTAAAAAGTAACTACGATACTAGTAAGTTAAAAATGTAATTTCATCAGACGCAACATTTAGCTTGTCGGCTGTTGTCTGCATTGAATTTGCTTCCTATAGTAGATATACTAGCCCTCTCCCTTGCATTTGAATTCCTCATCACGGCTTTGATTACATGTAACTTTCGTAATACTGCACGAAGACGACGACGTGGCTTATATTTCTAATCGCTCGATTAAATGCAGTCGTCAAATTGGTTGCCAGACTTTATAACGATCACAGGATCAACTGACTCTGGCAATGGTACCTACAGTCACGGCCAACAGCTGACCGTCAACCACTGGTCATCCAGACCGGTACATCTGGGCCCTGTTGTTCAACTCATTTAACCGAGGGTTAAATTTAACCACAGGTTAAATGTAGTGATTTTCTATATGATTCAACCCTAAGTTAAATTTAACGTTAGGTTAAATAAGTTGAACAACTGGGCCCTGGTATCCATCTGAGAAATCTAACTGTGACAGCCACAGAGAAAGACCAGAAGATACTTGCCACAGAAACAAGATGGCCATATTCGTGTTTATTGAAAAACTAACAATATTATCTATGCACTTACCTGAAACAAACCGGGCATACTATGTAGATGTGTTTATTGACAGGAGATTTTGATTAAATCTTTCTTTAGGAGTTATGCCCCTTTGAACTTAGATTTTGTCCAAAATACCAGTGAAACAGTTTGTGAGCGCAACTTTTCTGAAACTACAACACACAATTTCATGAAACTTTGTAGTTAATAATAACATATAATAATATATATACTAAAAGACAAAGTATATGGTGCTAGAGTTACCCCTGTTCCATATTCCCAACATGCCGCCATTCAAATGAGGATTAAATGTGAAGGTTAGCATTTGATAGTGTACATTTTACTTGTTAAGTTAGATTTTGTTTGGCTAGTGACAATATGGCGTGGGGTTCTTTCATTTTCTGTTGAATGTATCCTTAACATGTTTTACCACAATGGTCTTCCATAAGAAATATATAGGTCGTCGTCGGTGTGGTGGTCCGTAGACAGTTAAGTCTCCGAGCATTTACTTTTGTTCTATTGAACATATCCTTATAACGGTCAGCTATAAAAAAAAATACAGGTTATGATTGATTTTGGGAAATCTGGACCCTCCCGTTTTTTCTGGTTTTTTTATAATTTTGGTGTAACATTTTTAATATTTGTCATATTTTTATGATATTTGGTTTTTAATGTTCCTTTGTGAAAATAGAAAAAAACATCCGTCTTTACCGTCTCAATGTTTTCGGGATATAAGAGGCCGAAAAAGGGACACATCTTAAATTTTGAAACTTTTATTTCTTATCTGATTTTGATGAATTTTTTTCAATTTTTCATCATAAAAAATAAATAAATAATAAAAACTACATCTTTGTGTAACTTTTGTCATTTCAGAGATAAAGCGTAAAAAATGAGCCATTTTGCAGGAAACCTAAAATTCTTTTTTTCATCCAGTTTTAATGGGGATTTTTTCCCCTTTTAGCTTAGCTTAATGAGTACTTCCAGTAATATGTCAACAGAATCTTCTTTCGTTTATATTTTTTTGAGATACAGGTCATTAAAGGAGCAAAAAAAAAAAAAACAAATTGGATTGGATTCTAAATTGTTTTGGTTTTTCATCTGGTTTTTATGGTACATTGTAGGTCCAAAATGTCTGTGTAATGTATATTATATTATCCAACACTTTATTGGGTAAAGGTTAATAATATGTCTACATTTACTTTAATTCTTTACCTTTTGAACTGTTCAGGTCGTATCGTGCTGCGCTAAGCGAAGCTCTTTATTTAATATTTAGACGCAATTATACGTACTCTAGTTGCATGCTAAATTTGATAAAAATCTTAATATAGCCCAATTAGGACAGGTACCTCCTACATGAAACATAATTTATTCAGATGTATAGTTCTGGGAGGATTGGATAACTGGCTATCCTGTAAATATATCATATATCCTCTCAGTATAAAGCAACATGCCGCAAGCATCAAAAATTTTTCAAATACTGACATCGATCAAATTATAGCGAAATTAAAAATTCGAAGGAGTTGATTCCACTGTGTGAAAAAATAAAAATAAAAGATTTTTTTTTTTTTGTGCGATTGCAAATTGTTGTAAACGTATTACAGTATGAACCTGTCATCCCCGTCGGTGTGGTGGTCCGTAGATAATTAAGTTTCCGCTCATTTACTTTTGTTATATTGAACATATCCTTATAAAGGTCCACAATAAGAAATACAAATTAGGATTTATTTGGGAAATGTGGCCCCTGTTGTGTTTTTGGTTATTAAGGTTTTTTAATAATCTATGTGTTACGTTTTAAATTCTTATCCAATTTTTATGAGTTTTGGTTTTTAATGTTGCTTGATGAAATTTGAAAACCTTCTTAAGATTCGTTTTTTACCATTTCTTACCGTTTTAGAAATAAAAGGGACGCACCTTAATTTTTTAAAAGCTTAAAGAACTAGGTATGAGTTGTCTCCTTGAACCCTTTGAATTCCAAAATCAAGAAGATATGAAAACTTGCTCTGAGCTACTATTAAGTATTAAATTGTGCATTTTGATGAACATATATTTTCTTCAACAAGACAGTTCTGCAGTAGCGGCAATTTGCTGTCAGAGATGGCTAATAGTGAAGAAATCAATGAAAAATACAAATTTTCACTCACTGTTTTGAATCAAAATTTTGTATCAGGAACGATTTTACCAAAACTATATTTCACAGAAATATGTCTTTATGTAAGAAAAACATAATATTAAAAACTCTTTTTGGGAAAGGCAGTTACTTATAAATCTAATTTTAAACACTCAATTTTCTTCAGATCCTTAATTTATCAGACGTTCATCACGTCGATGTTGCATCATGGGAAGAAATTTTGTACAATGATTAATATATTGTTAAAGTTCGGTCTTCATGAATGTCATCAGAATTTTTTTATGATTTTCAGATATATGGGGTTAAAAATTAAAAATGGCTTGATATGTATTTTCTTTTAAATTTTCCTCCAATTCTTATAGAGACTTTTTCTTTTTATATACCTTGATGAGTGCCTTCACTAATACAAATTTTAAAGTTTACAACGTCTTTTATTGTTAAATACTTATTATTCGTGGTACATCAAATTTCGTTGATTTCTTTGACAACTGAATCTACCAATTTAAAACGATTGACCTTTGTCGTTTTTTAGCTCACCTAGCCCAAAGCGTCATATACGTTATTGTTATCACTTTTTGTTCTTCGTCCGTCCGTCAGCATTTAGTTTTACATAGAACCCTATGGGAAAAACATATAAAAATCTTCTTCTAGTGAACCGCTGAATATATTGAAACCAAGATGGCTTCCAGCATGAGACATAGTTTAACATAGGACATTATGGGAAATACATACAAACATTTTCTTCTAGAGATCTGCTGAATTTAAGTTTGGGAAATTTAATTTCAAGCCACAAAATTTCCCCGTAAAAATCTAAATCGTTTCTTAATTTTACATGTAATATGTTATTAATGTAAACCATGATACCACCCACGAAACTTTTGCGGTCTTTACGGGTTTGCTTGACAAACGATCCATTCTTCACTCAATTTAGTTTGTCTTTATATCTGATATCTGTAGTAGACCTTCTTTACTGATCGAGTCGGAGAACTAGAGGCTCGCAAGAGGCTGTATCGCTCACCTGGATTTAACTTTTCATCTTGAGCAGACCTAAAAATTTAAGTGTTGCTGTCAATTTGGCTGGTTTTTCTATAGGATTCTATGTTAAATTAATTTCACCTGTGGCAGTCATGTTGGTTGACAGTCCAGGTCAATGGATATATTTCTAAAAGAGAACCATCTAAGGACCATTTCTCCTAAGTCTTGTTCCAACTGGCTAAGTGGTTTCAGACAAGAAGATTTTAAAATGAATGTTCCTATAGGGTCCAATATTTAACTAAGCTCGGTGTGGCAGCCATCTTCGTTGACAATCCGGGTGATCGAACATATTTTTGAAAGAGGACCTCCTAAGGACCAATGCTGCCAAGTCTGGCTCCTATATGACAAGTAGTTTCAGACAAGAAGATTTTTCAATGAGTTTTTCCATAGGGCCCTATGTTAAACTAAGTTTGGGTGTGGCGGCCATCTTGGTTGATAGTTTGGGTCATCGCACAAAATTCTGAAAGAGGACCATCTAAGGACCATTGATACCAAGTCTAATTCTAATTGGCTTAGTTGTTTTCAGCAAGAAGATTTTTGAGTGAATTTCCCATAAGGTCCTATATTAAACTAAGTTCTGCTGTGGCGGCCATCTTGGTTCACAGTCCACAAAATCAGACACATTTCTGAAAGAGGACCTCCTAAGGACCAATGCTGCCAAGTCTGGCTCTAATATGTCAAGTGGTTTCAGACGAGAAAATTTTTCAATGAATTTTCCTATAGGGCCCAATGTTAAACTAAGTTTGGTTGTGGTGGCCATCTTGGTTGACAGTCCGGGTCATCGGACACATCACTGTAAGAGGACCATCTAAGGACTATTGCTGCCAAGTCTTGTTCCAATTGGTTAAGTGGTTTAAGACAAGAAGATTTTTCAATGAATTTTCCCATAAGGCCCTATGTCAAACTAAGTTCGGCTGTGGCAGCCATCTTGGGTCATTGGACATATTTCTGAAAGAGAACCTCCTAAGAACCATTACTGCCAACATTGGTTCCAACTGGCCTTGTAGTTTCATATAAGAAGATTTTTGAAATTCACCCCCTCCTTTTTTTCTATTATTAGTAACAGCAGCTATGTCGGTTGGAAGTCGGACACGCCGAACATATTTTTAGAAGGGGGCCACCCAAGGACCATTCCACCAAAGTTTGGTCTCAATTGGCCTAGTGGTTTGAGAGGAAAAGATCTTTAAAGGAAAGTTTACGCTGGATGCCGTCTTTAAAGGGCAAAAACTCCTATAAGGGGTCAATCAATGATTTTGGTGATGTTGACTTATTTGTAGATCATACTTTGTTGAACATTTTGCTGTTTACAGTTTGTCTTTATCTATAATAATATTCAAGATAATAACCTAAAACTGCAAAATTTCCTTAAAATTAACAATTCAGGGGCAATAACCCAACAAAGGGTTGACCGATTCGTCTGAAAATTTCATGGCAGGTAGATCTTCACCTATACATCCATCAAGACGTTTTATTGAGAGTATTGTTGTTTTGGTTTTCAACATTTTAGACCTTGAGCACAACTGATGAGTCGTAAATCGACCACACGTGTACATCTTGAGAGTATCCCAAGCTCATTTGCTAGTATTTCGATACTAGCCTGAAATTGATACTTAAAATTTACTGTTACATAATTGTAAAATTTATGAAAACTAACAAGTATCTCTCTCGTGTATAGCTCTGTCCTTAGATGGTTTTGGCTTTGCCCCTATTGGTAACTTTTGATTTGCTCTTCAAAGTTTTGGATTGCTGTTTTGGCTTTCAACATTTTAGGCATGAGCACAATTGTGCAAGTTCTTAAAAAGTATCATTTCACACTCCAAAACTTATTTTAATATCTAATATAATAATGCTTCATACTGATAGTAATAGGTCTTTCAATATAAAGTGAATCAGGTAATCCATAGTGATTTTAAGTTATCTTTGATGAAGTATTCTACATCTTCTATGTCAAATTTTGAACGTTTACCTGTATTACATCGATGGGGCGAGGTAATTCAAAGCAATTTATTTTAGTTAATTGCCGAGATTATTATCTACTTTATATTTCTATTCGACTATACAATTAATGATGAACACACTTTCAGTGTATATAGTACATCATTTATGAATATACATGTATAATACATCTCTCGAGTTTTTACATATGTTTTATATAATTATTTTTAATGTTTGTTTCCTCTAAAGACTTTTGTTGAAATCTTATTTTAAATGAAGGCGTTAGTTGTGGGTTATGCTCATGTTTCTTATTTGGCTTGTTTTTGTGTACATTTGTTTAATATATGCTGTTGGTTTGCTATTTATCAGTATCGATCACAAGAGCTAAAGATTCTTATGTGGATTAACAGTGCAAAAATTTTGACTTTAAATGATTGGGAATACCAATATACAAGGGAAAGTAGTCCTATTCCTTTCTTTTGAACCAAGATAATGATGTACGGGGAGGTTTTTTTTCGATTTGGATTTTAAAATATAAAATAACAGATACCTCATCACAGGAAGACAACGGATTAAATGTGTTACGAATACTGACCGTATAAAACGGACGAAAACGCAAAAAACAATATCACGTGAAGAATATTAACTTCTAGATGATATAAAAAGGTTTTTCAGCATGCATTTTATTTCTTCTTGTGAGAATGAATTAAACTTTAATTCACATGGATATTTATTAATTATATTTGTGTCACGTGACAGATAAAAATACATGTTATATCTTTGTAAATTGGTTTCAAATTCGTTTTATCCGGTACTCGTCCGTTACTTTTGCGTTGTAAATCCGTTTTATTCGGTGGTCGTCCGTTACACTTACGTTGTGCGTTCTTTTAATCCGGTACCGGTACTAGTCCGTTACTTGTACGTTTCATTTCCTGTACGCGTCCGACATTCATGTGGTAAATGGTCGTTTTGTACGGTTCATGCACCCATCCCGAGAGCTTTGAGTAGCAACGGAGACTATTTTTGCCACCGGGTAACTATTTTCCTATCAGTTCGTCGTCCGTTGCTATATCCGACAAGGTGTGACAGTGCCTTTAACGACCATTAAGTTGTATTGATCACAATGCTTTGGTGGTTTTTGTTTGGATTTTCAATGTTTTTGTCATGAAAGTAACTGATAAAGGTTAATAGAGAGAATGAAACCTAGTAACAAATTTATTTTCAAGATAGTTCTAATTTATGTTTTAAAGTAGGATTTATATATATTTTCCGTCCCTTTATTATCTGAAAAAGAATCATCGTCACCATACGAATTATTTTTTTATCAAACACAAGAACGTTCGGGGATATTCTTGTGACCTATACTTCTCCTTCATTTTTAATTTAATTTCTATACCGTATTTCCACACACTGTAAGTCGATGTGAAATATTGTTTAGATTTTTTTATTTTCAAAAAAACCCCCACATGGGTCGAATTTTGAAAATTGGGAATTTAAGCTTGTGGCATAAACTCTTCCTTAATTTTTTTTTATTTAATTTATGCATTTTATTTCTACACAGTATAGACATTCACTAAATATAGTTGCGAAATAAGGTTTCAATTTTCAAAACTTGTGAATTTAGGATTGTAACCAAAAGTCCTTTTTGAGTTTTCATTTTATGCATTTTTTCTCTATACTATTGTATACACCTCATGTAGATGTGCAGTAAGGATTTAGAATTTTGGTTTTCAAATATTGTGGCATCAGGCGTCGAATTTCCAACAATAAAAATTTAAGCTAAAGAAGTAGATTTTTTGTAATTTACGCATTTTATTTCTATATACATGTACTATTCTCATACACTACATATATGCAGATGTGCAATAAGGTTTTTATTTTAAAAACAAGGTGCCCATATGGGTGTGAATTTAAGCTTGTGACCTAAATTCTTCTTTCATTTTTCATTTTATGCATTTTGTTATACAGTATTACACACTGTATGTAGATGTGCAATAAGGTTTTAGAATTTCAATTTACAAAAACTTGGGCCCTTTATTCAAACATGATTGTGAAAGTGGTGCACAGGGATACAACATGTGGGGAGTGCGGGGATAGCTATCGTTTCCGACTGCCTCTATCTAGTCAGACATGTTATGTTAAAATAATTTCTTAAAATATTTCATAAAATACACAAAACAAATAAAAAAAAACAATTTCAATCAATCAAATGGGATGATGCAGCGTCATTTAGGTTTATGGAATCTAGCTTTAAAAAAACCCGCATGCGGTTAAAAACCTTGCCGGACATCATACTTTTAAAACATATCCGGACCCTCCCACTACTCAACTTTGAAAATCTGGTGTGGGCGTCAGGGGCGTTATCCCACCTAACTCCTTGGTGTAATGAAAGCTATGGTTTACATCTTTCATTTAAACTACAAACCGTTAAAACCTTTGCTGAACTTCATACTTTTAAAACATTGTGAAAATTTCATGTCCAGACCCCCCCCCCCCCCCTCAACTTTGAAAATCTGGCGTGGGCGTTAACCCACCTAACCCCGGGGTTACATAAAAGCTATGGTGTATATCTGTCATTTAAATTACACGCCGTTAAAAACTTGCTGGACTTCATACTTTCAGAACATTGTGAAAAGTTTATGTCCGGAACGTCTCATAAATCAACTTTGAAAATCTGGCGTGGGACTCGAGGGCGTTAACTCACCTAACCCCTGGGTGAAATAAAAGCTATGGTGTATAGTTTTCTTTAAACCACAAGCGTTTAGAAACATGTCCAGATTTCATACTTTTCAAACATTGTGAAAATTTCATGTCCGGACCGTCCTCCAACTCAACTTTGAAAATCTGGCGTGGGCCTCAGAGGCGTTAACTCACCTAACCCTTAGGTGAAATAGAAGCTATGGTATATATCGTTCATTTAAACCACAAGCGGTTGAAAACTTTGCCGAACTTCATAATTTTAAAACATTGTGGAAATTATATATCCGAACTGTCCCCCCCACTCAAATTCGAAAATCTGGCGTTGGCCTCAGGGCGTTAACACCCTATAGTGTATACATATATCTTTCATTTAAACTTTTAAAGTTTTAAAAGAATAAAGTCCGGCAAAGTTTTTAACCGTTTGTGGGTTTTCTAAAAGCTTTAAATATTAAAATTATTAATAATTACGATAGAAGAACCTGAGCAGGGCAAGGAACTATTTAATTATGCACTATTTTTAGGTACGTTCTATCTGGATTTCCCGTTACATCACGAAAGGCATATTATCATTTTCGTATTCTGTTACCTCACCAAAGGGTATTCTCGTAATCTTTGGTTATTTTATTACAAAACGAATGTTTTGATGAAGTATGAATTATATATAATATATTATATGAAGTGTTTGAAAGAAAATATCGTCTTTTATTTCAATACTGTAATGGCATGTATCGCGCACTGATATACAGATACACAGTTTCCCTCATATATTGCTAAATATGTTAGTTTTGTCGTTAAGGATTGTTTGAGTCTGTCGTAATGTATGTATCTCAAAAGTGGCTGCTAGCTAAATGGCTGCTAGAAAGTGGCTGCTAGCTTGAGTCCGGTGCAAAAGAACGCATTGTACTCGTTTAGTAGTCAGATGACATTCATTTATGAGACTCAATAAATAACTTGGTGTTCTCTTCTTAAAACAACAAGACATGCTTAATTACAATTTTTATTGAATTAGTATATATATATATATAATTTTCAATAATTTTCAGAAAAAAAATTAATCCTTATTTATTGAGAAATGATCACAGATGCTACGCTTTAAGATATTAATTTTTGCAAAGACATATGGTACATGTAGCATACTGCGTTTCGTCGAGTGTTATCACATCCCTATTAAGTAAACATGATGAAATACAGGAATGGATCTCGGAAAAATTACGATTTTTTTAATGCTGTAAAATATTATTTTATTCAGGAATGCATAAAAACAAATGAGTATTGAAATTTTGTTCGAAAGATTAGTCAGTAAGTTTGTTCATTTCAGCCCCGTCAATCAGGTTAAGTAGGTGTAGGCCCGAATAGTATTAACTTTCAGTAACCGTATATCACTTGTAAATATACTGTCAATGCATTTTGACTGCTCAAATAGAACGATTGCAGTATAAAAGTAGTTAAATTTTCAACATGCTCGAATTAAGATCAAATATATCGTAACAGACAACACGGTCCAGACTTTCGGAGACATACATTGCATACGTCCTAACACTTCACGTTGGATTCGATTGTTTGACGTCTAAAAGCACCGGGTCACTAGGGACCAATCGCGACTTTTACAAAATATATGATCCTACCGCAAGAGAAGATGTCGCCTCCAGAATGAACACATTTGGACAAAACATTTAAAGATCATTTTACAAAAAATGTTGTCTTGAACCGATAGGCCAGAACGATCTATATTCATCATGAACGGCGTTAAACCTTTTTGATAGGAAAAATAGTGGGCAACAGTTGAAACCATACTTTGGTGGAAATGTCAGTCAAATGAACACTTTTAATATTGTACTGAAAAACACTGCTTGCGAACCAAATAATCGCTTCTGTGGAAATTTGAGATCTATTTGTTTATCAGACAATATTCACCAAATTTGCCTACAGTAGCATGATCAAGTTTTTATATTATCTTAACTTCGACTCAATAAATATGATAAATTTTCTATCTAAATTTGCGCTTCAATTTTCTCTCCCTGTACAGTATCTATACATACAGAGTTATATACCATTTTTAGCTTTTTTTCTGAGAAAAGCTTCAATATTTTGTTTTTATTTTAGTGGAAAAATATGACCATTATGTATCCAAGAAATATATTGTCTAGCCGGAAACTTCGGAGACATATTGGTCGAACACTCTAAGTGAGGATTTTTTGTTTGATTTGTTAACATAACCCGTTTCTCCGAAAATCGGTGAATTAGAATATCATTTTTTATTTCCTGCTAACCAGACAATTTTTTCTAATAATTGTTTGTGGGAAAATATATACATCTGCAGGTTTAATGGTTGATCTCATTTTGGCAATCGTTCATATCTGGAGTTTAACATGTTTATTCAGCTCACTGTATTTAAAGTTAGAAAATTAAACTAACGAATGTCCAGATTTTAGCATTTTCGAATAACTGTTGTGCATTCGATGGAAAATACGTCCAAATTCCCATTTCCCCTTTAAGTCATGTTAGTAATGGGAAAAAATATCAGTATTATTATTTTCAATCTAAACAACTATTGTGTAAAACAAATAACACAGTCAACGAAAACAAATAAACAAATAAAACATATAATAACAATTTGAAACATGCAGCACAGAGATAGTTTCATTTTAAAACAATGCTATTTAAATATTTCGAAAACACACAAATTATATACAAAACATATTTTGACAGTTTGGATTTCTCCTGTAATCAGGTTCATGGATGTTGTTGTATCTCTACCATATTTTGTTCGTCTATGAGGTCATACACACTATCGCTTCGATGCATTTCTGCCTCGTCATCAGCAATGATAGGATCGGAGGTTCTGTTTCCATTCACCAACGGTTTCCAAACTCGTTGTTTACATAGTATTCCAAGACCAATCAACAATGCAAGACTTCCTGTGCATATTATGTAGATAAGCACTTTGATGTTTGATTTCACCTGGTCTTATAAAAAAATAAAACTTTTATTACTTTCCTTAATTACATATATCAACGGAGTCAGTACATGGGCACGACATCGGGCTTTTTACCACTCAACAGTACGTTGATAATCGATATTTTATAGAATTTGGAGTAATATATCGGTTTTCGACTGAAAGCTGATAAAAGTGCAAAAAATGCATGATCATACATGTACATATGTATCCATTAAAATTGTGTTATCCATGATATATGATAAATTGCTTCGTCGTGTCTTTAAAATGAAAGAACAAAAATATTGTTCCTTTTCTAAAACGTTTGTGCATTTTAGATTTTATATAAAAAATTCATCCACAATATGACGTCCTTCATAAAAAGTAAAATAACAATAACACCGAACTCCAAGGGAAATTCAAAACGGAAAGTCCTATATAAAATGCCAAAATAAAAAGCTCAAACACATCTAACGAATGGAAAACAACTGTCATATTCATAATTTGGGACAGGCCTTTCCTTGTGTAGACAATGGAGGATTAAACCTGGTTTAATAGCTAGCTAAACCTCACACTTGTATGACAGTCGCATAGAATTCCCTTATATTAATAAGGTGTGAGCAAAACAAATATAATATATTTGAATTTCCATTTCTAAGAATTCAATTATAAGAAACTATTCAATAAAAAAGAAATAAAATTATCAATTATTGTCCCATAAAGGGCTGATTTTCATAATCGATGAATACCTGTAGCCCCTTCTTGGTCTTCATTGCTAAACTGTACCACTTTTACTGAATTTGGATTGGAATTTTCTAAATGAATAAATCATATACATGTGTAATATTTAATAATTTTTTCTTGCATATTTACATGTGCAAATAAATATAAAAGATGTTTGATATGATCTTGCTTTTTTTGTTTAAGCCCTTAACTTTACGTTGCAAGCCTGCTGGAGATTTAAAACCAGAGGCTGGCAGAAGCCTGCATCGCTCACCTGATATATTTTTCTATTTTTCATTGCTAAAAGATCTTGAGATTAACACCCATGCCATGCTTGGTTTCAATCCATTCCGTAATTTTTAAAAAGAAACCATTTGAATGTAACTCCCATAGAGTCCTATGTAGAGAAGAAGATGTTTGTATGTATTTCCCATAGGATTCTGTGTTACACCACTAGTGGCCAACTTGGAGGACAGATCAGCAACAAAGTAACAAAACTTGGTCAGCAGTTCAAGGCATGTTTCGTTTCAATCCATTCGGCAGGTCTCTAGAAGAAGATTTTTGTAAGTATTTCCCATAGGGTTCTAAATGTATGCTTAACAAAGTCCCTCTCTGGCGGCCATATTAGATGACGTATCTGCCTCAATTTATACACTTCTTGAATTTTACACTTCATAAGGAACATCAATCCATTCATCAGTTCTCTACACGAAGATATTTGTATGCATATTTCCTATATAGGGTTGAATGTTAAACTAAATCACCCGCCGGCGTTCATCTTGGATGACAGATCAGAAACAAAGTAAAAACACTTGGTAAGCACCCTATAAGGTACATTCGTGCTATATTTGGTTTCTATCCATTCAGTGGTTCTCTAAAATAAGATTTTTTGATGTATTTTCCATAGGGTCCTTTGTTAAACTAAGCCCCAGCTGGGGGCCTTCTTGGATGACGGATTGGCATCAAAGTAACAAAGCATGGTTGGTCAGAACCTCATAAGGAACATTCATGCCATATTTCGTTTCAATCCTATCAGCGGTTCTCTAGAAGAAGATTTTTGAATGTATATCCCATAACCGGGTTCTATAGTTAAACTAAGTCCGCTGCTGGCGGCCATCGTGGATAATGGATTGGCAAAAAGCAACGATATTTGGTCAGCACCTCATCAAGAACATTCATGCCATGTTTCGTTTCAATCCATTCAGCGGTTCTGTAGAAGACGATTTTTTAGTTGAAACGCTGTCATAGGCTAAATTTCTGTAAATTTCGCGTTTGTAATATCAAGTTTCCAATGGAAACAGGGAGATGGAGGAATATACCCAGGGATGACAGAATTTGTTTATTATGTAGGAATGGTCTTGGAGACGAGTATCATTATATATGTATATGTACTCATGATAATATAAAACAAATTAAGGGGCAAATTTATACCATTGTACTATACTATGTACCCAAATGCTGCAAAACTTACATGTTATGCTCAAGTTGTATAGCTTATATTATCCTTTGGGTCAGGTGAGATAATAAAAAGCAACATCACATTGATATTTACAGTTATATTCTTCAAATGATACGTATATCTTCCCTAAGGCATACAACTATGCATATAACCCCATGACCATTTATTCAGGTAAGATAGAACCTTAATTAAATTAAGCTATAGATGTCTGTATTAAGTTATGTTCAGTTGCGACGGCCATATTGCTTTATCAGCAGTATCAGTGGACAAAGGACCACGTTTATTGTGTCCTTTGGTTTCAGAGAAAATATCAAAATTTAACTGATAAAATAAAACTTAAAATCCTGTTTTATACCTTCGACATTCACTGATCTTGAAGTAGGTACAGAGTATGTTGTTTCTTGAAGAACAGTATAGCTGCTTGAGTTTACACCTGTATAACGAAAGAGATACGTGTAAATGTGAACATTAGCATGATCAGATGTAAAATGTTCTTGTGTGTGAATTTTTCAACCTAAACAACACATTGTCAAACCTAACCATACTTATAGTACCGGCATAAACGTGTGAAATTAACAGAGATTTAGCCAACTTTAGGAGGTTTCTAAAGCCTTACTGTCATAACGCCTTATATAACATCGAATAAAGAAGTTAATAACCAGTACATGCCAAACAAGGGCAGTATACACATACAAAATCGATATTTGGACGATTGTGAGCAATGAAACATGCAAATCGGTAGTAAACAGTTTGATTCCAATTTCATGTCATATAAAAACAAACTTAAATCCTTGATGGATTTCTTGGTACATTCTTTACTAGCTAAATACACATTATGTTGTCTCCCCTTTTAATTATACAACATCATTTAATTTCTTTCTTAAAGTGGAACTAAAACGCTTATAGCAAGTTATTTTCATTTTATAGTACTAAATAAACGTATAAAAACGCAAAAAACCCGATGAAATTTGGTCAAGTAATAACGGAGAAAATAGCGAGTGAAGTTGGATTATTTTTACCTGTGGGAAATCCAATCAGCGCTATTTCCGGAAACAGGGTTTCCTCGCTGAGTGACCCCGATTGACCGGAAATGACGTACAGTGCGGGCTACTCTTGAACTTGTTTACATTGACCAGAAGGAATATATTATGGATGAAGACAGCAATGCTAGTGATTTATAATAGTATAGCCAATAAATTTCAATAAATGCCCCCATATACATATATATAAAAAGAACGAAAGTGAAAGATATTTTGAAAGGTGTGTATAACATAAATACAAATGGAAGACCATCTTATAGGAATAAAAAACAAAAACTATTTTTTAAACAAGCAAATATAAGACACAATATTAATTGATAGTTTTAAAACAGATGTTTTACAAATAGTGATATAAGTTACTGAATAGTAATATAGATTTTGATGTAGAATTACAATCTGTTTTTTTATTGAATTGACAGATTTATAAAATTTCAGAATTTTCTTATAAAAATATAATAAATTTCTTAGTTTAATCAGAGACATATATGTAGAGAGGGATAAGTAATTTCTTACAATCCTTGTTGTAATAATAAAAATATGTAGAGAATCATTGGAGAAACTGCACTGTACACCTAAAACTTTAATAAAAGATTTTGATGGATTTTAATAAAAAAAATTATTCAACTTATAAAATTATTCCCACATTTGTATAGTTATAATTTGGTTAATATTGGTTATGGGACTTTATGCTCTTTGTGTAATTTGAATTATAATACCAGTCAAAACTGGTTTTCATAACACCTTTCTAATGACTTTGTTACCGTATATTGATTTACTCCACAGGTGGTAGGCGCATGGCCAAGTTGTTATTCACCTGATTGGAGGGATTAAAACTTTTGTTTGATCTTTATTACTAGATAACAGGATGTTAATTAATAGGTGCTAAAACTTTAACTGTTTTAATTACCAGGATTAAAGGTGATAAATATCCATCCACATGTTTACTAATTTGTTTTATATCATGAACTAGTTTTAATTTTCACAGGTGTTAAATACTATTTAGGGGGGAATTAAAATTTCTTGCACGATTGGAAGTGTCATATATATATTTTTTTTTTATAAATAATGAATAAATAAATACATATTCTTTTAATAAATAAATAGACATTCAAACTTTGCTTTAGCTTTACATTGCTAATGAAATAGAATGTCTTTAAAAAAGCTACATTTTTACCCAAATTATTTTCTGCATTATCAGCTAGGATTATGATCATGAACATGTTATATAAATAGAGAGGTAGTTATATCATGGAAGTACATTTATTGTTCTATATTGTATTATTTTACCATAGTCAGCAGACTCTTAATATTTGAAATTATTATGGTTACAAATGTACAACTTTTATGCTCATAGAACGAGAAAAAAATTCAGAGGGACATGGGACCAGAATAACTTTTTATGGAGCTACACATTTCGCTATAATAGCCTCTTATTGTACTACAACTTATGTTAGCTTGTTGGCTACATCTTTTCAAAGTCATGCCTGTCAAGGCTCTGCATTTGATATAAGCGGCCTTACATGTACCTTCTACTTACTCCATTAATAATATTTTTAAATAGCCCTATGTTCAGGATGTTGGTAACTGTGGTGGTTTGAAAAGAAGGGGTGTAAATCAAACACAATAACTCTAAAAATACCCTTAAATATACCCTATGTATGATGTAAAGGTACAATATAGCTATACATAAAAAATTTTGATTCAACAGGAGAGGCTGCATAGGCTTAATGTAGGCTTATTCTCACAATGACATTATGATAATGCATTCATTTTCAAACATGTGCATATATACACATAAATTTGATGTATATATAAAGACATATGCATGGTATATAAAAACAAATAAGATCAGACATGTTAGAATTATTTTTTCAAAAGTATTTTGGTGCAGACCGTCACTATACCATGTATACTGGTCATGCTGGTTGGGATAAATGCTTGGCACTGAACCTGGCAATAGTCTCTTGCCGTCATGAGCAGATAAACCAAATAACTCCTTGAATCTCAACCTGTCAACCTCATAGCATTCTTCTGAGAAGTGTTCTGAACATATGGCTGAGTGTTTAGTTGGCACAGTAAAATCCACACGGGTTAGTTTTACAAAACGAACCCACAAGTTACGTTGTCGGTCATCTTTTGGAAAAGCGTGTTGAGTATGTCCCGTTTTTGCAGAGTTGCTGCATCCCGCAACTGCACAATTCCTTCCCATTGTTGAATTGTAGATTTAAATTAAGTACAATGTTTCATCAAACAAGTGTCGGTGAATATATAAGAAGCACTGTCAATCGATAGTTGTCACCAATAACGTATAAACAATCAACTGAATCTGCTTTCACTTTGCAAATGACCTGTACCTATTTATGTACAAGATCTGAACCGCACAGTACGTCACTTCCGGCGACTAGTAATATTCGAGTTTTTTAACAAATCGTTCAGGTGTGCAAATGACGATCGGTCAGTATTTTGCTAATATCTCGAAAACTAAGTTACCGAATTTCATCGGGTTTTTTGCGTTTTTATACGTTTTTTTAGTACTATAAAACGAAAATAACTTTCTATAACCGTTTTAGTTCCACTTTAATAAAACAGACTTAAAGATAATACTAGATTTTAAACGATCCAATTTTTTCTGATTTCATACTTAAGAATTCACTAGTTCCTATCTATTTAATGTGGACTGGGTATATTTCTGAGATGTTTCAGACTTGAACTGCGAGCTTAAGCTTGTCAGATACATTCAGCCAGTGGATCTTAGAAATGTAAATTTTGCAATTTATTGATACATCTCATACAAGTGTCATTCAATTTCACTGAAATCAATAATTACCAAAGCATGGCAAAAAAGTAAAATATACCATTACATGTAAAAGTTTTCTCTGAGTTGTCGGTATGACAAAATAAAAGCGTTGTTCCTGCGCATGAACCTTTGTCCAATACATGTAACGTCTTTGTATGAACGTCTCTTATATTATACCATTTGTTACGAATATATTCAGCCTATTAATTGTATTATAGGCACTAGTGGCAGCAAAATTAGTCTGTCTGTTCGATTGAATGGGAGTTGTAATGTAAGAAATGTTTACAAGTTTTAATTATATTTATTCGTCATAATCGTATCTTATAAGAACGTAAGGGACAGAATGTTGGAGGAAAAGAGGCTAAAATATCAACGGACGGTGATGTGTTTAATAACATAATAGTTGCATGATAAATTACCACAAGAAAAAACATCACGGAATGACATACTTTACACGATTGAAGATTAAGAAAATATTTAGCGGTATTTTTGGTTGAGTACTTCTTGTTTAATATAAGTTTGGTTTTTGGACTTCCAAATGTTTCGGTTTTAATGCTGCTGATGAGAGGTAACTCCTTGAAATGCGTCGTATACAGCATAGTATAAATTTACTATATCTAATATTAGTATCTTTGGATTGTTATTTAGATTAATTCTCCCTGGATGTCTATAACAAAGGATATGATACTGATGTATTGCCTACTCGGGATAAACTCAGTTTCCGTTTTAACATTTTTGTTGATTAACCATCGTCAATTTTGGTCGTGATGAAAACTATGAAAGGCCTAAAGGTGTTACAAAAATACGGGTCTGAATAAATTTTCGAGTATCATAGCTTCGTGACATATGTTTTCACTGATTAAAAATTACTATGGCTGTTCTTGTATCTATAGCTGTTGTTTACTTATTTCAAGTTTGTTCTTTAAGGGGCTATTATTTTAATTGTAACTCCGTATATTTTAAGTCAAATTTTATTTATTCTACTCCTTCTAAAATTTATTTGTAATATAATCTATTATACGGCGAAATATGGTGAAATTTAGGCTTAATTTGGTTTAATACATTTCAACATGAACCAATATTTGTTTTTTATTATTTTTTAAAACCTACCATGATCGGTTGGTATGCATCCTTTGATATGATCACATCTACAAATAATGTAAATAAATCATAACATAAATAAATGTATATGAGTTTTTCACGAAACGTCTTTTCCGGTAAATGATACAAGGGTCTTTAACTGTTTTGAAATAAAGAACGATAACTAAAAAAATACCAAATTCCGAAGTAAGGGGAGCTGTAGTTTTGCAATAGAATCAATAAACATATAATTTTGTCTATCCTGTTGACGTCTGTCCTGTTACTTGAATAAAGTAAAAGGATATACTAATTTAGGAACAGGATAGCCACATACGCATATGTAAACCTAATGAAATACTTGAAAATGGTATGAAACATTTGATATTGCACATGTTTTCAAATATAAAATAAATACTGATGCACGGGGAACTGTTAATTAGCAATAGAATTTATAAACATATAATTTTGTCTATCCTATTACTGTCTGTAATGTTACCTCGGTTTGGTAACAGATAGACAAATTGTATTTGTAAACCTTCGGTGTCCGTTCCTGTTACCATTGAAAAAAGCCTTCTACTCAAATTATATGTAATAAAGGAACTAAGTGTTTGAATGATCCAAAAGTCAAATATAAGCCGAATATAAGGACGTGCTTCATTTGGTTTTGCGTTGATTGTAGTATTTTTTACAGGATTCGAAAATCTACTGTTAGACTTTTTTTTTCAGGACGCACTATTAAGTGATATTTTTTTTCTTTTTAATACAAAGAAATTTAATATTTTGTTATTGTTTTCTGAAAGGCCACTAGCGCATCTTTGAGAAATAAGCAACATATTTTTCAGTTTGCCTATTGATAGTTAAAATATTCTCTTAAACATGGTAACAGGATAGACAAAATAATTCACCATCAGTCGAAAATGTGTCAATAATATTTTTATTTTATGTCATTAAGATTGCATATTTAAGTATAATGTTCAAGAAGTATCAGATAATTTGTTCGTTTAATAAATATAATGTTTTAAGCAAGATGTTTTTTTTCAATTTTTCACGTTAAATAGTCTAGAACTGGCTGGGTTGTAGGACCTCAGAGTTCATTCCATATTTAAAACTAGGAATTACTAACAGTTACAATAATCAATGTATTTTTTCGATTTTCCAAGGAATATTTCTGTAAATTAGTAATTTTTTAAGGGAATATGTTTATACCAAATTTTTATGGTAGAAAACAAACACAATGGTCATGCTAATACTAAGTAAAGATTCTGGAGAAAATCGGTACATTTTTCTAGTTCCTTATATATGGAGTGTGCTCAGACATCCAGACATTCAACAGTTCAAGCCAATTCTAAATCAGGCATTGGAGTATCCCACTAATAACCATGCTATTTGATTTTAGTGGGGAGACAAGATGGTAATCTGAAAACATCCGTGTAATAAAACAGTTTCAAAAGTTTTTAAAATTATTAACCTATGAAGCAATATATGTTGCCCCAAAAAGTCAGACAATTGCTTTACTTTAATCTATTAATCAATTTAGACGTTTTGACCACGTTATACCTTCTGACTGTTAAGGCTATCCACATGATCCATCAGAAGTAGTATTTCAACAACCATGATAATTTATCGTATTTTCGAAACTCTCATATTAATCATGTTAATCAATATAAACATTTTTCTGTGAATGAAAGGTAATGTCATTAAATATTATACATACCTCTGAAATTTCTGACATCTACAACTTCCGGTACAACGCAGGCCATATGTGTTGTCATCACATTTTTTACACGAGGTTTGGTTGTGAGGTATATAACCAACCTGACATTCTACATAAAATTACAAAGAATTGCCATTAAAATTTACATCATGTGATCCTCCAAAGGTACTGCAAAGTATATTTTTGATTTCCGTCTTCACATCTTTTAACAAATATTACGGGCGCCGAACGGGACTCTTGTGGTTTTGTACTCGAAATTCAATTTTGTACAAACAAAAGTAAGTTTTGTTCAACAAAAATGAGTTCAGTTTAACAAAATTTGTAGCATACTACAAAATTGACTTTTGTGACAAAAATGACTTTTATGACACAAAATTGACTTTTGTGGCACAAAATTGACTTTGGTGTTAAATTTTCACTTCTGTTTAACAAAACTCAATATTGTATGTAAATTAGTTTAGTTTGGATTCTGTGAACTAATTTACATACAAAACTGAGATTTTGTGACAAAATTCAATTTTGTGTTTATTTTTCAGTAGACAAAATTGAGTTTTAAATTTTGTGTCACAAAAGTCAATTTTGTGTCACAAAAGTCAATTTTGTATACAAATGAATTCTCTCATCACGATTTTGTAAGAAGGCCTCTCATTGGATATAGTAACCGCGGGACACATCATATGGGTGATGCGCTGTTCTGCAAAAGTAAGTATAATTACCTAATAAAGGATAAATATAGGACATTTTGTACAATATTGTTTATTCTAATGTGACGTCCTTCTTTGGCTTTAATGTCAACAAACCCATGTCACTTATGGGATACACGTGACTGACGTCATTATTGAACTTCCGACGTCAGTTGTTTTTCAAAAGACGAATGAGTCGGCAAAATAGCGATGGCCTTTAAATTATTGAGTGTATTGCTGCCGAGTAGAGCGAGGCAAAACAAAATGTGATTTTTTGTAAAATAATAATAAAAAAAACATGATCCCCTCCTACCAATCTAATTAAAAACCGATCTCTCATCGCTCCCGTTTTCTGATATGTCGCGTGCGAGATCTAACGAAGTCCGCTTTGAGGTCACATGTGAGTGAACTGGAACTTATGAATTTATAATGACATGCAAATGAGTTGACTTCCTATCAGTAAGCCAATCAAAAAAGTTTATGAATTCTAACGATTTCTTCGTTAATAAAAATGATCAACTTACAAGATCGCCTAAGCCGCAATTTCATTGGTCGAACAGGACACACCTACGAGGTCACTCACATGTGACCTCAAAGCGGGTTTCGTTAGATCTCCCACGCGACATATCAGAAAACGGGAGCGATGAGAGATTGGTTTTTAATTAGATTGCCCTCCTACATAAGGGACGGATCATTTAACTTTAAAGGGAGGTGTCGTGGTTTTTTTCTGGCCAGAATATTTTTTTAGGACACGCCACGACAACAAAATATGTTTTTTCAAGCTTAACAGTGGTGATAAAGGGGGAACTGAACACGGAGACATGTAAAATAAAAATCGCAAAAACGTTGCATGTAAAATAAAAATATAACTTTTGTAGCCTGTCTATATTAATGTCTTCGTCAGGCATGCTACTTGTTGAAGCCATCGTAATTTTGAAAATTAAAATATAATTTGACCTACAAATGGAAATTACAACAAAGCATATTAAAATATAATAAAACAAGTAATCTCTATTTCAGTCAGGAAAATAGTAAACCTAAAAACATGAGTTTTTTTTGTTTTTTTTTTTTCATTTAGACAGTATATCTTCTTCTAAAACATTGAAATACAACATGTATGTACGATTATTTATCTCTGAAAAGGGAAGGGATAAGTTGGGGGTCAGAAAAATCTGAAATTGGAGAAGGGGATCCAGAGTCTTCTTTATATAGGAGGGGTCATGTTTATTTATTTATTTTTTTTAATTTTCTTTTTCAAAAAGCACTAACATTTTTTTCGATTGTCTTTTGAAAAACCACTGACGTCGGAAGTTCAGTTGTGACATCAATCACGTGTATCCCATAAGTAACATGGGTTTGTTGACAAAGAAGCAAAGGAAGGACGTCATATTAGAATAATCACTATTGCACAAAATGTCCTATATTTGACATATATACTTTATTAGGTAATACTTACGTTTGCCGAATAGCGCATCACCCATACGATATGTCCTTGAACCTGCGAGACCCGCGTTTACTATATCCTTCTTACAAAATCGTAATGAGAGAATTCAGTTGCAGATCCAAATTTGCATACAAAATTGACTTTTGTGACAAAAAATTGACTTCTGTCACAAAAGTCAATTTTGTGTTAAATTTTCACTTCTGTCTAACAAAACTAAATTTTTTCTACACAAAAAATAATTTTAATTACAAAATTACAGGATGCTATCTTATAAACATGTTAATTGCGTACAAATTGACTTTTGTGTTTTAATTTCCATATCAGGTAACAAAAGTCAATTTTGTATGCAAATAAGTTTATGTTTGCGTACCTATTTGACAAAATTGAAGTTCTCATAAAACAAGTCTGTATCACATAGTTTTGTAAGACAAAAATGATTCTGTTATGACAGAATTGAATTTTGTGTACACAAAATTGATTTTGATTACAAAAAGTTCAAGTCCTATTCGGCGCCCCGTAAATATAGCCCAAACACGAATTAAACTGCATACACCATTTTCAGGTCCAAACACGACGTTAAACTGACACAACCCTTTGAATCTTTGGTAGTTAATTTTTAGGGATAAACGTTTTTTATTCACTTTGCGGTGAACAAAAAAAAAAATTCATTATGTACCTAATACATTTGTCATATAAAACTAAATTTGACTGGTTATCGCGATCATGCTTTCGACATGAGCATGATGAGCAAGACTTCAGATTTCCAAAAACATGCAATAAGATCTGATCAATAAAGGACTTGACATAAAGTATATATCAAGGACAATTGAGTGCACAAGCAAAAAATTAGAGTCCGACAAATGTTGTTTGTATTGTATTTCAGGGTGTTTGATTCATATAATAAGAACATTTTAAAGCATGGAATTGAGGACCATAGCAGAACCTTGTGAGTTGTTTCTACATAAATGAAAATTTATGAAGATTTATTGAAAAATATATTCCCTTCGGAGAAGCGCTTCTTTACATCTACATATATCCCCCCCTCCATCCCCCAACAACCACGCAATAAATGTTAATATTTACGACCATGTATATATTTTGTTCATCAAGCAACTTAAAACTGTTTAATGTTAAAAATGTGATCTGAAGGATTTTGCAAAAAGATCATTTAATCAGTATATAATCCAGTGACGGGACAATTATAAACATTTGCCCCTTACACTCTTCTAATATACATTATTTAGTTACAATCCTAAAAAAATCGTAATTATATAACGGCCAATATTTAAAATCCATTTGTGGAAATATTTTTTTAATTTAGTCTGATTGTCGTATTTTTGACGGACAAGTATACTTGATTCTAATTACCTTTGCAGTATCCATTTTCCTCCACATTATCAATCGAACAACAATAATACTTGGAATAATATATAAACCCTTTAGAAGTGAGTGTCCTGTTAAAAATAAATTAAATATAGATATTTTACATACATGTAGTATTTTCCTTTCGTACAAAATTTTAAAGTCTATTTAAGGTTTCATTTTGAACCATCCGATCCTGTTTGTATTTATACATGTACATGTAGTTGTTTTTGTACATTGTAAAAGTTCATATTTTAAACGAACCGGCATGGACGGCAACAATTACATCTTTATGTACGATTAGTCAAATAATTTCCATGCTTAAAATACTGTTATATAATCGATTAAAAATGATAATTTTGTATTCTGTTATATACAAGTATTATCTCGAAAATTTATTTAAACTCCTACCTAATTTTAGCAGATAAATAAAAAAGTGGTTAATACTATCATGACAATGTAAGATACCTTTCTTTTTTGCTGCATATTTTGTTCCCACTTGCTAGAGTTTTCAGTAGAATTAAAAGAATTAGAAAAATAAAACGTAAATGTTTCCACAGGTCCATTTTATTTCATATTGTCCAGAGAGAATATTCCGTGGTCACGTCGTCATTGATGAGGAAGTTATTATATTGAAAGGATGTAGAACAATAGGCTTGAAATAGATAATAAAAAAATTATGATTATTTGATACACGCATGTACATATAAGTTATTTCAATAATACCTATTTAATTTATCATTTATAATGAGAATGGAAATAAACGGAAACTTTATTATTACCATTTCAAAGATATCATTAATGTTGGAAATTCCTTAATTAATTTCAAAATACAAATGAAAAACGAGCCAATACTACTTGAAGATAGTATGCCGACCACGCATATATACCCGTCGTATGTCAGACAAACCAAAAACGCTAAAAATATAATTATGTAAATACTCTCCCCATGAATTTCTTAGCTCGGCGGCCTTGTGGTCTAGGTAGTTCGTCATGTCTACTAATGATCACTTACCTGTCAACACTGGGGTTGTGAGTTCGAATCACATTTGTGGCGGGTTGTGTTCGACGCCGATCTAAATTGACAAGGATTGCCAATTTTCCTACCGAAGGTTAGTGGTCCTCTCCGAGTACTCCGTCTTCCTCCAAAAATAAAAACTGACCGCCGCGAAATAACCAAGTGTGCTAAAAACGGCGTAAAACCCCAACTAAACAAACAAACATTTCTGTACATTTAAATATGTATAGCCTTCATTCCAAGGGTCATTAGATCGCCTCGGTGGTCTCGTGGTAGCGTGCTCGCCCCGAGTGCAGAAGGTCGCGGGTTTGATCCCCGGCCGGGTCAAACCAAAGACATTAAAATTGGTATTTGCTGCTTCTCCGCCAAGCACGCGGCATCTAGGAATAAGAGCAAAGACTGGTCGGCTCGGAGTCAGTATAATGTGTCCGAGTGAGGTGATATGTCTTCCTGCGGACATTTACCTCGTGAGCTAGCACATTAAAAATCCGACTTAGCGTGTCGGTCTAGTACAAAGCATGGATCATATTCATTATCATATCAACATGTTCTCGTCCTGATATGCACCTGGTTGCCACTGGACGTTAAACAATAATTCCTCCATCCAATGGTCATTGTGACATATAGGACACATTCGATATCGTAACCTGAAGTATATAGGGACTTTCGAGACCACATTTAAGTTTGCATTATTTCATCCAATCATATTTATTTTTGAATAGATTTTACCCCTTTATATTTAACAGACTAAGCGCAGTTAATGTTTTAAAAAGTTCGAAATAACTACGATACTAGTAAGTTAAAAAATTTAATTTCATCAGACGCAACATTTAGCTTGTCGGCTGTTGTCTGCATTAATTTTGCTTCCTATAGTAGATATACTATCCCTGACCCTTGCATTTAAATTCCTCATTACGGCTTTGATCACATGTAACTTTCGTAATACTGCAAGAAGACAACGACGTGGCTTATCTTTCTAATCGCTCGATTAAATGCAGTCGCTAAATTGGTTGCCAGACTTTATAACGATCACCGGATCAACTGACTCTGGCAACGGTACCTACAGTCACGGCCAACAGCTGACCATCAACCCCTGGTCACCCAAAAAATCACCAGACTGGTACATCTGGGCCCGGTTAACTGTTCAACTCATTTAACTGAGGGTTAAATTCAAACACGGATTAAACGTAGTGATTTTCTATATGATTTAACCCTCAGTTAAATTGAACGTTGGGTTAAATAAGTTGAACAACTGGGCCCTGGTATCCATCTGAGAAATCTAACTGTGACAGCCACAGAGAACGACCAGAAGATTCGTGCCGCAGAAACAAGATGACCATATTCGTGTTTATTGAAAAACTAACAATATTATCTATGTACTTACCTGAAAAAAAACCGGGCTGCGGTATTCAGTACGTAGGTGAAACCAGACATTATTTATCTAAACGCACGCAGGAACACCTTTATCGTTTTCGAAGACCCCATTAATTTAAAAGTGTCATTTATCAATACCTTACGAAGCACAACCATTATATTGTTATAGACGGGCGAGTGCTGGTTATGGCTACTTCGATGATTCTGACATAGACAAATACTAGAGGCTGACTGTTCAATAATATATTGATGAATTTCTCTTTTCATATATTCATAATTAAAATTACAGCAGTGTTTCTGGATCATTGCTTATAACAGATCAACAAAGAAATTCTAATTGGATGCTGGCCTTCTGTATTCATAATAAATTCTCCAAAAATTAAACATAGGGGCGTCAGCGTGGTGGGAGATCGTATCCTTTATATTTCTGTATTAAATATTCTTTATGGTAAATAAATCTTGCATTTAATCTTGAAAACATTGGCTAAAATTGTTCTGTTTATAATTTGTCTTAACCGGAAATAAATAATCGCCATTGTACAGTTGAAACTCAGATGAAATACCAAAGAAACGTTCTATCAAAAGCTACTTCGATTATGAAAGTTACTGTTCATAATTATTTCAGGAAAATTAATATGGATTTCATCTCTCTTGAATATTGCGGAATGTACCTATATACAATTCTGGCTTCAGTTTATAAGTTTAGCAACGTAGTTTTTTTGTTTTTTGTTTTTTTGCTAGGAACTAATACTTTACTTCTGTAGTCTACCCGTCGGGTATGATATACGATCTGCCATCAGTCTGATTTGCGCTCTTTATATAGGCAGTGCCAGCCATACAGCACTTGTCCTGCTGAGTGACATGTGCCTGACAGATTCCTACTTGGCTGACAACACTCAAAATTACATAAAAATTACATATCTACTCATAATTCCCTTGTCAGCCGGGGACAAAAACTATCAAAATTTATCAAAAAGTTTAATTTCCAATTTTCGCGGTTTTCTAACTTTTCATACATAGACTGACAAATCTACTTTTCACTTGGATGCTAGGAGATCCATGAAGTCATACGATTCCTACATGCAAAAATATAGTCCCTATCTTGATGCAAGCTCGATTAAAGTATACCGCATATATGATGATAAAACCATAATTCTGGAAGCCCAGCTGACTTAACCAACATCTTATCATAGTTAAATCATTACGATAAGCTTCTTAAAGACAAAAATAGCTCGACGATAAAAAAAAACGGAAGTTGATGCCAAAATGAAAATAAAATGAAGTTCGAAGTTGCAAAAGAATGAAATTTTATCAATTTCTCCTTCAAATATGAACGGAATCTTATGCCACGAAAGCACTAAACAGTTATGAAAACGAATGTTTAACCTTAGAATTCATGAGACTTTCAAAATATAACAAACATTGAACCCGAAGTGGCAGTGTCCAAGTTTGAAAATTTAGCGCTATGAAACTGCTTCTATTTTTAACCATATGGCATACGTGATTTAAATACAAAAATGTTAAATATTTGACAAACCATTGTGCTTCTATAATTGAGCAAAAATTCTGCTATCTCTATGTAGATTTCCATAAATATAAAATGCAAATAAAAAAATAGAAAAATAGAACTTTGACTTTGTTACTGAAATTTTAGATTTTGTAAGCAATTGTATTAAATATCAATTAAACCTTTACACTAAAAAAATGCCAAAGGTGGGTCCATTGACCCGAATATAACAATATTAAATATTTAACAGTTCAACCATTAGAAGTAGTAAATAAGCAACCTGGGGAATCTCATTTAAAATTTGTACGATCGCGGAAAATAATTAAATTAAATTGGATTAAAAAATTACAGACAGTTTATCCTCTAGGTCTTAACGATATCCAGAACCGATTCTGTTTACATTTTGGATAACGTTTCTAAAACTGTACGTAAAACCCGTTCTCATGGACGTAGAATAAATCGCATTAAGAGAAAATTTCGTACTACTAATACAAATATTTCAGACCTTATTACTGTTTCTAAAAACAACGGCAGACATCATCTGTTAACCAAGGTGTGTTCTGTACCTGTCATTAAATTACATCAAATTTTGGAAGACTGCAACAGAATTCCATATGATCAGTCCTACGTATGAAATCGTCCGAATAATAATTGCATATACTGTTATTTTAAACTGACTGATCGCCCTGAAAATCATAAAACCTCATTTTCCTAAAATCAAATATATCAATAAAGGCTTTGATTTTATAAATATTACCGTATTCTTAATGATCATGTTAAAGAACAAATTCCTGGTTATTTTGATAATACTAAGCTCCCTCGTACTTGTCATGTTTACAAAAAATCTACCCTGTTTTTAATTATTGCGAGGTGTGTAAAGATAATAAGTGATAATACACCTACGTCATGAAATTGCTGTAATTCCAAATACATTTATGGCCCCAAATGTACACATGTACCATATTCAAATCACAAAAATATATTATTAGATTGCTGTAGATTAGAAAACTGAAGTGAAAGCTAAAGATTCATTTAGACAGATTATTACAGCATGTTAAAATTTATCATGTGAAACAAATGATTATCAATACATATATTTAGAGTATATAGAGATGACAATTTCCTGATTTCAAGATCTACTTGTAAACCGTTTGGTTTTATTTTCCTTATTCATTTTCACACAATGTTCTACATTGTATTTATCACTGTTTTCAAATTAATATATATATATAGACAAACAAACCAGATTTAAGAAGGCGCAGAACTATATTTTGCGATGTTTTTGGTAGGTTGTCAATGGTTGTTGGGAGCAATCTATTGCAGGAAAGCTGCTGCTTAATGCTACCTCGCTGCAAGGTTAAAGGGATCAGCAATCATATGTAATTTTTGCTATTGACAAGGTTCCATGCTACTGTTTCGCAATCTTTTTACATTCTTGCAAGGTTGTTGCAGCAATCTTCTCTGAATATTCTACAAAATGTAATGAAAGTCAGGAATTCAGTTGTAAGATCAGTATTTCTCAGTAAAATTTGATATTGCTATTTCCACTGAAAAAAGTATATATATATATATGTTTTTGTAGTAATTTGTATTATTTCATATCAGAGAAAATTTAGTTGTTTTTATTGGTTAAAACATGGTCATGTGGTATTTATTAATCTGCGTTAAAATGTCGAGCAGTCATTATCATGATAATGCCCGTGGGCATTACCACACGGTAATGCCTGCTTGCAATTTAGAGTTACGTTCCCTTTTCAAAACGCAAACGTGATGCAGCAGTTGTTAATTAAATTCTAGACATTTCTAGATGAAATTTTGGTTTCAATGAAATAAAAACAATACTTGCATAAATAGTATTGTTGTAATATTATATATAACAGGGAGCCTTTTTTATGTACTTAGTAGGTATGCATATTTCGAATAATAAATTCTAGTCAGTAATGCTGGAAGTAGAAAAAAGAATATATATGGGGAACTTCCATAAATGTACAATATATACCAGCATAGCACCAACAGTAATGACAGAAACATAAACACACACCCAGATGTCATCATGAGGTATTCAACATGTAAGGAACCCACACCCAGCAGATTTATAGTCTTCAATGAGATAAACACAACAGTTGCTTATATAGAGGGCATTATCATGATACATTGACTGCCTTCGGGACAGATATTACCTTCAACATTGATAATGCCCTCGCCTTCGGCTCTGGCATTATCAATGTTATAGGCAATATCAGTCCCTTGGGCATTTACTATATCATGATAATGCCCTCTATATAAGCAACTATTGTATAAGTAATCTGAAAATTATATATCTAGATTCCTTTAGAAGTAACTTAGTTGGTTCTTGGGGATCTCTGGAAATTAGGCATTTAAAAGACTTTTCCATATGCCTTACTCTATTACATCGAAAGACAACTCTTCCCGACTGGAAGTATGGTTATTAAAACATTTTATTGTCGTTAAAATAAAAATTTAAAATGATGGAATAGCCATAATAATGGCTGTTCCGTCCGAGCGTCCGTCACACTTTCTTCTACGTTAACTATGTGCAATAAGTTTTTCAGAATGTTTATTTTCTCAACGTGAGGCCCATTGAAAATTGTTAATTTAAAGCTTTGACCTAGACACCTCTTTCATTTTTTTCAATTTATGTATGTTTTAACTTCTTTTAAAGTATTGTTAAACGCCATTTGTTGATGCACAAAATAACATTTTAAAGTTTTGATTTAAAAAAAATCACGCCTGTCTATCTCTCTTGTCCATAACAATTGATAATGTTAAATATTCTCATTATTCTGTTTTCTTTCAAGAATTCAACAATGCAATTATCTGTAAATAATCGATTTTCTGAAATCCAAAAATACTGACGATTTTCTGATACCAAGAAATATATTTTCTGATATCAAAAAACCGAATTCCTGATATCAAAAATTCAAAGCTTTATGGCCAGCTATTTTGTTCTGTCCAGAAAAAAATGTCTGCAGATACTCATGCATAGGTTTTTGTCAAGAATCAATTCATTAAATGTACATTTAACTTTGATGTTGACAACACTTCAGTATTAAAAAAAAATAAGAATTTAAACAAGGGAGCAACCATTTGATTTTTATGGGGGACTTTAATCAAATTTGAAATAAAAAGACAGGACCAGGATTTTGGCAAAATAAAAAGACAGGATCAAGTATGAAAAAAATGCAGGACCTGTGTCAATCAGGAAATATTTTGGTTTAAATGAAATAAAAAATTTAGGCCACAATTCATATGCAACTATTTCGGTCATAATTAAGTTAGGTAACTCTATTTAGACTTATCTAATGGTTACCCAATTATTGTGTACTGGTCCCGTAAGCCACAAAAAAGCGATTTTGTTTTTATATTTGAGTTTTATCTGAAGTAAATTTAAATGTAAAGAAATTTCTTCTCCGCAGTTAACATGCTGTGTGTTTCAGGTAATTATAACAAATTAACGATTTGACATGTATATTGCCCGGAGGGGGGGTTACTTCCTATATTTTTAGTGGTACGAGTGTGCCGCAAAACAGGGTCACTTTTTCATGCCCTGCTGGTTAGAACAGGGTCGCATTTTCATGTCCTGCTGGTTAGAACAGGGTCGCTTTTTCATGCCTTGCTGGTGAGAACAGGGTCTTTTTTTTAAACAAAGTACAAAGTATTTGTCTAGAACAGGATCGCTCTTAATGACGGTTTGTGTTAAATATATTAATAATGTAAACTTGATTGTTGAATATGGAATTAAACATGTATAACAGAAATGAGTTTTATTTTTTGAAATCGAGTTAAAAACAACAGTTTGGATACGGAAAATTGACACAAGTATGTTTTTTGCTTACATTAATGAATTGTTTGGTGACAGGGTATATATTTCTGAACTAGTCTAGAACATATAGGTCTCTGTCTAGAACAAGGTATACATTTTCTAAGCGTGTCTAGAACATGGTATACATTTTCTGAGCATGTCAAGAACAGAGTATGTTTTTCAATATTTCTGTTTACAACAGGGTATGTTTTTCAGTGTTTTCTGGTTAGAACAGGGTATGATTTGGCAAGTGCTGTCGGCACAGTTATAACCTAAAGGATAGTCAGTAACCCCCCCCCCCTCCCGGGTTATATTGTACCTTGACTGTCTGGATGTTTATTGTTCCAACCCTTAATTAATGTACACAGGTACATTGTATGTATACAGGTAAACCGTTTGCTGAGCAAAAACAGCGTGATTTCATTTTTAACGCTACATTTTTTTTTATAATTAATGCAGCATTTTAATAAAGATGTGTGTGTGTAAAGGGGGGGGTGGGGGGGGGGGGGGTCACAAAGAATGCAGAGATGAAATATAATTTCAAATGTGAGATAAGTAATATTTTAATTTATTTCAAATTAATAATTTATCTTTTTGGTATTTATATATTGTAAACATTTGACATATTATATAAATCTATTTACTCGTATGAACGATATTTACTTTGTTATGACAAGGTAGAAGCTGATTAGGGTGGGCGCCATCTTGAATAATTTCACAACAATCGTAAAAAATAACACATTTCAACCTTAATTGGAAGCACGAAAAATGGGACCCAAAATGAATTGGTCTTCATGATGATATTCTATCATATATTAACTGTATTTTGTGGGGTTGGATGGTATTAAATATCAAGAGGAAATAATAATTTTTTTTTTTAAATGAGTCCTTAAGCAAAATTCACGTACAATGTATGTTATATGTATTTATTAGGCGTTAAACACGAAAAATTCAAATGAAATTGGAAGCAAAAATTTTATGCCCTGGACTGATTTAAAGTATATATCGAAAATGACCAAGTGATAAGCTATACAATGAGGGGTTGGATCTAAGCAAGGGAACTGTCCCTTTGTTGCAGTTCTTAATGATGCTTGCACATGTCAGTATGTTCTATTATGGACATTTTATTTACAGGTAGCACTTAAAACAAAACAAAATCATCCCATGGGGACAATGTAAATTAAAAAGTACATGAAATACCTTAGCTTGAAACCATAATTGCACATAAGTTCTTTTATTGTGGTTTTTACTCGATTATAATGAACACAGTCTAATTTCAGGATATCATTTTTGCTATGGTTTGGGTTGGAATTAACATAAATTGCCTGAAAAAAGACACCAGTTAACTGCACATGCGAGTTGAGACTAATTTTCTGTATATAAGTAGTGCTGGGAAGAGAAGTGTTGACATTTATATTTTGCAATAGTAAAATTATTTGTGACTTAGTAAAGGGTTTCTATAAGAAAATGTTTGGAATATATTTATAACATTGACCCAAAACGCAAGAAAAAAAATAGTCTCAGATTTACCACAATCTTCAGACATACACCCATGTAGGATTTTTAGTATTATTGTAACAATTGTCAGGTTTTATTTAATTTAAATCATGGACCATCATACTGCTTTAAAATTGAACTTTATTTGCAAGAAATACACCCATAGGAGTCAATGCAATACAAACAGGACATACAAAATTGACAGAAATACAAACAAAATGAACATGTAAGCAATTATAATTCAACATACATTAAAGTCGATGAACTTTGACCGATGTGGACCCTATTTTCGTAGTGCCAATGACTGCTTTATAATACAAATTCATTTTCTAATATTAGAAAATACCTCATTTTTGTCGACTTCGGCTTGCCATTTGTTGCAGTTCTTACTGATACTTGCGCGGGTCAGTATGTTTTATTATGGACATTTTTGTACAGGTATCACTAAAAACCAAAACATCATCCAATGGGGACAATGTAAATTAAAAAGTGCATGAAATACCTTAGCTTGAAACCATAATTGCTCGTAAATTCTTTTATTTTGCCTCATAATGATGGTGGTTTTTACTTAATTATAATGAACACATCTCATTTCAGGAAGAATTTTAAGTAGATATCATTTTTGCTATGGTATGGGTTGGAATTATCATAGATTGCCTGAAAAAAAGACATCAATTAACTGCAAATGTGAGTTGAGACTAATTTTCTGTAGATATGCACATGTACGTAGTGCTGGGGAGAAGTGTTCATTTTTATTTTGCAATAGTAAAATTATTTGTGACAGTAAAGGGTTTCTACAAGAAAATGTTTGGAATATATTTATAACATTGACCCAAAACACGAGCAAAAAATAATCTCAGATTTACCACAATCCCTAGACATACACACATGTAGGATTTTTAGTATTATTGGATTAAACAAGTGTCAGGTTAGGTTTAATTTAAGGGTTGTAGACCATCATTATGCAGCTTTAAATATAAATATGCTACATAATGAAATATTCTGATACTAGTAATTAATCCATTGAAGTGCATCACAATTGTTAACTGGTAACAATACAATTTAGTGTACATGAATAATAATATACATTTTGGTGGAGCACATGATTTATCACTTCTTTGTATTTGGAAATAAACATTTCGTTGGTTTCTTTTTTGCAGACATGGGTAAGTAAAGACTGAAGCAAACAACTTAATTAATAGATAAAAGTGTTACAAGAGAAGACGAGCTAGGGCACTTAACAGAAAGGATTAGCAAATCTACAAAAATCATTACATGCATATACATGTACTGTCTTATTTCAGATTTTAAATTGAATTAAGTTTTGTTTTGTTTGGCTCTGTGAAGTTTTCGTTAACATTGTTTTTGTAAAATATGGACTGTTACAAAATTATATAATGTATAAAGAAAATGAAAATCAAACATTTATGATCTCTATTATCTACCATTACTAATAAATTTCTATAACAAATCATTGTCGATAAAGGGCAGTGTGAGGATTATGAAAGGCCGTTTATGTCAAAAACGATATAAAATAACGCGATAAATACCCGTTTAACGCGATAAAATGTAAATTAACGCGATAAAACCACATTTAACGCGTTAAAAATAAGAACATTGAAAAGAAATTGAAAAATGCTATAAATTTTATCGCGTCATTCACTAACGGCTTAAATAAATTTTATATCGTAAATTTTAAGTCGCAAATTCTGATGCAGACTAGCCATTGGTGTCTTTAAGAAGAATATCAACGCGTTAAGACATATTTTTAACGCGTTAAATAATGCATTCAACGCGTTAAAACACCTATTTATCGCGTTAAAAAATACATTTAACGCGTTAAAAAAAAATTTAGTAAAATATAAACTTTTAGTCTAGAACATCAGAGATAATACTTTAATTGATTTCATTTGTCGTTTTTGGACGAGTTATTAGTTATTTAGAGACGTTTTAGAAGACTTATATGTAGTATTCAGTTTGGAAGTTATGAGATAATGTACATATGACACTTGTTTATTTTATTATTGTTATAATTTTGAATTTCAGGTAGACTTGTTGAAGGGTAAACTAGATTATAAAACCGTTAGATCAAACTGATAGTTTACAGGAACAGTTATTCAGGGTTGAGAGAACTGAAATGTTTTGAACATACAAAGACAGCAACCTTATAACAACTTTTTTATACTGCATATTTTGCATATTATGTCGAGTCACGTATTAAAAAGGATGACGAGTGTATGGATATCCCCTTTTTCTGTATCGAATAATAAACTCCAAGTGTTTTTAAACTTGTGTGTTTTTTCTCTTACTTCATACGAATGATATACGTGGACGTGGAAGCGATCTGATATTCTGCCAGCAATAAAATTATTCAAATAAAATCCTGATGTAATAAACAAATAGCAATATGTAAGCAAGCAAACCACGGATTATCAGCGTTACGCGGTGTATCCCCCCCCCCTAAAAAAAAACAAAAAACAACAAACACACAACTTTATTACTTAATCAAATGGGGAAGAATAATTAACATTAATGTCATACATTAATTACAAATGATTAAAATGATGCAATGTTTTATCTCGTATTTTAACGCGTTAAAAGATATTTTAACGCGTTAAAAGGTGTTTTATCGCGTTAAAATCAATTTTAACGCGTTAAAAAGTGTTTTAAGGCGTTAAAAGATATTTTTAAAAACATATATTAAAAGGTGTTTTATCGCGTTGAAATAAATTTTAACGCGTTAAAAGGTGTTTTATCGCGTTAAAATATATTTTAACGCGTTAAAAGGTCTTTGATCGCGTTAAAATATATTTTAACGCGTTAAAGGGTGTTTAATCGTGTTAAAATCAATTTTAACGCGTTAAAAGGTGTTTTAACGCGTTAAAGATATTTTAACGCGATAAAAGGTGTTTTATCGCGTTAAAATATATTTTAACGCGATAAAAGATGTTTTAACGCGTTAAAATATATTTTTAAAAACATATATATATATAGCTTTCAAACAATATTTACATAATTTAAAAGTTCTGTCTATCAAGAGGTCATACGTGTTGTTTCATATACAGGGTCGTAAATTACGACTTGTTTAAAAGGAGGCAGTAAATAAGGCGGGGCATGGAACATAGACATATACAATAATAATATTATTATACCTTAGATATATTTTTCTATAATAAATACATGCACAATAATTTCACTATTTTTAACATTTTCAGTGATTTAACTATTTTCCCCGGTCACCGGTCAATAGTTTCCAAACTATTTTCCCTCAAAAAACTATTTTCCCTCTTCAAGTTACGTTGTTTCGCGGATTTTTAATCCCGGGCACGGGATTGGCTGGGAGGTTTTAGCCGACCCGTTCGGAAGCTCCCGCGTTATAGGTTATCGTCAATGCTGAATCCCGAGATGTTCCGGTACGTCTTCAAAGTATTTAGAAAAAGGGATATGTCATGGTGAGAACATGAATTTAAAAAAAAATAATGGACTCTGTCACTCGATCATGCATCTCGGGTACGTACACATGACTAAAATTTTGCCTTAATTATCTCTTGTGTTTCTTTCGGTATAATAAAACACTTACTGACTGAGTAGTCGGGGAATAGTAAGTTTATTGTCCCTCTGAACAACTATTGCCCCTCGGCGTTGCCTCGGGGCAATAGTTGTTCCTCGGGACAATAAACTTACTATTCCCCTCTTACTCAGTCAATAAGTATATATTAATGGTATAAATGTTGAGGAAATAAAATAAATACAATATACAATTTATGTGATACATGGATATATAAACCTGTTAGAATAAATATGAGGATAAGTGAAGTAAGAGGGAAAATAGGATAGAAAAAGTGGGTGGTTAATTGAGAGAATCCATGTTATCATTTATCACTCTAATGAACTTGCACACTTTTTTTTAGTTTGGATTGCTTTGTTGTATTCATAAGTTTATTAAACTTTAAAATATTACAATTTTTTGTAAATTTTTTAGCTGAAAACTTGTTTTTTTTCCTAGTCTAGAGTCAGTTAAAGGGTGTTTTATCGCGTTAAAAGATATTTTACAGCGATAAAAGGTGTTTTATCGCGTTAAAATATATTTTAACGCGTTAAAAGAAGTTTTATCGCGTTGAAATATATTTTAACGCATTAAAAGGTGTTTTATCGCGTTAAAATATATTTTAACGCGATAAAAGATGTTTTAACGCGTTAAAAGATATTTTTAAAAACATATATATAGCTTTCAAACAATCTTTACATAATTTAAAAGCTCTGTCTATCAAGAGGTCATACGTGTTGTTTCATATACAGGGTCGTAAATTACTACTTGTTTAAAAGGAGGCAGTAAATAAGGCGGGACATGGAGCGTAGACATATACAATAATAATATTAATGGTATAAATGTTGAGGAAATAAAATAAATACAATATACAATATATGATACATGGAAATATAAACATGTTAGAATAAATGTGATGATTAGTGAAGTAAGAGGGAAAATAGGATGGAAAAAGTGGGTGGTTAATTGAGAGAATCCATTTTATCATTTATCACTCTAATGAACTTGCACAGTTTTTTTTAGTTTGGATTGCTGTGTTGTATTCATAAGTTTATTAAACTTTAAAATATTACAATTTTTTGTAATTTTTTAGCTGAAAACTGGTTTTTTTCTAGTCTAGAGTCCGTCAAGGACACCAGAAGCTGAACAGATTTAAGTGCTTTATCCTGCCATTTCGTCCTTTTCCAGCTTAGTTTACTACGTTTCACAGTGATGTCAAGGGATGCAAAAAATGGCTTATAACGATTTAAGAAATATTTTGTGTCGGCAAAAATGCATGTTAGTATTCATATTATGTACATACAAAGTTCATAGATTTGTGGAAGTGCGATCAAAGTCGAGTTGACTACCCATCACATGTAAACATTTCCAAAAATCCGCCACCATGTTATCAAGAAATTTGATGGACCCCTCTTTTCATGTGATAGATATCATAACTTTGATCGCTATTCAACAAATCAATCATTGGAATGGTTAGTTCCCTCACATCGAAACAAACAGAAAGTTGTGAGAGTTTTCATGCATTTTGATGCTCAGATAGTCCAGTCAAACTAAGTTTTAACCTCAAACTAATTGCAAAAGAAAATGATTTAGTTCTAATCTATAGCATTAAGCCCCAAATATACACAGAAAAAGTCCCATAAAATCTAACTTGAGGAAAACTTAAAATCAGCATTTTTAATTTCCTATGGAAATTAACATTGGAAACGGGAGATAACTCCACAAAAATGAGTCTTTTTTTGTCAGGTTTTGGTTGATTTTATTAAAATTCATGTAAAGTATGATACTTTGATGGGGTTATAAGTTCGTATTTGACTATATTATATGATCTTCTGCTCATGAAATGTACAAAACTGAAGTGTTATGGGTATTTTTATTTTTTTTTTTGCGCATTTTTCATTAAAGAAATTGCAAACTTGTGGCTTTGTGACCATTTTGAAAAAATAATGTGAAATTTTGGTTTTGTTTATATCTGTAAATTATATTTGTTCAGCATCTACCTTGTTTAAAGACACTTTAAACCACAAAAAGAAGAATGTATGCTTAATTATTTTTATTAAATTTGAGATTCTTTACCTTTTCATGTTGAAAAATTTAATAAATGGTCAACTAATGAATTACGAAATCTAGGTTGTAGCTTGATAAAAGATATGAAAACACCTTTAGAGTTGTTTGTTATACTCTAAAGACGGCTAAAATATCAAGAATCAATACACTCTGCTGAAAAGAAGCGGTAAAGTTATAATTTTGTATCAATTTTTATTGATATTTCTGCCTTTTTGCAGAGTTATCTTCCATTTTCAATGCAAATCTCCATAGGAATTTTAAAATCGTAATTTTTTAGTCTTCCTCAAGTTAGATTTTGTTAGACTTTTTTCTGTGTATATTTGGAGTATAATGCTAAAGATTAAAACTTAAAAATCTTCTGTTGCAATTACTTTAAGGTTAGGGTCAAATTTATGCTAGATTGACTGGACTAAGAGACCATGTAGAATTAAATAAATTATTATAAATTATCACTCGGTGATAACTAATATAATAAAAATCAAATACACCTTGCCATTCATGTCAAAGGTGAGCTTCTTTATGTTTGACCCGGCCGGTATTTGTTTTATCTATACGTTTTTTAATAGTCTAAATACTTTTTTGCCAGTCCGCCGCAATAGGCAATAGGTGGCAATTAATGGCCTACATGTTTCAATTTAAATTAATTTACAACCCTATCATATACAACCTAAATTCGACCCTTATTTTGGTCCACTCATTTTCTTGATTACTAACTTTCAAAACAAAACAAAACAAAAATACATGTAAGGTAACCAATCAAACAATTTGCAAATGCAGTATGTCTCTGTTCTTTTATTGATATCATGACAGAAAGCATATTGGCAAGCTCCTAATTTTAACTAAGAACATCTACTATATGTGCAATACAAAGAATAAACCTCTCTGTTTCTATCGGGTTTGAATTTTCCTTAATACTGATAATTTCCGTAAATTGAGTCTTTTGGTGTCTAGTTTGTTAAAATCAGATATGTAACCACTTCATAATATTTTTTTTAATTTAACATGTAATTCATATCTTGACTTTCATTTCGAAATTGACGACACAGAGATAATATTACAAACAAAAGCCTAAATTTACTTTTCATATATAATGATAATGTACAAGAAGGGGTCTCGACCTGGACAAAAAAACTAAAACATGCACATAACAAATATTAACTGTATATTTAACGCGATAAACGAATATTTAACGCGATAAAAGAATGTTTAACGCGATAAAAGAATATTTAACGCGATAAAAATATTTTACCTGATGCAAATTACTGGCTTCTGTATACTTTTTTTTTATCGCGATAAACATTTCAATTGTGATATAAATGAATTTAAGTCTTAGATTTTAACGCGATAGCATATTTTGCTATCTAACGCGTTAAAGACGGTTTTAACGCGTTAAAAAGGGAATTTATTTATCGCGATAAACTTATCTTTTTACGCGTTAAAACAGGATTTAAGGCGTTAAAATTACATTTATCACGTTAAATGTTAACGCGTTAGTTTATACCGTTTCTGACTTGAAAGGCCTTTCATAGAGGATGTCCCTGTCATAAGCAATGCTAGTAAAATTAACCTCTGATTAAAGTGCACAGCAGTCAATGTCTTTTTAGCTCAGTCCTGGACCAAAGATCCATGTGGGGTATTGCCATATACTTGGCATCTGTTATTGTTATCAATAAACTTGCGCATGTTACAAATCTCCTGTGAAACCAATAAGCTGATATATCGACCAAATTTTGTTGCATGGTCCATAGGTGGTTCTCTAATTTCTTAATGAATCATAGGGCAATGGTGTCACTGTTATTGAAACAAAAAGCTGAAAGCACAGTTTTCATGCTTTGTTTTAATGATGTTTTTAATTTCCCTTTATGATTTTTACACACAATATTGCACTGGTGAGCAATAGATGCTTCTGGGAGCCTCAGGTTTCATAGGAAATTTAACAATTTTTAGTTCAAATGGCATAAAGGGCCATAGTGAGCTATATAATTGTAATTATAACTCACTATTGAATATGACTACACCAACTGGATTTTGTTTAACATACCGTAGAAACATTTTTTGGAAAGGTTTGCTTTAAATCCAGTTGCTACGAAACATTTAGCAAGTTTGAGACAATTTTGCAGGAATGGTTTAATATTAATAATTTATGTCACATTTGGTACCTGCTCTATGGCCTAAGTTTTACCAATACTTCTCAATTTGCAGAACGAAAGCAAACATACTCAAATGAAGACAGGAAAATAATTTAAAACATTGATATTGATGATTATCTATTTCTCTCATCAAATTTGATTTGGTTGAAGATATTCTTACAAAAATAGGATTGAAAGGTCCCAGAATAGCAATTACATTAATAGCCTTTAATTAGCTTTTTCATAAATTTTGGTAGTCGAATACAAAGAAAAATTTCTGGGGAAGTTTTCAGTTACTGACACACAATCCCACTTGACCGTAAAACATACACGCAAGAGGGATTCGCTCATCCACATGAAAATAATTTATGATGAAAAAAAAATCATTTGTGCACTTGAATTGATCATGGACATTTGTTGGAACAGAATATTTCAGTAACATTTATGACAACTGCCAAAAAACATTACAGTGGACGGTTTTCTTTGAGCTCCAGAGCAGATCGTAAAATAGTGTTTTTTTTTGCCTGTATTTATGCTGTCTAATGCCAAAATAGGTGTGTAGAAGTATATTTATATCATATTTATCTATAATTTCCAGAAAAGATTGTACTTTTGACCCAATTTAACTTGAAATTGTAAAATATTCAAGTGTTGTTTACTTTGCCAAAATGGCGGACATGGATATACAAAGTGATACCGAAGAGGTATTTGGTTTTATAGACCATACATTTAATAAATATCAAGATGAAATTAAAAATCAAGGCTATCACTCAGACTCGGGGTTGGTAGCAATAAAAAGTGCCAAGAAAAGGAAGGCTAGTCAAACACCCCCTAAATACTTGTACAGTCAAGTCCCAAAAATGGTCGAGCTAGCTGACTTCAGGCCAAGAGTTATTGGTAAACAAACTAATAATCAGAGTAAGAAATTAGTTGGTATTATTACCTCACAAGAAGTTAAACTGGGTAACAAGAACCCCCTTGTAATTCAGAAAATTTTAACAAGATCAATTGGCATTGTAAAATATGTCAGAATAACAAAGGATGGTGATCTCCTGGTTGCATGCACTGACCAAAATCAATATAATAAACTGTTCAGACTTGACCAACTTGATAAATGGCCTGTAAAAGTTAAGAGACCTAAACTCCTTAACTCATCAGTGGGTTGTATATATGGTGTACCCTTGGAATTAAGTGAATCAGAAATACAAGATGTATTATCTGAATACAATGTTGAAAAGGTCCAAAGAATGAACAGGTACATTAAGGAAACAAAAGAAAAGGTACCAAGCAAAACTATGAAGCTATTTTTTAGGGTGGTTGATATGCCACAACAGGTTCAAATTGGGTTTAAAAATTATACAGTTAAAACCTTTATACCTAAGCCTATTCAATGCTACCAATGCCAGCAATTTGGGCATATAGCAAAAAATTGTGTAAAAAATGTTGCTTGTATAAAATGTGGAGGTGAGCATGGTATTGACAAATGTACTGAAGTTGTTACTAAATGTGTCAACTGTAAAGGGGACCACCAAAGTAATGAACCCCTATGTCCAAAAAGACTGCATACAAAGCAAGTCATTAAAACTATAGTGACAGAAAAATGTAGTGGTCAAGAGGCCAAAGAAAAAATAAAACTGGAAAATAAAACCAAGGCTGATAATCAAAAGAACAGCCACAACATGGAGAAAAATAGTTCAAATACCAAAAAACCTTATACTCAGGTTGAAAATATATTATGTATATTAATGAAAATTGTTACAAAGTTCTCATATCTGAAATCTATATCAGAAATGGAACTAGCAGATACTCTCAAAGATTGGACAAAAGAATTCTTTGCTTTAGAAATAGATCCAGACCTTCTATTAGCTAGGGCATGTCCAAAAGGAAGTTAGATAATTTATGAAAATATATTTAAAGAATATATATTATCCACAATGTTCAGTTACATAATACCCATTATAATGGCATTTTCAATTATACATTGGAACTGCCAGGGCCTAAGGGCCCATGGAGATGAGTTTAAGTGGCACTTAAATAATTTAGAGGAAATACCATCTTTAATTTGTATTCAGGAAACTCAATGTAGCAAGTTTAATGATTTGATTGAAATGCAAGGTTATACAATTGCTGATCATTCTTGTAGAGATGGCAAAGGGGGAGGGACTGTAATATATTGCAGAAATGACATAAACTTCTCCAAGTTCAAAATTAGTAGTAACTTTGAGATTTCATGCATTGAAATATATTTACACAATAAAAAGATACAAATAATTAATTTATATGACCCAAATCCAAATACAAAGGAGACTGATTATAATAATTTATATAATCAATTAGATAGTGAATTCCTTATACTTGGAGATTTCAATGCACATCATACCTTATGGGGAAGTCAGAATATCAATACAAAGGGTAGAGAATTATATGAATTTATTGTTAAGAAAAATATTGTTAGTGTGAATGATGGGTCAGGTACAAGGTTAAACCCTATAGACCTTAGCACTTCATGCATTGATTTGTCATTATGTAATATGGCCCTTGCTCATAAATTTTCATGGAAGGTAGATAATTCCACTTATGGTAGTGATCACTTTCCAATAATACTGGACACAAAATATGAAAATGCAAATAAAGACTTGAATAATTCGGTTAATTGGAATTACAGAAAAGCTGATTGGGGTAGATTCACTAGCGAAAGTAACACAAGAATAACTTCTGATATGGTAACAGAAGATATTCAAAAATCTACTAAACTTATTAGTAATACAATACTAGACATTGCTGGTGAGTGTATCCCGGTTAAGAAGCCTAATAATAAAAATAATAAGCCATACGTGCCGTGGTGGACAGAGGAATGCACTGCGGCTGTCCATAATAGAAATAAGGCTCGTAATAGAGCACAACATACAGGTAGGGGGGAGGATTTTATTTCATACAAGGAAAAGGAAAATATATGTAAATATGTTCTTAAAAAGACCCAAAATGAGTATTGGGAGAATTACTGCAACTCTCTTAATAGTGACTCAAAAATATCAGAGTTGTGGCGAAGTGTTAAAAAGATGATGGGAAAAAATTCCCAAAGGTCAGCTCAATCTAATTAAAAACCGATCTCTCATTGCTCCCGTTTCCTGATATGTCGCGTGGGAGATCTAACGAAATCCGCTTTGAGGTCACATGTGAGTGAACTGGAACTTATGAATTTATAATGACATGCAAATGAGTTGACTTCCTATCAGTAAGCCAATCAAAAAAGTTCATGAATTCTGGGGACTGACGATTTCTTCGTAATCAACTTACAAGATCGCGTAAGCCGCAATTTCATTGGTCGAACAGGACACACCTACGAGGTCACTCACATGTGACCTCAAAGCGGGTTTCGTTAGATCTCCCACGCGACATATCAGAAAACGGGAGCGATGAGAGATCGGTTTTTAATTAGATTGAGGTCAGCTATCCCCGCCTTAAAAAGATCTGGTGATCAAACTTGTCTTTTACAAGATTTTGACAAAGCTAATCTTTTAGCTGAAACTTATAGTAGAGTAAGTAGCTCTGAGAATTACAATGAACAATTTAAGCAGCATAAAATTATTGTTGAATCTGACCAAAGTCAAACATTTGAAACTGATTATAAAATCAATGTTGATATTTATAATAAAGAATTTTGTCTGCAAGAACTAAAAGATGCTGTTGTAGACACAAATGACAGCGCCCCAGGTGAAGATAGACTAAGTTATAAAATGTTCAAGTATTTCTCAGACAAAACACTCAGTGTTCTACTTTTGCTTATAAATAAACTTTGGATTTTACAGGAACTACCTAAAGAATGGAAGCATTCAATAATTGTTCCAATACATAAAAGTGGTAAGGATCCTAGTGATCCAGCCTCCTATAGACCAATTTCACTTACATCCAACTTAAATAAAATCATGGAAAAAATGGTAAATAACAGATTGAGATGGTTCTTAGAAAAGCAAAATATTTATACTCCGAATCAAAGTGGATTCAGAAAAAACAGAAATACCATAGAACAATGCTTGAGACTGGAAAATGAAATACAAAAGTCATTCATAAAAACTCATATTACGGTAGGAATTTTTATTGATTTCCAAAAGGCTTTTGATATGCTTTGGAAACACGGATTATTAATGAAAATGAAAAAATATGGCATTAAAGGTAACCTCTTAGCATATGTAAATAATTTTCTATCCAACAGAAGTTTGCAAGTCAAGGTCAATGGAACTCTTTCAGATATATTTAAGTTAGAGAATGGGACCCCACAGGGAAGCTGTATTAGTCCCACGTTATTTAATATCATGGTAAATGACCTTTCATGTGCAGTAAAAAACTGTAAGATCTCTCAATTCGCCGATGATAGTGCGATTTGGAAATCTGGTCGGAATTTAAGATTTTTACAGAAAAGGATACAACAGGATCTCGATAATATATATGAATGGTGTATGTCATGGGGATTTAATATCTCCAGCTCAAAAACAGTTTGTATGGTCTTTACTAGAAAAAGAAAATTAGAAGATATTAGCCTTCATATAGGCAAGGAGTTGTTACAGGTTGTAAAGGAAACAAAATTTTTAGGTTTAATCTTTGACAGTAAATTGCTTTGGAAAAAACATATTGAGTACATACATTCTAGATCCATGAAAGTAATAAACTGCATGAGACTATTAACGGGTACAACATGGGGTGCAACCAGTAAAACGCTACGTAATATATATATTGCAATGATAAGATCAAAAATTGATTATGGAGATGAAATTTATAATTCAGCTTCATACTCCACTACCAAAAAGTTAGAACAAATCCAATTTCAGGCACTAAAAACATGCACCGGCTCAATGAAAGGCTCATCGCTCGCTTCCCTACAAGTAGAAATGGGAGACCCACCGTTGAAAATCAGGCGACAAGGCCTAATAACTAAAATGTATCTTAACTTATATAGTTTTGATGAAAGTAATCCCGTTAGAACAGAAATACTTGATACATATATTCTTTTGTTTATCACAAAAACAAGTTGAAACACGACCCATTCCACTCTGTTGCTCTACAAGTCATTAACAGAAATGAACTACCGTTAGAATCTATATATAGATATAAAGAATGTGACAGCCCTCCTTGGGAACTAATAAAACCAAATGTAAATACTTACCTACAGACAATAGTAAGTAAAAGTGATAGTCCCCATTTGATCAAAAGTGAAGCCGACATACTAATTGACAATCAGTATAAAGACTACCTCCAGATCTTTACTGATGGCTCTAAGGACCAAAATAATGAAGCATGTGGTTGTGCATTTGTATGTCAAAGTCTTAATGTTTCAAGAAGTGCCCGCCTACCAAAATACGTTTCAATTTTCATTTGTGAACTGTATGCAATTTATATGTGCTTAACGTGGTTGCTGGAAAACCACTCTAGTAATATAGTTATATTTGTAGACTCCTTGTCGGCACTTCAGGTCCTGCAGTGCCCCATATTTAAAATAAAGAATTGTATTATTTACGATATCTATAAGTTAAACACCAGACTACTAAAATCTGGATGTAACATAACCTTTGAATGGATCCCAAGTCATGTTGGGGTAACTGGCAATGAATTAGCAGATAAAAATGCAAAGAACTCTTTACTTCATACCGTTATTACACCAATTTGTTTGTTTAAGGATGATATAAAAGCCTTCTCTAAGAATGCCGTGAAAAAATTATGGCAAATCAGTTGGAATACCAACCACAGTAAACATTTATATGCATTAAGGCCTAATGTTGATTTTTCAGTTAAAATTCCAAACTTATGTAGAAATCAAGAAAAATTACTCTACATGTTGAGAACAGGTTACATTGGTCTTAATAAACATTTGAATAAGATAGGCATAACTAGATCACCCCTATGCAGGGAATGCTATCAGGAAGAAACCGTTGAACATTTCATTCTTTGTTGCAAGAAATATGATAATTTCAGAGGTAATAATTAATCATAATAAAGGTAAAATATATTGATTATTAAAGACTATTTAATATTCTCGTCAGGAGAAATATGTAAAAGCCCGCAATGTCCCTCGAGACAGTCTGGCAACCAAATAATAAGAATGAATGAATTTATACTTTTTACTAATTTTTAACTTTTTGGAGAACATTACTAGTGAACCTATATGGTGTGTTCCCATTTCGCCTTAGCTGTGAATTCCAGGTAAAAAAGGTAAAAAAAAATACTAAGGCGATATGGGAATTGTACTAAGGCGAAATGTGAATTTAGATGAAAAAATTAAATAAACAAATTAAACCTCTGTGTTTTTAGAACAATATAAACGACATGTAATTAGGGATTTTTTTCTCTTGGATTATTATTTTAATATTAATTTATAAAAAAATACTTTTTATGATTTAAAAAATTGTGAAATCAGAAAAAAAATCTACAATAAAACATTAGTCAGTAGGAAAGTTGCTTCTTTTATGCTTTATTTAATAAAAGTTTCAATTGTATGAATTTTATCCAATTAGAAAATTCTTAATAATTCAATTCTCCTTTACATTGTGCAACACAAAAAGTTAAAAAGAAAGAGAAAAAAATATACCAAATACTAGACCAAGAATACAACTTGAAGGAAAATTTCGCCAGACCACAAGTAGAGAACCATTTCTACAAGCTGACACTTATATAAGATTCTTCAATCTCCTGAAAAACATCGCCAACCAACATAACCTCAACTTTCAGCCAGACAAAGTTAGCCTTGACTTCGAATGTGCATCAAGAAATGCTGTATCTCATGTCTTTCCAAACGCAGAACTCAAAGGTTGTTTTTTCCTCACGCAAAAGCAATATGGAAAAAGACACAGGAATATGGGCTGCAAACGCAATATAAAGATGTCCCAGATGTCAACAAACTCGTCCGTCGTGCAGCAGCTTTACCATTACTACCCTTAGATCGTTTGGAAGACTACTGGTTAAAGCAAAGAAGTATAGAGAAATAGAAGAAAGATTCACCACTTTGAAGGAAAACCTTCACAATGGTACAACTGACTATATTCAATATGGTGATGCAGCATCTTACATCCTCAAACTTGGAAACTAAATGAACTTTCAAATGTGTACATCTGTGCCTTGTTTTTCACAATATGAACTATATGGAAATAATTCTTATGTTTTATGTATTAGTGCTTATTCTCATGCTATTTTTATTTGACATGACAAAACTCATGACATTGTGCTTTGAATTCAGTGCTGATTCAGAAATAAAATATTTGTTATGATAGTTTCATATTTGTCTTTATTTATTCATTAAAATATGAAATATCCATATCCAATTTGTCATCTCTAATAAAACTTTATTTACAAAATATAACACATGAGTAAAAAAAAATACAATTTCAGAAAAAGAAGAGCAACTGTAAAAAAATATATCTTTTACATAGTATTTCATGGTAGAATTTGACATAAAAATAACAAATATCAACTAATTGCAATACAAACAAAACAAAACTTAATTACATTGTTTACAGAAGCTCCCATTTCGCCTTATTTAATTCTTGTGTACCTGAAATTTTTTACTAAGGCAAACTGGGATTAATTTTATATAATTATTTTGACAGCTAAGGCGAAATGAGAATAAGCCACCTATATTATGTATTAAGGAGGGAGTTATTCCAATCAACTAACATTTATCTTAAGGACAATGACCTTAATCATATGAAAAATATATTAAGAATAAGGTTCAAAATGAAGAAAATGTTACATTTAATTAATTTAACAAATATAATAAGCATTTACAAATAGTCAATATTTCAATTTGTGGCTAAATGGTAATTTTATGAAGTTCCAAATTACACATATCTATTTTAATTAACCAGTATACATGTAATACATCAAAGTATACAAAATAATAGACAAAAATAATCTGAAAAAAAAATCAAACATATGCAACCTCCCACTTAAATGATGAATGGATCTCAATACAACCCTAGTGTGTCTCTTTTTGGGAAATAAATTAGTCTAAAGTTTGCAAAATTAGTTGGTAAAGTATGTTTATATAATATTCATACAAAGGACGTTAAGGCCTGCATTTGGCTAAAAATAAAACCCCAACCAAGTAAAGAGATATATTTCTAAAAATAACATACATGTATAAGTACATACTTTGCCAAAAATAAAGAATAGTACCACATTTCTTACATTAAATATGTCAATTATAAAATCATCACCGAAATGAAGCAATTTAATAAAAAATCTTAAGTTTCTGATGATTTTGGCAACTTTTCACATAAACCTTGCAATAGGAAATTGCTTGTACATGCAAGATAGTATGCATCTTTAAAAATATCTTTTTGTTTCTTGAATGCACATAATGTTTTCTAAGCAAAATGTGCAAGGAAAACTGCTGAAAAACAGCTATTTTCAGATATTTGGTCAATGAAGTAATATTATGACATCATTTTGACGTCTACGGTGACAATGCTTGATATTAAGCTGAATTAAGTTATTTTTCTAGCATATAATATATTTTTCCAAATTCAGCCGAATTTAGAATCCATTCCACGAATGTTAATATTTTTAGGCCAAAAAAAAAAAAAGGCCCTATCGCCCATGCTCCTTTAATTAATGTCAACTTTCACAATTCAATTCTGTCAATAAGTGATTATTCAAAGTATATAAATTTCATGTTTACTGAAAGTTCTTTCTTGGAAATTTTACAATCCATCATTAGAAGAAGTTCGATACACAAACAAGGGATTGTATCAAACATGTTAAAATGACTAAAAACTAGGTCGGACATGCGTATTATGGTATCATATGTTGTAAAATCAAGAAATAAAGATTTTATTACAGAAGTATTCATAATTTCAATACACCAACTGTACCCAAGCGCCTGTGGCATTATGTGGCAAGAGAATACCTATTGGTACAGCCGTGTCGGGTTTTAAGACGCATAGCCTAATCAGACGCACCGTCGCACGCGATATTTGTTTGTAAACACACGCATGTGCTTTTATACTGACAACAGATTGCTAAAAGGCGTGTTTTTTAAATAATCACTTCTGTATAAAGCTATGAATTGAATAACATAAAGTTGTATTCCTGAAAATACTTTATTTTTCTAAACTTAGATACCAACAAAATTTCAAATGCCGACAGCAAATCACAATATAATATTGATATATAGACTATAGTATTCCATTATACACGTAACTGATCCAGATAAAGCGGAAGTGAATACTTTTTCAACCTCCTTTTCTGGAGATATCATAGGGATGCAACAGCGTATTTCATTGGTCACTCAAAAGTGACGTCGCAGTCCTACAGTTCAGTCCAACAACATTTAACATTGATCATGTTGATACTAATAACTCTTTATGTTTACTGCGCACTAATGGCCGACATTTGTTGTGTTGAAAAAAATTGGGGGTGTCCTGTTCTCAATCCTGAAAGAACCATTAAATGGTGTTTGTTTTCAATGAAAACTTGGAATAATAAAGGGTAAACATTGCTCCTTCACATATAGAATTATTATCTATAATACTAAATTTACGAATTAGCCGAATAGGCGGCAAAACGCGTGGTTCAAAATAAACGATGTATGGTTCAGATTATAAAGGTTATTATCGGATTTGACAATCTGCATTTATAAATTTTAAACTGCACTTTTGTTTATGTGCAAATGGAATTTGCATGGACTTTTCCGGTATGAATTCTCCCAACATATCCCTTAGAAGGTTCTCGAATGCATCATTTTAACACATTGATTTAAATAAACAATTATGCACATATTTTAAATGTATTTTTGTTTGAAATTACGGAAGAAGAATAAAACAAATTAAATACATTCTCCTTCGAGTGGGATGTTTCCACTTCATGTATTCAGGATTGTTTTTTCTACAGTAATGCAATTTCTCCTAACTATAAACATTATGAACTTTGAAGATTATGAAGAAGTAAGGCAAAGTTCAGAGGAATTCCTAACTTAGTTGTTTTTTGGATTGCTCGGATTTTTACTTTGCACAAAGTGATAAAACCAACCATTATCCATTTTTACATTATTTGTCATGTGACCTGTCTAAATATATCTCTACCATTCCATTCCCTGTAAGCCCTAGATAAAAATATTTTTAACAAATGTCATCTTTATCATTAATAACGAAATTTATCTCGGACATCTTTATAAACGTGGACAGCATACACAGCCACACACTAAAAATGCCTTTATCGTCTGTTGGATTTATCTGTGAAATTAAGCCTCGCTTGCCCTGCCCATGATGACAATGAACAATTGGAACAATTATTTTCCGAAAATATGCTCTACTTAACTCACGGCATCTTCTGAAAAATTCATCCGTCACTAAGGAAATGTTTATTCATATTCTTTTTCATATTTATTCTGAATGAAAAACGTAATGCATTATGAAATGTGTATTTAATGAAAGCTTTTCATCAAGTTCCAGTTCAGAATTAATTGTAACATAAACATACTGACAATTTATGTGGTTGTATTTTCGTCATAGATTTTGACTATGATGGAACCTTAAGGTCCATTTTGGTAATTCTACGTGGCATACAGTCTACTTCATCAGTGGATACATCTTCGGTAGTAACGAACAACCGTATGACAATTAGGTCACGTTAAAGTTTGCATTAACATCCATATGGTTCTGGAATACTACAGCATATATAGACATGAAACTATCAGTTAATACCACCTACTTGACAGGAAAGTTTATGGGAAGCCTGCCACAACATCCACATTGAGTTCCTGTTCCACGAATGCAAAAACTTTTTAAAGTTAATATGGCCACCACAAAAAAAAAGGCTTATTTTCCCGCGCTCGCGCGGGTTCAATGTCTAGTGGTTATAATCTCTCCTTGTCCAATTTTTCTAGATACAATACTCTTAGGTGCGTCTAAAAGGCCGACAGCATAATTTGTATTGTAGGAAATTAAGGTAATGTTTTGTGAAGACTCCATGCATTGTGTTGTCACCTATTCGTGATAACTCATGATAGATATAAATACTGTTCAAACGTTCAGGAACAATTAATATGAAACAGGTGTGAAGTTAATCCCTTTTGGGATTCTGTGTCCGGAGCTATTTTTCTGACTTGGCCGTCGCCAAGTCAGAAAAATAGCTCCGGACACAGAATCCCAAAAGGGATTAGGTCCGATTTGTCCGATGACATGGTCCAAATTCTCTGATAACAAGGTCTGAGTGGTCCTGGGCCTAGTCCTATAACATAGGACCTGAGGGGCGATATTTGTCTTTTCATATTGGTTTTCTGATATTTATTATGTCTCACCTTCTACGAAGGGAGACATATTGTTTTAGTGATTATTATTATTCTTCTTGTTCTTCTAATCAAATTTTGTCCGGACCAAAACTTTTTTGTCTTTTGAGCTAGCCTCATGATATTTGGAGGGTATATGCATTAGGTCGAGACTGTGTGGAGAGTCCCACATTTGGGTCCCTCGGGGTCAGTCCATGCCCCCTAGACATTAATTTTCATAAAAAATTGTTAATCTTGTCCATTTCATAATTTTTTTTATCTTTTGAGCTAGCCTCATTATGTTTGGAAATTATATCATTATGCATTAGGTCGTGGCAGTGTGCAGAGTACTAAACTTGGGTCCCCAGGGGTCAATCCCCACCCCCTAGACATCAGTTTCTATCTAAACCCCTTTACATCAACAATCCTAAAGAATCTTTGAAATGGTTGAAATCCCCACCCCAAAACCATATTATTAATTGTGATTACAAGACGAGTTGAATGCAGTATACATCTAAGCCATGGGGGTCATCGCCACCCCCTGAACATTCGATTACCTCCCTTAAACTGCCTGTAAATTATATATAAAGAAATGTAGATTGTCTTGGGGTGATTTATAGCTGTCAATTTATTTTTAGAAGTTACTTTTAATTAATAATAATTTTAGACATATGTCATTTTCTATTTTAAGACTTTTATGATGTATTTAAATGGGTAATTATGTTTGCAAACTCCATGAGAAATTTGAATAGGGATTATGACCATATCTTGAGGGAAAGAATTTTTTTGGAAAAAGGGAAAAGAGGGGGTGAAAAAAAATGGGGGGGGGGGGGGGGGGGGGGTAAATAAGAAATTGTGGTGGTGGGACAATTTTTTCTCACTTCAGATTTCAGAAATTAAAAAGAAAATTTCTTCAAATATTTTGGGGGGGCGGGGGTTCAATTTGCAACAGCATATTGTATTGCACAAAAAGCAAAAAATTGAATATAAATTCAAATTATATGACCAACTCTAAGTTCTTTGACTACAGTTTTTCTGTGTCAGAAACCTATTATGTGTCAAATATTTAATTACAATCCAAATTCAGATCTGTATCAAGCGCGAATATTGTGTCCATTTTTGCCCCAACTGTTCAGGGTTGGACCTCTGCGGTCGTATCCAGCTGCGCTCAGCGAAGCAATTTATTATTTTAGTTTAGAACTCTTTTTGATTATATTTTTAATTTCTAAATTTATTAATATATGTCTTGCTCCTGTGACATGCATGTAATCTTCAATAAGCTGAAGGTGGTTACTATTTGGTAGATGTAGATAATGGGCAGACATTATGACATTTTAAAAAATAATGAACTATAAATATTTATTTTTATTTAATAAAAACAAGAAAAGATAGAACAAATTATTGCATTTAATATATTATAATATAAATACAATACATCATTCACAAATAAACATGCAAGGCAGTTGCACGTGTACATTTCCGCGACATGGTCCGAAGCGGTATCTACAAATAGGAAAGTACGTTAAATGTGATGCTATCCAAAATTTCTGGGGAGAACACTGGTATTTGTAAGTTTTTTACAACTGTTTTCATATAACTCTACTAAATATTCCGGCAATCTTGGAATAGTGGCCTCCACTCCAAAATTTAGCGTTACATTCAGATTTCAAATTATCCTCATTTTCAAAACTTGATACACTATAATATTTCCAGTCCTCAGGAATAATAGGGGTATCAATAGAATCATCTTGACTAATGCCACAATTATTATCTAACTTAACATGTGGAAAATGAACAGATTCCCTATCTTCCTCAGCAAAAATTTTAAACTACCACAGGATGAATTTTTCCCAAAAGATAATTCTAACTTATTATCACAGGTAAATTATTAAGATTCACTAACCTAACAGGACTGCTGTCCTTGAAAGGATCAACTAAACACCTTCGTATTAAAATTTTCCTATCATCCACTACTACAGGTTCAATACTACCATATATCTAGTTGCTAACAATTCAGAATTTACTGACTTTCCTTCAACAATAAGAATTCAGATTTAAGAGGGAATAGTAACTGTCTGCTTTGACAAATTCTAGCTATTTTATCAGATCTATGCTGTACATCACAATCAATCAAACAACCTTGAATTTCCAAACCTCTTCTTGTATTGATGGTAACATCTTTCTCGTCAATGATATCACACCCAAGCAACAAGTCATCTCCAATAGGAGGAACGTAAATAGACCACAAAAACTCTTAACGGTCCTAAAACAACAGAAACTTCCGCTACACCTAGACTACTCATACCTTTACCGGCCTCTGCAACTATCAAATTATGCTTAGTTGGCTTCAAAGGTGGGCACTTATTTTCTGGTATAGACGAAAACAACCTTTCACTCATCACAGTGACCTCAGCCCCTATATCCACAACAGCACTGATATTCAACCCTTCAATACTGTGAGGAGCCCTCAGAGTCACAGACCTGACCCTATCAATGACAATATCAACCTCTGCCATATCCAAATAAGAGTCTGAAATTTCGACATTGCTACAACTTTAAACAACCTCAATTTCACCAGAGTCTTCTTCACAATTTTTCATTTTCTCCTGCATTGAAACAGGTTTAATGACTTCAAATTTCTCCTTTTCAACAAAATTTATAGTATCCACACAATCAACAGTATTCAATGAGTGTTGGGCTAAGTCTTGGCTGTTAGTCTTAGCCCTTTCTAGTTTAACTGTACACTTTGCTCTTGAGCTTTATTGTTTCCCTTTATACCAGTACCCCTGGAGTAATTACTATTCTGATTTTGACCTCCCTGGGCCTGACCTTTTAAAGGACAATACCTTATATGACCTTTCTGTTGACAAGAATGACATATTAAATCTTTGTATCCTGATTTGAAAGTATTTGCAGATTTCTGATGACAGTGATGTTCTACTAAACTTTTACCCAACAATGTTTTATACAAATTTTCAGAGAATGTACTCATCTTTTGTCTAAAATCATTTTGAATTTCATTGGCAAATACACCTAATCTGTTCTCTAATCTTTCTTCGGTTACAAACCATTAATTTTCCTTATTTCTGGATCTTCATAGTCATCTTCTTGTTCTTGTTCTATCTGCCTAATATTTAAGTTTTTCTTACTTCCATTTTTGCAGCATTTGTGCCAAGTTATCAGTCTAATAGTCTCATCAACTGACTTTGGACACTTGGTACGTACCTCATATGCCAAATTTTGGTCTGATAACCCTTTGAGTATATTCTCAATAGTCAAAGTGTTCAATAATTACGGTGGATTTATATCAGGATATGCATTAAAAACCAAATCTGAAACCCTTGCTGCATACTCTGACAAATTCTCCTTGTACTGTTTCTTTACCTTATTCAAATGTTCTCTGTATTGTTCAGGAAGGAGATGATTCCCATACCGCCTATATAATGCCTCGTATATCTGCGAAATATTACCCTGCACCTTAACTGAAAGTTTTGTAACATAAGCTAAAGCATTGTCTTTCAAAAAGCACATCAATTGTTCAATATGCTTATTGTTATCCAAGTTAAACTTCCTAACTCCAATTTGAAATACACTAAAAAAAACTTAGAAAATCCCCCTTTCCATTGTAATAGGGTAACCTAAACTTAGGTTCATCAGGGTGACTAATACTACCAGTACCTGTATTGCTATAAGAAGGCAACCTTGCCGTGCTAGGCCTATTAATCATAGGATCTCCAGAACAACCAGAATAACTACTACCTATTGTATAACCATGATTGTACTCATAATAGCTTACAGAATTTTGAAGACCTTGTGTAACAAGTTCCTTGTATGTATTAGTTTCAGTTTGTCTCCTCAGTTCATTCTGAGCATATCAATTTCCCTATATTTATCCATAATCTCACTTTGCTGTTTTAGATTGACCCTTTTATAATCAGATAACTCATTTTGTGATTTTGACAATTCACATTTAGCATCTGCTAAGTCCTTAGTGACAGAATACAATTCATCATTTTTGTATGTAAATGAACATTTCAAATCTTTTAATTCATTCCTGTAGCTCTTGCGCATAACAATCTAATTTTCTAGACAGTCTTCTATTTTCCTCCCTCAAAGTTTCCAGCTCAGTGTTTGAATGTATACCTGGATTTTTACTTGTCTCAGTGTTCAATTCACTTTCACTATGACACTGTTTTGTAACATTACTGTACCTGTATTAACATACTTTCTTACATTTATATTTACCATTCCTTCACACTCAGCTTCCGAATGATCAAAATCCTGACAGACTTCTCTACTACTATATGTTTCAGAAAAATGAGCCTGCTCAGTGATATCCTCTGTAATTACCTCCATAAAATCAGATACCTTCTGTCCGGCCAAATCAATGGACTCACTGCAAATCCAGATTAACACGTGCGTCAATGATGAAAGTTTTAGTAAGTCACAAAGTTGAATAGCTCAACTTGAAGAAATTTTGGGAAGTTGAAGCTGCTGGTTTAGAGAGTACTGACAACAAATCTGAAAACGGAAAATTCCAAGTGGATATGAAGAGAATTGTATTAGTTACCATGGAAACATATGTTGCTAAGCTACCTTGGAAGGTACTAATGCATGTAATGCCTCATATATCTACGTTACTAGACAACAAAAGTATTACACAACGGAGAACCGAAAATGTCATTAAACGTCTTAGTCATTAACGACCAACTAACACAAAGGTTCACTACATACTTCACCATCATGTTGATAATATTATTTTGAGCTTTAATCAACAAAGAGATTTGTTAGACTACTTTCATACATCACGTTCAGTATTTGAAAAAGCAGGTTTTAATTTACGCTCATGGACTTCAAACTGCAAAGAACTACAAGACTGTGCCTCATCCAAAAATGTGCTAGACGAAGACAAACTTGTAAAGATACTTGGTTTGCGAAAATGACACTCACATTTGCATGCAGAGACCCACTTTCAGTAGATCATAGCATTACAACAAAACGCTATATACACTGTCAGTCATCACAAGTGTACGATCCGCTCAGAATTATCAGTCCTATCACCGTTAGGAGTAAAATGTTGATGCAATATACATGTATATGGGAGATGAAAGTAGATTGGGACAAACCGTTATTGTCGGACGTCATTTCACAGTGGAGAGAGATACAAAAAGACACAAATGAATGTACCAAACTTGAGATTTCCCGTTGTAACCTAGACAACACCGTAAACACGAATAACTTGCATATCAACATTTTACCGATGCAAGCTAAAAGGCCTGTGGATCATGTGCATATATCTTAGACATAGATGGAAACCAAAGCACGGTAGTGATGGCAAAGAACAAAGTTGCACCACTGAAGAAAATGACAATTCCAAAACTTGAATTAATGGTGTGTGTTATAGGAGCTAGATTGTTGTATCATCTTATGCAACATATTAACATTGAACAAGCGACACTTTGGACTGATAGTCAGATAGTACTGAACTGGCTAAAGACTGACAAAAAACTACCAGCCTTTGTTAGAAATCGAGTCTCGGAAATCAAGCAACTTGCAAGGAAATTTAAATGGATGTATCGCTCGACAGACTCAAACCTGGCTGACTTATTATCTAGAGGTATGTCAGCCATCCATTTAGAAATTTATCACAGAATGCATTTATTTTAGCTTTTCGTCGTTTTACAAGTAGAAAGTTGCTCCCAAAGGTGATGATCTCAGACAACACGTCTACGTATGTTGCGGGAGCAAAAGAAATTGAACATTTGATAAAGTCATCATATGTAACTGAGAACCTTAATTCCTATGGAACAACTGGCGATTTATTCCGAAGAGAGCACCTTGGTTCGGCGGGTGGTGGGAGAGATTGATAGGATTGATGAAAAACTGCATTAAAAAGTATTAAGACGAGCACTGGTGGACAATGAAACCTAAGCACGATAATTACTGAAGTAGAAAGTATACTCAATGATTGCCCATTTACATACGTTTCTTCGAATCAAACGGACGACGAACCCCTTACTCTGTCACATTTATTATATGGAAGACGAATCAAGACGCTACCGTATAACAGACTTGAAGACTGTAGTTTACAACCAGGAGCCAAAGACACTACGCATGAATCAATAACTAGACAATCGAAGTTTCTATCACTAATTCTTAAAAACTTCATAAAAAGATGGAAACAGGAATACTTAATTAACTTCGATAAGGGAACATTACCGATATGACCGATACACTGGTCCAAACACACAGAATAATAATGTCGGAGTTGTAGTTCAGATTCATGGCGATTTATCAAGAGTAAATTGGACTTTGGCTGTAATTGACAAATTTGTTTACGGCAAAGATGGACTTACACGATCAGCCATAATTCAAACCAAGAATGGAGTGACATCTAGACCAATCAGCAAACTTTATCCGTTAGAACTGAATTCTTTGGAAGTTGAAACTAGAGCAGCTCAGTGTGAGGCAAAGAAGAAAATAAAAACATGGACTAACGCGTGTTAAATGTAAATTGTGAAAAGTTAAAGTAAATGTGTGATTAGTATATGGACATTTAAGTGAATAAACATGGACTGTTAAATATTATTACATCGAGACTTTAAAATTTTAATTTATTTTCTCAGAACTAATATCATTTAATTAGTGATCACTTTTATTTATTGTACAGTAATTCATTTGCAGCCCCCAGTATGCTGGAAGTAACATTCTCGCTGCCGCTACTGTAAATTCAGGAATTATTGCGAAAAATGCGACAGGGTTGTAATCGCCCGGGACTTTTTTCAATATCTCAAAAATTACAATCGCGTTTTGGTCTAACATGACAAAATTGCAATAATAAATACACAGAAAATTTCTGAATTTACAGTATTCATTGTAACATCACCTAAGTATGACATATTGATTTAGAGTTTGAATAGAGATCCATACATGCTAGACGCCTTTGTTATTATTAGCCATATAGTTGCCCGATTTAACCACTTTACGATACAAGTGTCACAAACCCGCCCTTCATTAAATTTGTGCAATTTTATTTCACCCGGTATGATTACCCCAGATCTGTCTGTCTGTTTCAGGTATATCTAGATTAACTCTAGATAAACTAAGTGCAGCATGATTTTAGTGGTGAGAAAGTGATGGCCGCCATAACATTAGTAGGTAAGTTTGTCTCAGTTATTTCAATTTTGAATTGTCATCATATACATTTTTACCTGTAGTTTGATGATAGTTTTTAGCTCACCTGACCCAAAGGGTCAAGTGAGCTCTTCTCATCACTTGGCGTCCGTCGTCGTCGTTCGTGGTCCGTTAACTTTTACAAAAATCTTCTCCTCTGAAACTACTGTGCCAAATTGAACCAAACTTGGCTACAAGCATCATTAGGGTATCTAGTTTAAAAAACATGTCCGATGACCCCGCCTGCCAACCAACATGGCCGACATGGCTAAAAATAGAACATTGGGGGTAAACTGCAGTTTTTGTCTTATATCTCAAAAACTTAAACAATTAGAGCAAAACTGACAGGGGTAAAAATGTTTATAAGGTCAAGATCTACTTGTCATGAAATTTTCAGACGAATCGGTCAACTCTTTGTTGGGTTATTGCCCTTGAATTGTTAATTTTAAGGAAATTTTGCAGTTTTAGGCTATTATCTTGAATAATATTATAGAAAAAGACAAATTGTAAACAGCAAAAATGTCCAACAAAGTAAGATCTACAAATAAGTCAAGATGACAACCATTGATTGACCCCTTATAGGAGTTTTTGCCCTTTAAAGACAGGGTCCAACGTAAACTTTCCTTTAAAGATCACCTCTGAAACCACGAAGCCAATTGGGACCGAACTTTTGTGGAATGGTCTTTGGGTGGCCCCCTTCCCAAAGTATATCCGGCATCCCTCACTTCTAACCGATATGGATATTGTTACTAAAAATAGATAAAAAAGGGGGGGGGTGAATTTAAAAAATCTTCTATGAAACTACAAGGCCAGTTGGAACCAAACTTGGCAATATTGGTCCTTAGAAGGTTTTCTTTTAAGATTATGTCCAATGACCTGGACTGCTAACCAAGATGGCTGCCACAGCCGAACATAGTTTAACATACGGCCTTATGGGAAAATTCATTGAAAAATCTTGTCTGAAACCACTTGACCAATTGGAACCAGACTTGACAGCAATGGTCTTTAGATGGTTCTCTTTCAGAAATGTGTCCGATGACCCAGACTGTCATCCAAGATGGCCACCACAACCAAACTTAGTTTAACATAAGGCCCTATGGGAAAATTCATTGAAAAATCTTCTTGTCTGAAAGCACTTGACCAATTGGAACCAGACTTGGCAGTAATGGTCCTCAGATTGTTCTCTTTTAGAAATGTGTCCATGACCTGGACTGTCAACCAGGATGACTGCCACAGTCGAACTTAGTTTAACATAGAACCATATAGAAAAACCAGCCAAATTGACTGCAACACTTACATTTTTAGTCCTGCTCAAGGTGAAAAGTTAAATCTAGGTGAGCGATACAGGATCTTGAGAGCCTCTAGTTTTGTTGGAGTTATTGCCACGCGGCAGGGGACATTGGAACCCTGTTTTTGTTATGTTCTGGTTTAGAGTATTCATGATGTCATGTGGATTCCCTTGATTTTGCATTGAAATTGTTGCTGAAACAAAATTTTCTAGAAATGTCTATTTTTGGGTTGCATATAGTGTTAATAGTATGGTGAATGTTAGGCAGGTTTTTGGGAAAGGCAGGGTACATTTCAACTCCTATACCTTTTAACCCAGATATTTGAAATTTTCGATGTGGTTCATGGAACTTAGTTGTTTTTTGTTGAGCCTGCGAATTTTGTCGCGGAAAAAGTCGCAGAAGCTAGACTTTAATAATTAGTCATGGTCTAATTTCAATTTACAAAAATAAAATCTACATTTTGTGCAGGAACTAAATCAAATACAACACTGTTATTCCCTAAGTTAACCTCACTTGTCTACCATTTCTAAGCTGACTCGTACAAAAATAACGATATTTAATGTTGGTGAATACTGTAACATAAAGATCACATTGATAATTCAAACATTCTCCTAAATGACTACATTTCAAAATCATTTAGTTAGATGTCTCCATTACATGTACATGTGACATAATTTCCAAGCTGACGTGTAAAAAAAAAAAGGCGCATTTAATCTGCGTGAATACTGTAACATAAAGTTCACATTGATAATTCATTTCTCCTACATTTCAAAATAATTAAGTCAGATGTCTCCATTGCATTCAGATTGGACAGGTAGGATGATTTTGATTTAAAATGTTTTCAGCTGGTGTTATGGCGGCCCTCCAAATCTCAGCTACAAAGAGCTACAGATTAGAGTGTCCAGATTATTCCACCAGGAAACTGAGAGCGCAGAGCTTCTGTAATTCTTCATCAGAATATACATGTTTGTATGATGACAATAAAGATATGTACACTGAAAAATGTGGGACAGCAGCTGACTATTTAGGACCAGGTTTGAAATATATCTAGTTTATTGAATGTCATATTAGAGTTTGACTTGTATTATATGAAAGAATGGATACATCACATGTAATTTTTACATATATAAGGTGGATTAACTCTTGACACGTGCAGAATTTTTTACCAAGTATTATGATGATTAGAGATATCTTCTCTTTGGAAAATATTGCATGCCATTACATCATTATTTGGCTGGGGCATATATTTGATTTTGCCATTCATAAATTCATGGCATAGAAATTTGAAGGAAGAAAAAATTTCTACTTCATTTTGCAAAATTGCAGAAAATTCATCCCAAATCCTTCATTTTTCAAGAAATTAAGAATAGAAAATGCAAGCCCACTCCTATAATTTGGTAATGATTTTTTTTTCAATTTTTGTCTCGCCTTGACGGAGTCAAAAGGCGAGACATAGGTATGCTGTTTCCGGCGTCGGCGGCGGCGGCGGCGGCGATGGCGTCAACAATGTATTAGTTTGTGATTAGCTCAGTTTTATGGGGATCCACTAGTGGTAGGTCAATGATAATTGGTATGCAGATGTATTACCATTGCCACATCTCATTGCCATGGAGATTATTTGGCTCCGCCCCCTCAGTCATGGTCTATTGACTTTGAATGGTTTGCTTACTTTACATGTATTAGTTTGTGATTAGGTCAGTTTATGGGGATTCACTAGTGGTAGGTCAATGATAATTGGTATGCAGATGTATTACCATTGCTACATCTCATTGCCATGGAGATTATTTGGCTCCACCCCCTCAGTCATGGTCTATTGACTTTGAATGGTTTACTTACTTTACATGTATTAGTTTGTGATTAGGTCAGTTTATGGCGATTCACTAGTGATAGGTCAATGATAATTGGTATGCAGATGTATTACCATTGCTACATCTCATTGCCATGGAGATTATTTGGCTCCGCCCCTCAGTCATGGTCTATTGACTTTGAATGGTTTGCTTACTTTACATGTATTAGTTTGTGATTAGGTCAGTTTATGGGGATCCACTAGTGGTAGGTCAATGATAATTGGTATGCAGATGTATTACCATTGCTACATCTCATTGCCATGGAGATTATTTGGCTCCACCCCCTCAGTCATGGTTTATTGACTTTGAATGGTTTGCTTACTTTACATATATTATGAGTCTGGTGAAGAGGAACCTTGAGGGATCCTGTACTGGAAATCAACTATAAGTAACTATAAGTAACTATAAGTAAACAAACAAAATTATATTTCATTGGACACAAAGCCAAGCAAAAAGATTTTTGTCTCGCCATGATGAGGTTGGGTTGAAAAGCTACACATAGGTAGGCTAATTCGTGCATATTCATTGAATGAATATTTCCATAACTTACATGTTAAAGTATTGCTATCAGTGGCGGATCCAGAACTTTTTGTAAGGGGGGGGGGGGGGCGCTGACTGACCTAAGGGGGGCCCACTCCAGTCACGCATCAGTGATTCCCTATATAATCAACCAAATTTTTCCCACAAAATTTTTGTATTTAGGTTTGGGAACGACATAATAAGTCAATGGTATTTGGTATCCAGTTGTATTAGCATTCACACATCTCATTTAAATGGAGATTGTTTAACCATGTAACTCAGTCATGGTTCATTGACTTTGAATATTTGCATAACTTGTGTAAGATGTTAAGGTAAATTGCTATTATGATTTCAACATTTGCATAATCAAAATTACAAAAAGGCGAGACATATCTCTGTGATAACAGTTTATTTAAAAGGACATGTGAGCTTTTGCTATCACTTGGCGTCCGTAGCTCATCCGTCCGTAAACTTTTTCAAAGATCTCCTAAACCACTGACAGAACTAATTACAGCCATTAGTAGTCTGAATGATCCTTCGGGTATCTAGAATAAAGTTTGTGTTTTATTTTCTTGCCCGTCGAGAAACATGGCCACCAAGGCTAAAAATAGAACATATGGGGGAAACTGGCTTATATCTCAAAAACTAAAGCATTTAGAGCAAAACTGACAGGGGTAAAAATGTTCATTGGGTCAAGATCTACCGACTTTTAAATTTTCAGACGAATCGGTCAACCTTCGTTGGGTTATTGCACCTGAATTGTTAATTTTAAGGAAATCTTGCAGTTTTAGGTTGTTATCGTGAATATTATTATAGATAAAGACAAACTGTAAACAACAAACATTTTCAGCAAAGTAAGATATACAAATAAGTCAGCATGACCAACATCGTTAATTTATCCCTTATGGGAGTTTTAAAGACAATTCACATTTTCGTCATCTTAGTAAACTTTTAAAAATCTTCTCCTCTGAAACTACAGAATCAATTTCTGCAAAACTTAGGCTTAAATATCCTTAGGGTATCTAGTATAAATTTTTTGTTTTATTTTCTTGTCCATCGAGAAACATGGCTGTCCTGGCTAAAAATAGAACATGAAAATGCACTTTTTCGCTCATATCTCGAAAACTAAAGCAGTTAGGGCAAAACTGATAAGTAGGATAAATGTTTATGAGGTCAAGATCTGAAATTTTCAGACGAATCCATCAACCCCTTTTTGGGTTATTGCCCCTGAATTGTTAATTTTAAGGCAATTTTGCAGCTTTAGGTTATTAGCTTGAATATAAAGACAAACTGTATACAGCAAAAATGTTTAGCAAAGTAAGATCTACAAATAAGTCATGACCAAAATCGTCAATTGACCCCTTATAAGAGTTTTTGCCCTTGAAAGATTATTTACATGTAAACAGAAAATAATTGTCACAGATGTTTAGGGCATTACTTGAAATAAATTAAATGGTAGCTGTACAAGTAAAATGCAGCATCAAGAGTCAAGGTCATTGAAAAATTCCATAGCAACCGATGAAAAAGTCCCTAGCAACCATATATATTTGGATTAAGGATCTTATAATTTACCTGTTCATGTCAGAATGGAAAGTCAAGAGTCAATGCCATTGAAAAAGTCCATAGCAACCTATACAAAATTCCCTAGCAACCATATATATTTGGGTTCAGGACCTTACAATTTACCTGTTCATGTCAGAATGGAAGGTCAAGAGTCAATGCCATTGAAAAAGTCCATAGCAACCTATGAATAATTCCCTAGCAACCATATATATTTGGGTTCGGGATTCTATATTTTAGCTGTACAGGTCAATATTGCGACTGTATACATTAAATAGCAAAATAATCATTGATGCAAGATCTACCTGTACACAAAATATAACAGGTGAGCGATTCAAGCTCTTGGGAGCCTCTTGTTTTTTATACATATCCTTTATCTTTCATTTTGATAAAAATGTAAACAAATTTTGAATGATTTTATCGTTTATAAGGAAGTTTTACAGGAAATAGGATTATATGTTCATATTTTAAATATATTTAGTTGTCAGTCCTAAATTGAAGTTGACATCAAAAGCAGAAAATATTTCCTTAATATTTCCCCATAACCTCAGATTAATTAATTGTTTGAATATTTTTCCTGCATTTACAACACACTATACATTGTAAATGGATAAGAACTGTTTATTTTGCTTTATTTTAGTGTATTATTGAAATCAAGGCTTTGTAAGAATTCTTCCTGTTTTGACCTACTACTATGTTGAATTAGTAATGCTTTCAGTGTTTTTTTAAATGCAGATGCATTTTTATACTTTCGTGGTTTTAACTAGTTGATGTTTTGTAATTTCACCATACAATGTATTCACTTTAATCACAAAAAGCAAGCTAATAAATTTAATATGAAATCCTTATCATTTCCATAAAAAAAACATGTCTAAAATCTTTTGATATAAAATTACGAGAAAAATATTTCCCTTCAAATTCTGAAAAGCCTTAATAATCTCTGAAGCAAGAAAAAGGCTTTTTACTTGATGTTTTTCATTAAGTCAGGGGTAAACTTCATTAAATTATAATAGGAGTTGAAGCAATATGTTTAGAAGTGATTAGCAGTTGACCATTAAAAGATACTTATCTTAACAAAGTATGTTTCAAATAATAGCAAGGTATGTTGAGCACATCGAAGTCGACACGTTTTTAGTTCACCTTTCCTAAAAGGAAATGTAAGCTTTTGCCATCACTTGGCATCCATCGTCGTTGTCTGTCGCCGTCATTAACAATTTTTCAAACATCTTCTCCTCTGAAACTACTGAATGGATTTGGATAAAACTTAGGATGATTGTTCCTTAGGGCATCCTGCACAAAGTTTATGCTTCGATTTTTGTTCTGTCGAAAAACATGACCACTGTTACTAAAAATAGAACATAGGGGTCAAACAGTTTTTCGCAAATATCTCAAAAATCATTAGGTTACGGCAAATTCTGGTTGGTTGAAAGTGTTCGGAGTGATGAGAACTACCTGTATGCTAATTTTCGTGAAAATCTGTCAACTGGTGTTAGAGTTATTGCCCTTTTTTGACATTTTTGGCTTTTTTTTATGTTATTATTTCAAAAATCTTCTTCTCTGAAACTACTATTCAAAATCAAATGAAACTTGGTAAGATTGTTCCTTAGGGTATCCTGCAAAAAGTTAATGCTTGGATTTTTGATTGGTCGAAAAACATGTCCGCCCTTACTATAAATAGAACATAGGGGTCAAAATGCTGTGTTTTGCTATTTTTTCCTGAATTATAGAAAGAAAATGAACATGAAAGCAACTTTCAAGGTAAACATGGTATCCCAAGTTGAATGGTGATGATGAAAGTTTGTTTTTGGTGGCCATTTTTAAAATGGCTGCCATTTTCCCACCATTTTTTTACCACAAACATTAATATATTAATTTAGTTTATAGTGCATTGTTTGCCAGGTGAGGGATTCAGGCTCTTGAGAGCCTCTTGTTTAATTTCCCCGAAAATTGCTAATTTTGTGATTTTTCATGCATATTTGATTTTTACATGGACAAGGCAACATAACTCCAGAACAACATCTGACTTTAATAAGGTAACAGTATGGAGGAGCCTACGGAAATTACAGTCTTTTTGGCAACTTCAAATCTTTGATCACAAATACAAAGAACTTGGCAAAATTTTGTAACCATTTTTCACCATTTTAGTAACGATGAATTAAGTTTTTAAGAATAAATATGAATATTTATACATGTTACACTGGAAACAAGAAAAATGTTTTCATGTACTTAATAATAAATTTTCATTTTTTTTTTAAGTAGAAAGGCTTCTTTAATTCCATATTTTTTGCTTATTTTATTTTTCTATCAAACTCCTTTTACAATGTCTGGACTACCTTATAGGTATCGATAGTGTATCTGGTTTCAATAAATACGCCCTCTATTTTGGCCACCCAAAGTAGTGTTTGGATAAAACAGTAGAACGTCTTTTGATTGAATATTAATGATATGCATAAAATTATGAATGTAATGGATTTTGGATGAAAAAAACACATATCTTTTTCAGCCTCATTTTTCACCAACAATATCAATGACAATGGGAATGTATTATTTAGTATATGCAAATTTACATGCTAAAAAATCATATTTTCATAAAGTCAAATTCATATCGGAAAATAAAAAAAATTGAGAAAAGGGGGATGACACCCTCCCCTTATGGAAATAGCATAATTGTAGTGTAATTACACTGTTGCAACCTATATCGCTATACTTGAAAATGCATTTGGAGGCAATTTTGTGATAAAAAGTAAGGATTTCATTAAAATAATCTGTTTAATGACTTCTTGGCTATAGCCAGTTTCAGATTTCACTGGTCTTTAAGACAGACTGTAAAAACTGTATAATATTTTACAGACAATAGACTTTTAGGGAGGATTTGAGTCTTCAAATATAAGCCAGATATATTGACGAGAGACAAAATAATTGGACAAAATACATGTAGCTGAAAAAACCGCTGATTCTCACATGTTTGTTATTAAAATTATTTCAGTGCTTTAAAAAAATGAAAAACATTTTCAAAAGAAATCTATTTTCTTCTATGTAAGGTGTATCCCTAAAATATAGATTTACCCTTGTAAATGCTTCAGTGACTTTGATTAAGTTTTGTGTTTAGGTTCATTTCTTTGGAACTAAGCATAGAGTTATCAATGAAACTTCATCAGTGGATGTGCCTTGGGTAGTACTGAGCAGTCATACAATAATTGGGATAATTGGGTAATTATGACCTACAATTTATGCTTGAGTTACTCTTGTTAAGTTTTGCGTTGAGCCTTCATACATGATGACCTACATTTTAGGCGGGCATCTGTGTCTTACAGACAGAATTTCTAGTTTTTAATTCTGTTTTATTGAATGAGAGTAATTATACTCTGCAATTTAAGTTCACTATTAAGGTAAGGTGACATACTAATTAGACCAATGGTATGAAATAAAATTTGAATTATTGAAAGTACTCAAATAATCAAATAAAACTTTTTGAGTTATCCCTCTTTGTTAATATAACATAACAGATGAAGGTAGAAACTGAAATATGCATGTTTCAAAACTCCTCCAAAATTATGAAATCTTAGTTGTAATGCCTAGTTTTAGTTAAAAACAAAGTAGTGGGTATTCTTTTGTATGTTCTATTAACTAAAAAAAAATTATTTAGTTGAAACGTGTTATGTCAGAATAAAAAGCATCAAAGTTAAATAATTTTTGTGGGATAAATGGAATTCTTTGAAACAGGGTTTGAACTACATGTACATGTATATCAAAGGTGAACTACATTTTCAATTTCAGTTTGTAAACAGAAAAATGAAGAAGAATGTGTATTAGAAATGTTTCTTTTATATTCAGGTTATAAGTTTGTCTTCAGAGGAATGCTAGATCGTGAAGAATGTGACCAAAACAAATATCAACCCTTCACTCATTGGTCAAATGAAAGCAGTGATTGTAGCTTCTACAGGTCAACATGTAACGAAGAAGGTCAAATAATATTCAACAATGGTACAAGATCAACAGATAAGGCATGCCGTTGTGATTATACTAGGAGTTATGCATTTGTTTCAAAACCAAAGGCATACTGTCACTGCATACCATCAGAAGAAGACTGCTCTTGTTACTTTAAGCCATGCCAATCAGGACAAGTTCTCACACCTGGTATGATAAGCTACAATCTGTTTTTATGCTCCCACCGCTAGGCGAAGGGGCATTAAGTTTTACCATTGTCCGTCTGTCTGTGTAATGTACGTATGTCCCGAAATTGGTTTCCGTTCTCTAACTTTAGTTTGCATCAATCAAATGTTTATACACAATCCTATAATATTACCACCAAACACAGATCAGGTTTGAACTTGGGTGGGGTCATGTTCACCGTTCTTGAGTTATGCCCCTTTATAAATGGAAAATTGCTTATTACCACCAAATACAGATCAATTTGGAATTTGGATGGCATTACTTTTACATTTGTCAAGTTATTTCCCTTTATTTAAATGGTAAAATTGCCGAATTTGAAATTTGGCATTTCTGCACTCTAATTTACTTTGCCTCAACCAAATGTTATGAAACTTATAAACAGTGCATATTACCTCCAAATCAGATCAAGTTCAAATTTTGGTGGCGCCACTTTCACTGTTCCTGACTTATGTCCCTTTATAAATTGAAAAATTGCCAACTTTGATGTTTGGTTATGGAAATTACATTTAATAAAATTTAAAGTTATTTATTACTTATTTCACTTAAAAAGTGTAACACAGACGAGTGTGCACAGTCATTTAAGGTAATCACAGTAATTTTCTCTAAAACTGATATACATGCATATATGTACATTGTAGAATAATATATATTTAAAATATTAGTGAAATTATCCAATAAAAAATAAAATCTGATATTTTTTACAGATTATAACTGCATAGCCATTGCCAATTGGTCAGGAAAATTCAGATGTTCAGAAATTAAGAAGCAAAGGTACTTAATATGTATGTTATCATAACTTTATGAATTGTTGAAATGTACCAATAAGTTTACATTCTTTTTTTTCACAATCACAGACTTGTTTAACACTATGATTTTATAGTAGTTTGTACTATTTTGGCCCTCAAAACACGCTCTATGCCCTAATGTGCATACATAAATCTACATTTTCAAAGGTGTTACAGTAGAAAAAATCTGCAATATGCAATTTTGTTCCTGAAGGTAGTTATTCAAACTCAGGAGGAAGAGACAAGAAGAAGCCTTGTCAACAGTTCGGGCAGTAATACTCTGAGATTTTGGGAGTCTCGAACCTTCACAGAAGGCAGATACCTATGTTCAATGTTTTCTGTGCAATTCTGACTTTTATTAGTCTCCTACCGGCAATGCCAAAGGGGACTATAGGTTTGCACTTATTTTTTGTATTTGAGCTTATAATCATGCATTAAAGATTAAATTTTAGTTTCACTCTGACTGGATAATTATTGTGAGAGTTATTGCCCTTGAAAATAGGAATTATGCCAAAATAATAGTTTTCAAGACTTTTCACAAACCATTTAACCAACTGAAATTAGTTGGTATGTGAGCTTATAATGATAAGTTACAGATCAAGGTTGTGTTTCACACTGATCGGATTTTCATTGTGAGAGTTATTGCCCTTGGAAATAGGAATTATTGTCAAAATAATAGTTTTCTGGACTTTTTTTGCAAACCCTAATACCAAATGATCTTATTATTGGTGTTTTAGCTTATAATGATGAGCTATAGAGCAAGCTGATTGGAAAATTATTGTGTACCCCTTGCAAACATAGTTTCATGATTGTTAGGAGTCACACTGTCCATCTGCTTTTATCTGATTCACATACTTGAGGAGATTTTGTGTGTTTCCTCACAGCTCAAGCCAGTAGGGGATATTGTATTTCCCAGCATTACTTTCGTTATGCCAGACTATAATTCCAGACTCTTTTGACCTCCAACCCCCATCACGACAAAATTCAGGCAGCAGTGGTGGGCTCCGTGAAACTACTATAAATATTGAAAGCTTCACTTTTGAAATATATACTGAACCGCAAAAGAAACGTCGCTTTTTCAAAATGTTAGCAAAATTCAAAATAAATATTAATTAATGATTTTTATATAATCAGTATTACGATTACATCACCAGGTAAGATTAAATTACCTGTGAATTAAATTTTCGGTTGAATAATTTTCAGTTGATATCGTAGAGCGACCGTACCTAAAACCGCTCGTGGGACACACTTGGCGGTAATTTTTCTTAAATCTTAAATGTTCGTGAAATTCATGCTCCTTTATGGGTATAAAAGGCCGGAGAAAATTAAAGAGTGTTAGTATCAGTGTTGACACAGAAGCTATGCCACGTCTGACTCCACAACAGAGAGAACAGGCCATTGGTCGATTGGATGCTGGGCAATCTGCCAGAGTTATTGCCAACGACTTCAACTGTGCTGTTCGAACAATTGAACTTCTACGGACACGGTACAATGCAACAAACAGCATAAATGACCGTCCACGGAGTGGTAGACCCCAAGTCACTACCCCTAGACAGAATAGAGGCATTGTTCGTCACCATTTGATGAATCGGTTCACCCCAGCTGCCGAAACTGCCAGAAACACTGTTGGAACACATGGACGACCCATAAGTGATGATACGGTTCGTCGGCGATTAGCTGCTAGAAACATGAGATGTCGCCGTCCAGCAAGAGGACCTATTCTTACTCCTCGACACCGTCAAGCTCGTCTTCAGTGGGCCACTCAGCGACAGAATTGGCGAAATCGACAATGGCGTAACATCATCTTCTCTGACGAAAGCCGTAACATCATCTTCTCTGACGAAAGCCGTTACTGCATTTCAACAGCCGATGGCAGAACCAGAGTGTGGAGAAGACGCGGGGAACGTTACGAAGACAGCTGCATTCTGGAAACAGACGCGTGGGGAGGACCTAGCATAATGGTATGGGGTGGAATCGGCCTTAACGTTAAACTTGGTCCAGTCATCTTTCAGAACCTTGGCCCAGGCAGAGGAAATGGCGTAACAGCTGCCCGTTACATCGACCAAGTCTTGACACCCCATGTTCAGCCCCATTTCGCACGTCATCAAAACAAGACTTTCCAACAGGACAATGCACGTGCGCATACCGCAAGAGCCACAAGAGACTTCCTACAGCAGAATAACATAAATGTTATGGATTGGCCGGCTTTGAGTCCAGATTTAAACCCTATTGAACATTTATGGGACGAAGTTCAAAGACGGTTGAATAATGAGCAGCCAAGTCCGACAACTGCAGCTGAACTTTCACAAACGTTTCAGAGAGTATGAGCACGTATTCCGATGGCGTTTATTAATCGGCTCATCAACTCCATGTACCGAAGATGTGCCGCAGTAATTGGTGCCGGTGGAGGACATACACGTTAACGGACGTGGGAGCACAGCATTGAAAACATGTGACATTGCGACAATTGTGACGTTTTTGTGAACATTGTAACCAAAAGACTGTAAATCATTCATTAAATTTTGTAAAAATTAATTTAAAATATATAAATGTCACTTTGAAATAAATGTATGTGAACATGTCATTTTGTGCAACGTTTCTTTTGCGGTACAGTATATATAAACTACACTACAAGTTTGAAGGGTTTAAACAGGTCTGCAATCATGATGAATTGTTACAATAGGTATGAAGTACGGTATGTTTAATATCTAGTGCCTTTAATAGCTTGGATTAAGAGTTCATCTTTGTTCACATTTCATAAAGTTTTCAAGACATTTTTATTGGCCAATTTGCAATGAAGTTGCTCCGTGAAGCAAAACCTGTTATGTTGCATAGTGGTTAAATATAAGTTTTGTTGTTATAGATTTTGTAATGGTTTCAGCTGTTACAATGGGTAACTTGGTATCGGTTACAAAGGCTATCTGCATAGATGGCTAGGTGTTTGATTGACTGGATGTTAGAGACATTGTCTACCATTAATGAGAAACATTAATCTGTACATTTGTTAATATTTTTGGTACCTCTCTTGTGGGTGGGTCAAGAATGTCATGTATGGTGTCCCATACAAAGCATAATTGGCAAGTTTCAGATTGCTCAAGCTGGTGGTGCTGACTTCAATGTTTAGGTCTATCAGTGGAGTTAAAACATCAAGTGGCTTGTAATATATGTGATCAAGTGCATCTGCGATAGCATGTTATGGTGAATTGGTTTGTTTGGTTCCATGTCTTGGTGTTCTTTTAACTACATGTAACCTTTACGTAAACATCGGTATCCTGTTTTTACCAATTTCTTGCTACCATTTTACTCATAGCCTTAGGAATGGTGATAGTTGCAAATTCAGCATCATTGTCTTTACAATAAGGTCTCTTTGACTTGCATTTGATGACCCAGACTGCAATTAGAGTCTGTTGGGAGCCTTTAGTTAATGAGAACTCATTGATGTTTGTGATAGGTATATTACTGTGGCTTTTTAGAGTGAGATAATACATGGTCCATTAGAAATATCTCATGTAATTAGTGCATCTCCCTCTCCCCAAAAATAAAAGTAATACATATGACATGTATAAATGTCATTATTATATATTCTGTTTGATTTAATTCTTAGGGTAACAGAAACAACCACAAGGCAGATAAAACCAATACTAGAAACTAAAAGACAAGGTATACTTTTTTTAAGATCAAGTGAACATTATTTTATATCTGGAGTTTATCCATCTGTCCATCTATACCAGCATGGTGTGTAAGCATCACATGAGATATAATATACCAGTAAAATGAGTTCATTTTAAGTTAGGCCAAAAAACAAAAAAAAATAGGTGTGTTTCCTGTTGCATGTAAAAAAAAAATAGGGTCAGTAGGTAGGTTTTTTTTTATTTTTATTTTTTTTTTGGGGGGGGGGGGCTGCTTCCATTTTTTCTTGTGTATTTTTATAATCAATCTGTTATTCTTTCAGGCTATTTTCATCAGTTCATTGTGTAAATTATATTAACAAATAAATTTGAGACCACTCCCAGTCTGCCACAAACTATTCAACACCTACTCAAGTGTTTCGGGTACCTGTTTAGATAGATTAATAGGATCAAGGCCGTACCCATCATCAGCGACTCAAGCCTCTGGTGTGTTTTTTTAAGACATATTATCTTTAATTATTTTGTTCAGAAACTGATACACAAGGAGTCGGACACTTGGTGATCAATAGCCTATGCTTTCTAATTTATTTTTTTTCCCACCTGAACAGGTACCCGAAACACTTGGTTAGGTGTTGAATAGTTTGTGGCAGATTTGGAGTGGTCTCAAATTTATCTTTTAATAAAATTTGTAGTTCTGATTTGTGGTCACATTTCAACAACCGGACTGCGATCACACTACAAGTTGCCATTATACAGTATAGCAGGCCATTTGTTTTATATCAATCATGTTCAAAACGCTTTCTAAATAGCGTTAAAAATAGACCCAGATGATTTTGGGACATGCTAAAGGAAGAGCTTATTTTCCTATCACAATGAAAAGTACGGTTTTTGTTTGTTTTTTTTTCAGGAAAAAAATTTGGGGTCAGAGCCAAAAAATTAGGGTCAGTCGGGCGACCGGAAACACACCTATTTTTAGCTCACCTGACCCAGAGGGTCAAGTGAGCTTTTCTCATCACTTGGCGTCTGTCGTCTGTCGTCCGTCGTCCGGCGTCCGTCGTCGTCGTCCGTTATCCGTTAACTTTTACAAAAATCTTCTCCTCTGAAACTACTGGGCCAAATTGAACCAAACTTGGCCACAAGCATCATTAGGGTATCTAGTTTAAAAAATGTGTCCGATGACCCCGCCTGCCAACCAACATGGCCGACATGGCTAAAAATAGAACATATGGGTAAACTGCAGTTTTTGTCTTATATCTCAAAAACTAAAGCAATTAGAGCAAAACTGACATCGGGTAAAAATGTTCATCAGGTCAAGATCTACCTGTCATGAAATTTTCAGACGATTCGGTCAACCCTTTGTTGGGTTATTGCCCCTGAATTGTTAATTTTAAGGAAATTTTGCAGTTTTAGGCTATTATCTTGAATATTATTATAGATAAAGACAAATTGTAAACAGCAAAAATGTTCAACAAAGTAAGATCTACAAATAAGTCAACATGACCAAAATCATTGATTGACCCCTTGTAGTAGTTTTTGCCATTTAAAGACGGCATCCAGCGTAAACTTTCCTTTAAAGATCTTTTCCTCTCAAACCACTGGGCCAATTGAGACCAAACTTTGGTGGAATGGTCCTTGGGTGGCCCCTTTCCAAAGTGAGTCTGGCATCCCCGACTTCCAACCGAGATGGCTGTTGTTACTAAAAATAGAAAAAAAGGGGGGTGACTTTCAAAAATCTTCTTATATGAAACTACAAGTCCAGTTGGAATTAAAGTTGGCAGTAATAGTTCTTAGGAGGTTCTCTTTCAGAAAAATGTCAAATGACCCGGACTGTTAACCAAGATGGCCGCCACAGCCGAACTTAGTTTAACATAGGACCCTATGGGAAAATTTATTGAAAAATCTTCTTGTCTTAAACCACTTGACCAATTGGAACCAGACTTGGCAGCAATGGTCCTTAGATGGTCCTCTTACAGAGGTGTGTCCGATGACCCGGACTGTGAACCAAGATGGCCGCCACAGCCGAACCTAGTTTAACATAGGCCCTATAGGAAAATTCATTGAAAAATCTTCTTGTCTGAAACCACTTGACATATTGGAGCAGGACTTGGCGGCATTGGTCCTTAGGAGGTCCTTTTTCAGAAATTTGATTTCGTGGACTGAACCAAGATGGCCAATTCATTTAAAAATCTTCTTTGTCTGAAACTGCTTAGCCAGTTGGAACAAGACTTAGCAGAAATGGTCCTTAGATGGTTCTCTTTTAGAAATGTATCTGTTGACCTGGACTAAACCAAGATGACTGCCACAGCTGAAATTAGTTAACACAGAATCCTATAGAAAAACCAGCCAAATTGACAGCAACACTTAAATTTTTAGGTCTGCTCAAGGTGAAAAGTTAAATCCAGGTGAGCGATACAGGCTCTTGAGAGCCTCTAGTTTTATTTTGGCCCTGTACATGTAGCTCTGAAGTTTTGATCCTGCTAAAACCTTATTACATAGTAGACTATCACATGTACACTTGTAGATATGCATGAACATTTTTGTCTCGCCTCCGACGAAAAGTCGCAGAGGCGAGATATAGGTATTACTTTCTGGCAGCGGCAGCGGTGATGGCAGCATAAACTTTTTTAAAACTTTAATAACTTTGCACATGTAATACCTACAATTAAGATTTAGGGTCCACAAGGTAGCTTATGGTATAAGGTTTCCTGCAGTATACTTCTCTTGTGACACTGACCGCATTTTCATGGTTCACTGACTTCATAAACCTCAATTTAGAATCTGCATCCAAGTTTTGTCATTAAGACGGAGTTTGGAGGCGTGCATTTTAATTAGATTGCGGACAATTCATCGCACATGCTCAGAAATATTAAGTACACAGTAATTCACTGAGAATGTCTAAATGTAAATTCTCATTATATGAAGGAAAAAAAAATATGCGAAGTGTGCAGTACATTCTTATTTTAGAAAGGAACACTGTTTTATACGAAATGGAATAAAAGAAATAACAATTAAGGTTAAGGAGAGAGCACAAGGATTATTAATAAAATGCATGTATTATTTTTATTTTTATAATTATTAATTGATCCAATTTATTTTTGTCGATTCCATCTAATTTGACTCTCATGAAGATCATTCGGCTATTTTCGACAATTAGTAGAGCAAATAAATTATCTGAACAGTGTTTGGTCGCAATATAGACAATCTGGGAAGACCGGAAATTACTATCTGCTCTGAAACTTTTGAAGCAAATTCAACCAAAGAATTAATGGAAGTTTGTAGAAGCATTTTGTCAGGTGAGCGATACAGGCTCAGCCCACTGAGCCTCTTGTGTCACTTGGTAAACAATGTAAACAAAATAAAAACATGGTTTGAATTAGTCATTCTAACAATTAAACCGGTTAGCCAATTTCATCAATGAATAAGTATCTTTGGTCACCTGTAGGTGATCAAAAGAAATATTTGACACAGAAATTTTAAAAATTCATAACTTTTACAAAAGTGATACTGAGTACTATTTATATTCTTTCTCCACAATCTTCAATTAGAATTTCACCTTCCACGAAAAGTGGCAATTACATCATTGCTAATTTTGTAGATATCTTTTTACTTAAAACTCTTTTTCCTAAACTTTTCACCCAAACGTCCAACTTTCACCTAAAAATTTATTAACTTGCAAAAACATATCTAATAATCTTTAAAGATAATTTTCTTGAATTTTAAACATTTCCAAAAATAATTAGCTAAAAAGGCATCTGAATTGAGTGTGTATAAGCGTTAGTTTTTTTTCTTTTGATTTTCAGTATTTAGTGAAAACTAATACATATGTATATAGGAAATGGAGAGTTTCGCATTTTGCGGCGGCGTCGATGGCATCAACAATTGTTAAGTTTTCTACTTAGGTCAGTTTGATAGGAACTAATTGTGATAGATCAATGATATTTTCTATAAGATTGCATTACCGTCAGTACATCTCAGTTTGTTGACCATTTTGAGGCCCTGCCCCCTAGGTCATGGTCCAACGACTTTCAATTAATTAGCAATTTCCAATGTTAAGTTTTCTGCTTTAGTCAGTTTGATAGGAACTACTTGTATAGATCAATATTTTCTATAAAGTTGTATTAATACTAGTACTTCTCACAGGTTGACAATCATTTCGACATGTTCGAGGCCCTGCCTAGGTCATGGTCGAGCGACTTTCAATTTATTAGCAATGTTGCTGTCCATCAGATTGTTTTTCAATTTTTTTGCTAGATATTTCTCTGTGTCAACAGTTTATTTATAATTGGTTGATAAAAAATTTTCCAGTGTAATTTTGCAACCCTGCTTTGTCCAAAGAACAAGAGAGGTTTTACTTTGTTCACTGGTTTCAATTTGCATATTTCAAGTGTAACGGAAAAAGTGTAAGATTTAAATCAGAAGTTTCTTATACATGTACCTACATATTGAAACATTATCATGATTATTATTGTTCTGTCTCCTCTATGATGATGCTTTTCCACTTACAGTTGTGGCAACTGTTGATATTAAAGAATGATTAGGAGTATTTAACTTTAAAAAATGAAAAAATCCAGTGCAGTGATATTTTTCATTTTGTAGTACTGTCTGTCATTTGTTTATTTTTCAGAAAAGATATTAACAGATACAGAATAACATTTTTAGCTCACCTGGCCCAGAGGTTCATGTGAGCTATTGCCATCACTTGGCGTCCGTCGTCATCGTCGTAAATTTTCCTTTAAAGATCTTCTCCTCTGAAACCACTGGGCCAATTGGAAAAAACTTGGCTGCAATAGTCCTTAGGTGGTCCTCTTTCAGAATTATATCCGATGACCCGATCCGTCATTCAAGATGGCTGCCAGATTCCAACATAGTTTAACATTTACTTAAAGATCTTCTTGTCTGAAACCACTTGGCCAATTGGAACAAAATTTAGCAGCAATGGTCCTTAGGTGGCCCTCTTTGAGAATTATATCTGATGAGCTACCTTGTCATCCAAAATGGCTGCTAGAGCCGAACATAGTTTAACAAAGAACGCTATGGGGAATTTAATTAAAGATCTTCTTCTCTGTAACCAGTTGGCCAATTAGAACAAAACTTAGCAGCAATGGTCCTTCAATGGTCCTCTTTCAGAATTATATCCGATGACCCGGCCCTTCATCCAAGATGGCCACCAGAGCCTAACATCGTTTAACATAGGACCCTATGGGAAATTTAGTAAAAGATCTTCTTGTCTGAAACCACTTAACCAATTGGAACAAAACTTGGCAGCAATGGTCCTTAGGTGGTCCTCATTCAGAAATATATCTGATGACCCAGCCCATCATCCAAGATGGCCGCCAGGGCCAAACATAGTTTAACATAGGACCCTATGGGGAATTTAATTAAAGATCTTCTTGTCTGAACCACTTGGCCAATTGGAAATCTAATCTCTAATATTTAAAATAAAAATATTTTATAAATAAAATAAACTCGTTTTTAGTTGATTTACCCTCCCCTGCACATCTGCTAATGTGATTTTGTAAAATTATTATCATTACTTTTTATGCAAAAGTTACTATAAATTTGCAAGGCATTTTGTAGTACTTTATTCATTTTGCAAAAATTGCTTTGTGCCACAATGCATGAGACATGGCAATTTTCTTCAGGGCAGGAATTAAATAATCCTGATTTTCATTGCAGCAAAACAGTCATAACATGCCACCAACCTTGGGACTTATATTGCAATTTTGCATGGAAAACACTCATTTCATAAAAATAACACATGACTGTATGGTATCTTTTGATAGATTGATAATTGGTTAATGTACAGTTGCAATTATTACATGAGAAGAACAATTTGCACGTAATGTTTGGTTTATATAAATTTGGAAACTACTTACAATCTTTTTGCTTCCAACATACTTGTAATCAAACTTGATTATAAAGCTGGAAATATTTGTATATCAAAGTAATACATAATTTCCATTTACCGGTACTTCCTACTTGTTGCTCTGCACTGCAGCAAACCATTACTACATCCAAGCAAGAAAAATTATACTTGCCTCAAATTATAATTTTAGAATCAGAATCGTGATACCAGAAATGAGTCTCTGAAAAGGGCTATAGTCAGAGGAAGACAAGTCATGATATCCTTATACATCATTCTGTCTAAAAGCTGAAAAGAAGCGAATTCACTTACCTGAAGTTTAATGTTTGTGGTTTTACCTGTCTAGAGAGAAAGTTGGGATATCCTGTAACAAAAGAGCACATAGATTGTTATTTGTAATCTATCTAAAATATCTATTTTATACAAAATCACATGCATAATTTATCTGTAATGAATAATGACCACCATTTCCAGAATATATCTAATGACCAATCCAAACAAACAAACATATATGCACACCTTGTGTTTCTATGAAGAAAAGACCGTTTAATTTGTTCAAAATACTTTTAGCAACAATTCTTTAAGTCTGAATAAATCTAGTTTTGTAACGTAACTCACCTGGCACAAAGGTCAATGTGGGCTATAATGCCATCACCATCATAAGATTTCCTTTAATAATCTTCCCTGAACCCAACGGGTCAGCTAGCTGAGACCAGTGTTACTAGTTCAGGTGAGAAAAACATTTTGGTGAAATGGTCTGTAATTATTTCCTTTCATGTTAATTTTCTGAGAATTCAACATTGTAAAGGTTTGTTTGTTTGTTTAGTTGGGGTTTTACGACGTTTTCAGCACATTTGGCTACTTAGCGGCTGCCAGTTTTTATTGGTGGAGGAAGCCGGAGTACTCAGAGAAAACCACCAACCTTCGGTAGGAAAATTGGCAATCCTTGTCAATTAAGATTGGAGTCAAACACACCCCGCCACCGGTGAGATTCGAACTTTCAACCTGAGCGTTGACAGGCTAGTGATCTTTAGTAGTCATGACCTAGACCACTCGGCCACTGATGCGCCCCCCCCCCCCACCCATTGTAAAGGTAAAAGGGAAAAAATTATTTATAGGTAACTGCAGCTTAAGAGAAATACCCAAATGATACCAACAAATAATTATGTGGGGTGCATACAATGAACATTTCAACAGTTTTCTTTGTGTACAGTAATTCTTTTGACAGAAAATAGTATCTTGAACTATATTAATGCTATAAAGTTTTTGTTAAAAGTCTTTGTGTATGATTCGTGTGATTGATAAAATACTGAAATGGAATAATCTTTTATGTATTTTTACTAAAATTCTTTTATTTGTCAAAATATAGGAAAATATCAAATTGTGGATTTTCATTGTTATATATGAAGTTAAAGTATCAATTGTATAATACGTCCTAGTTCAGTCCATGCAGTAAAAATGAGTTGACTTCAAGGAGTTTACTAGATGTAACTGAGAAATTATTATTAATATTCAGAAAATAATGTGTTTTACTCTCAGTTTCAAATGTTAAGAGTTAATAGTTATAGGATGCTTGATTTTTAGCTCATCTGGCTATGCGAGGGTGAGCTTTTGCCATCACTTTGCGTCCGTCGTCCGTACGTCCGTCAAAACATTCTCATTCAAAAATCTTCTCCTCTGAAACCGCGGGGCCGATTGGTTTGAAACTTAATAGGAATGATCTATGACATGTCCTCTACAAACGGTCCTCAATTTATTTTGATCTGACATAAAACATGGCTGTCGTAGCTAAAAATAGAATACATGTATAGGGGTGCATGTGTTGTTTTTGGCTTATAACTTAAAAACCGTTACAGATCATGCAGATATATAAAATATGACATGGGGTAAAATTGATCAGCATGACAAGATCTACCTACCCTGAAATTTTGAAGGAAATCCCAAAACCCATTGAGTTATTGCCCTTTTTTTGTCAAATTTTCAAAATTTAACATTTTTCATCATTTATCTCCAAACCTATTTGAGATAGAAGTGAAATGTAAATTTGAAAAATGTTTGCCATGTTGAGATCTACATACCCTGAAATTTTAAAGGAAATCCCAAAACCCATTTAGGATTTATTGCCCTTTTTTTGTCAAATTTTCAAAATTTTAACATTTTTGCATTTATCTCCAAAACTATTTGAGATAGAAGTGAAATGTAAATTGAAAAATGTTTGCCATGTTGAGATCTACCTACCCTGAAATTTTGAAGGGAACCCAAAATTCTATTTAGGAGTTATTGGTTTGTGTAATTTGAGGTCGGGTTCTGTTACATTTATTTAAGGTTCACCCTTATTCCTTGTCGTTTGTGGACACATTGATTTTTGGTCAATTACTTTAGTTCTAGCGAACCATTCTTTATGAAATTTTGACACAATGTTCCTTGGCTCAAAACAAAGGGATATGTTTTGGGTATTAAAGTCCCTCCCATTTTGAAAAAAGGAACTAAAAAGGGCCAAATTTATTGTTTTCATTAGACACTGCTATGCCAGAATAAGTTTTTGCTATCACTTTTCGTATGTCGTTTGTCCATCGTAGATATCTTCCTAGACCAACTGAAACCAAACTTGGTCAAATACATTTTTAAAAATGTGTCAAGCAGGTTCACACCCCATCCAAGATGACTGCAAAAAGGAAACATAATATAACATAAAAAAAAATGTAACAATATCGAGTAAATGTACACCAGACAAAAATATCAATGAATACATTGAATAAAAACCAATACAGACACTGTCTGCCATTGCCCGACAAAAGGACCAAAAATAATACCAACATATAAACATCCACATGGAATTCATAAAAAAATCAGAAACCACTGAACGAAAGTTGCAATAGTCTTTAGGTGATCCCTTGAAGAATACTGCCCAGCATGTCAGCACTCCAACCAGGACTACCCCCATCAGGGAACATATTTTAACATTAAACCTTATGAAAAATAAATCTTCAACAAATTTTCCCTGAACAATTGAACCAATTGCAACACACTTGGTCAAATAGTTGATTAATTGTCCAATGAAAACCAGACTCCAGGTGAGCGATACAGTCTGTGGTGAGCCTCTTGTTTTTAATGCTGTCAATTAAACATTGAATATTCTGCATATTCTTATTAATTAAATTCCAACAGTTGTTTTGGCATCAAAAACAGAAAAATTCCCCTCCCTTCATGACGTCATAATAGAAAAGAAAAATTTATACTATGATATGATAGACGAAAGAAATTTATCCAATCAAATGACGTGTTAAATCCAATATTAAATTATAAATAAATATTTAACATACACATGTAAATTAATGGTCATAAGAGTTGAAATGTCACATAATTTGAATATTATGCATGTGAAAAATATGTTTGTTTTTATGTATTTTTCAGATCTCCCATTAAATAGACCAGTTGAAAGTAGTTACATTTCTGTCATCATACTTACCATTATAAGCATTTTGTGTATACTAGGTAAGTATTAAAGTATTAAGAGAACTTCAGAAGGTATTCAAAACTAGAAAACTACTGTCGGAATCGACATTGATTCCCACCCCCCCCCCCCCCCCCCCCCCCCCCCCTTAAGTAACTGGACACCTTAGGCCATGTAAAAAAAATCATTAGATTCTCAGGCCACTTTTCAAATTTTTTGATGAGGCAGGGAGGAGTCTTTTTTTTTTCCTTGTTTTTACTTTAAAAAAAATTTGTTGCTTCTCAGGCCATTTTTGAAATTTTTTATTGAGGCAGGGCGGCTCTGATTTTGCTGAGATTCCTCAATGACTGTCTGACGGAAGTTTAACAAACAATATATATTTAAATCACCACACCACGTGATAAAGCATGTTTATGAAAACGTTTCGCTGATCAAGATCGCGATCCTAAAAATTACGGGTAACGGAAACAGACGCGAAAAATTTCCGGGCGGGACGCGGAACTGCCGATTTTTAATTTTATTTTTTGTATGATAAAAAACGACGAATGCGGCGGGTTTAGGGGACACGCGACGGAGCCAGTGAAGCTAATAATTTTTTTTTTTTGGCCTTACCTATAGTCAAAAGTGTAAAACCTTATTCCCATCCAAAAATAGTATACAATCATTCTATAAAGATATTAAATCAATAAAACTAAATGAAAATTGAAAAAAACCTTAGTTCGCAAGCTTAAATTTACAATTTTTATACCCCCCAGCAAACAATTTTTTTTTTTGGGGGGGTATATAGGAATCAGCCTGTCTATCGTCTGTCCGAACAAACTTCCACATCTTTTGTCATATTTCAACTAAACTTGGTATAACTTAAGATAATGACAAGTAAACTTTACTGTATAAAGGATATTGTTGTCCATCAATTTTCCGTGGAGTTGTGCCCAGTTGAACTTAGAAATTGTGAAACAATTCATCATGGATTTTGTCATCGCGACTTTTCCAACATGCTTCATCTGAAGCTCATGAAACTTTGTATACTGCAAGATCCTAATATGTAGATTGTGCATGTGAAGGATATCATGGTCCATTTTTTGATTTTTGGAGTTTTCCATTGCAAAAATGAACTGACCACAGCTTGGGATATAGTTAGTGAGGTCCCCTCACAGTTCTAGTTGAAATTTGACCTGAGTGGGCCCCCGGTTTAAAAATCAATATTCTAAATCCTTATTGTGCAACTACATATAGTGTACTACAATACTATATATAAGCAAAATGCATAAATTGCAAATTGAAAGACAAGTTTAGGTCACCAGCTTAAATTGAAAATTTCAAATTTCGACACCTGGACTCCAATTTTAGAAAAAAATTATTCTAAAACTTTGTTGCACATCTCCATATGGTGTATGACAATACTGTGGAAATAAAATGCATAAATTGAAAAACAAAAGACGAGTTTACGTCACAAGCTTAAATTGATATCAAAATTCGACCCCTGTGGGCCCCAATTTTATAAAATCAAAATTCTAAACCTTATTGCTCATCTGCATATGGTGCGTGACAATACTGTATAGAAATAAAATGCATATATGGAAAAATGAAAGATAAGTTTAGAACACAACCTTGAATTCAAAATTTTTGAAGTTCCACACCTTTGTGCCCCTTGTGTAGAAAATCAAAATTCTAAAACCTTTATGCGCATCTAAAGGCAGTATGCAACCATTCTATATAGAAATGAAATTTGTAAACACAAAAGTGAAGGAGGAGTTGATGTCACAACAAAGTGTGACAGACAGACAGATGGACGGAGACAATCGCTTTATCCCAGAACTTTCTTTGAAAGTGTGGGGATAATTATAAAACATTAGCCGACTTTACCTCAAAAAACCATGTAAACATCTGAGGTTTATGTTTGATTAATAATAAGTCCAGGAGTTACTGTTTTATTTAAATCCCAAAGTACAGTCACATCTTATTGGCTTGAACATTATGGATTTCGTTGAACATTCTGAAAGCCAAGTCGTTGGTTCCAATATTTGTCCCCGCACTTTTGAAGAAAGTTCGGGGACATAGCGATTGTCTCAGTCCGTCCGTCCTTCCGTCAGACTTTCTTGTGACATCACATCCTCCTTCACTTTTGGTTTAGGAATTTAATTTCTATATAGAAACATTGTATACCACCTGTAGATGCGCAATAAGGTTTTAGAATTTTGATTTTCTAAACAAGGGGCCCACATGAGTTGAACTTAAAAATTTGGAATTCATGAATGTGGCATAATTTACCCCTGTCCGTCTACTTGTCTGTCTGTTTGTCCATCCTGATTAGGATACATTGTTTGTCCGGCTATCTCTTCCCAAAGTTTTGGAGATACAAGTTTAATATTTTGTAGGATGTTCATATACATAATGAAGGTGTGCATGGCCATAGGATTTTGATTTTTTGCAAATATTCGGAAAATGACAGGTAGTTGGACTTGGTCATTTTTTGGTATTATCTGTAGAAAGAAATCATGGTTTGTCTGGCTATCTCCTCTTACAGTTTTAGAGATACAACTTTAATATTTTGTAGGATGTTCATACATATAATAAAGGTGTGCCTGGCAACAGGATTTTGATTTCTTTTAAATATTCTGAAAATGACAGGTAGTTGGACTTAGTCATTTTTGCAAGCTGCTTAAAGAGATCATGATTTGTCAGGCTATCTCCTCCTACAGTTTTGGAGATACCGCTTTAATATTTTATAGGATGTTCTTACACATAATGGAGTTGTGTCTTACAGACAGCGTAACAGTTTCAAGTTGTATGCCAACATCACTGTTTGTCAAATCTAAAAAATGTGGAGCTATACTCATACATATGGCAGGGCAGAAAAAGAAGGGGGGGGGCATTGTCCATATTTATTTTTTTTTTAAATCTGCTCATTATTACAAAAAATCAAATTTATACTGCCATAGCTCCATATCTTAGAAATTGCGTTGTCAATAATACTTAAACAAAACAATTTTGGTCTTTTAAAGTACATCCCAGGTCTGTGTACCATATACCGGTATTTGCTCCATTATAAACTTCATTTTTAGCTCACCTGTCCTAAAAGGACGTGAGCTTTTGCCATCAGTTGGGGTCTGTCGTCTGTTGTAAACTTTTTCAAAGATCTTCTCTGAAACCACAACCATACTTAGTCTGAATGATCCTTAGGGAATCTAGAATAAATTTGTGTTTTATTTTCTCGTCCGTCAAGAAACATGGCCACCATGGCTAAAAGTAGAACATAGGGGGTAAACTTCAGTTTTTGGCTTATATCTCAAAAACTAAAGCATTTAGAGAAAAACTGACATGGGGTAAAAATGTTCATCAGGTCAAGATGCTATGAAATTTTCAGATGAATCAGTCACCCCTTTGTTGGGTTATTGCCCTTGAATTGTTAATTTTAAGGAAATTTTACGGTTTTAGGTTGTTATCTTAAATATTGTTATAGATAAAGACAAACTGTTAACAGCATAAATGTTCAGCAAAGTAAGATCTACAAATAAGTCAACATGACCAAAATTGTTAATTGAACCCTTATAGGAGTTTTTGCCCTTTAAAGATTATTTACTATGTAAACAGAAAATAATTGTCTGACATATTGTCACAGATGTTTAGAACATAACTTGAAATGAATTAAATGGTAGCTGTACAAGTAAAATGGAGTGTCAAGATTATTGAAAAAGTCCATAGCAGCGGATGAAAAAGTCCCTAGCAACTGATGAAAAAGTCCTTAGCAACCATATATATTTAGATTCAGAACCCTATAATATAGTTGTACAAGTCAATATGGAGGCTCAAGGGTCAGTGTCATTGAAAAAATTCTTAGCAACCGATGGAAAAGTCCCTAGCAAACAGATATAATAGGGTTCAGGACCTTACAATTTACCTGTTCAAGTCAAAATGGAATGTCAAGAGTCAATGCCATTGAAAAATCCCTAGCAACCATATCTATTTGATTTCAGAATTCTATATTTTAGCTGTACAGGTCAATATTAAGGAGAAAATTGTGACAGTATACATTAAATAGCAAAACTAATCATTGATGCAAGATCTACTGTTACACAAAATATAACAGGTGAGCGATTCAGGCTCTTGGGAGCCTCTTGTTCACTTTCATAACTGGATATTTCTTTCTTATTTAGGTAGATATTACAAAACCTATATTGTTTTTGGAAGGATTTTAAATCGTTCCTATGTCATTGGTCTCCAAAACTGGAAGTGTGGCCTCTTCGATGCCATTAGACATTAGTACATAAAATGTAGTTCTAATGATGACAGCATTTTTTAAATTACAAGTACTTTCTGATAATATCTGAACTAATATTTTGAACTAAACATAATCTTTTTTATTTACCGAAATTTCGAAGAAAATAAAATGAATTCCAAGACATTATTTCGAAGACATATCAGAACGAATCTACGACTTCCCATTACATTTCCACTGAAGGCATATATACAGATATAGAACTTGCTTCAAATTATGATTTTAGAGTCAGAATCGTGATACTGCAAATGAGTTTCTGGAAAAGGCTAATATTGCTGTACTTGCATCATTGGCCATGCCAACAGCATATTAGTTTTATTAACCGGATTTTCCTCTGGAAAAATCCGGTTATTGAATTGGTGAATATGGGCGGGCGGGCAGCTGCCAATCGTGTCTGGCCTATAACTTTCTTGTCTTAAGACCTAGACCTTAGATCTATGGTATGTGGATATGTCACCTCAAGACGATGTGTCATGTTTCAAAAATGTTGACCTTGACCCTTGACCTTAGGGTGAATAAATAGGTCATTTTAGATCATCTTCTTGTCCGGCCTGTAACTTTTTTGTCTAAGGACCTAGGCCTTGGATTTTTGGTGTGTAGGTAGGTTATCTCAAGATGATGTGTCACGTACCAAGAATATTGACCTTGACTGTTGACCTCAAGGTCAATAAATAGGTCATTTTTGTAACTTTTTTTCTCTAAAGACCTAGGCCTTGGATCTTTTGTTTGTAGGTAGGTTACCTCGACACAGTGTTTCACATTTTAAGGATATTGACCTTGACCCTTGACCTCAAGGTCAATAAATTGGTCATTTTTGTAACTTTTTTGCCTTATAACAGCTAGGCCTTGGATATTTCTTGGTTTCCTCAAGATGATGTGTCGCATAATAAGGATGTTGACCTTGAACTTTGACCTCAAGGTCAATAAATTGCTAATTATGTCCAGCCTGTAATTTTTTTGTCTTAAATCCTAGATCTTAGATCTTTGATGTGTGGGTAGTGTACCTCAAGATGATGTGTCATGTACTAAAGATAATGACATCTGACCTTGATCCTTGACTTCTTTGTTGGAAAAAAGTTGCTCAGTAAAAATGAAATAGAAGGAAAACCATGGTTTGCCTGCGGAACGCAAGGTCGACACATAGGGATCATTTTCTGTCGTCTTGCATCTTCTTGCATCGTCACATTTTCTTCTATCCTCAACTACTCATAAACTGCTGAAAGGAATTTGATGAAACTTTCTCTGTGCATTAACCTTAATGCACAGGTGTGCATATATATTTCATTTTTAGAAAATTTTTAATTTTGTTATGTAAAAACTGACATTTTTGCAAAAAAAGGGGGGGTCAAAACTTATATCCTCAACTACTCCATAACCCCTCAAAGGAATTTGATGAAACTTTCTCTGTGCATTAACCTTAATGCACAGGTAAGCATATATATTTCATTTTTAGAATGCAAACAACAGTTTCGTATAAAATTCCAGTGGTTTGCCCCTAAATATATTATGTCATGGGTATGGAATTCCCTCAATTTATATGTTCTAGATATTGATTTCTGATTGTTTTTTGGTTTAATTTTTTAAATTAGAGTATTGGCTTTAATTTAAGTTTTGAAAAAATGCATGAAATGTAAAAAAGTAATTTTTTTCAGAAAAGTTTTATTAATGGGAGACTACTCTGAAAACATCCAAAAATAGGGTAGGTGAAAACACAACATTTTTATACCACTTCATGTAGCGATTTTAAAAGGCGGCAAATGTACCCTGAAACTACATGCGCTGAAACCAGTTAAATGTGTACTTTGGAAAACACATACACTCAGTTCTCTAAATTACGCAGGAATCCTTGCTAGGATGCTCTGAGGTTGGTCTGTTTTTGAAATATTTGAAGGGCGGAGGCCTATTTTGTGTCAGTTATCTTTCTGTAAAGGTAAGAATTTGGAAAGGATTTCCTTAACAAAAATTACATACAGTGAAAGCTTGAAGAAATATGTTTTATTTGATATATGATTGTCTATGGGTATATGATACAGCCAATTGTCCAGCTATCAATCTTTTGAGTATGTTCCTTCAAATCATGACATCATGAAAAGTACTAAGAAAAACTGTTGTGTGCACTCTTAGAAAATTTTAAAAAATTTTTTGGTAAAAATTGACATTTTTGCAAAAAAAAGAGGGGAGGTCAAAATTCTATCCTCAACTACTGCATAACTGCTCAAAGGAATTTGATGAAACTTTCTCTGTGCATTAACTTTAATGCAAAGGTGTGCATATATATTTCATTTTTAGAAAATTTTAATATCTTTTGTAAAAATTGACATCCACAGCCGACACGTGTCTTCCTTGGAAGACTCACATTTTTTTGAGTATAGGTAATTGGCCCAACTACTTGCAAGGGGTGCATGGATCACTGTCGATTCCTACTGGGCCAAATGGAACCAAACATGGCCACAAGCATCATTAGTGTATCTAGTTTAAAAAATTTGTCTGATGTCCCCGTCTGCCAACCAACATGGCCAACATGGCTAAAAATAGAACATAGGGGGTAAACTGCAGTTTTTGTCTTGTATCTCAAAAACTAAAGTATTTAGAGCAAAACTGACGTATGGTTAAAAATGTTCATCAGGTCAAGATCTACCTAAGTTTTTGCCCTTTAAAGACAGCATCCGGTGTAAACTTTCCTTTAAAGATCTTCTCCTCTGAAACCACTGGGCCAATTTGGACCACACTTTGGTGGAATGGTCCTTGGGTGGACCCCTTACCAAATTATATCCAGCATCCCTGACTTCCAGCCGATACACGGCTGCTGTTACTAAAAATAAAAAAAAGGGGGATGAATTTCAAAAATCTTCTCTGAAACTACAAGGTCAATTTTGGCAGTATTGGTCCTTAGGGGGTTCTCTTTTAGGATTATGTCAAATGACCCGGACTATTAACCAACCACTACAGCCGAACGTAGTTTAACATAAGGCCCTATGGGAAAATTCATTGGAAAATCTTGTTGTCTGAAACCACTGGACCAATTGGAACCAGACTCTGCAGCAAAGGTCCTTAGATGGTCCTCTTTCAGAACGATGTTCCATGACCCAGACTGTCAACCAAGATGGCCGCCACAACAGAACTTAGTTTAACATGGTAAAATTCATTGAAAAATCTTCATGTCTAAAACCACTTGAACAATTGGAACCAGACTTGGCAGCAATGGTCCTTAGGAGGTCCTCTTTCAGAAATATATCCGATTTTGTGGACTTTGTAGCAAGATAGCTGCCACAGCTGAACTTATTTTAAAATAGGACCCTAAGGCCACTCCAAATTAATTCCTAGTTCTTCGGACAACTATATGAAAAAAAAGGTAGCGAGCGAGCGAAATTTTTTTTTTTTTTTTTTTTTTCAAAAATCAGTTTTTTGGAAGCGAAGCTTTTTTCACCAAGCGAGCGATTTTTTTCTTCAAATTTATAAAAAATTAAATTTCACCAAAGATGAAAAATTGAGCGAGCGATAATAATTTTTGTGCATTTGTGTCATCAGGTCATAATAAAAGTTCATGCAGTAATTTCCTCTACTTTATAAAATGCTACTAGAAATCAGGCTTTACTGTATTGACTCAATATTTTTTCAACTGACAGGAGATGCTTACTTCATTTTGGCACTTGTATATGCTTGTATTTATATAAACATTTGTAGTATGATGTAATGGTATTCCCCTTGCATGCAGTTAGTTTGCAGATTTACCAGAAGCACTATTGCTATATATGGCATAAAACAAAGATTTTACAAGTAAATATTTTTTATTTTAATTAAAATAAATAAAACAAATGTAAAAAAAGTAACAGATTGTTTCCTCCTTGGAATATTAGCACCAAAACCCTCTACTCCTCTTAGTGGGGGTATAATAATAAAACAACATGAGATAAACCTCTATAAACTATCACAGATACTCTTGTATCATAAAAATACAAAAAAAATGCATAAAACATTTGTTTGTAAACAATACACATGTATATATCAATAATAAATATCAAAAGATGTACACCTGGATGAGACTGAATACCTGTTAATGTCATTAATACTTTGGGTTTTTTTTGGTAAACTAGGCATAACATTGAAAAATATTCATGACTTTCAGTATACTTTTTTCAATGCTTTTCTTTTTAAATTTTATATAGAATTATTTAATATTAACTGTATTTTTTCAAAATGTCATGATTTTGGGGTTTCTGTTTCAAAATTTGGAATAACTGTAAGAAAGTTGAATCGGCGTCACTTATATCTAAAGCTGTGTTATTGATAAGAGTTGACTGTCTTGAAACAACAGACACCACAAATATTTTGCCCATTTTCTTCTAAGTCATTCTGTATCGATAATTTACATGATTTAACGATTGAATACGCTATTACGGCCTTTGTGTATCAAACGCACAAGTGACAAAAAATTTTTTTCTCTAAATTTGGGTTCGGACGCGGGCGGTTCCGGATTTGACGCGGCGGAAAAAAAAATTATTTTTTTCTTCCCGTTGCCGAAATACACGCGGCGAATCCGACGAACTAGATATTGATTTGGAGTGGCCTAAGGGAAAATTCATTGTAAAATCTTCTTGTCTGGAACCACTTGACCAATTGGAACCAGACTTAGCAGCAATGGTCATTAGGAGGTTCTCTTTCAGAAACTTGTCCAATTTCATGGACTGTGAACCAAGATGGCCGCCGGAGCCGAACTTAGTTTAACATTGTACCATGTGGGAAATTCACTGAAAAATCTTTTCCTCTGAAACTACTGAGCCAATTGGAACTAAAGTTGGCAACATTGTTCCTTAGATGGTCCTCTTTCAGAATTATGTCCAATCACCTGGATTGTCAACCAAGATGGCCACCACAGCCGAACTTAGTTTCATATAGGACCTTATGGGAAAATTCACTTAAAAATCTTAGGAGTAATGGTTCTTAGATGGTTCTCTTTTAGAAATGTCCATTGACCTGGACTGTCAACCAAGATGGCCGCCACAGCCGAACTTAGTTTAACATAGAACCCTATAGAAAAACCAGCCAAATTGACTTTTTTAGTCCTGCTCAAGGTGAAATGTTAAATCCATGTGAGTGATACAGGCTCTTGAGAGTCTCTACTTCTCCCTTCTTTATAGTTTTGTCCCTATTGTATCGACTGATTGTTGCGATGGTTATAAAGAGCAAATATAGTGTGACCAATTGCGTTATGCTGGATGAACTAGAAAAACAAGAAGGAACAATATAGCAACAAACACTAGTAAGAAATCTCATGACTTGGAATACGCACATTAAATGTCCAAAATGAGGTAGTATATAGACAATAACAGCGCATAGATTTGACATAATATCGATATAAGGATGAGGCTTAGGATCGGGGAAATGTGAGGGCTTAGTCATTGCATGGTTATTGTCTTTATATTGCAATCTTTGGTGACATTAGTGGACAGTAATACCAATTTCGAAATTATTTAAAAGTTTTTTTACATTCAAAAGGCCCCAATTGATTTGGCAGGAGAACTCACCTTTTCAAAAATAAATGAGCATATACCTGACAGTCGCATAAGATTATTTAAAATAAAGGAAATTTTGGCTGCAAATATTTTGTTCAACCATATAAAATAAATTACAAGAGAATAAGTATTGAAATTTTGTTCTAAAGATGTAAGGCAGTAGTTTGTTCATTTCAGTCTACCATCAATTAGGTCAAGTAGGTGTGGCCTAAATGTATATCACTTGTAAATTATAACTGTCAATGCATTTTGACTATTCAAATGGAATGTTTGCAGTATAAAATTGGTTCAATGTATAATGTATGTTGTAATTTCAGTTAGATGGTTTATTGATATAACTACTTGAAAACTAAAAACGGACCTTAAAAAATCCTGGAAAAGTCCTTGAATTGTAAGTCAAGAAAAGATTGGCAACCCAGTTTTATACAAATTCAGTGCTGATTCTAAAGGAGAATTTTATGGATCTACAGATTGAACTGCTGATGCCCTCAGTTCCAAGAAACTGAGTGTCTAATTTTACTTAATGTGCTTAGAAAAGAATTAGGTTTGCATTTAAAAAAACACAAGATTGTGGTAAGGTTAAACTAACTTTAGATATATAAAGTTTTTTTTAATTCCTTGTAATTTCATTTCTTCTTTGACTATTATATATTCAGTGGGCTGAAAAGGTATTTCAATAAGATAATGTACTTGTCTTTTTATAGGAATAATATATACAAATGGGCATAAACTGATATTAGAGAGATGTCTGAAAGATAATCAAGGTATGATTAAGAATTAAAGCATTGGTTAAAAAAGTCTTTTTAGCTCAGCTCAGTTGGAACCAAACTTGGCAGCAATGGTCCTTAGGTGGTCCTCTTTCAGAATTATATCCGATGACCTGGCCAATTATTCAAGATGGCCGCCAGAGCCAAACATAGTTTAACATGTGACCCTATGGGAACATTACTTAAAGATCTTCTTATCTGAAACCACTTGGCCCATTGGAACAAAATTTAGCAGCAATGGTCCTTAGGTGGTCCTCTTTTAGAATTGTATCCGATGACCCACCCGTCATCCAAGATGGCCGGCAGAGGCGAACATAGTTTAACATATGGGGAATTTAATTAAAGATCTTGTCTGAAACCACTAAGCCAATTGAAACAAAACTTGGCAGTAATGGTCCTTAGGTGGTCCTCTTTCAGAATTATATCTGATGACCATGTCCACTATCCAAGATGGCCGCCAAAGACAAACATAGTTTAACATAGGACCCTATGCGGAATTTAATTAAAGATCTTCTTGTATGAAACCACTTGGCCAATTGGAACAAAACCTAGCAGGAATGATCCTTAGGTGGTTCTCTTTCAGAATTATAGTCGTTGACCCCCACCCATCATCCAAGATGGCCACCAGAGCCAAACATAGTTTAACATGGGACCCTATGGGAAAATTACTTAAAGATCTTCTTGTCTGAAACCACTTGGCCAATTGAAACAAAACCTAGCAGGAATGATCCTTAGGTGGTCCTCTTTCAGAATTATAGTCGATGACCCCCACCGATCATCCAAGATGGCCACCAGAGCCAAACATAGTTTAATATAGGACCTTATGGGAAATTTTCTTAAAAGGTCTTCTTATCTGAAACCACTTGGCCAATTGGAACAAAACTTAGCAGCAATGGTCCTATTGTGGTCCTCTTTCAGAATTGCATCCGATGACCCTGCCTACCTACCATCCAAAATGGCCGCCAGAGCTGTCCTTAGTTGGTCCTCTTTCAGAATTATATCCTATGACCCAACTCATCATCCAAGATGGCTGCCAAAGCCAAACAGTGTTTAACCTAAATATATATCACTTGTAAATTATATAACTCAATGCATTTTGACTGTTCAAATGGAATGTTTGCAGTATAAAATTGGTTCAATGTATAATGTATGTTGTAATTTCAGTGAGATGGTTTATTGATATAACTACTTGAAAACTAAAAACGGACCTTGAAAATCCTGGAAAAGTCCTTGAATTGTAAGTCAAGAAAAGATTGGCAACCCAGTTTTATACAAATTCAGTGCTGATTCTAAAGGAGAATTTTATGGATCTACAGATTGAACTGCTGATGCCCTCAGTTCCAAGAAACTGAGTGTCTAATTTTACTTAATGTGCTTAGAAAAGAATTAGGTTTGCATTTTAAAAAACACAAGATTGTGGTAAGGTTAAACAAACTTTAGATATATAAAGTTTTTTTTAATTCCTTGTAATTTCATTTCTTCTTTGACTATTATATATTCAGTGGGCTGAAAAGGTATTTCAATAAGATAATGTACTTGTCTTTTTATAGGAATGATATATACAAATGGGCATGAACTGATATTAGAGAGATGTCTGAAAGATGATCAAGGTATGATAAAGAATTAAAGCTTTGGTTAAAAAAGTCTTTTTAGCTCAGCTCAGTTGGAACAAAACTTGGCAGCAATGGTCCTTAGGTGGTCCTCTTTCAGAATTATATCCGATGACCTGGCCAATCATTCAAGATGGCCGCCAGAGCCAAACATATTTTAACATGGGACCCTATGGTAACATTACTTAAAGATCTTCTTGTCTGAAACCACTTGGCCCATTGGAACAAAATTAAGCAGTAATTGCCCTTAGGTGGTCCTCTTTCAGAATTGTATCTGATGACCATGTCCACTATCCAAGATGGCCGCCAAAGCCGAACATAGTTAAACATAGGACCCTATGGGGAACTTAAGATCTTCTTGTATGAAACCAATTGGCCAGTTGGAACAAAACCTAGCAGCAATGGTCCTTAGGTGGTCCTCTTTCAGAATTGTAGCCGATGACCCCACCCATCATCCAAGATGGCCACCAGAACCAAGTATAGTTTAACATAAGACCTTATGGAAAATTTTCTTAAAAGATCTTCTTATCTGAAACCACTTGGCCAATTGGAACAAAACTTAGCAGCAATGGTCCTTTTGTGGTCCTCTTTCAGAATTGTATCCGATGACCCCGCCTACCATCCAAAATAGCCGCCAGAGCTGTACTTAGTTGGTACTCTTTCAGAATTATATCCTATGACCCAACTCGTCATCCAAGATGGCTGCCAAAGCCAAACAGTGTTTAACATAGGAAAAATCACTGAAAGATCTTCTTGTTTGAAACCAGTGAGCCAATTGGCTTGACAGCAGTGTTCCAGGCTGCCAGTCAAGATAGACATAGGCCAGGTGAGCCTCTGCAATACAGGCTCCTGGGAGCCTCTAGCTCCATATTTTTAGCTCACCTGACTAAAAAGGACGTGAGCTTTTGCCATCACTTGGCGTACATCGTAAACTTTTTCAAAGATCTTTTCCTCTGAAACCACTGAACCAATTTCACCCATATTAAGCCTGAATGATCCTTAGATATCTGGAAAAAAACTTTTATTTTCTTGTCCGTCAAAAAACATGGCCACAATGGCTAAAAATAGAATATAAGGGTAAACTGCAGTTTTTGGCTTGTATCTCAAAAACTAAAGTATTTAGAGCAAAACTGACATATGGTTAAAAATGTTCATCAGGTCAAGATCTACCTGCTATGAAATTTTCAGACAAATCTGTCAACCCTTTGTTGTTAATTTTTAAGGAAATTTTGCAGTTTTAGGTTATTAACTTGAATATTATTATAGATAAAGACAAAACAGCAACAATGTTCAGCAAAGTAATGTCTACAAATAAATAAACCTGACCAAAATAGTCAGTTGACCCCTATCTCCATTTTTGCCATTGAAAGATTATTTTCTTGAAAACAGTAATATCAGTAAAATGAATGGTCTGACATATTGTCACAGATGTTTAGAGCATGAATAAATTAAGTGGTAGCCATACAAGTAAAATGGAGGGTCAAGGTCATTGATAAAGTCTATAGCAACCCATGAAAAAGCCCCTAGCAACCATATATTTTTGGGTTAAGGACCCTATAATTTACCTGGGGGCCTCGGTGGCCGAGTGGTCTAGGTAGTTCGTCATGACTACTACTGATCACTAGCCTGTCAATGCTGGGGTTGTGAGTTCGAATCTCACCTGTGGCGGGGTGTGTTCGACTCCGATCTTAATTGCAAGGATTGCCAATTTTCCTACCGAAGGTCGGTGGTTCTCTCCGGGTACTCCGGCTTCCTCCACCAATAAAAACTGGCCGCCGCGAAATGGCCAAATGTGCTGAAAACGGCGTTAAACCCCAACTAAACAAACAAACAATATAATTTACCTATACAAGTCAAAAAGAACGAGTCAATGCCATTGAAAAAGTCCATAGCAACCAATGAAAAAGTTCCTAGCAACCATTTTTATTTGGTTCAGGATTCTATGTTTTAGCTGTAAAAGTTGATATTGAGGCGAAAAATGTGAGCGATTCAGGCTATTGGGAGCCGCTTGTTAGTGATTTGGTTTCCTGAAACTAACCTACCGTAATTACCTTAATTATTTGACAGCCTAATTATTCGACACTTTTGAAACTTCAAGGAAAATTGAATTTTTTTGATATCTCATAGTTTTCGACAGTTTCAAAATTGTTAAAGTTACAATTGTTGTTATCAGGTGGTGAAAGTCGGTAATTTTAACTTCTTAGGTAAGTTAATTACTTTCATTCCTTATTCAAATGTTTATTATGTCTTTCTACAACATTTAAACCATTTATCTTAAAAAATTTGATTGAAATGGAATGGAATTGCGTATTTGCGTTTCTCAGAGAAATAAATTTCAAATGAAATGAATAATATTTTGACAAAACAAATTCTTTTATCACTGTTTATTAGACATTTAAAACATGGCAGGTCGTTTGAAGTTTGCTACTGATTTCGTCTTCGACATTAAAACAACTATTAATTTGAAGGTACAAAACGATCAATTCATGAAAGCAAAATGAATTAACAATACAGCAAGTATTACCCATTATTTTGATTGCTTATTCTTAAAGTACATTTATCACTGTTTATTAGACATTTAAAAGTTATAGTTATAATATATTCTAAAAAGACGACAAGACAACAAACGTTGAAGATGTGTTGTAAAAATCATTTGTGAGATGTTCTGAATCCAGGTTGTAAAAATCATTTGTGAGATGTTCTGAATCCAGGTTGTAAAAATCATTTGTGAGATGTTCTGAATCCAGGTTGTAAAAATCATTTGTGAAATGCTCCGAATCCACATCATGTGTTGCATATTAAATTGAATTTGATTTTATAGTAATTTTAATATCATTTGGCTCAGGTAGCTGGCAATTGATGGATATCTAGTACTAAGTCATGATTATAAACACAGGGAAATTGTGGTTAACAGACACTTGCAGGATTTGTGTCTTTTGTATGCAGTTGATACTAGTGATCTTTAATAATATCTATAATTTTATATATAAATCAAAATAAACATTTTAGTGCTTAAGGGACTCTAATACAAACTAGAATTTTATATAATTATCCCATGTAAATAAGCCCCTTTTAAATCACAAACTGATGTGCTCCTAATATAAAACAGGAGGAAAATACGGAGAAGAAGAAGTCAACAACATGGCAGGTCGTTTGAAGTTTGCTACTGATTTCGTCTTCGACATTAAAACAACTATTAATTTGAAGGTACAAAACGATAAATTCATGAAAGCAAAATGAATTTAACAATACAGCAAGTATGACCCATTATTTTGATTGCTTATTCTTAAAGTACATTGTAAAAGTCGATTTTGTGGAGTCAAAATATGACAACGATGTGGACGGAAAGACAAAAGCTAGAATTTTTCGCTATTTTCCAATTTTCGTAAAAAATAGGTGTATTTTATTTAGTGTCCATTGCCAAAAAAAAAGAATTTTGTGTTTCCGGTTACCCAATCGTTTTTTTCTGGAGGCAATAAAAAATTATGACTATGTCAACATCCAATATTGTTAATTTGTACATTTTGCCGAAAAGAAGATATTTTTTCAGCTTTAAGACAGTTTTTTTCAGCTTTAAGACAGTAACACCCTAAGTGACGTTCGCACCACGACAATTTGTGGCATTTCTTGGGTTGAAAACATTTCCGAATTCAAATAATTATTATCCTGTATACAGGTAGTTAATACTCTAGCAGTCATATAATTTTTATTATTTTTCTTTAAGAACATGTTTTTATCGTCATAATTTGGCCTAATTAAGGTTCAAAGCTCAGGTATCAAACAAACTGCTCAGTTTGGTGTTACACAGAAAATACAGAGTTGCACCCCTTTGATAAATATTTTGTTTTCAATTCAATTTTTTTGTTAACAAATAAAATATTAAATTCATATTTAATAGTTGAATAACATTTAAAAATAAATATCAAGAAGTGTAAAACCTTTGTAAAATTTTATGTTGGGCTTTATTTACAATACGATGTTGAAATTATAAACCTCTAAGGAAAGCTGTGATGGATATAACATTAGCTTTCTTTATGCATTACAACCATTGGATACTTACTACCAAACAGTGACTGTAGAATGAAGGAATGGTACATATTAAATATAACATTTTAACTTTCACCACCAATTACCATAAAAGTAATCAAAAGAGTATTCAGAAATCTGTGCCTTGCAGGCAGGTAAAAAACAATCTGTAGGATTTCTGTCATTTAAATAGAAGAAAATCATAACAAAAATACAAGGTTTAATTCATTTATTTGTACTAAATGAAATGTTCTGACATTTTCTAGAAACAAGAGGCTCCCAGGAGCCTGAATCGCTCACCTGGTCCTTAAGCTTTAAGGGAGTCTTTCATGAGCTATTACCCCTATAATGGATCATCTGACAACTTCGACCCAATTCAGATTTTGTAGAGCTCAATGAGCTGATTGTTTAAGCAAACAACAGCTTTTCTCTATCGACAATAGTTTTCATTCTATAGGGCAAAAACAAGAGAAAATGCTATTTTTGACATTTAAAGGGTCATCTATAAGGCATCAACAGTTATTTTGACATTTAAGGGACAAAACTTTAACTCCTAAAGGGCTCATTTAAACATTTTGCAAACTAAGGGAAATGCTGTGAAAATGGTCAATTTTGATGTTCTAAGGGGAATAACTCCTAAAAGGAATGATCATACAACTTAATAAGTACAAATTTTTAAAAAAAATCAAGAAAAAGGGCAATAACTCCTACATGGGTGGTTACATCTTCTTCAAAATTTCAAAGCAGGTAGATCTTGAGGTGTTGAACACTTTAGCTTCCCATCAGAATTTTGATATCTGTCACCATTTTTGAGTTATTTGCAAAAAACTGCAATTTACCCCTATGTTCTATTTTTAGCCATGGCAGCCATGTTTTTTTACAAATCAAAAATCCAAACGATAGTTTAGTAGCACTCATGCCAAGGAACAACTACACTAAGTTTGGTTGCAATTAAACTTATGGTGTAAGAGGAGTTAACGATTTTATTACAATGAATAAAGACTGCAAAAATGGTCAATTTTGACGATCTAAGGGGAATAACTCCTAAAAGGAACGAACCTACAACTTCGATCCTGTTACAAATTTTGTAGATCTTTGTGTGCCTAACAATATGAAATTTTGGTCCAGGTGAGCTAAATACATGGCATATATGGAAATCTCTGAAATAAAACCAGACACATGATAATGATATACAATACACAATGAGTGTAGTCTGAATTTATGATGCCCACATAAACATCAATATTACCCTTAAGAATGGTTATCACGATGATGTGCGATTAAAAATGGATATCTTGCTAAGTGCCCTTTACCAGCACCCTTCCATTTTCCTGTTCAAGCTGGAGTACTATAGTAGGGAATATCCGCCATAATTATACATTTCTTCATTTGTAAAAAACAAATATACGTCTTGTATACAAACCTAGAAATTCCATTTTACAAATTAAGAAATTTATAATTTCATAGTTACGATTTAGAATGAAGAAATTTAATTGAACAAATAAATAAATATCATTTCACAAATTAAGAAATGTAGAATTTCATGTAACAAACAAAGAAAATACGTAAACAAATTAAGAAATTGCATTTACACATTGAGAAGTTGCATTTCACAAATTCATGTAACGGATGGAAAAAATGCATGTTACAAATTAAGAAATTTATAATTTCATAGTTACGATTTAGAATGAAGAATTAATTTACACATTAAGAAGTTGCATTTCACATATCAAGAAATGTAGAAATTCATGTAACGGATGGAAAAAATGCATGTTACAAATTAATAAATTACATTTTACCATTATACAAATGAACAAATGTATAATTATGGCAGATATCCCCTTCCATAGAGTACTAGTAGGTCTGAGATCACATTTAATTCATAGTGCATTTTCATATTAAAATAAAATTGAATTAAAAAATTGCACCTGTGCAATGTTGAAAATCTTTCTCATGTAGAAAGTATACTTATTTCCTGTCATAATATCAAAATTTTTAAAAAAATTCATCAGTGCTAACTCAAAATATTGGCAAAAATATCTCCTAGGGTAGCAGAATTCTTGAAGACAGCAGATGACACCCTAAATATTGACCCTTTTCCATTTGACCAAATCACCACTTTTAATTATGACAGTTCCTTCAAACTTTTTAAAACATCAACTTTGAACATTCTACTATAAATTTAGAACAAAAACCATTTAAAAATGCTTTAATAAGGGGTAGAAAATAAAAATGGAAGAAATACAGTAAATTTATACAAGGGATTATATTTGTGGACAACGAAAAGTTCTTGTATTATAATTTCAGCATTTTGATAAAATTTTCACCCTAAGTAGTATTTTTTTTTTTTATTCTTATTAAGATCATCTGTTGTGGGGTTGTAAAAGACTTGTAGAGTCTGGTCAGATAATATCAGATATATAGAAGTATGAAAACATTTTCTTGATTGATTTATGTTATTAAAATTATTTCTCCATTTTATTTAAGATATATCATCATTGTTTATTGTTTATTGTTCATTGTTGTTTGCATTTGCATCCAATATTGTCTGTTGTGGTTAGGTTTATATTTTTATCTTCTTCTCTGAAACAACTGGGCCAGTTTGATCAAGCTTTAGCAAAATTTTCGGAATCCTGAGAACATGTCATGATCTTTTTGACAACTGTATTTCATTATGTCAGATAAATTTAATAAGATTTCAAATGACCACTTTCCAAAGTGCTTTAAGCAGTTTGATTTAATTTGTGTTTCATCATGTTAGCCTTTCATAAGATCTCGTTTTGAATGATATTTTGACAATGATTTAGCCTAGTGTGTGTATAAAATGTTTTCCTTCCAAAATAAGTAAAGTAGCAATAATTCAGAAACCTATAGTAATACATTTGTATATCAATGATATCTCACCACTACAGTCCTCTTTTATAGTACAACACAGTTCCGCAACACTTGGGTCGCTATGACCTACATTTTATGCTTGAGCGACTCTGGTTAAGTTTTGCATTTAGGTTCATTTCTTTGGAACTAAACATGGATGTGCCTTGGATAGTACTGAGTATTCATACACGATGAACTACATTTTAGGTGGGGCATCCTTGTCTTACAGACACATTTTGTAGTTTTTATATATTTTACAGAGGTTTATGAAGATGTTATACAGAAATGGATTGAAGAAGATGAAATTATTGTTCAGACACGTCTTATCAAATCAGTTAGAAATATAATGCAGGATAAAGATTTTCTCACCGTCACAGGGCCAGCTGGATGTGGAAAATCTGTATTTATACGACACCTTGCACTGCAGCTGAAGAGAAACAAAGGATATACAATAATACCTGCAAAACAACCTTCAGATATTTTCAAAAGACGTGAAAGTGGTAGAAACTATGTTTTTGTTTTCGATGATGTCTGTGGCACACTTTTCATGGATCCTGTAAGTGTAAATAAATGGTATATGAAATCATCTGCCATTGAAAAGGAATTGGAACAAAATAACTTCAAATTTCTTTTTGCATGCAGAAACATGATATTCAATGAAAAACTATTACAGAAAGTCAACATTTTGTATAGTAATCATCTTGAATTACTATCCAAAAAATTTGCTTTGACACCTGCAGAACGAAATCATGTTTTCAGTGTATACATGTCTGACTCCAAACTTTTTCATCAAATTCAAACTCAAGACTTAAGAGCCAGTGAATGTTTTCCCTTGCTTTGCAAGTTCGGTTCAAAAGTTGAAGTAAGGGATATAAACAAGTTATTTCTTTCTCCAATAAATGTAATGAAAGAAATACTGTTTTTGCTAGCAGAAGATCAGATTGTAGAGCATCTGTTTGTACTTTTTGTAATGTGTAATAATTCTGTATCCTATAATAGTCTGAATGATAAAAAAAATACTTCTTTTTTAGGGATAGAAACGAGTGCAATAACTAACCAGTTAAGAAAACTTTGTAATTCTATTGTTGTTGAGTATAACCAAAAATTTTCTATAATGCATGATTTGATATATGATGTTTTGGTGTCCTGCATTGAAGATAAGTACTTGGATGTATTATTCAATAATGCAGAAGCTGATGTTATTAGAGAAAGGTTTTTCTTGCTTTCATCAACAAAAACTGATTTAATAGGATGTATTAAAGTTCCCATGGAAAATAAAGAAATGTATTTTAATCGTCTCTGTAGAGACATTACGGATGGACATATTCAAAAGGTTTTTGCAAATAGAAATTTGAAATTTTTGTTTTTTCGACAAGAATTGTGTAGGCATTTCATAGACGAGGAAAAGGTATATTCATATATTTGTTCCAAACAAGAGAATTATGAATTATTGGACATGGCACGGTATGGATATACTGATATGGTTAAATTCTTAATTGAGACTGGCGCTAATGTGAACGTTAAGGATGAGATTGGGAGGACACCCTTATACCTTGCATCAGAATGTGGTAGCAAAGATTCTGTTAAATTGTTGCTTGACAATAAATCCAGTGCAAACATTTCAAGAGAAGATATTGGACATAAAGGGGAGTTGCCATTGCATATAGCATGTCAAAATAACCATGAAGAGATAGTGAAAATATTGCTATACTTTACCAGCGATATAAATTATCCAGATGAGTTTTTAAGAACGTCAATACATTTAGCTGTTAGGTACAATAATGAAAGTATAGTTTTGTCCTTGTTGGAACACAATGCAAACTTGAACATTTTTGATTCAGAGGGTAATACACCATTACATGTGGCAGTTGATACTGGAAATTTTAATATAGTAAATCATCTACTGAGATATTCAGCTGAAGTTGATAGGAGTAATGTGAATAACGAAACCCCATTATATCTTGCTGCATCAAAAGGAGACGCTAAGATTGTTGAATTGTTACTGAAATGGGATGCTGACCCTAATATTAGTGACATAATAGATATGACTCCACTATTTGTTGCTACTGAAGAAGGTCATTTAAAAATTGTTAAGACACTTTTAGAAAATAATGCAGATCCAAATAGAGCTGCTGCAATAGACAGAACACCTCTATATATGGCATGTATAAATGGATATTTAGATATTGCTAGAGTTTTATTGGAATTTGATGCAGATCCAAATATTTGTGCAATTGGCAGTTTTTCCCCACTGTATCAAGCAACACTAAAGGGACATTATCATATTATAATTGAATTGTTGAAGTTTGATGCTAATCCTAATATTTGTACTTCTGAAATGAAGTCCCCTCTTTATGTTGCAGCACGAGATGGCCGTGCTGCTATTGTTAAATTGTTGTTGAAACATCTTTCAGATCCTAATGTGCAAACCATTTCAGGAAGAACTCCTTTGTATATAGCAGCACTGAATGGCCATGTAGCTATAGTAAAATATTTATTGAATAATTTTGCAGACCCTAATATAGCAACCTCTTACAAAGATACAGCCTTATCAGCATCTAAACAACAAGGGCATCAGGAAATAACAGAATTGCTCTTGAAGTACAAAGCAGAAAGCAGTTCTAGTACAACAAAAGAATAATCAGTTAAAGTAAATAATAAATGAACAAAATTGGCACATCTTGTGCATCAAAATTCATGTCATAGAATTTAATATTACAACTGAGTCAATACCCCTGCTGATGGACTTCATACTAGCATGAAAATGATACACTTAAATTTACAGTTACAAATGTGGAGAATTTTGTGAAAACTAAGAAGTATCCCAGTGCATAGCTACTTATTTGGTTTTTGGCTTCATTCTTTTTGGTGAGTTTTGGCATTTTTTGAATTTGGACTTCAATATTTTGGATTTTTTACATTTTTTATTTTTAGTCCATGAGCACAACTGAGGCATTAACTGAAGAAATGTACACATTTTTTTCATCAAACTTTGAATCATAGAATGTATTATTTATAGAACAGAGTCAATACATGTACATTGTACTAGTGGCTGATAGTTCCCCAGGATATCATTGGCTCAGTTGTTAATATAACGACACTAGCCTCAAATTTACACTTTAAAATGGTGAATTTTGTGGGAACTAGGGAGTATCTCCCTATGTCCTTTTATGGTTTTGGCTCTACCCTTTTTGGTCATTTTTATCTCACGTGGCCAAAGGCCAATTGTGAGATTTTGTCATCACTTTGCATCCGTCGTCTGTCCATCCTCTGTTAACTGTTCACATTTTAATCTTCTCCTTCAGAAACCACTGTGCCAAATGGAATTAAATATCGGACTACAAATATGCCCGCCAAGGGCAGTTCTTGTTTCTTATTGGTTGATATAAAAAAAAATCTTCTTCTCTGAAATCGATCGGCCAAATGGAACAAAACTTGACAGAAAGCATCTATATATTGGAGGTTCTTTACAAAGTTATCTCATTTTGTATCGATCAGGCAAAAAACATGGCCACCATTGGTAATTCTTGTTTCTCATTGGAACGAAACCTGATAGGAAGCATTTATGGGCGGTCCTTCATAAAATTTCCTCATTTTGTTCTATTCGGAATACAAATGTGGCCGCCATGGGCAGTTGCTGATTGGCTGATATAAAGAAAAATATTCTCCTCTGAAGTGGCTTGGCCAAATGGAACGAAACTTGACAGAAAGTATCTTAATTGGGACATGTGGGAGGTTCTATACAAAGTTTCCTCATTTCGTTCTGATCAGACTACAAATATGGCCGTCATGGGCAGTCCTTGTCTTTCATTGGTTGATAATCTTCTTCTTTGAAACTGCTTGGCCAAAGGGAACGAGACTTGACAGGAAGCATCTGTTGGAGGTTTTTTGCAAAGTGTCCTCATTTTGTCCAGATCAGGCGACAAACATGGCCACCATGTGCAATTCTTGTTTCTGATTGGTTGATTTAAAAAAAAAATTCTCTTAAACTGCTTGACCAAGAAAGTATCTATGACATACATATGTATAACAAAAATCTACAGAACTGCAGAATTGCTTGAAACCAAACGTAGTCTGAATGTTCCTCTTAGGGTGTTCACCAAGTGTTGTTCCTCGGGCCGATCCCTAAATTTAAAATGGCTTTCAGCAGAGGACTTAGGTTAACAAGACCCTATGGGAAATACATTCAAAAATATTCTGGAGAACTGCCAAATTCTAGAATATACTGACCTGTACAATGTAAGTAGAAGGACCTTGTTGAAGAAAAATTTGGTTCTACAAGGCTTACCACAAGGCTTCATAATGATAGGGAGAAGTGACTTCTCTCTTTGAGGTACATCAATAAAAATGGCTTTCATGTCAGGTGAACGATACAGGCTCAGCCTTAGCCTCTAGTTAAAATTTACCCTTCAGTGTTTTGCATTTATTTTGTTTGGGTTTTCAACATTTTAGGACTTGAGCTCAACTGACGAGTCATAAATTGACGAAATGTGCTTATGCATCAAAATTAGCATCATAGAATAAGGAATTATTATCAGATTATTGTACAGCCCAATGTACAAGTACATGTATAGATTTTGGCATTCAGTACTGCTGATGAGACCTGAACTGGTGAAATGTGCACATAGAGTGTATCAAAATTAGTATCACATATTGTTTATTTTATAGTTTTTTTCAATGTTATTATTGCATGATAAAGATGGCCTTTAGGTATGAGAAATGTATCACCTGTTCAACTTTATGCTTTCAGTCATGATTATCTGGATATTCTCCAGTTTTTGTATTGCCTACGACGAAAGGTCGTGAAGGCGAGATATATAGTTGTGTAGGTATTACTTTCCAGTGGAGGCGTAAAGTTTTCTAAAATTTTATGACTTAGCTCACATAATACCTACAAATAATCCACCATATTTGGTCAATAGATAGTTCTTGGTGGTACATGGTAGTCTAACACTGCCTTTTGATCTTGACATCAATTTCATGGTTGAGTGACTTTGTCACATTTTCGTGGTTAAGTCCACTTCTCAGCAACTGTAATACCTAGACCCACCATATATAGATAGTTCTTAGTAGGTACATGCCAGTGTGATACCTGCCTTTTGACCTTGACCTCAATTTCATAGTTGAATGACCTGTGTCACATATTCGTAAGTCTATTTCTTAGCAACTGTATTAACATAGCCGATCACATCTTGTCAATAGGTAGTTCTTAGAGGTTACATACCAGTCTGAAACCTGACCCTGGACCTTGACCTTAATTTCATGCTTGAGTGACTTGTGTTACATTTTCGAGATTCAGTCCATTTCTCAGCAACTATAATACCTAGGCCCATCATATTTGCTCTGTAGATGATTCTTAGTGGATACATGCCAGTCTAACACCTGACAGCTAAACTTGACCTCAATTTCATGATTGAATGACTTAATATACATTTTCTTTATTAAGTCTATTTTTCAGCAACTGTACTAACTAAACCCACAGTATTTGGTTGAAAGAAGTTCTTAATGGGTACATGTATACACCACTTTAACATTTGACACCTTACCATTGACCACTATTTTTCATGTTTGAGTGACTTGTTTCACGTTTTGGGATAATGTCCATTTCTCAGCAACTGCAATACATTGTACATAGACCAACCATATTTGGTCTATGGATAGTCCTTGGTGGTACATGGCTGTCTGAGACCTTGACATGAATTTTACTGACATCACATTTGAGTCACATTTTCATGATTAAGTCCATTTCTCTGTAGTGTTAATACCTATATTCACTGTATATGGTCTGTAGATACTTCTTGACAAGTAGGTGTCGGTTTGACACCTAACCTTGACCACAATTTTAGGCTTGAGTCTCTCTCTACCCATTTTTACTAATAATTCCATTTCTCAACAAATTTTATAAATGTATGTAGACCCACCATTTTTGGTCTATAGATAGATTTTGGTGAGTTCATACCAGTCTGATACCTGTCAACTGACTTTGGAGACATGTTTAGTCTTGAATGACTTGCATTAGATTTTTCAGACAAATTTTGCCTGACCATTACTATTTCTTTTAAAAAATTTTCCTTTAACTGGGATTGTTGGGTACATGTGTATGAGATAATCTTTATTCTGTGTCCGAGTGCATACTCTGGTGATAAATTTAGTGCGTCTACTCTTGTTGGTTTTTTTTTAGAGCGGTTTTACAAAAACTTTGTATCAAATTATATTTATTATTGTATAAGTTTGCCATGTTGATGATAATAATTTGAGTTCATCATGTTTTAAGTGGGTATTTTGAATTGTAATGTTATATTACTTTTAAATAAAATATTATAATCAATTATATAACATATTTATAGTTACATATGTATTTCAGATAGGACAGTCTTAAGATCATCCTAAGAAAGACCATCTTTGATAGCTTTGATTTACATTCTAAGACATGTCTTAGGATACTTTCGAAAACATGGCCCCAGGGCTATATTAATATTCAAATTTCTGAGAGGCAATTCCATTATGTTATATGTCATGTATGTAGTAAGTCCTTGAGAGTTACACATATATATATGAGCTTTTGTGTTGTAAATAAGCTCTTAAAATACATCTAGTTGCAGAAGTCAAGCATACTTTGTTCAAATGAGAATTTTAATTAAATAATTTATTTATACAAGTAATTGTTTACCTCTTTTATATAAATTTTAATCTAAGATGCTTATTTGTAATTTCAAATAGTTCAAAATATGACGTATTAAAGTGGCAAAATTTGCAGTTAATTTAATGAGATTATATACTTGAAGATTTATATAATTAATTATCTAGTGTTAAACTTTTAAATTTCAAATAAACTTTATCAGAAATTAACTATAAGTATATCACAACATTCCGGAATTAGTATATTTATATAAGGGATTAAAAGTGGGAGAATCAGGATGACAACCTTTTTAACAAGTTTCAAGTCAATCATATTTGTCTGAAACCACTTGACCCTTACCTTATCAGAATGTAGATTGCTACCTTTATCAGATGAACCATTTCCACTCATCAGTTGTAGAAATGTCATGAATGTAGAGTTTCCCTATCCCATGGTTCAGAATATCTACATATTGAATTTGTGACTTCCCTTATACTATCAATAAATCTCTTCCTGATAATCTCAAGTTTTACACATTTAAGGACAAAATGTTTTACATCTTCTTTTTCTACATGTATTTTACATAACTGACATAACGGAGACAAACTTTGCTTTATCACATTGTAGCGTATAAACTCCACACAATTTTTTTTTTATTTTACTGCTGCTATTTTGACTTCAAATGGTTCTGACCCACAATTTTGCCATATATGTGTTGTCCCAAAAGTACAATCTTCTTATGGTCTTAAAATCTTGTATCTAAAACCCTGCTACGTAGTCCGATGATCCAAAAACTACACTACGGTACTCCATGAATTATATATGGAAGGTCGTCTACTAAGTGTGGTCATTTGGTGCTGATTGGTCAACTTGCATGGCTGCCAAATGCAATATTGTTTAATATAGAATCCTACATGTATTCACTTATAGTTCTTATGGTGTTCAACCACTGCGTCAATTGGAACAAGGAGGACAAATACACATAAGGAGCAAACCAAAAAAAAACTATCCATAAGACAGACAAACCCGGGAAGACAGATAAACAACCACAAGCACAACAAATAAACACTGAAAACTAAAAAAAAAAAAAAAACAATGAACAACACGAACCCCTATAAAAGCCAGGAGTGAACTCAGGTGCTCCAGAAGGGTAAGCAGTTCCTGCCCCGTATACGGCATCCGTCGCGAAGATAAACGAAGTCATCCCAAAACTTTGTAACAAAGGTGCTTAGATGGTCCCCTTTCAGAAGTACATCTGATGATCCAACTCCCCATTCTAGATGGTAGCTACAGCCAGCCTTAGTTTAACATAACACAGTATAGGAAAATTAAGTTTAATATCTTCTTGTCTAGGACCAACAAGCCAGTTAGAACCAAAGTTCACTGGGATGGTCGTCTCAGGTCGGCTGCTTTCAGAATTGTATCTGTTGACACAGACTATAAACAAAGATGACTGCAACGTTCGATCGTAGTTCACGGTACCTACTGGACAATTTTTAAAAGACATTCTTGCATGACTACAACATAAATGAAACCAAAGATTGTAGCAATGGTCCTTAGGTGGTTCTATTTCAGAATTATTTCCATAACACGGACTACTAAAAATGGTTGGAAAGGTGTCTATAAAAACCATTCCGATTGGATGGAAAAGATGGCCACCAGATGCAATTCTCGATTCTGATTGGTCAACTTTTCAAATGTATTCTCTCAAACTACAACGCAAGATCTTTTCAAACTTTACAAGATCTCCTTTATAAAAATCCTTATTTCATTTCGATAGCACCCGCGTACGAAAAATGTGGCCGCAACAGGCAATTTGTCAAATTTTCAAATTTCGAAAGTTCTAAAACTAAAATGCAACATGTTTTCAAACTTCATCGAAATACTGATTTGGAGACTCCTCATTTGGTGTTTATAAGTTAGGATACATGGCGGTTACAGTGTTAAATAAGTTTGTATTGAAGCTTTAAGGCATGTAAGGGAAATCTATTATAGGCCTTTTGGGAAGGTGTACCCGGATGTAGATATGGTGTAAGTAGGTACTTTGAGCACGGGTAGCCATTGTCACCAAGTAAAAAACCATTATCTATTGCACGGTGTCGAGTTTGTAGGTAAGCACTGACATCAGAGGCTCTGAAAATGTGGCTGTCATGGGTACTTCCCGGCCACTGTGCATCAACATTTATAAATATTCCTGTTAAGATTAAAGGAAGTTTCGAATTATTTGTAATTTCCTGATGGCGCATCAATTAAGTTTAAGTTAATTAAGTATATTTGAATTTGTAACAACTGAAATATTATTGAGCGTGCATGATAATGCCATTAAACATGAAAGGATTTTCTGCCTGTATAAATTGTATTTCAATGCCACATTTAATACGGCGAAGATTGTAAATTCTTGCGATAAATGACAGATAAAAACTTGTTATTTTGTGAAACAAAATATAAATGTAGTGTGCATTATCGGAGGAGAATATTATCGGTAATTTCAATATTTCTGTATGTTCTATCATGCTCGTAAAGTCTCCTATGTTAAATTCTTAATTTGCTCTCATCCATTTTTTCTCTCTAGATAAGTGCATATTTTGACTTGTTTTTTTTTTTTTACATTTACCTTGCACATTGATTAAGTGCCACCCTTTTCTGTTAACGTAGGCGGGTTCATCCTCAGATGGGGCTTGTATCTTTATATGTGTCCCATTGATACATCCAATCACTCCTGGAAATCCCCCTTCACGGAAGAAACCCTGCTTATTTCGATCCCTTTCTTCTTGATGTGCTGGCCATTTAATAAACTGATCCTTCTTTGAGAGGAGAGCATTTGTAACATCATTTACTGCTCTACATACTGTGGCTTTATCCACGCCCATCGTGTCCCCTATAACTTCCTAAAAGCTACCAAAGGCGTAAAATCTTAGAGCTAGCATTACCTTAATGAAAAAGGGTATGGTCAGTATATATATGTGAAAAGATTTTTCTTTTTCTTTTTTTTTTTTGAAAATGTTTGTGCTGTATAATAGTTTCACCCCTCTAGCCCTGGGTTTATTTAATTTGGGACCCTCTCGGTTCAGTAAGATTAGCTCTTGCTCATAGAGTTATCATCATGAAATAAAGATTATTTATATGTTTTATTTATACGACAAGTTACACTACATGGCAATGCGACGTGATACGATATATAAAGAGCGAGAATACCGAAGTGTAAAACAGAGCCGGGGAAAATGGGCAGAGGGGAAATCCATGGGCGAAAACACGTTCGAGAACACGAAAAACGACAAAAAGACAAACAACAAGCAAGACAAAAATTAAAAAAAAATATACATAGATGGACGAGCAGCACGAACCCTACCAAGAAACCGGGGTGAATTCAGGAAGGGTGAGCAGTTCCTGCTTCTTGCAAGACACCCGTCGTGCTGCCCGATGAAGGTCATGTCCGGTAAGAAGGGAGAACATTTATGACAAATGTAGCTCATCAGTCATTCTGGAAACAGATACGCCATAACGGTCAACGAGGACATGGTGACGACCGTAGAAATTTCGGAGCGAGACCGAAGGTTAATAAAGTTATTGCCAGGGGCGGATCCTGGAATTTTGAAAAGGGGGGTTCAAGGCTATTATTTGCCCATTTTTACCCAATTTTTGCACGAATTTAACAAACATTTTCCAACAAAAGAGGGGTTCCAACCCCCGCACCCACCCCCCTGGATCCGCCACTGTATTGCTGTTAATATGTTCCTTTCTATCCTATCATTTTTGCGAATAAAAAAAAATAGCGACCTATTAAATGACCCACCTTGCGGACTCGATAAAAGTACCGTTGTTTTTTAACTCATAGCCACTATCATTTGGAAGGAAATTTATAGTTGTTAAGCGAGTTTTATTATTATTATTATGCCGAAGTAGGTTATTGTAAGGTTATATCGCCCATCGGAAAAATTACTTTGTCTTTGTGTGTGAAAATTAAGTTAGGAAAAGGTGAAAGGGGGGTGTTATTTCACTAGCGAAACAATTTGTGTGTGTGTGAAATTGGGGAAGGGGGGGGGGGGTGATCATAAATCCGCTTTTGTAGTCTTTTTTATTGGTCTTAAGTTTGAAACTCTTTTTTCAACCCTCTACAGAGCTAGATTTTTTTGTTACTAAAACACATGTAGTGTAAGAATTTCCATGTAAAAATGAATCATTGTCTTACAAGAAGATAATATTTAAAGAGTACCTGCATTTCAACTGAAATTGACTGACTCCTTCTTGTGGTGTGGGACAAATCATCCCGTAGCAAATCTGACATATATTGGATGGATTCCCTTTTGAATCGAAACCTTGATTTTATCTGTCTATCACTAAGGGTGGCCAGCTCTATTCTATCCCGATATACTCGCTCTTTTCGCAGAGCAAAAACATTTTCAAACAATAACTGGTTGTTTCTTTGATTATTTTAACTGACCGTTAAATATTTAATGTTACCACTTTGGCTTAGTTAAATCTGTAAGTTAACTTGGGAGACTAACTGTCAGTTAACTGTACAACGCTTTTAATTCTTCGTTAAATTAACGTCGCGTTAAAGCGAAGTTAACAGTAAGTTAAATTTAACTAGCATTCATGCAACCGGGTCCTGTCTATTAAAACTTGGATTTTTAACTGAACATTTTGTTCAGAGTTAATTAGCTGTATGCCGTTGTGTTGTTACAAACGCAGAGAAAGGCAATTGCGCCAACCTCGACAAGTTATGTTGTACAGATTAAAAATTATACGACACTGATGTTGGGTTGTGGAGGAAACTCCCTAGTATAGACTTACCTTGATCTTCATAATTCTTTATTTCAGTGCAAAATTACACCCATGTGGGTCAAGCAAATACATAAACAAGAAAACAAACAAACAAACATATAAAATCACAAATTGAGAATATATGATATAAAATACACGATAAATCACCTTTTATTATTAATACTGTTATTACCTTGACCAACAAGGACCTCATTTTTGCAGTTTTGTTGATTGCTTTATAAAGTCTATTTCTGTCAAAAGTTCGGAGTTTCAATTTAACAAAAAAAAATATTTGATCTAATGGTTCTTTTTTCAAGAAAGTCAGGTTTATTTAATACTATTTTGTCAAATAAATTGTTTCTCAGAGAATTATTAGCTGTACATTTTAAGAAAAAGTGGAATTCATCTATTTCATTTAAATCACATTTTTTTTACATATTCTTTCTCTCTTATTATATTTTTATATCGTCCTGTTTCAATTTCTAAATTCTTAATTTTGTAAATAATTGTCTTGTTTTGAAGTAATTATCAGAGAAAAATAGTAAATAACTTTCTAGCTTAAACTCTGATTTTAATTTACTGTACAAATATAATTTAGAGGTGTCATTGAATGATGAATTTTTTTCTAAATATTTTCTTTTTTATATGAGTCATGAATTACTTTCTTAATTTTTTATCAGTGATTGTTTAATAAAAGTAAATGGCCTGGTAAAATCTTCGAAATCTTAAATTTCAAGATCAAATTCTTTAAAAATATTTTTTATAAAACTATACCAAGTATAGATTCCATCTGAGTCGATAGACTTGCAGATGGAAAGTGCCTCTTTAAGCAGAGGGTTTAATGGTTCTGTGTGTAATCTATAGAAATAAAGTATTCCTTGGATACATAAAATACTAATTGCACGTTGAAAAAATATATTTACATACAAATTTGCAAGGTGCCCAAAAAAGCTGTTAAAAGTACCCGTACTTTTTCTGTTTTTAGAAATATTTGCGATTCCGGAAATTTGGTTGTTGTCCGTCAATCGTTTTTGATTTAGTAATTTAAATGCCGGTGAATAATTTTTATACATTTTCGTTTTACCAGCTCATGGAGGCTCGCCCATGATCACAAGTTGTGATTGTTGTCAGATGTTTAAGATATCCAAAGTAGTGTTTAAACTATCAGATTAAGCAGGCTTTTAGGTAAACCATTATCTATTTTTTCTTTATGAAGAACTTTCAGCAAGACAGCTTCCCAGGGCTGACTGCTGGCGCTGTTCACGCAAATCATGTTTTGCCGTGAAGACTGTATGTCTATACATCTGTTTGTAAGTTGTAAAATGACCATAGTACACTAGGACTACCCATGTCCTCTTTCATTTTTGGGATCCAATTTTAGATTAATTTGTAAGTGTGTAAGTCTGCAACTCTAAAATTTTCATCAGCACCTTAAAAATTTTTATGGCATATTAAATATTTCTGCGACACAATACCTTTTTAACGACAGCGATTTTTGTTTCAAAGGGGAACGAGGAAAAGAGCTTAGAATTTTTGTTTAAAAGCTCTTACATCCTGTGATATCGGTTATACATATATTTGTGAATAAAATCTTTCAAATCCGAGACAATCGAAAAAAATTGTAATCTAGATCAATTGCATGCTTTTTCTTGCCTCAGAAAAATATATGAGAATGATGCAATTGAGTGAAGAAATCTTTAATAAACAGCTGAGAATGAATCTAAACAAGATAGGAGAAATCCTTCAAATAAATTCTTTCATACCAATCTTGATGCACAAGATGTGTACATTTCATCATTTTATGACTCATCAGTTGTGCTAAAGGTTGAAAACTGAAAAAAGAATCGAAACTGTTGAAGAGCAAATCAGTCAGCTATAAAGTATTTTGATGTTAAGATCAATTATGGACAAAACGAATGTCTGGCATATATTTATGTAAACTGACTTGCTTGGTATTTTCATGGTTACATTTTATAAAAATTAACAACACACAAAAAATATTTTATATCAGTCTCTCTTGCAATTATAATTAATATTGTCAGTAATTATATACAATGTACATGTACATGTAATCTTGACAAGGTCATAATAAAAATCATTATTCATGCTTCCAAACATACATTCATCATGTTCATACCATGTCTGGAATAAAAATAATCAGAAATACAAATCAATAGTATGTATTGTATGTATTGTAATAGAGAAATGCAAAAATATTAAAAAAAATAAAAGGTCTAACTTAAGGCTGTCATATTTTGTCAAAAGGCTTGTATTTACATTGTAACATGTGCATACATTGTATATGAATTAACAATGGAAAGTGTAAAATCTGAACACAATGTAGGTATTAAATACTGCATATGATTTAACAATGGAAAGTGACATTTAATTTGTATGCATTGTAAAATCTAAACACAACCATGTACAATATTAATGTACAAATGTAGGTACACAAAATGTGTTACATTGTACATACTGATACTTCTAGATTATTCTGTCAATTCATAAACAGATTTTCACATTCACTGACATAGTGAATATCATATTTTGTTGCTACTAGTTGTAGTTTCTGGTACAATAAGACACAATTTTTTTTACTCTTGTAACAGTTGTCAATTGTCCAGGCCATATCAAAATCTATGCCTTGGACTTTGTAATTTTTCTATACTGGTAATGGTATTTGAGAAAATATTATTTTTGTGTCGCCTGCGGAATGCATGGTCGACACATAGGGATCACTATCTGTCGTCTTGCTTCTTGCGACTTGTGTTGTCACACTTTTCTTCTATCCTCAACTGCTCGTAAACTGCTCAAAGGAATTTGATGAAACTTTCTCTGTGCATTAACCTTAATGCACAGGTGTGCATATATATTTTATTTTTAAAAATTTAAAATTTTTTTTGTAAAAATTGACATTTTTGAAAAAAAAGGGGGGGGGGGTCAAAACTTCTATCCTCAACTACTCCATAACCACTCAAAGGAATTTGATGAAACTTTCTCTGTGCATTAACCTTAATGCAAAGGTGTGCATATATATTTCATTTTTAGCAAATTTTAAATTTTTTTGGTAAAAATTGACATTTTTGCGAAAAAAAAGGGGGGGGGCAAAACTTCTATCCTCAATTACTCTATAACCCTCAAAGGAATTTGATGAAACTTTCTCTGTGCATTAACCTTAATGCAAATGTGTGCATGTATATTTCATTTTTAGAAAATTTTATTTTTTTTTTGGTAAAAATTGACATTTTTGCAAAAAAAAAAAGGGGGGGGGACTTCTATCCTCAACTACTCTATAACCGCTCAAAGGAATTTGATTAAGGTATCCGGACCATAATAGATCATGAACGAAAAGTGTATATCTTTTTGACCGTGAATGGCTGAACCAAAAAAATTAAAGCTGGAATTTTGTATATATATTTTTCTCAAGTTCAAACACACTCTGTTGCTTATATGCAGTCTGTAAAAATAAGTTAGTTATATTGACATTTCCGAAGTTTGCCGATAATTACCGAGGTCATTTCAATTGCGTTGTATGGAACATCCGGGAACTTTCGAATAATCATGTGGTCATTTATGGTCCGGATACCTTAAACTTTCTCTGTGCATTAACCTTAATGCACAGGAGTGCTTATATATTTCATTTTCAGAAAATTTTAATTTTTTTTCCTAAAAATTAACATTTTTGAAAAAAAAAGGGGGGGGGTAAAAACTTCTATCTTCAACTACTCCATCACCGCTCAAAGGAATTTGATGAAACTTTCTCTTTGCATTAACCTTAATGTACAGGTGTGCATATATATTTTATTTTTAAAAATTTAATTTTTTGTGTGTAAAAATTGACATTTTTAAAAAAGGGGGGGGGGGGGTTCAAAACTTCTATCCTCAACTACTCCATAACGGCTCACAGCAATTTGATGACACTTTCTCTGTGCATTAACTTTAATGCAAAGGTGTGCATATATTTCATTTTTAGAAAATTTTAATATTTTTTGTAAAAATTGACGTCCGCAGGCGACACATGTCTTCCTTGGAAGACTCACACATTTTTTATGATATAAAGGAGATAACTCCAATATAGTCCAAGGAATGTGACCGATATGTTAATAGCATGATAAATTGTAAGTGTATATGTCATAAATGATTTTAAAGAAAGTTTTTGTAGCAATACAATATCAGTCAAAAAAATTTTGACAGAGCCAGAAGAATTTTTTTTTATAATAGTGTGATATGGTGTTTATTTTTTAGTTCACCTGACCCAAAGGGTTAAGTGAGCTTTTCTCATCACTTGGCGTCCGTCGTCGTCCGTTAACTTTTACAAAAATCTTCTCCTCTGAAAATACTTGGCCAAATTGAACCAATCTTGGCCACAAGCATCATTAGGGTATCTAGTTTAAAAAGTATGTCCGATGACCCTGCCTGCCAACCAACATGGCCAACATGGCTAAAAATAGAACATATGGGTAAACTGTTTTTGTCTTATATCTCAAAAACTAAAGCATTTAGAGCAAAACTGACAGGGTAAAAATGTTCATCAGGTCAAGATCTACCTGCCATGAAATTTTCATACGAATCGGTCAACTCTTTATTGAGTTATTGCCGCTGAATTGTAAATTTTCCAGTTTTAGGTTATTATCTTGAATATTATTATAGATAAAGACAAACTTTAACAGCAAAAATGTTCAACAAAGTAAGATCTACAAATAATTCAACATGACCAAAATCATTGATTGACCCGAGATAGGAGTTTTTGCCATTTAAAGACTTAAACTTTCCTTTAAAGATCTTTTACTCTGAAACCACTGTGCCAATTGGGACCAAACTTTGGTGGAATGGTCCTTGGCTGGCCCCCTTCCAAAATTATGTCTGGGATACCCGACTTCCAACCGACATGGTGGCTGTTACTAAAAATAGAAAATAAGGGGCATGAATTAAAAAAATCTTCTTTGAAACTATAAGGCCAATTGGAACCAAACTTGGCAGTAATGGTCCTTAGGAGGTTATGTCCAATGACCCGGACTCTTAACCAAGATGGCCGCCACAGCTGGACTTAGTTTTTAACATAGGGCCCTATGGGAAAATTCATTGAAAAATCTTCTTGTCTGAAACCACTTGACCAGTTGGAACCAGACTTGGCAGCAGTGGTCCTTTAATGGTCCTCTTTCAGAATTTTGTCCAATGACCCGGACTGTCAACCATGCTGGATGCCACAACCGCTCTTAGTTAACAAAGGACCCTATGGAAAATCTTGTCTGCAACCACTTGACCAATTGGAACCAGACTTAGGGCGTCCTCTTTCAGAAATCTGTTCGATTTTGTGGACTTTAAAAAACTTAGTTTAACATAGGGCGCTATGGAAAAATTCATTGAAAAATCTTCTTGTCTGAAACCACTTTACCAATTGGAGCTAGACTTGGCAGCAATGGTTCTTAGGAAGTCCCCTTTCAGATATATGTCCGATCACCCCGATTGTCAACCAAGATGGCTGCCACAGCCGAATTTAGTTTAATATAGGACCCTATGAGAAACTTCGTTTAAAAATCTTATTGTCTGAAACCACTTAGCCAGTTGGAACAAGACTGTAGCAGTAATATTAATGGTCCTTAGATGGTTCTCTTTTAGAAATATGTCTATTGACCTGGACTGTCAACCAAGATGGCTGCCACAGTCGAACTTAGTTCAACATAGAACCCTATAGAAAAAACATTTAAATTGACTGCTACACTTAAATTATTAGTCCTGTTGAAGGTGAAAAGTTACATCCAGGTGAGCGATACAGGCTCTTGAGAGCCTCTAGTTTCATTTAAATGAAGAAAAAATATTCTTTCACTGTGTAGATGGGGCTTTATATTTGAGAGAAAAAAGGAAGAGGCATTACACATACATTAATTGCAATTTTTCTACAAAATTAAGGAAAGAAAGAGGTTTTTTTTTACAAATGAAGGACTTCATTAGACCCTTATAAACCTGTGATACACTGACTCAGTATTTGTTAATAGCTTTTTCAAACAAGAATGATACAATTTTGGTTCAGATTCAATCAAGGGAAAACAATATCTTCTTCTTTGCCTACATAAAAGAAGCTTTATTTCTCTTATTTATATAGCATAATTTTAAATTTATGTTCAAAGGGAGATAATCACAATAATGACTATTTTCCTTTTCTACTTATGAAATGCCTGCAATTCTTGAAGCTGACTTCGATTTTTTAAGAACTTAAAACTGTTGTTTTTAGAGGAAAAACCCTATTTGTCAGCTTTTAAAATCATTTCTGTTTTAAAAGCTTCGCTTGGTTTATTCAATATATTATGTAATAATAATAATCTTCAGTTACCAATTATTTCGAAATACTTTAATTTTAATTGTAAAATGTACCATTCTTTATTCTAGAAATGACAGTTTATTTAAAATGAGAACAGAAGCTTTGTCTGTAGGAAGACCAAAGTGTTCTAAAGAAGAACTAATTATGAAAAAGTATGTACCATGTACACAAATGTATAGACAGGGGCGGATCCAGGATTTTTGAAAGGAGGATGTAAAATTAAGAATTGAAAATTGTGAAAAAAATATTTTTTAATGATCAAAGGCATACACCCTCTACTCCCCTCTCTGGATCCGCCATTGATGGACAAAAACTTAATATATATTATGTAATCTTATCAAGTGTCTTTTCTCTAGGTACATTGTACCAATTGCAGTTATAATATTAGTGTACATCTATAATACTAAATTTACGAATTAGCCGAATAGGCGGCAAAACGCGTGGTTCAAAATAAACGATGTATGGTTCAGATTATAAAGGTTATTATCGGATTTTACAATCTGCATTTATAAATTTTAAACTGCAGTTTTGTTTATGTGCAAATGGAATTTGCATGGACTTTTCCGGTATGAATTCTCCCAACATATCCTTTAGAAGGTTCTCGAATGCATCATTTTAACACATTGATTTAAATAAAGAATTATGCACATATTTTAAATGTATTTTTGTTTGAAATTACGGAAGAAGAATAAAACAAATTAAAAACATTCTCCTTCGAGTGGGATGTTTCCGCTTCATGTATTCAGGATTGTTTTTTTCTACAATAACGCAATTTCTCCTAACTGTAAAGGTTATGAACTTTGAAGATTATGAAGAAGTAAGGCAAAATTCAGAGGAATTCCTAACTTAGTTGTTTTTTGGATTGCTCGGATGTTTACTTTGCACAAAGTGATAAAACCAGCCATTATCCATTTTTACATTATTTGTCATGTTACCTGTCTAAATATAGCTCTACCGTACAATTCCCTGTAAGCTCTAGATAAAAATATTTTTAACAAATGGTCTACTTTATCATTAATGACGAAATTTATCTCGGACATCTTTATAAACGTGGACAGCACACTCAGCCACACATTAAAAATGCTTTTATCGTCTATTGGATTTATTTGTGAAATTAAGCCTCGCTTGCCCTGCCCATGATGACAATGAACAATTGGAACAATTATTTTCCAAAAAATATGCTCTACTTAACTCACGGAATCTTTTGAAAAATTCATCCGTCACTAAGGAAATGTTTATTCATATTCTTTTTCATATTTATTCTGAATGAAAAAGGTAATGCATTATGAAATGTGTATTTAATGAAAGCTTTTCATCAAGTTCCAGTTCAGAATTAATTGTAACATAAACATATTGACAATTTAAGTGGTTGTATTTTCGTCATAGATTTTGACTATGATGGAACCTTAAGGTCCATTTTGGTAATTCTACGTGGCATACAGTCTACTTCATCAGTGGATACATCTTAGGTAGTAACGAACAACCATATGACAATTAGGTCACATTGACCTACATTTCACGCTTCATTGACTTTGGTTAAATTTTGCATTAACATCCATGTCTGGAATACTACAGCATATATAGACATGAAACTATCAGTTGACACCACCTACTTGACAGGAAAGTTTATGGGAAGCCTGCCACAACATCCACATTGAGTTACTGTTCCACGAATGCCATAGGCGCAAAAACTTTTTAAAGTCAATATGGCCACCACAAAAAATGCTTATTTTCCCGCGCTCGTGCAGGTTCAATGTCTAGTGTAGGTCTAAATTTACTTTGATTTTCATATCTATAAACCATTCCTCATATCAATGATGGGATCCAATTATATATATGATCTAATAATATTATAAACTGATTGTAGCCAGCAGTTTGATGTCGGTTTCCAAGTTCCAAGCATCAGTGATGAGAATAAAACCGTTATTTTTAATTAGAGATATAGAATAACAATATTGTGGCCATTCAATAGATTTATGTTTTTATTTCTGCTGAGCACTTTTTGAAAACTCATTCTGAAATCTCCAATTAAAATTTCAATGAGTTGTCTCCAACATGTCCAATGTAGCAAGTATAATATGTGGTTCTCTACTGTTGGGTCTGCTGTAAACCTATGCAAATAGCTAGATATTTTCTACTTAAATGACATATATTTGAAGTATAGATTTATCATTACTCCAAAATAAAAAGGGACAGATACATTGTAAGTTCATACATGTACCATGTAGATTGTTGTACAGCAACCAACCAGTCACATAATTTTAAGGGAATTATTTAGAACTGGATGGTGATTTTTGTACAAAATGTATCTGTAATATGCTGTTGGCGTGGCCAATGATGCGAGCACAGCAATAACACTGTCAAGAAACTCTATTCCGGTATCTAAAAGTATAATGTGAAGCAAGTTATTTCCCTTAGTTTACTTACTTCCATTTCCAGTGAACGAAACTTAGTATCTAGCACAATATGGCTGCCCCCATTAAACAAAGACTTTTCTAAATGACCCATATGTAGAAAATGCATTTATGCTCCTATAGCGCTAGCTGTGCTCGCTATTAAAAAATGGGCTATATGCTAGAAATTATTTTTATTATACATTAAGAATTCTATAAGTTATAATAATTATTATCATGATTATATGTTCTATGTTTTGCCTTGATAAAATTTCTTGAAATTTGGGAATGATGGCAGGGGCCACTTAACAACAAGGGCTGAAAGTACATTGTATACTGTGAATTCAGTTATTTTCGTTGACATCAATTTTTGTGGAAAAAGAAAAATTTGTGGGTTCTTAATTTCGTGGATTTAAAATTTCAACAAAAAAATAAAATAAGACCACTTCTTTGTTACCAATTTTGAAACACAAGATGCAGAAATTTCCTCGATTTATGAATAGATGAATAATTTTTAAAATCGAATGTTAGATAAACTCCAACCCGTGCAATAAATGTTTGTAGTCCAGTCAGACTAAGTTTTAACCTCAAACTAATTGCAACAGAAAATGTTTTAGTTCTAATCTATAGCATTAAGCCCCAAATATACACAGAAAAAAGTCTAAAAAAAAATCTTACTTGAGGAAAACTCAAAATCAGCATTTTTAATTTCCTATGGAAATTAACATAGGAAAGGGGAGATAACTCTGCAAAAATGAGTCTTTTTTTGTCAGTTTTTGGTTGATTTTCTTAAAATTCATGTAAAATATGATACTTAGATGGGGTTATATGTTCGTATTTGACTATATTATATAATCTTCTGCTCATGAAATGTACAAAACCGAAATGTTATGGGTTTTTTTTATTTTTTTGGGCACATTTTTCATTACAGAAATTGCAAATTTGTGGCTTTGTGACCATTTTGAAAAAATAATGTGAAAATTTGGTATTGTTTATATCTGTAAATTATATTTGATCAGCATCTACCTTGTTTAAAGAAACTTTAAACAACAAAAAGAAGAATATATGCTTAATTATTTTTATTATATTTGAGATTCTTTACCTTGACAAGTTGAAAAATTTAATAAATGGTCAACTAAGGAATTACTAAATCTACGTTGTAGCTTGATAAAAGATATGAAAAAACTTTAGAGTTGTTTGTTATACTCTAAAGACGGCTAAAATATCAAGAATCAATACATTCTGCTGAATAGAAGCGGTAAAGTTATAATTTTGTATCAATTTTTATTGATATTTCTGTCTTTTTTGCAGAGTTATCTCCCATTTTCAGTGCAAATGTCCATAGGAATTTTAAAATCATGATTTTTTAATCTTCCTCAAGTTAGTTTTTGTTGGACTTTTTTCTGTGTATATTTGGGGTATAATACTAAATATTAAAACTTAAAAATGTTCTTTTGCAACTACTTTAAGGTAAGGGTCAAATTTATGCTAGATTGATTGGACTATTGCTGTCCAAAGCAAAAAACACAACCAAAGAAATTACTTGTTAACTATACATATATATGAATTATTTATTTGAACCTTTCTTCTACTATATTACATTATATGAAGTATTTATTTATTTTCAATAATTTATCTTAGCCCATATCTCTTCTTGTAGCAAACTAAACTCATTCTTCCATGTCAAGTTGTCAACATTGTTATTCAGACTCTCAAATTTACTTAAGATCAAACAGTGATATTATATTCTTGGAAAGGACCTTGAGCTTGTTTTTATATCCTCTTGATCAAAAGATTGAAAATATATAATTTGTTGGGTTTTTAAATTCGTGGATTGCATTGTCCATGAAATCCACAAAAATTGGTGTACAACGAATAATAAGTGTTTCACAGTAATTGAATTTATTGTGTTTAAATTCAGAAAATTATTTAGTCAATCCATAAATTTGAATTTGCTAATAGATATCAGAGACCTCATAAGATGGTTGTTTTTGATTTTGATATATTTTATTAAGATAATTGGGTTCAAGAAATATACAAAACTTTTGTTTGTCTGTTGATAATTTGGTAAATATAGGAAAAATGCCATAAATTCATAATCATGTATACTTAAAATCATATTTTTGAAAATTGTTATGCCCCTTCTTTTCCAAAAGTCAATGTCACATAAACATGATAAAGCCTTAATATGTCTTTTTTTCTTCTTTTTTTTTAAGAAGTACATGTTCATGATGTATACTTTGAAATTCAACATAATGGTTGGACCACTAAGATCAGATAGAGTTTGAATATTTCACATTGCTTTCCTAAGCTACATGTACGTGTATGGCCCTAGATAATATGGAAAATTGCAGAATTTTAGGTTACCCCCGAATAAGTATCCTGACTAGTTACGGATTTGGTCATACTTTTGCTTTTATATTGTAAAACTGAATTATATATTTTGTTAACAAATTACATATGTACATGTATTATTGCATTTTATATTTCAATTTTAACTCGATTTTCAATTCGAAAAAAAAAACCTGATTTTGAGTTTGCAATGAATGACAGGTGGATGATGGGTCATTACATAATTGTTCTTCTCTTATAACATGTATAATCTTTTGATTCATGTTGAGAGCACTAAAGCTCTAGTGTATTTATGTATTTCTATGTCAATGTAGTCAAAAGTTTGGGATGCAGACTGAAGAGCTTTTGCCATCACTTTGCGTTTATCGTCAATCTGTCTGTTATATTTCAGATTTCAATCTTCTTCTGAAAAATCCACTGAACGAAATGAAACCAAACTTGGCAGCAATGTTTCTGGGAAGGTCCTTTACAGAATCTATAATTTTGGTTCCGATCGAATATTCAAAATGGCTGACAGGCCCAATAATGTGTTCTGATTGGCTGAAATTTAAAAAATCTTGTCAGAAACTACAAGACCAAATGAAATTGTACTTTGCAGGAATGTTCCTTAGATGGTCCTCTACCATATATGTAATTTTGGTGCCGATTGGAAATCATAGATGGCCGCCACCTTGGGACATAGTTAACATGAGATCTAATGGAAAATACATACTTCTTCTTCAAAACCATTTGACAAATTGAATTATGCCTGAATGATTATATGATGGCCCAGTACCAAATTTGTAATTTCGATGCAGATTGGAAATCCAAGATGGCTACCACTGCATTATATAGTTAACACAGTACCCAATGTTTAAAAACCTTGTCAGAAACCACAAGATCAAATGAACTTCTACTTTGCAGGGTGATCCTTAGATTGTCCTCTAACAAAATTGTAATTTTGGTGCCGATTGGAAATCCAAGATAACTGCCACCAAGGGACATAGTTAACATATGATATTATGGGAAATACATACAAACAACTTCTTCTTCTTTGAAAGCGTTTGACAGATTGAATTGATGATATGCCTGAATGATTGTATGATGGTCCAGTACCAAATTTATAATTTTGATGCCGATCGGAAATCCAAGATGGCTACCGCTGCAGGACATAGTTAACACAGGACCCAATGTTTCAAAAATCTTCTTGTTAGAAACCACAAGAACAAATGAAATTCTAATTTGAACGAATGTTTCTTAGATGGTCCTCTACCAAATTTGTAAATTTGGTGATGCTTGGAAAGCCAAGATGGCCGCCACCTTGGAACATATATACCGGGTAGATGACTACCATTGCAGGACATAGTTAACACAGGACCCAATAGGGAAAAAAAGATACAAACATAGAAAAGGTTTATAATTGACAGATTGAATGGATTATTTGAACGAATGATCATATGATGGTCCTCTACCAAACTTGGCATCAAGGATCCTTGGATGCTTGCTCAAATTTAAATTGAAGCAAAATTTTAACTGGCAGTTCAAAATTGATAAATGATTGACCTAAAATATATAATTATGGATTTCTAGTCTGCTTTATTATAAGCCAGAGTTGGCTCAAAATGGAACTGAATCTGCATGTTTTCATGTAATAACTGGTTGATAGGTATCATTTGAAGTACAGTCTATCGAAAGTATGAAAATTTATTAATATCTGATTGCTTTTATGATTTTCATCAAGTGTCGGTGGTAATCCAGATGAGCGATAATAAGCTCTTGAGAGCCTCTGGTTTAGTTTTCAGTGTTTATTTGTTGTGCTTGTGGTTGTTCTTTTGTCTTCCTGGGTTTGTCTGTTTAATGGATTGTGTTTTTTTTTTTTTTTTTTTTTTTGGGGGGGGGGTTGTTCCTTAGATATATTTTTCCTCTTTATACAAGTCAACCTGCTTAATAGTTATTTCCTTTCAAATTGCAAAATTCAAAATTTCAACAACAAAAAAACCCAGAAAAAAGAATAAGAATACAATAGTGAATATAATTCAGCCATTGATTAAATAGATTTTTTTTTCGTTTTGAAGACATATTTTTCAAAGTTTAATTACAAAATACATTTATATAATACTTGTGGGTATTTTCAAGACTAAGGTCAGTGATTTTAAAATTAAAATGATGCATTGTCTCATTTATAAAAGAATCCCTAATTTAAATGTTAAGATGCTATTTTTGTCTGTCCTCCAGACACAGAAAGGTATCATTAGTGGAAATAACCATAAATTATTTACATGATTATCAGAAATAATTGATTTTCTTTATGTGAACAAGTAGTTATCAATAGTTGTTCCCTATGGTTATCTAGAGATGTCATCGATTTAACAGTGACCTACATGTAATACTATTAACACAGTTTCCTTAATCTTACCTCCAAAAGTTTAGATCTTTTATCATTTTTCAGATAAACCATAAGGAAAGAAAATTTCAAATATTGGTTTCATTGCAGAGAGAGGATAAACACTGTCAAACAGTGTGTATAGGTATGTGTGATAATTAACCAGTGAAGTTAGTTTCATATGCAAATTAAATAGAAAAAAATGGACTTTTACAAAAAGATTGGAATGGAAGGATTGAAGGCATGTAATTGGGAGGGTCAAAAGACATCAGATTTTTAACTTGAAGGACTGTTGTGATAATTTTTATAGATTGGTCTACAACAGTTATTGTTGACATCAAAAGATCAATGAGTGATATAAACTTACTTCAGATAATTTTTGGGGTATAGAGGGTCAAAACGCCTGAAAATTTTGTTATCTTCAATCAATTTTCAAAATGTATATCAAAAATTACTTTTAACTGCTCAAGTTTCAGCATGATGGTCATATCTGAAAGACAAAAAAAAATATAAATTGAAATGTGGATTCTGACATTTCAGTACATTAACTTAAAATATATGTAGTACTTCCTGAAATGGTATATGAACATTACGTCGTACCTCTGACATTTTACATGTCTAACTTCCTGTAAATGCATTAAAAATGCACTTCAATGTGCATGTATATGAAACAAATTTTCTGACCTTGACATATAATATTTAACTGATTAAATGATAAAAATAAATTGGAAGTCTTTTACAAAATCATGATTAATTGTTTTACTGAATTCAGTGAAGCTTTTTAGGCCATTCGTTTTGGAAATTATGCATTCCTAAAGAACTTACGAACAGGGAGATTGTATTTTTTGAGAAAAGATAAATAAAATGGAATTTTAAATGTAATGTATTTTATACAATTGAATATACTAAGATGTCATTGAAATTTTGCTCCTAGATTGATCATGCTCAAACGAAGCTTACATTTCCATGTCAAAATAAAATGTTTACTTACTTGAATACAAATAACATGAATTATGATTGAATGATAATGCTGTCAGTTTCATAGACATGATAAATTTCATTTTAAAAATTTTATTTCATAAAAAAAAACCATCAGCATGTACTTTTGGGAATTTGAAATTAATATTTGAAATGTGAAGTTGACAGGTTATCATGGTTATTTCTGTTCATTTGAATCATGTTAACCCATTACTGACATTATAAAATCACATTTAATGGAGAAATTGATTCAGACATGCATTTACAAACTCCTAATAGTTGCATAATTCAGTAAGCTTTGTCCAAATGATAAAATACCAACTGCTAAATTTTGCATGTTTGTATTGATAAATACATGTATTACATCCAGATCGTAGGGGTTAGAATTACTGCAACTGGTGTGTAATTAATTGACCAGGCCTTCATAGGTAACTGCCAATTTTAATTAATATAATTACACTTCTATCATTTCTACCTGTATTACACCTGGATTGACGTCAGATGTTTTATCTTTATACAGGTATGGATAGGGATAAAACCTTATTGATAAAGCAGTGCAGAGACTCGGAAGATATTGAATTGAAATACGTGTAAAATACTCGTTATAATACTGAGGTATGTTGCTATTTAAAGCACTGTATCATTGTGTAATGGATTATTTTCCTCTTTAATGTTATTTCCTTTTGTTGTATAAAACTTTTGAATTATATTTATGTAAAATGCTGAAAATTCATATTTTGTTCTATGAATGGGGGATAAGAAATACAGTTGTGCTTCTTGTATGGGCGTGTTTTCTTCTGATACAGAGGTTCTAAGATAACATATATTTTCTTCTGAAAGATAGGTTGTTAGATTTGGGTTAACAAAAAAAAAAAAAAAACAGATTGAAATAAATAAATAGAAGAAGAAGATTTTATTAACCAATTAATGGGCCCTTGAGGGCATAGTTACAGTACAAAACAAATATGATTGAGTTACATATATAAAACAAATATGTATGACAAATGTATGGTATATAAAATAACCATGTAAATGTTGCTTAAGTTAACAACTACAAACAAGTGAATTGTATAAGTATAATAACAATACCAGTTTGGAACAGTGTCTCCGGAACACATCATTAAGAATTAAAGAAAACAGCAATAGGGGTAGCAAAAGCTGTATTGAAAATCAGACCCCACTTGCTGTTATTAAATCATAAATTTAGACCAGTATACTAAAATTTTCATTATTAAGTAACCATATAAATTTTTCATTGATGCTCAGATATTTAAAATTAGCACACGAGGTATTAATTAATTCAATCATTGATTTTCTTAAATGATTGTTGTTATTACACATAAACAAAAAGTGTTTCTCATCATCTATTTCCCCTGATGTGCACCTGACAAATGTTCTATTGTGTCGAAAAATACCCTGATATCTCCCACGTTCAATTTGTAATCTATGTGCAGATATTCTGAGTTTGGTTATATTTCTCCGATGCTCAAAGTTTTTCAGGATATGCAAATATTTTTCAATTCCAAAATTATTTTTTAGTTGGCAATAGTTCTCAAGTTTACCAATGGTTTGTTTTGTTTTTTTTTTTAGCTTACCACATGTCTAGGTAGTGCTAAAATGTCAAATTCTTACTCATTTCTGTAAACTTTGTAAATTTGGTTTCTTTAAATTATTCATTCATTCCCTTTATATTATTAGGTATATATCTTACTGAACTAAACCATGAAGGAATCTTTTTTTATCAAATAATGATTTACTCTCAAATTATATAAATGCATGATTTAATAATGAGAACGAAGAGTTGAGATTTTCCAATCTGTGCCAATATTTGACCATATCAAAATAAATCGGAAAGCTTCCAAGTTCAGATAGAACACCATAGTTAGACTTTTTATGCACCCCAAGAATAAATTTACAAAATTTAATATGCATTTTCTCACAAGGTAAGTTTGTATAAATACTATTGCAAGTTTCAGATCTAAATTTTGCTATGAGTGGATTGAATAAACCCCATACTTCAGCACAATAAAGAAGGATTGGCTTTATAGTATGATCAAAGACATGCTAGATATTTTAACACTAGGGTTCAGTGACAGAAAATTGCTTTTTAGCTCACCTGGCCAAAGGCCATGTGAGCTTTTGCCATCACTTTTCGTCCGTCGTCTGTCGTCCGTCCGTCGTGCCGTCCGTCCGTCGTAAACTTTTCATTAAAAAATCTTCTTCTCTGAAACTGCTGGGCCGATTGGTTTGAAACTTAATAGGAATGATCTATGACATGTCCTCCACAAACGATCCTCATTTTATATTGATCGGATGAAAAACATGGCCACTGTTGCTAAAAATAGAACATAGGGGTAAATTGCTGTTTTTTGCTAATAACTCAAAAACCGTTACAGATATCGAAAATCTGACGGGGTAAAATTGATCAGCATGACGAGACGGGGTAAAATTGATCAACATGACGAGATCTACCTACCCTGAAATTTTGAAGGAAATTCCAAAACCCATTTAGGAGTTATTGCTCTTTTTTTGTCAAATTTTCAAAATTTTAACATTCCAAAATCTTCTCTGAAACGGCTGGGCCGATTGGTTTGAAACTTAATAGGAATGATCTATGACATGTCCTCCACAAACGATCCTCAATTTATTTTGATCTGACGTAAAACATGGCTGTCATAGCTAAAAATAAAATATAGGGGTGCATGTGTTGTTTTTGGCTTATAACTTAAAAACCGTTACAGATATCAAAAATCTGACATTGGGTAAAATTGATCAGCATGACGAGATCTACCTACCCTGAAATTTTGAAGGAAATTCCACATCCCGTTTAGGAGTTATTGCCCTTTTTTCGTCAAATTTTCAAAATTTTAACATTTTTTGTCATGTATCTCCAAAACTATTTGAGATAGAAGTGAAATGTAAATTTTAAAAATGTTTCCCATGTTGAGATCTACCTACCCTGAAATTTTAAAGGAAATCCCAAAACCCATTTAGGAGTTGTTGCCCTTTTTTTGTCAAATTTTCAAAATTTTTTCATTCAAAAATCTTCTCTAAATAAAACCGCTGGGCCGATTGGTTTGAAACTTAATAGGAATGATCTATGACATGTCCTCCACAAACGATCCTCATTTTATATTGATCGGATGAAAAACATGGCCACTGTTGCTAAAAATAGAACATAGGGGTAAATTGCTGTTTTTTGCTAATAACTCAAAAACCGTTACAGATATCGAAAATCTGACGGGGTAAAATTGATCAGCATGACGAGACGGGGTAAAATTGATCAACATGACGAGATCTACCTACCCTGACATTTTTAAGGAAATTCCAAAACCCATTTAGGAGTTATTGCTCTTTTTTTGTCAAATTTTCAAAATTTTAACATTCAAAAATCTTCTCTGAAACGGCTGGGCCGATTGGTTTGAAACTTAATAGGAATGATCTATGACATGTCCTCCACAAACGATCCTCAATTTATTTTGATCTGACGTAAAACATGGCTGTCATAGCTAAAAATAAAATATAGGGGTGCATGTGTTGTTTTTGGCTTATAACTTAAAAACCGTTACAGATATCAAAAATCTGACATTGGGTAAAATTGATCAGCATGACGAGATCTACCTACCCTGAAATTTTGAAGGAAATTCCACATCCCGTTTAGGAGTTATTGCCCTTTTTTCGTCAAATTTTCAAAATTTTAACATTTTTTGTCATGTATCTCCAAAACTATTTGAGATAGAAGTGAAATGTAAATTTTAAAAATGTTTCCCATGTTGAGATCTACCTACCCTGAAATTTTAAAGGAAATCCCAAAACCCATTTAGGAGTTGTTGCCCTTTTTTTGTCAAATTTTCAAAATTTTTTCATTCAAAAATCTTCTCTAAATAAAACCGCTGGGCCGATTGGTTTGAAACTTAATAGGAATGATCTATGACATGTCCTCCACAAACGATCCTCATTTTATATTGATCCAATGAAAAACATGGCCACTGTTGCTAAAAATAGAACATAGGGGTAAATTGCTGTTTTTTGCTAATAACTCAAAAACCGTTACAGATATCGAAAATCTGACATGGGGTAAAATTGATCAGCATGACGAGATCTACCTACCCTGAAATTTTGAAGGAAATTCCACAACCCGTTTAGGAGTTATTGCCCTTTTCTTGTCAAATTTTCAAAATTTTAACATTTTTCGTCATTTATCTCCAAAACTATTTGAGATAGAAGTGAAATGTAAATTTGAAAAATGTTTCCCATGTTGAGATCTACCTACCCAGAAATTTTAAAGGAAATCCCAAAACCCATTTAGGAGTTGTTGCCCTTTTTTTGTCAAATTTTCAAAATTTTTTCATTCAAAAATCGTCTCCTCTGAAACGGCTGGGCCGATTGGTTTGAAACTTAATAGGAATGATCTATGACATGTCCTCTTCAAACAGTCCTCAATTTATTTTGATCTGACATAAAACATGGCTGTGGTAGCTAAAAATAGAATATAGGGGTGTATGTGTTGTTTTTGGCTTATAATTTAAAAACCGTTACAGATATAAAAAATATGTGGGATAAAATTGATCAGCATGATAAGATCTACCAAACATGAAATTTTGAAGGAAATCCCAAAACCCAGTTATTGCCCTTTTTTCATCAAATTTTCAAAATTTAACATTTTTCGTCATTTATCTCCAAAACTATTTGAGATAGAAGTGAAATATAAATTTGAAAAATGTTTGGCATGTTGAGATCTACATACCCTGAAATTTTATCGGAAATCCCAAAACCCATTTAGGAGTTATTTCCCTTTTTTTGGCAAATTTTCAGAATTTTAACATTTTTGCATTTATCTCCAAAACTATTTGAGATAGAAGTGAAATGTAAATTGAAAATGTTTGCCATGTTGAGATCTACATACCCTGAAATTTTGAAGGGATTCCCAAATTCTATTAAGGAGTTATTAGTTTGTGTAATTTGAGGTCGGGTTCTGTTACATTTATTTAAGGTTCACCCTTATTCCTGGTCAATTTTATCAACTTCCTGCCAGGACTACCACCATCAGGGAACATATTTTAACATTAAACCTTATGAAAAATAAATCTTCAACAAATTTTCCCTGGACAATTGAACCAATTGCAACAAACTTGGTCAAGTAGTTGATTAATTGTCCAATGAAAACCAGACTCCAGGTGAGCGATACAGGCTCTGGTGAGCCTCTTGTTAGTTTATAGAAAGCTTTGAGTGCTTTGTTAAATAGTTCCTGTTGAGCAAGGGAGAATGGACATGAACTGCTGAACATGATACCCAGATATTTACATGACTTTACACATTCAATAGCTAAATAAATGAAAATATAATCCAATTGTTCTATGTATTCAAAATAATGATGTAAATGGTAAGAAAAAATTCTGATTTTTTTTTTTTATTGTTTTCATTTCCTGAACATGCTGAATGGCATTAACTTTTCCTTATCAAATAGTGACGTCATGTATAATAATTACCTTATCAATAATAAATGGATTTAATACATTTGGTTAACAATGGTTAATCAAAATTAATGAAGATTAAAGACCCTAAAAGGTATACAAATGTATTTCCCATATTATTTTTTATACAGAAGTGATTCAGAAATTAATAATTTGTTGATGTATTGTATTTGTAAAAATTTTATTTCACATCTTCAACATGTTCCTTTTTAATTAATGAAGATTAAGATTAATTTCAGGATGTTGAAGATTTGTGTTGTCTAGAGTACATATATCCTTTAGCATGTTTAAAGAAAATGAAATATTGTAAATGTTTCGGTTTTAATGCTGCTGATGAGAGGTAACTCCTTGAAATGCGTATTTTTCAGCATAGTATAAATCTACTATATCTAATATTAGTATCTGTGGATTGTTATTTTTTTTATTGTAAAACATGTACATACTCAGTAAACATTGATATCATTAGCAGATTCTCAAATTTAATTAAATCAGACTAATTGGGATGTAAGAAAGTCTTTCCATTAAGAGGTATAAGTATATATTTTTCATCTTAAGGTGGTACCTAACACTACAGGGAGATAACTCTGTAAAATCAGCTAAACGTTTTAATAACGTTGTGTTGTTAAGGGAATATTAAGCTTTTCAATGATCAATATTAGTGTTTGTCAAACTGCTATACAATCTGTAATTTTTCTGATGAATTGGTTGGTTCAAATGTTTTGAAATTTAAAAATTTTTGTCAATGGGTCAAAGTAAATACTTTGTCAAAATTTTATGAAAATTAAACGAGCCAAATTATTTTTAGTGAAAGTGTTGGGTACCACCTTAAGTTTATTTCAGGAGACCTAAAATTTTAATAATTTCCAGACATACATGTACCTTGTTTTTGAAAAAAATATTCTTTCTATGAAAAGTAGCAAAAAGAACAATGTTATTTTTTTCCACCATCCACAAATGTAGATGGGGCATATAGATTTACCCTTGTCTGTCTGTCTGTCTGTCTCTCTGTCCGCATGTTCATCCATCTGGCTTTAGTTTTTGTATTTAGGTTCATTTCTCGGAAACCCATTGAGGTAGAACAATGATATAAATATTATAATAATACACATTTTATTTTACTGAACACAGTTCAGCAACATTTTGGTCAATTCTTAAAAACCTGTGATGATTATATAAGTGATATTTTACAATTGTAATCATATATATATTTTACACAAACAAATAGATGGCAATTGTGCAGTGTGGAGGATGGGGGCATGCATTTATACTAAATTGGGTAATATAACCATACAATGTTATAGAAGTGTACATTTTATATCTGTTAATTAACAGTGTCATTATCTAAAGTCTCAGCGAGTAATTGTCTGAAAAGTCAGTTACAGAGTTTTGGACATTTTTTTTTGACAGGTAACAGTACAGCTCATTGTTAATAACTAAAAATGTCTTTTTGGCTTAAGAAAATTTTAGGGCTGTCTGCGATTTATTTTTATTACAGCAAAATAAAATTTTCTGACAGAAATTTTTTTTTTTAATATTTGTTCAAAATGTATCAGAATTTATTATAATTCTGTCTGTTTTATGAAAGAAAAGTTATTTAGAGAGAAACAAAAAATTGTATTTAAATTTTAGACAAATCCCTCTGATAGCAGAGCAACGGTATTATGCTTTTGGGGGCTTATGTCCCATAGTTATTTCCGTGATCATCTAAAGTTTCATAAAATTATCCGCCGCTGATCAACAGAAAATAAAGACGACTCAAATAAATGATCTTTAAGAGAGAAATACGCCATATTTATTCATGTATGACTTAGTTAAAGATTTAAAATAAAGATTAACAAAAATTATCCGTTCTGAACTACATGGAAATAATTTTCATATATCGCAGGTCATAAAATATAATAAATAATCATGAAGAGAAGATAACTCTAACAATTATTTAAAAATTAGTAAAAAGAAATTTTTCTTTCTTAAAAGACTGGTGACCTATATTTTTTAAAAGGTAATTTGTTAAAGAGTGCTTTTATCTTCTTCCATACCAACTTTAAGAAAATTCTTAAAGTCAGAATTTTCTATATATATCATTTTGTACTAAAAAGGATAAATCTGTTTTATTGGCGGGAAATTAAATAATGTGCTATTTTTCCAATTAGTGCAAAGAAATTATTAAATAAAAAACAAAAATCTTAAAATATAAGAATTTCTGGAAATTCTGGTACCAAAATGTAAAGTCTATGGCGTGTTTAAAAAGAACAACCATCCTTTGAAAATGACACCCCGTTCGTTTTTAATGATTTCTTCACACAAGAAAAGTTTGAGATGAAATAACAATGAAACAAGTATTTGACGTCATTTTTTTTAAACCTGATTTTGATAATTTTACTTGAAATACCTTAGGATAGATTTTAAAGAAATTCCTAAGGTCAGAAGTGAATATGAATTTAGATTAAAACTATGTCTTCTCTGTTTAATTTTATTGATGCAATATAGGTGCAGAAAAGTATTCAATAAGCTCAATTGCTAATATTTTAGTATACATGCAGTCTATGAAATTAATATGTGCATTAACAATTTTACTATTATAACCGTACGTAAATGTTAGGATTATATTCCCATAATGCATAGGTTTGTTCTCATAACAATATATTATATATCATAAGATTTTTTTTCACTCTATATAGCTAATTATGAATCTGCTCTTCAACATTATGGTTTATTCCCCCATTTGCATCTAGTAATTGGTATACTGGAATACCCTTAGTTTCTGAGTTTGTCTGTCCATTCATCAGCTACCGGTAGTCTGATCTTTTGACATACATTTTGTATTTCATATTTTGGTTGTCATGACCTGAACGTTGTCTTTATAATATCACTTTCTGGCAGATTTTGTCACATTGGGAATCTGATTCAGCTTGAAAATGAAAATGAAAATGGAAGGGTGCTAACCTCAAATATTTGAAAGGAGCAATGTTTTAAGATTTTGTGTGCAGTTCTTTGTTTTTTAGTGTAACATGTGTAATAATGTCACCACAAATACATGTGATGTAGCAGAATATGTGCGCCTTTTTTCCCAAAGTTTGAACCATGCTGACTAATAGATATTTGAAATGTTTAGAATTGTGATAAAGTCCTGAGTTTTAAATCAAGAAATCATTTGCTGAAGTATATTCTACACACAGTAGTTATTACTTCAGAGTTATTCATCTGAGGTGTAAAAGCTTTAACTTGAAGCACATTTGGTATTTGGTGTCATACTAAAAATTTGCATACAGTCAACCCTTTTACAACTCTATGAAGCCACCAAAATGATGCATATTCAATCCTTATAATTACATTATACATTTGACTCGTATGAAATAATATTCACCATATTGTGTTGAAATATATATTACTTTGGTGCATTGCAACATCATCAGTGTTTTATTTATTGGGTTATAAAACATCACTTTTCAGAACCATATGATTAAATAAAAATGATGGATTTTAATCCAATATGTAATTTAATTATTTGGCAATAAACCATGTTTATGGCAGGATGTAGGATCATTACAGTGATGAAGAAAAATCTGCTCAGCTGTCAGCTTTTTTTTTCATGTAAAAACATGGAGGGATAATTATGTACATACTTGTGAAAAAAAAAATATATATATATATTTAGGATAGTATGTATACCTTCCTTGTGTTCGAATGTTACTAGGAAAATACATCTGTATCAAATTTTAAAAAGTTCAGTGGGTGCAAAGTTGCTTAGACTGATTGCATGTTAATATTACATATGCAAGATAGCAAATAATTGAATATTCATAATCGAGCATTGTTCAAGATAAATAGTGGGTGTTAGTTGGTATTTTGGTAACAATTTCCTGATCAATGAAGTCATGTTTTTAATAAAAGTATAAAGTACAAACTCGTTTGAAGTTTATTATAGTGGTGTATCCATAAGTAGAACTGTAAGCCAGCATTTAAATGTTGTTTTCATTAATATTTATTATCCCCATGCTAGCGGTGGGGATAATGTTTTGCTGTTCGCCGTACGTATGTGTGTACGTAATATGTCCAGGGTTATCTCAGGAACCATAAGAGATAGAAAACTGATACTTTGATCATTGTTAGCATTGTTGATGTAGATTGTGCCGAAAGTTTCAGAATTTTGGAATTTGCCCTTAGGGCATAATTATGAGCAAAAAACGGATTTTGCGATATCCAGTAAATAGTGAAATCTTCTAAACTATTTTGACTATAATTCTGAAACTGAAACCATGACTAGTATTACAAATGGCAAATTCAAAAGTGGCATGAGAATTTTTCTGAAACCCCTGGGGGCATAGCAACAAGAGAGTTAAAAAATTCCAAAATCGATTGTCACAGAACTCCTCTTACACCTTAAGTGGTAGAAACATAAAAATTAGTGCATTACTAGCACTTTAAAAGTTGTCTGTGCCGAAGGTTTCGGAATTTTGAAATTTGCCTTTGGGTCAGAAAAAATTTTCTGGAAGAGTCTCAGACATTAATTTTTTAAAATTACCAATCAACCATACTATCAGACACTAGCAGAATAATAGCTGTTAAATGGAATATTTTGAAATAATTCCAATTTGGTAAATTTCCTGAAAGACTCTTAGACCTTCATTTTTTGGAAATATATCTAGCAACCATGCATATTAATTACCATTAATGTCACAAGAGTTAAGGTAACCATTTCAATTTCCAAAAATGAAATTCCAACTTTGGTAAATTTCCTGAAAGACTCCAAGATCTCCATTTTTTGGAAATGTATCTAGCAACCATATATATTAATAACCATTAATCTCACAAGAGTTAAGGTAACCATTCAATTTCCAAAATTAAATTCCAACTTTGGTAAATTTCCTGAAAGACTCTATGACCTTCATTTTTTGGAAATGTATCAAGCAACCATGCATATTAATAACCATTAATATCATTAGAGTTAAAGTTACCATTCAATTTCCAAAAATGGAATTCCAAATTTGGTTAATTTCCTGAAAGACTCTAAGATCTGAATTATTTGGAAAAGTACCTGCATTTTGCAGCAACCATACATATTTGTTTACAAAAAGCAACAGCTGTATAGGGAATGATTAAATTTCCAAAATTAAATGGAATATTTGGATTTCAAAAAAAGAATAACTCCAATTTTGGTAAATTTCCTGAAAGACTCTAAGATCTTCAATTTTTTGGAAATGTATCTAGCAACCATGCATATTAATAAGTATTAATGTCACAAGACTTAGGCTAACCATTTAATTTCCAAAACTGATATTCCAACTTTACACTTAATTAGTAGAACATGTCATCATAAAAACAGTTCACTACATGTATTTACATTATCAATTTATGATATCCTAATCAGTGATACTTCTTTTAACATTATGACTACTATCTCAACTGTCCAATTCATTACTAAAGTTATTGTAACATCTGAGTATAATTTCTTTGGCCATTTGTGTTTTGCCATTCATAGCACTGGCTGAATTATTTAAAAAAGAAGAAATGGTAGTGAAACAGTGAAAAATGTTATTGTTCTTTTGTGAAATATTCCTTTGATTGAACTCGTAGCATAACACACAGTGGCACGGGGATATGCTGTGTTTCATTAGTTTTATTGTCGAGCCTGCGACTTTAGTCGCAGAAAGCTTGACATAGGGATAGTGATCCGGCGGCGGCGTTAACAAACTTCTTAAAAGCTTTATATTTTAGAAGGTGGAAGACCTGGATGCTTTATACTTTGTATATAGATGCCTTATGTTACGAAGTTTCCGTCTGTCATATGTACATTGTCCTTGACCTCATTTTCATGGTTCAGTGACTACTTGAAAAAAAAGTTAAGATTTTTTGTAATGTTAATTTCTCTCTTATTATTAGTAATAGGATAACTATATTTGGTATGTGTGTTCCTCATCCCCGTCAAACAGTTTTCAACTGACCTGGACCCCATTTCAAGGATCAGGGAACAAGGTTAAGTTTTGGTGGTCAAGTCCATATCTCTCATACTATAAGCAATAGGTCTAGTATACATTTGTATTTGGTGTATGGAAGGATTGTAAGGTGTACATGTCCAGCTGGCAGGTGTCATCTGACCTTGACCTCATTTTCATAGTTCATTGGTTATAGTTAAGTTTTTGTGTTTTGTCCTGTTTTTCGAATACTATATGCAATAGGTCTACTATATTTGGTGTATGGAAGGATTGTCAGGTGTACATGTCCAACTGGCAGGTGTCATCTGACCTTGACCTCATTTTCATGGTTCAGTGGTTATAGTTAAGTTTTGTGTTTTGGCCTGTTTTTTGAATACAGTATGCAATAGGTCTACTATATTTGGTGTATGGAAGGATTGTAAGGTGTACATGTCCAACTGGCAGGTGTCATCTGACCTTGACCTCATTTTCATGGTTCAGTGGTTATAGTTAAATTTTGTGTTATGGCCTGTTTTTCGAATACTGTATGCAATAGGTCTACTATATTTGGTGTATGGAAGGATTGTAAAGTGTGCATGTCCAACTGACATGAGTCATCTGACCTTGACCTCATTTTCATGGTTCAGTGGTTATAGTTAAGTTTTTGTGTTTTGCTCTGTTTTCGAATACTAATAGCATTTACTTTCATCAGAAATACACGACAGGCGAGACATTTTTGTGTGTCCACTTTTGTTACATATCTGAGCCCTATCTAAAATCTAATGATGAATAATAATTGAGGCATGTTACCTGGAACCTCCTGAAAATATCTAGTGCATGAGAATTGGTTTGTTTGTTTAGTTGGGGTTTAACGCCGTTTTCAGCACATTTTGGCCATTTCGCGGCGGCCAGTTTTTATTGGTGGAGGAAGCCGTAGTACCCGGAGAGAACCACCGACCTTCAGTAGGAAAATTGGCAATCCTTGTCAATTAAGATCGGAGTCGAACACACCCCGCCACAGGTGAGATTCGAACTCACAACCCCAGCGTTGACAGGCTAGTGATCAGTAGTAGTCATGATGAACTACCTAGACCACTTGGCCACTGAGGCCCTCATGAGAATTGGTAAAATGTTTACTAAATTTTCCCAGAAAATGTTTTAAATGCCCTAAATTCCACAAATTTAATCAATTTTGGGAATCTCATTTGTTTAAATTTTTGAACAGTTTTTGAATTTAGTAACATTTTATGGTGTTTTGTCAAAGGATTTTCATATAAACTGAGAATTTAGTATTTGCCTATAATTGCTTAGGAGTTGGGACATAACAATTCTTATATTTTACCCCCAATCGTAAGTGGGGGCTATATATACTGCATTCACCTTGTCCGTTCGTTCGTTCGTTCGTCCACATACTTTTTCTGTTACCTTTTTCTCTACTTAGCAGAATGATTTCATAATTGGTATGTAGCTTTGACATGATGAGTTGTATGTTGTCTCCTATTTTCAGTTTTGCTTGATGCGACTTGACTTTGAAAAAATACAATGTTACACAAAAATTTGTCACATTTTTCTCAGCTTCTACAGGGAGATTGATTTCATATTTTATATGTAGCTTTGACATGATGAGTTGTACATATTCTCCTATTTTCTGCCGGACCCCAACTTTCTGTTTGACGGGACTTAGACTTTTTAAAAAGGCAATGTTATACATACATGTAAAAATTTATGTCACATTTTTCTCAGCTTCTACAGAGCAGATTGATTTCATATTTTATATGTAGCTTTGACATGATGAGTTGTACATATTCTCCTATTTTCTGCCGGACCCCAACTTCCTGTTTGACGGAACTTTGACTTTGTAAAAAGGCAATGTTACACATACATGTAAAAATTTATGTCACATTTTCTCAGCTTCACTTTGACGAGTGTTTATGATGAAACATAGCTTTTGCTTATGTCCTTAGCATTCCCTCTGATGAACACTACAGAATTTCAGTATCTCATCTTGTAGTCTCACATTTCTCTGAGATCAGACAGCTTGATTTAGAATTTGACTTGGGCTGGCAGAAATTAGAGGGTAGTCCCTACATAAGCTTTTGAAACAGCAATTTTTTAAAAAGTTCTTCAAATTAATAATCTGCAAAACATTCTGTATCTGTTTTAATTGATAATTCTCTAATAATCATCGTCTTTGAGTTTCAATATTTGACCATGGAAATTGAAAGTACACAATACAAATTTGTTATGACTTATTGTATACATAGCAGTTATTACATGTAATTAAATTTCTAATAATTTGGATATATCACTTAAACTATATACATTTGTAAATAGAAACTGTCTAGATTTGGAAAAATGCGAGAGTTCAATAGAAATAAGCAGAGAAGGAAGGGTTAATATGGTTGATGCATTTTGTCAATACTTTATGTCAATGTGCAGGTTCTCCATCAAAAGAAGGATAACTCTAAAATTACCTGATGATAATTGAGAATTTTTAAAACACAACATATGCATGTTTTTTTCATGACTTAATAATTTTGGTGTGGATATATATAAGTTTATATGTGCATTTGAATTTGTATTTTAAGCATATTAGTAAATAACAATACATTTTAAATATGTAAATCAGTTAGTACATACAAAATTAATTTTGATATCTATTTATAACATGTCTTAAATATAATTTTGTATGTAAAAAACACCATATATATATAAAAGTAAAACATATACTATGAAACAAATTAGTCCTAGTTTTAAGGGTATAAAATTACTTGGCAAATAATACCTGTCCAATATTTTTTCACATTTAGTTTCTTAATTAGGGCATCGGACTATGAAGCCAGAGGTCCCTGGTCCGATTCCCATTCGGGATGAAAGTTTCAGGGATCAAATTTGCAATGCCCTATCAACATCATTTGCGAGGATGGTCTCGATAAACGATGCTAGTCCCTCGGATGGGGACGAAAAATGGCTGTCCTGTGTTAAGGGAGAGCAACATCCTTACATGCTAATTCCTCTGTAGATGTCGAAAAAGTATAGGCTCAAATGCCGCTACAGGGGCCGCTCTCGCACCAGCCAAGTGGAGAGGGATTAGTATAAGTTCGCAAAACTAAAAATACTGCAGAATTTGAGTTATTTCCCTTGACATGAATGTTATTTTTTTCCTGCTTAGATGGGGCTATGTTTTAAATGACTAAATGAAGTTCTAAAGAACAGAATTTTCTATGATTATGAGACTAAAAATGTTTAAAAAAGTATTCCCATTTCAGTGACTGGAGATGTACTTATTTAATAATTACAATACTATTAACATTTAATGCATGCTTTCTATTTTTATATTTTCAGGTCAGTCATCAAGTTAGAAACCATGGCAATTTTAACAAGAAAAAAACTCAACATCAAGCATATAGGTACAGTTCTTCTTCTTCTTGTAATTGTATCCATCTTCTGTGTCCTGTCAGGTGGACTAAGTTCTATAAACGAAAGTTTCGATCCTTTCGAGGCATATGGAAAATGGCCAACGATAATAATGTACATTATGAGATACATGACATTAATTCCATTACCACTCTCTATATGTAACTTTTTTGGTATTGTCATGTTCAACACACATCCAGAAAAACCCAAACTCAAAATGTCCACCTTATTCGGACCTTCGATTTGTTTTCGAGTTGTGACAAGAGGTACATATCCTGAATTAGTGAAACGAAATGTGAACAGAAATATAGAAACCTGCTCATTAGTGGGTTTAGATAATTATATATTTGAAGTTGTGACTGACCAAGCAATCAACTTGCCAAAAAGTACACGCGCCAGAGAATTAGTTGTGCCTCCTAACTATACCACTGCCAATAGAACTCTTTATAAAGCCAGAGCTCTGCAATATTGTCTAGAAGATGGAATAAACATGTTAACTGACAATGATTGGATTGTGCATCTAGACGAGGAAACATTATTGACAGAATCATCGGTAGTAGGCATCATTAATTTCATACATGAAGACAAATACCAGTTAGGTCAGGGGGTCATTACGTATGCAAATGAGGAGATAGTCAGTTGGATCACGACTATTGCAGACTTAGTAAGAGTTGGTATTGACTATGGGATTCTGCGTTTTTGTCTGAACTATCTACATAAACCGTTATTCAGCTGGAAAGGAAGCTTTGTTGTTGTCAATGCTGCTGTGGAGAGAGCAGTGACATTTGATTTTGGTATCGATGGAAGTATTGCAGAAGATTGCTTCTTTGGATTAACAGCCTGGAAGAATGGGTATACATTTGGTTTCATTGAAGGCGAAATGTGGGAAAAGAGTACATTTTCTCCTATGGATTACATTAGGCAAAGAAAGCGTTGGGTTCAAGGAATCATTATGACTTTATTGTGTTCATCTATCCCGCCACGTTACAAATTTGGGATCTCATTCATGGTGCTTGGTTGGCTGTCTATGCCATTTACTATACCGAATATCATACTTGTACCCCTCTTTCCCTTACCCATGCCACAGTTAGTTAATTTCATGTGTGGTTTTATGGGAGGGGTTATGTTATTTCTTTTTATATTTGGTGCTATAATGTCGTTCAATTACAGACGTTTAGGTTTATGCCGATACCTGTTACTGTGTTTATCACCTGTTTTACTTCTTCCTGTTTGTGTAACTATGGAAACATGTGGTATTGTTTTAGCATTACTGTCTCAGAAATCCAGTGAATTTCATATTGTTGCCAAAGAAGTGTCTGGTGGAGTATTAGATATTTGAGGACAATTAAATTTAATTCAGAGATTTTCATCCTTATCTGTCCAATGTTTTATATTTCCAGTAGTGAATATTTCAATAATTTCAGTCGTGCCTGTTTCTACTCACACAATACCTTAATTAGGTTATTGAAAACTTTCAGTTGTTTTGACATTGTTTTTGTGGTAAAATTTGTTTTTTTTTTGGTATTTGGCTATGAAATAAAATATGAAATCCTTAAACACAGATTTCTTTGCCAGAGTGGATGAAAATCTAGGTATTAAGTTTAATTGCCTTTAGAATTGGGTAATTTTTGTAAATCCATTTATTTATTGTTTATTTTTATTTCAGCATTTTTATTAAGTTTTTGTTAGTGCATACATTGTATAACCATCGTGCTAAAAAACCAAAGCTTTGTCTTGCCATTTACTTGTTAAGTTTAATATACATTGTACATGACGGAAAACTTTGTTCAATCAGAGTTAATATTATACATGCCTGAAAAATGTATAGAAATACCTATAGTTAATTATCATACATTTCTGCAAGAGAATTCCAGAAATTTGTTCTTTTCTAACCTGATAATATAATATTTTTAAGGTGAAACCATATGGAGGAAACATTTATATCAAACTTTCGACATTATCCCATTCTTCCCAAGTCCCTCAATTTAGAAACCATTTCTTGTTTCGCAAATCCGAGGGGCGGATACAGGATTCTTTGTTAAATGTGGTGCAACATTAAAATATTTCCAACAAGCATACCAAGGTACAACTTGTTCAGTATTTCATGGCTCTTTTTCCACCAAGTAGCAATATTGTGGGTTTTTAAATTTTCTTTAAATTTTACGGCTGCTCACCTGTTTTGCCCGCTTTTGCATCCAAACATGAATATAACACTAAAACTAAAGTTTCCAGGGAATTCTTTGCTGACAGTTTCAAACAGTGTTGAATGATTTCCAGATTTGCTGTGAATATTACAGTTATTGCTTCCTGGTTATAAGTTTGGCAAAAGGCACAGCTAGTGGTGGGTGGGTGGCAACAAACAGTGATCAAGGGACAAGAGGAAAAATGTAAACATACAAGTTATGTTATGTTATTCAAATACATGTAATATTGTGTAAGGTACAGAAGATGAAGGTGCTATGTAATAAAATGTAATACAATGGAAAGTGAATCCTAAAATGGTTACATTTTTTAGTTCATTATTAATTTATTTTTATATGACCGCAAAATTTTTGCGGTCGTATATTAGTATGACGTTGGCGTCGTTGTCGTCCGAAGACATTTGGTTTTCGCACTATAACTTTAGTATAAGTTAATACAAATCTATGAAATTTAAACACAAGGTTTATGACCACAAAAGGAAGGTTGGGATTGATTCTGGGAGTTTTGGTCCCAACAGTTTAAGAATAAGAATTAGGTTCCAAAAAAGGGCCCAATAGGCATTTTTCTTGTTTGGTTATTATCTTGGTGTAAGGGAGGTAATCCAAACACATTTAAAGTAAAATGTTGTGTATGATTCAATTACCTCCCTCACACTGCTTGTAAATTATGTATAAAGAAATGTAGATTTATAGCTGTCAGTTTATTTTTAGAAGTTACTATTAATTAATATTAATTTTGTCCATATGTCCATATGTCATTTTCTATTTTAAGACTTTTATGATATATTTAAATGGGTAATTATGTTTGCAAACTCCATGAGAAATTTGAATAGGGATTATGACCATATCTTGAGGGAAAGAATTTTTTTTTTTGGAAAAAGGGAAAGGGGGGGTAAATAAGAAATTGTGGTGGGGGTCAATTTTTTCTCATTTCAGATTTCAGAAATTAAAAAGGAAATGTCTTCAAATTTTTATTTTGCAAAACAAAGGGTGGGGAGGGGGGTACAATGATTTATTTTTTTTTGGGGGGGGGAGGGGGGTCAGTATAGTGTATTGCAAAAAAGCAAAAAAGGGGGTCAATTTTTTTTTGGGGGGGGAGGAGGGGTCAATTCGCAACAGCATATTGTATTGCACAAAAAGCAAAAAATTGAATATAAATTCAAATCATATGTCCAATTCTAAGTTCTTTGACTACAGTTATTCTGTGTCAGAAACCTATTATGTGTCAAATATTTAATTACAATCCAAATTCAGACCTGTATCAAGCGTGAATATTGTGTCCATTTTTGCCCCAACTGTTCAGGGTTGGACCTCTGCGGTTGTATCCAGCTGCGCTCAGCGAAGCAATTTATTGTGAAATTGTGATTATGTGCTGCAAGTACACAATTCCAATGGAATATTTTATTTATTTATCAACTTTTATTTAATTTTTATTTGGTATTCATTTTAAGTTAAAAGTATTTATTTTTAATGTTTTTTTCTAATATGTTAATTTGTTAAGATGTTCAAAATAATTCCATACTTTGCAATTTTAATGCTTCAGCATTTTAAAAATATGATTTTGTAATACAAGTTTTAGTGGTTTTTACTGTAATATCATGTATGATGTTTCATGGTTGGAATCTATTGCATGAACTTGTTATTGCAAACCTTAGAATACATCCCAAGGAAAAATAATTGAGTTGTAGTTTTTGTGTTGCTAATTAATTATATATCATATTGTTTTTGTGTTTTATGTAATGAAGATATCACATTAATTATTGTATTAAAAGTATTGTTGAATGTAGATGTAAGTTACTGGCATAGGTTACTCAACCTCAAATAACTGGAACATCTTGAGTGGCTGGAAGTACTTAAAATTTTCATTCCCTGCGATATAATTTCTTTTCTGTACAACTTTTGTTATTTAGACTTAAGTAAAATCAGGATATTTTCAAGCCACTGTGAATTATTTCCCTTCTGAAAGGACAGTTTCTACGACATTTTGGGTTAGGGTTAGTATACAAAATGAAGTGGGTCCCCTAAAGTGACAGAAGGCCCAAGTTTTTACATTTAAGGGTCTAAGAAGTCAAAAGGGAAACATAGGTATTCAGGCACAAAGATGCCACTACACAACACAAGTTCTACTATGACATCGTTAAAACTTGTGGGAAACTTTATTATGACGTTGCCAAACAAGCAGTTTGGCATCTGTGATCTTTAGACGTCTTTAAATTTCAGTAATTTTGAAATTTTTACTGTATACATGTTTGTATAACAAGTTCAAACTTGTCATAAGGCCAGGGCCCAGTTGTTCAACCAAGGGTTAAATTTAACCACAGGTTAAACGTAATGCTTTTCTGTGCAGTTAAACCCTGGGTTAAATTTAACCTTCAGTTAAATATGTTGAACAACTGGGCCCAGAATGTTAACCATAGGATTAGAAATGCTAGCTAGATATATATCAAAACATTTTTGTTATTTAGTTATTTGCATTATATTGTTATTAACTAATGTGTTGAAATACAGTAAAAACTGTCCAGTTAATACAAAACCGGAACTGGTCTTTAATACAGGTCTAATACAGGATTTTTTGTACTAGACCTGTATTAATGAACAGTTCCAGTTTTTCTGTATAAAACCCTTTACACATGGGATTGTATTAAATAGACAATTTATAACATATTTTAAGTCATTGGTTGATAAAAGTACTGTAATGTTAAGTCATTAGTTAATAAAGGTGTCATAAAATGGGTATTTTTATATATAGCCTATATTATGTCCTCGTACAGTTGTATTGGGTCTCGATCAGCTGTATAGGCACTTGGCGTTGCCTCAGGCCTTTACAGTTGACCTCGACCCAATACGACTGACTCGGACATAACACAGGCTTTACATGAAAATACTTATTTTATAACACTATGAAATAGAACAGTTAATGATTATATGCATTCCTCAACCATTGTAAGATACTCTGATAGCGATAGACCATTTATATTTTTTTTCTTTTTTGATCGGGAAATAGATTGAATCATAAGTTTAATAAGAAAAAGTAATGTTGATATGTTTTTTTTTCTGAAATGGAAACAAAAATTCATATTTTGTTTGAAATGTCTTTACAAATAAGGATTGAGTATAAAATGTTAACAAAATTTGGTAAAATGTCGAGGTCATATCTGTTTCTTTGTATTTGATATAATCACATAATCATTAATTCAGTTCAAAGGAATGAAACTCATGAGATTTTTGTTTAGCTGGGGTTTTATGCCGTTTTCAGCACATTTGGCTATTTTGGTGGCGGCCAGATTTTATTGGTGGAGGAGAACCACCAACCTTTGGTAGGAAAATTTGCAATCCTTGTCAATTAAGATCGGAGTTGAACACACCCCGCCACAGGTGAGATTCGAACTCACAACCTCAGCGTTGACAGGGTAGTGATCATTAGTAGTCATGATGAACTACCTAGACCACTTGACAACTGAGGCCCCTGAGATTTTTGTGTTAGTGGATATATCATACATATCAATTATTACATTCCAGTGCTAATATTTCATAGATTGCCAATTAATATTATAAGTGTTTTTTTTATTCTTTTTTTTAATTTTTTTATTTTTGGAGAGAGGTAAAGGGGAGGGAGGAGGTGTCCAGTGTGGTGATGATATTTTGAAATGAAATCAAGGCAGACAGCGGAACTTTTTATGATATTTTAAGGTACATGTAGTGCTTATAGTATGCAAAACAAAGTACTGTTTTAAAGTGCAATGTGCATTTGTTGTAATCATTATGATAATAATTATAATAACAATGAAAAGATCCAATTGTTCAAAGAACAATTGAGGGCTTTCCCAGGTTAAATGACCTTTACATGCGACCTCATGACATTCAGATTGATTAAACCCCAAATGATGAACATCTCTGAAGCAGAACCACTTTTGTATCGTTAACGATAAAAAAGGTCAAAATATAGGACGCTTTCTGGCTCAATGACCTTGACACATGATTCCTTGCCTTTCATGTCGACTTGCATTCCAAAGCTGAATATCTCTGAAGAAGACCAACTTCAATATCTCTTTTTGTAAGAAAGGTTAAAATCTGGGACGTATTTTTCATTAACTGACCTTGACCTGTTATTTTAATGACCTTGGCTCCTAATGCTGAACATCTTTGAAGAAAGAACCACTTCTGTATCTATTAAGATAAAAAAGGTCAAAATCTAGGACTTTTTCACACCCATTGACCTTGACATATGTTTTGATTGTCACGTTGATTTGTCTTCCTAAGCTGAATATTTCTGAAGAAGAACCACTTCAATATCTCTATTGGTAAGAAATGTTAAAATCTAGGACGTATTTTTCATTAAATGACCTTGACCTGTAATCATGACTTTGGCTTCAAATGCTGAACATCTGTGAAGAAGAACCACTTCTGTATCTTTAAAGATAAAAAAAAGGTCAAAATCTAGGATGTTTTCTCACTCAATGACCTTGACATTTGCTGTTTTGACGTTCACGTTGATTTGTCTTCCTAAGCTGAATATTTCTAAAGAAGAACCACTTCAATATCTCTATTGGTAAAAAAGGTTAAAATCTAAGACGTATTTTTCATTAAATGACCTTGACCTGTAATCATGTGACCGTGACTATGATTTGCCTTTCAACAGAGTCCTTTTCTCATTAGAAAGCATTCAAATATCTTCTAATAATAGAAAGGTAAAAAATTAGGACGTTGACCTTGACATTTTGGTCTAAGGTCATCATCAAGGTCACATCCCCCGATGATCAAAACTGAAGACCCCATGCCTCTATCATATAAAGTTACTGAGTTTTACCCGAAAAACTAATTTACCAATGCTTCAATGGGACATAACTCTTATAAGATGACCTCAGATCCTTTTCATGGAAATGTAACAAAGTTGCGTCTTTAGATGCCAGACATTTTACACCCCCAACCATTCCTGTATCTTTTATCATTTCAGAGGAGTAGTGCACACAAGCAAAGGTCAAAATATAGAACGTGACCTTGACCTTTGACCTTATTTCTATTTTGAAGATGAAAGGTCATGAGGGTCTATGGTGAAGACTTTAGGTCTGTATCACTTCTGGTTTTTAAGATATACTTGTATATCACTTACACGAATCATTTTAGGGGAGGTAACTCCCATAAGATGTCGTCAGATCCTTTCCGCTAACAATCAACAAAGTTGCGTATGGATTGACTGAGGACTTTAGAAAAGATTTTGAAGCGATATCTTTTAAGGTTTCAGAGGAGTAGTACACACAATCTTTTTGGTGTTGGGGAAGATAACTCCGTAACGACAAAGTTTACGACATAATTCCCATAACACATCAAATCATTTTCATGACCGATATCATAGACAAAATATGAAAGCGATATGTCGCGAACTCACTTGTCAGGAAATGGCGGAAGAAAAAGAATAATAATATTAAAAACCAATTGTTCAGAAAACAATTGAAGGTCTTTCCACCTCAATTGCAGATTTGTTGATAAAAAAAATGAGGTTTAAAATGACGTTTAAATTAACATTCCAATATATCCAAAACGTCTAAAAACGTCTACAGAAATAATGACGTTGCCAGAAATGACGTCAGCAAAAGTAGTGCCTGAATTTCACGCTTTCAATAGCTTTAATTGCTTTAAAAATCTGAAAAAAACTTATAAAGTGTGAAAAAATGCAAAATACGTAATATAGGTCATGACCTTGACCTTTGACCTTGTGACCTTTTTCAAGGTCATTGGTCGTTGAGGTCATTTTAGAAGACCCCATGCCATTATTATGTACCATTGTCAAGTTATAAACGAAAAACCTTAAGTTTGAACGTTCTAGGCGCAATTACTCTCAAAAGATGACGTCATACAACTTGAACTCAAATTTAACAAAGTTGCGCATCAATGTCCTAAACATTTCCACCATTACATTTCCTTGGCTATCCACAACCATTTCAGAGGAGTAGTGATAACAAGCAAATGTCAAATAATAGAACTTGACCTTGACCTTTGACCTTGATGCCAATTTGAAGGTTATCAATCCTTGATGTCAAAACAAAAGACCCCATGCCTTTATCATGTACCATTGTTGAGAAATAAACGAAAAACCTCAAATTTAAACGTTCTAACGGCAATTACGCCTATAAAATGACGTCATACAACTTTTATGCAAATGTAACAAAGCTAGGTCTCAACGTCCTTAATATTTTCTCCATTACATTTTATCAGCTATCTTTTACCGTTTCAGAGGAGAAGCGATAACAAGCAAAAGTCAAAATTTAGAACTTGACCTTGCCCTTTGACCTTGACCTCATTTTACTTGTTAGGGGTCATGGACCCTAAATACAAAGTTTCATGTTGATATCTCAACTCTAAATAACAATTTGTATGATACACCAAAAGTGAAAGTCGTTTGAAGGGAAATAACTCCTATGAAATGTCGTCAGATCCTTTCCAACCAAATGGAACAAAGTTGCGCACAGATACACTGAAGACATTGCAAAAGATTTTAGGTCGATATCTTTTACGGTTACAGAGAAATAAAGATAACAAGAAAAGGAGGACGCGGGGAGATAACTCCTATAAAAAAAAGTGTTCGGTTACACAGGGTCAATGGTGAAATCGCAATCACTGTACGATATCATGGGCCAAAAATCCTTTCGATATGTCAAGTAACAAAAAAACATCCTAGACGGCAGAAGAAAAAAAAAAAAAATTAAAAACCAATTCTTCAGAGAACAATTGAAGGTCTTTCCACCTCAATTGCAGATTTGTTGATAACAAAAATGAGGTTTAAAATGTAATTGTTGGTTTTAGAGCATATCTAAGCTTTCAGCGATTGCAAAAATATATGGTTCTATGGTTCTTTGATTGAAATAAGGGAGGTATTATGCTACTTCCCGTATTACAAATATCACTTCTGGTTTGATATGATAGGTAATTTCACAATTTTTAAAAAAATATATGGACTGCTAGTTTGAATAACGAAGAAAAATGTTTATTTTTAACAAAATGTTTGTGATGAATTATACTGTTTTGCACTATAAACATCAGAAACGTCATTAATGTGACCTTATAAATTGACAATTCTAGACCTTTTCATCGGCTGTAACATTGTCACGTTAATTAACATTCCAATATATTCAAAACGTCTAAAAACGTCTACATAAATAATAACCTTGCCAGAAATGACGTCATCAAAAGTAGTGCCTGAATTTAACGCTTTCAATAACTTTAATTGCTTTGAAAATCTGGAAAAAAACCTTATAAAGTGTGAAAAATGCAAAATACGTAATATAGGTCATGACCTTGACCTTTGACCTTGTGACCTATTTCAAGGTCATTGGTCGCTGAGGTCATTGTAGAAGACCCCATGCCATTATTATGTACCATTGTCAAGTTATAAACGAAAAACCTTAAGTTTGAACGTTCTAGGCGCAATTACTCTCAAAAGATGACGTCATACAACTTTAACTCAAATGTAACAAAGTTGCGCATCAATGTCCTAAACATTTCCACCATTACATTTCCTTGGCTATCTACAACAATTTCAGAGGAGTAGTGATAACAAGCAAATGTCAAAAAATAGAACTTGACCTTGACCTTTGACCTTGATACCAATTTGAAGGTTATCAATCCCTAATGTTAAAACAAAAGACCCCATGCCTTTATCATGTACCATTGTTGAGAAATAAACGAAAAACCGAAAATTTAAACGTTCTAGGGGCAATTACGCCTATAAAATGACGTCATACAACTTTTTCGCAAATGTAACAAAGCTAGGTCTCAACGTCCTTAACATTTTCTCTATTACATTTTATCAGCTATCTTTTACCGTTTCAGAGGAGAAGCGATAACAAGCAAAAGTCAAAATTTAGAACTTGACCTTGACCTTTGACCTTGATGCCAATTTGAAGGCTATCAATCCTTGATGTCAGAACAAAAGACCCCATGCCTTTATCATGTACCATTGTTGAAAAATAAACGAAAAACCGAAAATTTAAACGTTCTGTGGGCAATTACGCCTATAAAATGACGTCATACAACTTTCATGCAATGTAACAAAGCTAGGTCTCAACGTCCTTAACATTTTCTCCATTACATTTTATCAGCTATCTTTTACCGTTTCAGAGGAGAAGCGATAACAAGCAAAAGTCAAAATTTAGAACTTGACCTTGACCTTTGACCTTGATGCCAATTTGAAGGTCATCGATCCTTGATGTCAGAACAAAAGACCCCATGCCTTTATCATGTACCATTGTTGAGAAATAAACGAAAAACCGAAAATTTAAACGTTCTAACGGCAATTACGCCTATAAAATGACGTCATACAACTTTTATGCAAATGTAACAAAACTAGGTCTCAACGTCCTTAACATTTTCTCCATTACATTTTATCAGCTATCTTTTACCGTTTCAGAGGAGAAGCGATAACAAGCAAAAGTCAAAATTTAGAACTTGACCTTGACCTTTGACCTTGACCTCATTTTACTTGTTAGGGGTCATGGACCCTAAATACAAAGTTTCATGTTGATATCCCAACTCTAAATAACAATTTGTATGATACACCAAAAGTGAAAGTCGTTTGAAGGGAAATAACTCCTATGAAATGTCGTCAGATCCTTTCCGACCAAATGGAACAAAGTTGCGCACAGATACACTGAAGATATTGCAAAAGATTTTAGGTCGATATCTTCTACGGTTACAGAGAAATAAAGATAACAAGAAAAGAAGGGGGCGGGGAGATAACTCCTATAAAAAAAGGTGTTCGGTTACACAGGGTCAATGGTGAAATCGTAAACACTGTACGCAATCATGGGCCAAAAATCCTTTCGATATGTCAAGTAACAAAAAAACATCCTAGACGGCAGAAGAAAAAAAAAAAAAAAAAAAAAAAAAAAAATAATCAGAACAAAAGCAAAAGGTCTTTCCACGGAAAGTGGAAAGACCTAAAAATAATCAGAACAAAAGCAAAAGGTCTTTCCACGGAAAGTGGAAAGACCTAATTAAACAGAAGAAATACAATAAGGACTTTCCGTCCGGAGACGGGAAAGCCCTTAATAATGACATTTTGTTTATCAACAAAAAGTGTCTACCACAATATAGCCAATTGTGGTGAAAGTTTTGTAAAATCACATAAGTCAAACTAAACCAGTTTGTTAAATATTTGTTACCTCCCTTTGGACTAAAAAGAATTAATACATGATTGTTACCGTATAGCAATAAATTTTCATGATTGTATAGTCCAAAGGGAGGGATCCAGCTCTAGATTTAAATAAGATTTATTAAATGTTTGATTTTGACACATCTAAAATGCAGTCATACATGTATGTATTAGTGTATAAAAAAAGGTGACAATAATTTCTGAATTCACATTATGTAACCAGTTTTCTAACAGTCCAGTGTATTCAAAACCAGTCATTTATTTGCTGCTCAAAAACATTCCCTAAAAAACAGATAATGGAGAAGTGTTCATTTTTTTTGTTATACAGCTGATTTCAACATTTTTGCAGTTTGTATAATTTTTTTTATCATATACACATGTGCTTAATGATCAATGGTAATATCTGTCATACATGTATTTAGCTAGATGTATAAAGAAGATTTCTTATATTTGTCAGCTTTCAATTTTTAAGCAACATGTAAGCTTCTTTTATACAGATATACAAGTCTATTTTTGTACTTCATGTTTGGTGTTTATTGTATTCTAGTATTCTTCTTCATATTTTATCATCTTGTTATCCATCTGCTTGTGCTAATTCAGTTTCCAGGTAACAATGGATAATGGGTTTTTTCGTATTTTTCTGTGATAATTCCAATCAGTATTCCGACATTCTCCGATTATAATTTTATTAATTATATTTAAATCACCCGTTTATACACAATCACACATTTACATCTATATTAAAACCATGACCTCAGACATTGGCCAGTAAGAAACCATAATCTGAATCGATAAATAAAGTTACAGCATTGAAAAATGTTGATACCTCAAGATGCGTGGTTTTTTTACAAATATGTGACTTAAGTTACTTAAAAATAAATATGATTTAGAGGGATTATAAGGACAGTATTTAAAAAAATTATTTATATTTAAGCAGGAATTTTTTTTTGTTTTTTTCACAGTGTGTTTTTAATATTTATGTGAATTACACGTTTTTTGCCTTCTTTTAATTTAAGGGACTCACTCCTTTAGGGTTAGGTTAGGGTTAGGATAGGGTTAGGGTTTAGGTTAGGGTTAGTATAGAATACCACATATGAAATAGGGTTTAGGGTTAGGGTTAGTATACAAAGTGAAATGGGTCCCTTAAAGTGACAGAAGGCCCAAGTTTTTACATTTAAGGGTCCAAGAAGTCAAAAGGGAAAAGAATATTAAAATTAACCATGATGTTAAGTCATGTAAGTAGACAAGTAGCTTTTTTAAAATTTTCAATATATGGATATTCTATGACTCTCGAACTCCATGTAGTATGACTGAAAGTTTACACATTGTTCAGATTTTATCTTCATCTACCGGTAATAACTTGTTTTTAAAATTCTATAGATTTAACATTACATACTGGTAATTGTCAACTTCTTTCTTTTTATTATGACCAAAGTATTGAAATGAGCTCTCATTGTTATGCCTTCATTGTTAGTATTTTTTGTTTCTGCTCTTTTGTCGGGTTGTTGTCTTTTTGACACATTTCCCGTTTCCATTCTCTGTTCTATTAAATAATGCATCATCTGATTTGCAAATAATTTTGTATTGAAATTAAGGATTTTTTGCTTTATTTAACTAATTTATCGGAAAATTATTTGAATTGGAGACTGATTTAAATGTATTTTTCAACTTTTGGTTGTCCGATCAATTAAATTGCTGGATCAATCACAAATTCAGTTATAAAATTTTTTATAACTAGGTATTGATCCGACATGTTAGACGCGACAAAGGGACTAATAGCAATGGTCTGTGTCCTCTTTTGGATGTAAAATCGACTGAAACTACCGCACACCTTTGGTTTATATTTTGCAGGAATGTTACCTATGACATGAAGATGATCACACTACTGCCATTATGATTCTGTGATTTTTACAGGAGTTATGGGACTTTATTGCATTTTTTCACATACTATCATATGCATACCTAGTGGATGCAACTTCTCTGTAACTACTGGACAGACTTGGTTTATATTTTGCAGGATTGTTACCTATGATATGAAGATGTTCACACTTAACCACCATTTTCATTAAGCGATTTTTACAAGAGTTATGGGACTTGTTATTTTTTTATCACATTCTATCATATGCATACCTTGTTGTCACAACTCCTCTAAAACTTCTATTTGGCTAAATGTAGCAATCTTGGTTTTTTGTTGTCGTAAAATTATCATCAATTATATTTTTTTATATTTTTTTCTCAGTAATAATTATTTGAATAATTCAATTGGTGGTGAAAACAATCAAAATTTAAACCAAATTGTAATCATATGAAGTGTACAATATGTATATTCAATCTTATATTTAAGAACAAGGTAATTTTGTTTCTAACAATCAAAGAAAAACCAATAAGAATTCCAAGAATTTTTTTTTTGTATGTTTCAGAGTTGTTTTGATATGATATTTCTGTTTTGCTTCAGTTACAACAAATGCTTTTGTTCACATTGAAGGTGCTTTCATTTTTTATATGCCTACCAAAGATGGGCCAGTTTGTCTACTCACAAGTAAAGAAGTAGGGCCATTTTCCCCTGAATTTGTTAGCTCACCTGGCCCAAAGGGCCATGTAAGTTATTGCCATCACTTGGCGTCTGTCATCCATCGTTGTTGTCATCATAAACTTTAACATAGGACCTTATGGGAAATTTACTTAAATCCTTCTTGTCTGAAACCACTTTGCCAATTGGAACAAAACTTGGCAGCAATGGTCCTTAGGTGGTCCTCTTTCATAACTGTATCCAATGACCCAGGCCATCAGCCAAGATGGCCGCCAGAGCCGAACATAGTTTAACAGTACCCTAAATTTACTTAAATATATTCTTGTCTGAAACCAGTGGCCCAATTGGAACAAAACTTGGCAGCAATGGTTGTTAGGTGGTCCTCTTTCAGAATTATATCCGATGTCCGTGAAGATGGCTGGCAGAGCGCAACATAGTTTATTTAACATAGGACCTAATGGGGAAAATCACTGAAAGATCTTCTTGTCTGAAACCTGTGTGCCAGTCGAAATTTGACAGCAATGTCCATGCTGCCAGTCAAGATGGACATCCAATGTAGCCCGGGGGGGGGGGGGGGGGGCTAGTTTGTCTTCTATGGCCAGTTTTTCAACTTGAAAGAGACACAGAACAAAAATGAATTTTTTGCTGTAAGTGAGTTTACGTAACTCTTTTCAGTGGTTTTGGTTCTGTATATCCTTCCATAAAATTATACTCCCGGTTATTGACCCAAATCGCCAATATACAAGGCTTTGCGGATAGAAAACTTTAACTTATCAATGATTAAGCATAAAATGTTTGTCTGCTAACATAAAAATGCATTGCATACAGTCATTTATGATAAAAATTAGGTAAATATTTAATGTTAAAAAAACTAATGGTTATGATTGAAAGTGGCCCTACTGGTGTGTACTGTGAGTTTATTTATTTTTGTGTGAGTGTCAGTTTACCTAGTCTTGTGGAAATTTGTTGTTTGAGAATATAAAATTTTGTTTCTATTGTATGCATTTTGTCAAGTATCAACAAAATAATTATAAAGAATTCTTAGTACATATTTTTATGTTATTATGTATTCTTGCCAAACCAGAAAGATATGTAATTGTACTGTTATACATTTACATACATTTTCATCAAGACCAAAGATTTTTAAAATAAATAAGGTAATGATTTTTTAAAAAGATATATTTCTATAATAACATCAGATTAGTGTATTTGGTGCTTAGCTCTTATAGATAATGTGTTTTAGCTATAGTCTTAGCATTTATGTTTTAAACTTTTTTGTTGTATTATTTGAAATTAAATTTTTACAAGTTCTTTCTATATTTTGTTGCCAATAGTAGCCATTTCATAATATATGACAATAGGTTTGATGCATTAATGAACAAACGCCTCGGTGGTCTTGTGGTAGCGTGCTCGCCCCGAGTGCGGAAGGTCGCGGGTTCGATCCCCGGCCGGGTCAAACCAAAGACATTAAAATTGGTATTTGCTGCTTCTCCGCCAAGCACGCGGCATCTAAGAGTAAGAGCAAAGACTGGTCAGTATAATGTGTCCAAGTGAGGTGATATGTCTTCCTGCGGACAATTACCTCGTGAGCTAGCACATTAAAAATCTGATTGAGCGTGTCGGTCTAATACAAAGCAGGGATCATATTCATTATCATATCAATATGTTCTCGTCCTGATATGCACCTGGTTGCAACCTGCTTCATCCATCCATTAATGAACATATAAGGTATGAGTCAGAGTCCTCAGACATCTCGGAATACCTGTACTAGATGTATGAAATTGGGAATTTTGCTCTATCCCCTCTTAAACAAATACAGTTGAACCTTGATAATTCGAAGTTGAAGGGACTATAAAAATGTGTTTGAGATATCCGAGGTTTGAGTCATCTGAGGTAGAGTGTGACCTTGTAAAGGTTAAAATGTCACATTAACCGTTATACAAAAAATATTTGTGTTTTCAAAAAGTGAGCTAAAAAGTGTCAAAAGATTTTCTCATTAAGGATATTCAACTTCCAAGATTTTAACATGTCAAAGTAAGTATGTTAAAGAAAATTATTATATCCGACATCAGACTTCTCTGAAAAAAAAACCTTCAAAGTTCGACACATCAAGGTAAAATTACATTGTATCTTTTTCTGGGGACCTCTCATCATGCCCTAGTTATCCGAGAATTTGAATCGTCTGAGTATGAGTATGAGTAATCAGAGCTATAAATGCATATAGCAAATGGGAAATTTGCCAGGACTGCAAAATTACTTGACATTTCCGAGAGTTCGACTCATCAAGGATCGACTGTATTACAGTTGTGTGTTAGGTCACTGAATAGTTCACATCTCTGACAATGAAAAATTGTAAATACATGTGATTAAATTATGTTGCATGCCGTTATTTTATGATGGGTACAGGGACAAAAGGGTGAAGAAAAATTACTCAGCAGTCGAAAGACTGTTTATGTGAAATATAAAGACAGTTTTGTTTGGAGGGTACCTATTTTGTGTAATGAACACCATTTACAGCTTTTAACAAAGATCTTTGACATTTAGCAGAATGTTTACAGACACATTGAAGATGTGCATGAAGGAGTATGATGTCATTGGGAGAATTATTCTTAGATTTTCCATTTTTTGCGACAATAGTGTGTAGAGGGTGCATTTTTTGTATTATCTCCTCCTACAGCTTTTAACCCTGATCTTTGAAACTTTATAGAAATTTATGTATTGAGGATGTGGATGAGTTAGTAGAAAAGTTTTAAGATATTTCATGTTGTGGAATTAGCCATTTCTTCCGCCCCCCCCCCCCCCCCCCCCCACACACACACACACCATTTTGTGTCTAGTCTTCCACGTAACAAGGATTCTTTTCTGGCCATCAGTAACCTACCTGTGGTATGTATTATACACATTAAACGCAACCCAGCGTATTAACACTTTGTCCCAATTTCAACACAATATTTGGTTTGAGCTAACAAAAGTCCCTTTCCATTTTGACAATTTTCACTTTACATGCTTTAGTTAGCAGTCCGCCAGGCAGAGACAGATTCTACAGAAACGACAACAACTATATCATTTGGGGCTTCTTTTTTTTTGCTCACCTGGCCTAAAAGGCCATGTGGTGTTTGCCATCACTTTGCGTCCGTCGTCCATCCACATTTCAAATTTTCATCTTCTCTGAAACCACCAATCCAAATTGAACCAAACTTAGCAGGAATGTTAATTGGATGATTCTGTACAAAATGAATGTTTTTTGTGCCGATCTGAAATCCAAGATGGCCGCCACCACGGGACACATTTCACATAGGATCCTATGGGAAATAGATACAAACATCTTGTCAGAAACCGTTTGACAGATGGAAGTAATATTATGCCTGAAGGATCACATAATGGTTCTTAAAAAAATGATATTTTGGTGCCGATCCGAAATTCAAAAAGATGGATGTCAAAGTCATTTATGCACTCTGATTTGCTGAAATTTAAAAAAAATCTTCTCTGAAATTACAAAAGCAATTGAATTGTTATATTGCAGGAATGATTCTTACATGGTCCTTTACAAATTGTATGTTTTTTGTGCCAATCTGAAATCCAAGATGGCCGCCACCAAGGGAAACATTTAACATGGGATCCTATGGGAAATACATACAAAAACCATTTGACAGATGGAAGTAATATTGTGCCTGAATGATCAGATAATGGTCCTTGACAAAATTTATCTTTTTGGTGCTGACCTGAAATTCAACATGGCTGCCAGGCTCAAATATGCACTCTGATTGGCTGAAATTTAAAAAAAAATCATCAAGTAAACTTCTTGTTTGAAACCACTAAGCCAATTGGAACCAAAGTTTGCAGAAATGGTCATTAGGTTGTCCTCTTTCAGAATTATGTCCGATGACCCGGAAGTCAACAAAAATGGCCGTCACAGCTGAACTTTGTTTAACATAGGACATTTTGGGAAAATTCATTAAAAAATCTTGAAGATGGCCACCAAAGCTAAACTTAGTTTAACATAGGACCCTATGGAAAAATTTAATTTGCAGATCACCATACCTTAAGCTTGGCCATTTGGAACTAAACTTAATACCAGAATTGGTCCTCTTTCAGAATTGTCTTTGATAACCTTGAATGTAAACTAAGATAGCCACCACACCCTAACTTTGTTTAACATTGAACCTATGGGAAAACTAGCCAAGATAACTGCTACACTTATGGTGGATAAGTTAAATACAGTTGAGCGATAGAGGCTTTTGAGAGCCTCTAGTTTTTGGCGTAATCATATTCATATGTTGTACGGTAACTCAAAGAAGCTTTGATTTATATATTCTTTTTTATTGATCAAGCAAAGATCCCTTTCCCTTTTGACAGTTCTCATTCTTGTCGATGTTTATTCTTTAGATTTTGTGGATTTCCACTAATAATGATCGTCTTTTCAGATTTATTGGACTTTTGTTTTTTGAAGTGAGCATATTCATTCCCACTCAAGCTTTTACCGATTCTCAAAATTTTAAGAAACCTTGTTGGGATTGATCAAACAAAGCCCTCTTTTACTTCTTATTGTTTTACTTTTATTGTTCCAGAATTATTAGACTTATCTATCTGTACATTTATTCCTATGTCATACGATAACTGAGTTTGCTTTGGCCAATTTAATTTATTTTTATTTACAATGTACATGATGTGTTGATTGATTACTCGAACCCCCCTTCCATTTTTGACAAATTTTATTCTTGTCGTTCCTATGTCCTATGAAAACTTAGGTTAGCTTTGACCGATTCTGATAACTTTTAACACAGTGGTGGGATTGATCAAATAAAGCATCCGTTAAGTAACTCTGCTTTTCAGCGTCTATTGTTTTGGGATTAAGCTTTTAACATTCATATGGAGTGAAATATCAGTGAAAGTAATCCAAGTCGAACAAAAACAGATTTTCCTTTGCGAATCTTTTTTTTTTGTTCACTAAACCCAAAACTGTTCTTGTTATCCTTTTCCTGAGAAACAAATGAAACACTTATACTATATAAATTATAAACCAGATCTGACGAATAGAAGGTCCTTACGAATGCGATTCATTTGGTTCTGATCGAATGAAAAACATGACCGCAAGCGGCATTCATAGATTATGATTGGTCATTTTACAAAGATCTACAAATTTATACAACTCATGACTGGAAAATAATTTCATTTTGCAAACACTCCTCATTTGGAGATGTACAGTCCCCGTTATCTCGTGGACGCGTGCTCGCCTTGAGTGCGGAAGGTCGCAGCCGGGTCAAAGCAAAGACATTAAACTTGATATATTTTGCTTCTCATATTTGGTTTCTCTGCTCTTTATATGATATTGATATTTCGCATGCTCTCCAATTAGTTTTATAATCATATTGTAATACAGGAGAAGATATAAGTTGGCATAAGGTGTGTCCCATCCTTTTTGCTGTATTTGGGCAAATAAAATATATGTACATTTGTAATTATAAACTGAACTAAACTGCTTTTTCACCAAACAGTAAGAGCAAAAGTGTGCGGTTGGGGTGATGTGTCTCCCAGCGGACTGTTACATCGTGAACTAGCACGTTAAAAATCCGGCTCAGAGTGTCGGTCTAGTACAAAGCATGCAGTGTTAATTATTCATATCATATCAACATCCTCATCTGAATTTAATTGCAAATGAACATTAAACAATAATCATATATACAAACATCATTCATTTTGAGATAATTTTTTGGCATTGTAGCCACATAGTTCCCAGTTGGTAATCGTGATAAGATGAAAAACATGGCCACCATAGGCAATTCTTAGATTCTGATTAGAAAATTTTCAGAGATCTTCTCTGAAACTTTAAGGGCAAATGGTTTGAAACATTACAAGAACTTGGATACACAATGTACCCTTTACAAACGATCTTTATTTGGAAATAATTTGTGGACAAACATGGCGGAATTGGAGGAGTTATCTGAATACATTCAGGTTTTATTTGAAACAATAGTAAATTTGGCAAATTAATACCACATATGGAAAACGCTAAATGATACGGTATTTTCTACACGATACGGTGTCACATGCTTATCAGAACAATAAACTCTAAATGAATCGGTATACTTTTAATGGAAGCTAAATAAAACAAACTAAAACCGACTGTATGTGGTTCATTCAGCACTGTTTCAGTGTTCGTACATGACTCAACTTTCTCAATCACATCATTTGAACAAAGTCTGTTAATGGTTAGTGTTGCTTACTACATATGATATATATATCCTCACCTATGAATACATCACATTGACTTAAATCTCCACAAAATTGATCATTGTTTGACATTATAATTAAAACAACCTTTGTTCATAACTGTTCTGTTGATATATCTCTTCAAATAAAGAAGCCAATTGCGTGTCAGATAATAAATTGGTGGGAATTGCAAGCAGATCAAAATTTAAATTCGGTAAAAGGGTACAATTTAAAACGTCAACAAACATCTTGGAATGGACGATTTAAGCAGAAAAAATACGTAAAATGTGCACAAGGATATCAAGCATATGAATGTCATGATTTCCTTTTGGCAGATAAACGTTTTACAGGCTCATGGCGGTTGCTATGATAAGAATAGTCAACAGCTGTACAAACATGGTGACCAAGGTCTGGTATTCCAAGTTGCTCGCTTTCATTATGCCCAGCCTAAAATAAAAGAGATAAGAAATAAATAATAAAATTTTTATTTGATCTAGTAAGGTTTGCATAAAAAATTCTTAAATTTATATGCAGTAATATTGCCTCTAGAACATATTTTTTGCCTATTTTAATGGAATTATTGAAGTCGCATTCATTGGATGTGAATTTAAATTGTTTTATTTATTTGTTCGGTTTTTTGTTTTTTGTTTTGTTCAGTTTTGTTTTTTTTTCTTTTATTTTGGCAATTCGAGAACAAAATTCTATTCGAATTTCTCACATATCTCATATTTCCAGTGTCGCATATGTACTCATATATTCAGTCTCTGTCACCTTATTCCCTTATTAGAACTATTATCAAGTTCAGACATTTGCAAACGATACGGCCTCAGAACTAGTATTGCATCGCCATCTATCTCCGCGGTCGGTCCAGTTTTTCATCTTTTAACTAGGAAATATTTGTAAATGTTTCTTGTATTTAGAATTTGCATTTTATAATGAAAGATCTGCACATCCAGTCAGTAACAGTACGTATATTATACTCATGGGCGGTCTGTCGAAAGGCAAGATAGTTTTCTATCAAAAGAAGTTTATCTCTTTTTTCATCATGAGCGCGCTTTGCACGTTGATACGGAGTAAGTGAACTTTATCAATCACTGGTGTGCTTATGAATATGAGCTACACCACCTGTGTCCGTCGCAGATTATGCGATAACGCATCACTAATGTTTCTTATAACGGAAGTTCCATTACATGTATGTGATTGAAAAGTAATGATAATAATAGTTCACTGCTTTTTGGTGATTTCTTGATATGCAGATGTCACATTTCCGACTTTCATATAATTTTTTTTTTATTACTCCTTTTCTTAAATTCAAGAACAATTATTTCACCTCATTTAATTATATAATGTCTAATACAGGTAACAGCATTCTTAAATGAAAACGATATTTTAAAATACCACCATTTTTGGAATCAATAAGATATACATACAAGAATCGAAATAGTAATCTTTGTTAAAGTTGGAAGACATGTCTTTCATTAGTAGGTCAGAATCGTTATAGGGACGAAAATGTGCGCCGCGTTTGTCCGATTTCTTATTTTTTTAATATAAAACTAAGTTTTACATGGGCTACCAATTTAAAAGAGAAAAGAAAACAGCCCAGACACACTCACTTCTGCATCATATCTAGATGGGCGAAGGACATTTGCGCCAATTTACCTGTAATTCAAAGGGACGTTTGCGCCAATGAATATGAGGACGTTTGCGCTAATCTACTTTTTACTTACCTTTCATTTATTATAAGAAATTCCATATTAATGTTTAATATCAAATATAAGAATATTTGAAATGTATATAAATATATAAATAAAATACCGGATATTTTTTTTGTGTTCTTTTTATTCGTCAGTGTTAACAAGTTTCTTTTTGTCATTAATCTGATTCAATAACCGTTATACAAAATGTAGCAAACGATTATAAGATTAATTGAGTTCACATATAAGTAAAAAGTGTTCATCTCTCTCTAAATGTTTTGTAATCTCACACTTTCAAAATAAAACATGGAGATAGTAGTTGGCGAAAGTAGTCGTGGGAATAAATGTGTGGATGGATGGATGAATTATTGTTTAACGTCCAGTGGCAGCCAGGGGCATATCAGGACGAGAACATGTTGATGTGATAATGAATATGATCCCTGCTTTGTACTAGACCGACACGCTAAGTCGGATTTTTAATGTGCTAGCTCACGAGGTAACTGTCCGCAGGAAGACATATCACCTCACTCGGACACATTATACTGACTCCGAGCCGACTAGTCTTTGCTCTTACACCTAGGGTTACACTCCACTAATTATCTTAGTTTCAGAGAAATGCACCCCCAGAATTTTATTAATTATTAGAGTTGGTAAAGTTTGACTACATGATAGATAAATAATAAATGTCTTAACCTCAAAATTGTAATATTGACTGAAATAGGATAGATTTTAGTTTAAAAAAATACGAAAACATTAACTGATTTTGCTTCTGACAAGTAATGGGAGGTCATAAACTGGGACTTGTGAATTGACATGTGGTGTGTAAAACTTTGACAGTGATAATCGGCACCTGCACTGGTAAGTTAAATTGCGAAAAAAAGAGCCGGAAAAGTAAGCCTTTTTTTTCCCATATATGTAATGGAATTTTATGCAGAATCTGAAAAATTAAGTCTCAATTGGATTGAAACGCTGCATCAGACCTCAATTTTAAGCCGAAGTGGAGTGAAATTTAACATTTTTAAAGCTTTTTTATGACAATTTTTGAAATGTTGCTGTGCCAGCTAGGTTTCCATGGATATTTTTTATTTATTTTATCATGATTGAAACAATGCTAACAGAATGGCCTTTCAGAATATATATATATGTATATGGGTATTATTTACTCTGAAGATGGCACAAGACCATGACATTTGTTAGCTCACTTCACATAGAAAATGGTACTATTAATTTGTGGAGTGCAACCTTTAAGGCTATCAGTAGCCACCTAGAGGGCAATATATACCCATGAAATACTTTAAATTGTTCATTTATTTAATGATTTTATTTTTGACTGTTGAAAATTTAAATATAAAGGCTATCTTTTGTCATGTAATTGTTCTCATATGTCCTTAGCAACCACATTATGTATTTTTAACAATCCGCAATGATACAACATAAGAGCAGGACTATAGTTTATATGCAGTATTGTGAGAAAAAAAAACTTTCCACCACCCATTTTATATGCAAGGAGACAAGTATTTATATTGAAAAATATTTTGATTTGATTATCTTACAATTCATAGGTTTGCAGATTTTATCCAAAGATTTATAATACCAGTAATATGGTAACAATGAAAAAAAAAGGGGGGGGGGGGGTACTATCTCCTTTCATGTCATTTAGTGAAAAGCTAAATATATGTAAAAAGCTGGTGGATTGTGCATTCAAAAGCTGAATCGAACAAATTATTTCTGTAAAAAGTCTTTTCAAGTGATGAAATGCTCAAAATAGTCACCATAGAACAAAAATTTTTGCATTTTGAATTTCTTGTAAATTTTAGTGAATTACTTCCCATTTACCGAGTCACTATGAATATTTGAAATAGGTATTATTTACTTATTATAAGTCATATTTTGATAAATGAGACAGTTTTGAATTCGTAAAGACCTGAAGAATAATAAAATTGGTCATTCTTTGAAAAAAAAGTTATAAAAATTCTCTTTAAGGTTACACTCCACTAATTATCTTAGTTTCAGAGAAATGCACCCCCAGAATTTTATTAATTATTAGAGTTGGTAAAGTTTGACTACATGATAGATAAATAATAAATGTCTTAACCTCAAAATTGTAATATTGACTGAAATAGGATAGATTTTAGTTTAAAAAAATACGAAAACATTAACTGATTTTGCTTCTGACAAGTAATGGGAGGTCATAAACTGGGACTTGTGAATTGACATGTGGTGTGTAAAACTTTGACAGTGATAATCGGCACCTGCACTGGTAAGTTAAATTGCGAAAAAAAGAGCCGGAAAAGTAAGCCTTTTTTTTCCCATATATGTAATGGAATTTTATGCAGAATCTGAAAAATTAAGTCTCAATTGGATTGAAACGCTGCATCAGACCTCAATTTTAAGCCGAAGTGGAGTGAAATTTAACATTTTTAAAGCTTTTTTATGACAATTTTTGAAATGTTGCTGTGCCAGCTAGGTTTCCATGGATATTTTTTATTTATTTTATCATGATTGAAACAATGCTAACAGAATGGCCTTTCAGAATATATATATATGTATATGGGTATTATTTACTCTGAAGATGGCACAAGACCATGACATTTGTTAGCTCACTTCACATAGAAAATGGTACTATTAATTTGTGGAGTGCAACCTTTAAGGCTATCAGTAGCCACCTAGAGGGCAATATATACCCATGAAATACTTTAAATTGTTCATTTATTTAATGATTTTATTTTTGACTGTTGAAAATTTAAATATAAAGGCTATCTTTTGTCATGTAATTGTTCTCATATGTCCTTAGCAACCACATTATGTATTTTTAACAATCCGCAATGATACAACATAAGAGCAGGACTATAGTTTATATGCAGTATTGTGAGAAAAAAAAACTTTCCACCACCCATTTTATATGCAAGGAGACAAGTATTTATATTGAAAAATATTTTGATTTGATTATCTTACAATTCATAGGTTTGCAGATTTTATCCAAAGATTTATAATACCAGTAATATGGTAACAATGAAAAAAAAAGGGGGGGGGGGGTACTATCTCCTTTCATGTCATTTAGTGAAAAGCTAAATATATGTAAAAAGCTGGTGGATTGTGCATTCAAAAGCTGAATCGAACAAATTATTTCTGTAAAAAGTCTTTTCAAGTGATGAAATGCTCAAAATAGTCACCATAGAACAAAAATTTTTGCATTTTGAATTTCTTGTAAATTTTAGTGAATTACTTCCCATTTACCGAGTCACTATGAATATTTGAAATAGGTATTATTTACTTATTATAAGTCATATTTTGATAAATGAGACAGTTTTGAATTCGTAAAGACCTGAAGAATAATAAAATTGGTCATTCTTTGAAAAAAAAGTTATAAAAATTCTCTTTAAGGTTACACTCCACTAATTATCTTAGTTTCAGAGAAATGCACCCCCAGAATTTTATTAATTATTAGAGTTGGTAAAGTTTGACTACATGATAGATAAATAATAAATGTCTTAACCTCAAAATTGTAATATTGACTGAAATAGGATAGATTTTAGTTTAAAAAAATACGAAAACATTAACTGATTTTGCTTCTGACAAGTAATGGGAGGTCATAAACTGGGACTTGTGAATTGACATGTGGTGTGTAAAACTTTGACAGTGATAATCGGCACCTGCACTGGTAAGTTAAATTGCGAAAAAAAGAGCCGGAAAAGTAAGCCTTTTTTTTCCCATATATGTAATGGAATTTTATGCAGAATCTGAAAAATTAAGTCTCAATTGGATTGAAACGCTGCATCAGACCTCAATTTTAAGCCGAAGTGGAGTGAAATTTAACATTTTTAAAGCTTTTTTTATGACAATTTTTGAAATGTTGCTGTGCCAGCTAGGTTTCCATGGATATTTTTTATTTATTTTATCATGATTGAAACAATGCTAACATAATGGCCTTTCAGAATATATATATATGTATATGGGTATTATTTACTCTGAAGATGGCACAAGACCATGACATTTGTTAGCTCACTTCACATAGAAAATGGTACTATTAATTTGTGGAGTGCAACGTTAATTAACCTAGAGCCGCGTGTTTGGCGGAAAAGCAGCAAATACCAATTTTAATGTCTTTGGTTTGACCCGGCCAGGGATCGAACCCGCGACCTTCCACACTCGGGGCGAACACGCTACCACGAGACCACCAAGGCGGTTGAATAAATGTATATATGTGGATGGATACAAGTTTCGTTTTGACCGAGAAATGAAAGGCGGAGAGTTGGGATTTAGATGCAATAAGAAAACATGCCCTGTAAGACTAAAGACTGATGAAGATCTCAAGATAGTGCTTAGTAGTAAACATGAACATAATCACCCCCCAGAAGATAGAAAAACAGAACGTCAGAAGTTAAGAGTTAGTGTTAAAAGAAAAGCATCTGATGACATTTCACAGAGACCGAGTAAACTTGTGAGAACACAGCTAAAGGAGGTAGAAGAAGAGCATCTGCACCCTAAAGATCTCAAAGCTTGTGCCAAAGCTGTATATAGAGTTCGCAGGAAATCGTATCCAAATCTTCCAAAATCGCGTGATGAAGTGCACACTGCTTTGCAAGATTTCAATATGGATACTTCAAAGTCTGAAAATTTCCTTATATGTATCGATAGCGAGCATGGTGTTATCATTCTAACTTGTAATACAAATCTGAAATGTCTGTCTGAGGTTGAGGAAATTTTTATGGATGGAACTTTCAAGTGTTGTGCTAAATTCTTCACGCAACTTTATACTATTCATGGGTACAAGAATGGAAATTATCTACCGTTAGTGTTTTGTCTTCTTCCATCAAAATCCGAAGATATATATCGTATTTGTTTTTGCAAAACTTTTGGAGTACAACCAAAGTTTGGGAATTACAATTTCACCGTCGATCGTTCATGTAGACTTTGAAAGCACCGTACTGAAAGTAGTTAGGGATGTATTTCCACAATCTACTCTTACATGCTGTCGTTTTCATCTTGGGCAGTCGTGGTATCGCAAAATACAGTCCATCGGACTTAGTCAAGATTATAAAAGCGGAGAATGTGAAATTGGCAAATGGCTGAATAGCGTTTTTGGACTGCCGTTTCTTATGCCGGATGAGGTGGAGGACGCTTTTGCTGAGAATATTATGTCTATTCCACCAGAAGACACACGTTGCGTAAAGTTCGCGGACTATCTCACTGAGCAGTATGTGACTAGCGAATCGAAATTTCCGCCGTCATTGTGGGCAGAGGAACCTTCGTATAATAAAAGGACTACAAATGCACCAGAATCATTTCACGCACACTACAATGCACAATTCTATGCACATCATCCTTCTATAATTGTATTTCTTGATGTTATTTTCCAACAACAAACGGTTAGTTACATTAAGATTAGGTTTTTATGCGAAGAAGCTCCGATTTTGAAAACTGAGAAGAAACAATTGAGAAATTGTTGGAAATATAGAGCAGGAGAAGTAGACAGAGCAAGTATGCTTAGGGTTATTGGATACAGGTTTAAGGCCCGAACTGATTTAAGATGATTTTTTTCACTTTAACTTTTTAATTAGTGCTGTTGATTAAATGTGACAAAATAAAGTATATTTTTTAAAATAAATTGTTTTAAACAGTTTAAAATATGTTTAAAAAAATCCAATCGTAAAACCAAGAAACAGAATAGTATATTGATTTCAGAAAACAAAGACGAAATTTAAAAAATAAGACCAAAATGTCATCACTTTATGTTAGTCGTCTCAGCCATGCATTGTTGTCTTCTTAATTTTCACCAGGTAACTTGGCGCAAACGTCCTCATTTTCTTGGCGCAAATGTCCTCATTTTTTGGCGCAATTGTCCTCCATATTGGCGCAAATGTCCTCCGCCGATCTAGATTTTGTATTTGTATTTGTACAAAGACTACTATGGGCGATTGAACCTAATTATATCTGCTTTTAAATTGTGAACTTCCCTTTTTTTAACAGAAAAATACCTGTTTCCAGCCTATGGTGTGTACATTTTACGTTTGATTCGTTACTGTCAACTTGACGACAACTTTCTTGGAAGAACTAAGCTGTTGTCAAATAAACATTTTAAGATCGGGTTATGTTCAGCTTTGCCGATTTCACCACTCCAAAAATTTTACCTTCGTCACCACGAATTGATTTCCCGATACGAAGTTTCTATCTCACAAATGAGACAAGATATCTTCAGTCAGATTTCACGTCTTTCTGGAATTGACACCTTACCGGACTTGACACTTCATCGGATGTTACTCGCTGGCATTTTGATGGGTACCATTAACGGAGCAGGACATGCTTATACTTCCGGAACACCTGATGTCACTCCTGCTTTTTTTTTCTTTTTTTTGTGGGAGTTCACATTGCAAGCGCTTTAGTTTTTGTTCTTTCTTGTTCCGATTCTCTTTGGTTTGCTGTATGTTTTTTATTCTTTGGTTGTGTTGTTGTACATGCGTTGCCATATGGTTTTACTCTTTTGGTTGTTTCTTTGTCTCATGAGTTTGTCTTGCCTTGGATTTTGATCTTGCGGATTTTTCCCTAATGTTTTTTCGCTTCGGTATTATTTTGCCGATATTTTATATAAGCATCCAAAATACTATTTTCAAACACAAAGGTCTCAAGATTAAATCTCTTGTACAATAAACGTACAAAATGCTATAGAGTTAATTTCTGTAATGTGGTCAATTTTAGTTGAGTCATGAATATATACATTGTAACATATAATTCCTGTATAGTTTCAAACAGAAGATACCAACATACCAAAGGCTTTTCTCCATTTGATCTACCATTTGATAGTACGCGTCCATTGTGGTTTTCGGTTGGACATCTGTTATACGCTATAACATCAGGATCTCTTGTTTCATTTCCAAACAAGAATAAGCCCTGTAAACAAAAATAATTCAAAACTACGGTAATTTCCTTCTTCGTTTACCGAAATTAAAATGCTTGAGTTCCATTGGATAAAAATACTGTATATAGCTTATTACAATAATGCACGATATTCAGACACGGAGAAATGTTTATTTTGTATGGAAATATAAATTAATGATATAATTGTAGGTTTGAATTTCTTCATGCTATTCCAACTACTCTATTTCGTATTAGAAAAAAAAATAAAAAATAAAAAAATAAAAAAATAAAAAGGAGTGAAATAAGTAATTTATATCCTGGCATTTTCAGGCAAAGTACTAGTTCAACCTGTTATAACTGCTGAATATATTTTCTCTTTCTTTAAGGTATCCGGACCATAATAGATCATGATCGAAAATTGTATCTCTTTTTGACCGTGAATGGCCGAAGCAAACAATTTAAAGCTGGGATTTTGTATACATATTTTTCTCAAGTTGAAACACACTTTGTTGCTTATATGCAGAGTCTGTAAAAAAAAGTTAGTTATATTGCCACTTCCGAAGTTTGCCAATAATTACCGAGATCATTACAATTGCGTTGTATGGAACATCCGGGAACTTTTGAATAATCACGTGGTCATTTATGGTCCGGATACCTTACCGAAAACATCAACAAAAAGTAAAACCTACACCTAACTTCTGTATTTTGGCCTTTTGTTTATGGAAGTGCATAACACCAACTACAATGGCAAACACTAATCCACCAATGAGAATGAAGAAAACCCCTGCTACTTTATTCAAAGATAAAGACCTCTTCTTTGATTTCTGCAAATATACAATAAATTCAAAAATGTCATTATTATGAGAGAAAAAAATGAAAAAACCACCACCTCACTTTTCTCCAAATAAAAACGGAATATTCATATTCTAATACAAAATCATTTTAATTGTAAAAACGGCCAACCCAGATGTGAAAAAATAAATCGATTAACAATCTCAACAATTCGCCATTTTCATTGTTTCTGGTGTGCATGTACATTGTTTTTGAATATCGATAACTTTTACAAAAGTATAAGTTCAATTTCGTTGATTGAAACATACCCACAGCAGGACGAAAGAATAAAAATTAAATTCTGTGGATTTACATTAATGCGGCATTTTTCCAAAAGAAACAAAAATTTTGTTTGTCCTTCAACTTAAAAAACTAAAAATTGAAAAACAATTGAAGATTTTCAAAGTTTTGCAACGTTGTATTCGAAAACACGTTTTTTCTTATATTGTAGATTATTGTTTCGTGTAAATAAAGGAGGTACCGAGTGTGTACTTTGGATTCCACAACCCCCTTTCTCAATCCACCACTGATTTTTCAACTTTATCAACATTCCATTTTCCTTTAACTTTAAAACTGCAATCGATATTTCGTCTCTGTAAAAAAAATTAACAAGTAATTTCGATCCCAATCAACTCATACGATTGCCATCGAATATAAATATCTTATCAATAATGGAATTTCACGTACTTATTTTTAAAGTGAATTCTAAATGTAAAGCAATGCAAGTCTAAGAAATGTCCTACGTAAGTTACATGTACTTATCCATGGTACATATAGTAGCTTATTCGAAAAGATACAATTTATAATATCAGTATCATGGATGGATGGATGAATTGTTGTTTAACGTCAAGTGGCAGTCAGGTGCATATCAGGATGAGAACATGTTGATATGATAATGAATATGATCCCTGCTTTGTACTAGATCGACACGCTAAGCCGGATTTTTAATGTGCTAGCTCATGAGGTAACTGTCCGCAGGAAGATATATCACCCCCTCGGACACATTATACTGACTCCGAGCCGACCAGTAAATACCACTATCAAACATTTAAACATTTGTTTTCAACGCAGTTTTTACCACTTTCGAAAATAAAGCTTAAGACTGAAACCACCAAAATTATTTCAAAAAGCTTTAGGGAAGAGTCAACTGCCAAAATGGAAAAAACTTAGAAAGACAGAATTAATAATAATAAAATAGAAATAATATCGCAACTGAATATTCTAAAAATTTTACAACAGAACCAGAAAAAGAAAGTAAAGTTAAGCTTATAACAATACCCTTTTTAAATAATAGCGAGCGCAGTGAGCGCTTTAGGATCATATGCTTTTTCTACATATGGGTCATTTAGAAAAGTCTTTGTTTAATGGGAGCAGCCATATTGTGCTACATATCAAAGCTAGAAAAAGGTTCGGAAACGTTAGTAGTAGTAATTGATAAAGTAAGGGAAATAACTTGCTTCAAATTATAATTTTAGAGTCAGAATCGTGATACCGGAAATGAGTTTCTGGAAAAGGCTATTGCTGTGCTCGCATCATTGGCCACCCCAACAACATATTATTCTGAAATAACTAAAGGTCTTTCTTACGCGTGAGTGACAGCTCTTGTACTACAGGTTATATTAACACAACAAGATAGTACCGGTAAGTGATTTCAGTAGTTTTTGGCTTAATCACTGCTGATGAGTCATGGCTTGTCTATATATCCATACACCTAGTGCTTACAAATATCTGTAACATAATATTAGATAAGGATAACCCATACCGTAGATCGGAACCTTTGGGTGTTGCAATTCCGTATCCCTTGGTATTTAGATTAGCACCAACTTGCATTGTGTCACAATACCCTTGATGGTTAAAGTATTCATTATACACCGATTCCAATAAAAAAGCATATTTTCCATTCATATTTCGGACCTTGTCAACACCTTCCCTCATTGACTTCACAAAAACTGGTGGATTTGCCGTGGACATGTAGTTCCACATCGCTCTGTAGACGGGAACCTCAGATGACTAAATCAGAAGGAAATAATTCAGACTATTAACACTATTAGTTTCTGATAATTATTATCTTTGTATATAATTTTCTATTATGTGTTTAAGGAATTTCATTTTTTGTAGCTTTACTTTCTTTTAGTCAATTTCTCTGCGTTCGGGAGATAAAGACATTCAGAAATCTTTGTTGGGTTGTCAGCGTTGACCAATGACCGACAACAAAAACGTCATATGACAAAATGCCGGGTACTTTATTCATGGTATTTGCATCACGTGACTTCAGCCCTTTTAATCAAATTACCTCATTAAGTTGTAGATCGAAAATGATAAATTGTTTGAATTACGGATAATAGAGTCTTTTCCCGCCTCGGCTCTTAAACTAATGGGTCTATAAAAACTTCCTTTGGCGCATACATACAAATTCTGATGGGAATGCTTCATATTTGAAGGATTACGCTATGGGAGACTTGAAATTAGCATGTTTTGAAAACATTTTCGCGGAAAAGTTATGAAAGCAGGTGAGATAAAAGTTATTTCCTCATAAAATTCATCCACCAAAGTGGTTCTCCATATGCGGACAATTTATGTATGATCTCGCCTTGTTTCTGTATTTGTAGTTTGAATTTGCATTTTTCACTAATTTTGGTTAATTTATATAGCAGTTATACTACGGTTACGCTTCAGTTTTTTTAACTGAATTGGCGGAAAATTTACAATACTGGCCAGGTTCATTTGCACACGAAAAGAAAGGTAATATTTTGTAGTATGTACCTATATGCGGACAATTTGCTTATTAGTTATAAGAATTTTAATATTTGCATTTTTATTTTTTTAGCAAGTATAATGCTTTGTAATGAATGTAGTCAGAGAAATCCAAAATGGCCGCCATGCAAATTTGCAAAGTACCCGCAATTTTGCCATATGTAGGCTTAATGAATACAAGAAGATACTATCAATGAGAAAAGTTGATTCGTTACTGCCATGAATGTGATAAGTACGTACTGTGACTTTTTCAGCACAGCGAAATTATTATAATACTGGAGGTTATTTTGAAGGAATTTATCATTGTGTAAACTCGGCCATCACTCACAAACTAAATAAAGTCCGATGGACTTTATGCGAAGTTTGTGAGTAATGCAGACATATGACGTTTTCCATTTGAAATTAACATTTTTCTCATGCACTACATTGCATGCGTCCGTATTCATACGTGCGACGTCATGAAAGGAATTTATCAAGTTATAAACTTTTTACCGGAAGTTGCTATTAGCCAAAGAAATTACTGCATTTGATGTTTTGAAAACAACATTGGATTATATAAACGTCTAAGACAAGGTTTTGTTAAGTTAATTTGATATCATCATGATCATGATTACAAAACTTTACAGTCGTCATGGGTTGCCAGGGATTGATAGGAATTTTCCATCTCACAAATCAGATTAGATATTTAGTTATATTTCTAGTGTGATTTGAACCTATACATTTTCTCGATATTTCCATTTTAATAAACAAAACAAATTCGTTGCGAGAAAAGGTCTTTCTTACTCGGAAAAAAGCTTGCGTTGATCCACTTTCTAGAGTTCCATAAGATATCTCTTTCTGCTTTACCAAATCATCTGCTGACTCTATCGGAGTAAGTAGTTTTTCAATAGTTAAAAACGATGCCAAATTAGCAGTATACGAAGAAATTGTTATTACTACCACAAACCACCATGCTCCACCAACAATTCGTCCAGCATTGGACCTGTAGATAAACATTACTACTAAGTGCAAAGCTTTAGTTTAAAGTGCACGTACAAGATTTGAATTGCATATGTATTGTTCCAAGTTCAAGTAGACTTCCGAGAGTTTGCAAATTATATAACAAAAATAAAATTCTTTTATTATAATTTTTTGTAAAAAGGGTAAAAGCGGTTTTCTATACATTTATATACATATAACCATGACAACGTTTCCTATCTTTTCTGTTAGTTGAATAGTCCATTAAAGTTATAATTTTTATCATTATATATTGGAGTAAACAATAAAAACTTTGTGACAGTTTTTCGTTGGGTAATATTTTGTCTTTAGAATATATATAGGAAGATTGCTAAATTTTGTTTCATGCTAAACATGGTCAATAATTGATCATTTCAAATACAAGATACCTTGGACACGTATCCGATCCCTGCAACATCATGGATCCCATAGTAAACCAAAAGGAACTTGCTAAATTAAAATTGTTCTGTCCATACTTAAATGATCTCGAATATTCCCATTCAGAAGGGCTGAATCGACCAACTAGAAATATTCCAATACTGACAACAAAGTATGAAATTACTATACACAGCCATAGAAAAACCGAAAAGGGTTGCATAAAAGCAAAAACTCCCGGCTTCTGGATTTCTGGAATTTTTATCATAATACTAATTCCACTGTTCATAAATGGCTCGGAAAAATCAACTCTTGATTCTCTGCTTTTTGTAATTGTGAGAGGTGCAACGGATATATCTGCCGACTGAAAAAGAAATTATAGCATTTAAGCTTTCTAAGAAGTAAAAACCTAAGAAGTGTATAACCTGTTTTTGTTAATTGTTACGTTGCCGTACTTTTATAAATTGGTTTAACCAGACTATATTTCATTGCCCCCCCCCCACCCTCCCCCCACATGAACTGATTTGCAGTTCATAAAAGGAGTTAACTGAAATATATTTATATATATATTTCTATATTTTCTGTATTTAAACAGCTGTAGTATATACATGTAACTCTGTACATGTTACAATTCAGTAGCGAGTTCTTTACAGATTCAAAAACTAGTTTTGCTTCAAAACGAATTATGAATTCAAGTTGGGTTAAATACATACCCGATTAATTAAAATAGACATGAGTCCATTCCAAGTTTTATTATTTTCAAAATATGCTCCATATACCCCATCAGTACTATGAGTCAGTACGTAGTCAAAATTAACGATTTTTGCAACTTCTCTTATTAAGTCAACAGAAAAACCTGCAAGAAAAAAGTCATTATATATCTGTTTAACTACACCGAATATACAGAAGTGCCTACATGTGATATTGATTCAGTGGATAAAAAATACTTCAGTATCAAATCTTTGCAGGACGGCACCTGCGTCTACAACAACATAATTTTTTTTTAATAAAAAGAGCTGGCACTCGAAGTGTTCAGAATTGAATTTTGGCGCGCTTCTGCTCGCGAGGGTAAACAAATGTATATACATGGTATACGTAAAAAGTGTATAAACATTTTTGCATATACCCCGGTGGAGCGGAAAATCGTGTAACAATTGCCAAGATATGCAAGAAATACACCGTCAATCAACGAATCAGAATTCATGATGTTTATATAATTATATACTATTAGATTTCTCTGAGACCATGCAATTCTAACCCAATGTACATGTATTCATGTGCACATCTAAACAATTTATTTTTCGGCAGCTGCGGTCAAACCGGAAATCTTTAGATTCGGCAAATATCCGTCTTCTATGACTAAAAGTTTATTTTCCACCAGAAACATGAGGAAAATGTTTTATTATTTACTTCTATAACCATTTATCTCTTTACAAAACTTTATTTTTTTAGGCAATGTCTCCTAAATATGACGAAGTAATCTTGGTATAGATATACGTATTTGTGTCATATATTTTTATTTCTCCTGACCCGATATTCACAATCTTAAGATGATAAACAATACAAATGTAGTTAATTTGTGATATAATTAATCAAATATAGTCACATATAATTAATTTGAAATTCGAACGACATTGACAAATTTCGTTGTAAAATTTCCCAGGCCCCGGTCAATTCATAAACAAGCCGTTTGACTTTAGGGAAGTAACCAGGAGAGTGATTTTTTTTTCAGTTTTCATGACATTCATGTACATACATGTATACCGGGTATATTAAGTTTTACCTTCATATCTGGCATTCCCTGTCCAGTTTGATCCATTTTTTGGAGGATCGGTCTTTAACATAAAAAACGGTTTTTCCTACAAACAGTCACACTATATTAATGTTCGTTCTAACCTCTACAGGAGAGCCAGTGTGAAGTAAGTTTTTTAGCCTATTATCAATCCTAAACGCAAACTAAATTGTTGATCATGTACTCAAGATTGTAACACTCATGAACACTGATGTTCTTTTTTTATGACTTAGTAAAACAAACAAATATTCATTTAATTTCCAATTCTATTTTGGAAAAGGAAATCATTTAGATAAATAAAAAGTGAAAAAAAATAAATGGAAACATTAGACATATTGAGATAATATTGCCTCTCTGCCAATCCGGGTGTGTTACATTGTACTGAAGGCACCATTGAGATCCAGAGTAAAAAAACACAAACAAGTAATTAAGGTTATACGTTTTTTGTATGCTGTTTAGATTTGTGTTTATAACAAAAACAAATGGTAAAACTTTAATGTACAAAGTTTATACTTACCAACACACTTATGACAATTTTTACATTTCTGTCGATCGGTTTAGTCTTAACAATGTTACTTTTATCCTCAGCCTTTGGGGTGTAACCATGTGTCGAATTCCAGTCACCGATCTGAAAAAAAAAGATTTCTGCCTTTTAAACCCGTTGTTTTTGATTTTGCCATTTTCAAAATCTTTAGACCGTTTTCGTCATAAATAAATGTAGTTTTGTTGTCAAAGATCGAAACATTAAAATCTGAAATGGCTTGTACATGTAAACAACATATAAACTTTTATCCCCATGTATAATTTGAAGGGGAAACAAACAGAATAATAAATACACGTTACTTATTTAAATTATTTCAAATGTTAAATTACAGGTGCAAAGCTATTTAAAAATTTGTAAAACCATTATGCTAAATATTTTCATTTACTTTGTGCGTATTTGTTCATATTTGGTACATACATGTAGGTGTCAATATTTTACTTTTAAAATACTCTATCCAATGTATTTTGTGTGTTTAGGAGAGAAGGTTAAGAATAATTTCTTCAGTTAAAACAGAATAACGTGCATCTCATAATCAAGTGATAATTTAATTTGATAACGGTACTTATCAAATTATGAAAGAAGTCATTACACGGGTTACAGACACAATCTGATATATAATTCCGAAACTAAAGTTTATGTACATGTACTTTTGGTTTCTATCTTAAACTTGCAATCTGACATTTGAGATCGGGGTATGATACAGCACAATTATATAACCAATGATATTGCAACGTAAGCGTACCAATAATCACTTTATTTTATCTTAACGTTATCACTTTAGAAACTAAAGACCCCCGAGAACAACTTACATGGTTCTTTTTTAATGTGAAAAATCTCGAACAATAATGAAGGAAAAATTGATTTGCTGTCAATTTGACAGCTATACTGACATACTTACGTACGAATTTGCTTTCAAAGGAATACTTATCTAATTACTTACTTACTTACTGATTTGCTGTCAATTTGACAGCTCATTTCTTGTTCTCATTGATGAATGGATTTGAATACATTTTTTTTGGTAAAATACCACGTAGCAGAAAATCACCAGACACATACGCTCCACATTTTCAAAGTGAAGGCGAGGTCAATTTTTAGAGGGACTCAAAACGAATTCTGTTAACCAAAAATTTCACCTTCCGTATCCAATATCTTTCTCTTGTTCTGCTTGGTCCCATTTTCAACGTTCACCCAATACAACACGTACAGTATATTTACGTTCACGTTTTTTATATAATGAATATGAATATTGATTTCTTATTGCATTATATAGTAACTATACCAATTATGCATAAACCTACCTTTTGAGGGCCAAAATCTAAAGCAACTTTATATACACCCAACGAAAAGTCTTTCCTTATGCCATTATGATTAAACATTACATTTCCTGTTAATCCATCAAATGCTGTCTAAAAATAATTAAAACATATTAAGAAATGTATTTAATGTAACAACGGTTTGTTGGATGTTTACCTGGATGCAAGTCACATGGATTTCATAAAGCAATTTCCAGTCCTTCAAATGAGACTGCAGCAGTTATTTTTTATATTACTTTGTTATTCTGATTTTTTGGTTTTTGTTACAGAAATTTGAATTTCTGAAAACACAGGAGTATCTCCCTCGTGCCTTTAGAAATATCAGGACCATAAGTTTTTAAATATGGAATCTGTTTCTATAGTATTCTATTGGTTTTTTGCAATGAATCATGCGTTTTCGAATACATAGTCACAATAAATTACAAAATTCACGAACAATGGAATAGCTTAATGCGCCTTTGGGATTTTTAATTTCATCGTCAAATCTTTGAGAACAAAATATTGAATCGTACCCTTTTCATCCTTGTGATAATTTCAGGACCATGCATCCAAGGACGTCCTACGGAACAAGGTATTCCTTTTGTTGTGTTGTAGTTGTAAATTTCAGCTCTTCTGAAAGTTGTTCGGAATACATCGGGGTCATTTCGCACCATCATGTTAACTGTGTGATGTAAAATGGTGGCAGCATCGACAGAAAGAGCCGCCCCAACCTGTAACCAACAATGTACCAGTCTAAACACATTGTACTAGAAAGTTACATGTATATCTCTTACATTACTGACAGATCATCAAATTCACAGAGTAGATTTCGGTGTTTTCAAGAAAGAAAACTTTGGCGTTGTTTCCTTTAAATCAAATTTGTTAATCCACATTTAACTAACGGACTTTTTCTTTTCTATCCGAAGTATATAGTTTGTCCTTTAATCCCACGTATACATCTTATAAAAAACCAGAATATTTATTCAATGCTTTTGATATACACTTCCGAGACGTTAATTTTACACTAAACTCTCAAAAAATATCAGCTTTATTTATGTTTCTATTTTTAATATTTTTTTTTCTATTCTAGAATTCGTTATATCCCTTAACTACCATCCGAAAAATTTATTTTGAAAACTTTAAATGTCAGGAGAAAATCTTTTCCCGGAAGCCTAGTTATAGGTAATGCAAGAGTTGTATTTTCAATATATTCTTCCTTACTGACTACCTGACTACAGTCACCTTAATGAGAAACCAGAGTGAGTTATATTTTCCTAACCAATGTAGGTAAGGGAGATAATAAATTTGTCTCCCTTTTAGCCTCAGGACAAAAGGGAGATAATTTAATTATCTCCCTTACCTACATTGGTTAGGAAAAGATAACTCACTCTGGTTCCTCATTAATTAACGGTTTATTGTGTGCCAACAGACAAAATCTGGTAACCTCGTTATTTGATCTCCGTGATATCTTAGCGTTAGTTGTTGCAGTATAATGCCTTGTCTTAGATTAACTCCTGATATTTCAAAATTTTAAATATTTAAATTTTTAGGGTCAAATTAAATAAACGTTACACCAGGATGATAGACCCTGCATCAACAGTATATAGTAAGATATTGCATTAATCGGTGAACACTTGTTAAATTTCAAAATTTAAAGTACATGTATTTCAATAAAAAGTAATTATAATAATTATAATGATTAAAGAACATGAATGTTCCTGCAAACTAAACATCAACATTTAGTCGACCACAGACGCTCTCTTGATGATTAGGGAACTAGAGGCAAAAATATTCTAGAGTAAATGAACATTTATAAATTAAATGAATGTGAACATGTATTGCTATTGTTGGAATTATTTTAGTTTGAGCAATAACTGTGAAGACCATCATCTGGATGGGAAAATCTTTTTACAGACTTCATAAAGCACACAAGGAAGAATCAACTAGAAGAAATGATAATCATTTATGATGTTACGTGAAGGGAGAGAATCACACGCCCATTGTAAACTGAAGTTGGAGAATGACGTCCATGACGTCAGTAATGTATTTGACATTCATCCGAGAATGACGAATGTAAATTTACATGTTATTCATTCTGTCCGTTTTTAGGCCTAACTGGACAATATTAGATAAAAAAGGTTTTTCCAGATTGATCTAAAATAAATAAATACATAAAGATACAATAAAGAAATAAAGAAAATAATAAAAATAAATCATTTAACGCATATCATAATCAAAATTTAAATAAATTAATTGTTTGGATAGTCAATGATCATCTTTGTTTTAAATATGAAAATACAAAATGCTGTAACGGACATTATGTACCCTTAAGGATGTATTCTTCTGATGTTTCAGTCTCGTTGAAATCTCGTTCGTGAATTATTTCCAAAACATGTGGAAAATATTAATGAATTTAAAAAATATTATAATCCAACGAAACTCTGAAAAAATTATATACTTACAATAAGTCTCGTTGAAATCTCGTTCGTGAATTATTTCCAAAACATGTGGAAAATATTAATGAATTTAAAAAATATTATAATCCAACGAAACTCTGAAAAAATTATATACTTACTATAAGTAGTTTTTGAGTAATACAATTTTCAAATTTTATAACCAATATGGTCAGTGTCATCAGCCAAAATGTTGAGAAAATGGGTGAGGGGTACAAGGAAATGATTTCACCAAAAACATTGTACATCACATATCATTTTTTTCTTTTTAAAATTCTTTAATGTGTATTTTTTCAATCATTAATTACAAAGAAGTTCAAATTATATGCTCTTTGTTAAATTTATTCAGATTGGTCCACTTTATTTTTAGGGAAAATAAGAAAAAAGTTTAATTGTGGAACTGTGATTTTTTTCATGATAATAGCCCAAAAATGGGTAAAAATTGATGAAAAATGGGAATATCATAAACATGGGGTACTTTCAAATGACCGTAGCAAAAAAAGAACTGCACAACAATATGATTTTTTCTTCATAAATTACTTTCTTACAGTCATATAAACCAAAAAATCAGGTTAAGAAATAAGTTTAATTCTAGAAATTTTTGACTCCCCAGAAGTGTACATCCTTAAATCATCATTCTGATTACCGTTGAATTATCAGAAACAGACAATACGTACTCGTATTTTTTCACTACCTGCTCCGTGCCATACTTTCGGTGGCTGCATTCTCCATTGTCTAATGAAACGTTTAACATTTGGCGATGCGTAATCGACCAACTGTAGTCCTATCATTTCAACTCCACCGTGCGTAAATTTTTCAACGGGTAAACTCAACAAGTCCTACAAGGAAAAAATATTTCAGATCATATATTTGTACTACATTAGGAAATGTATATTGTCCTAAGCTTTACCAATAAGAGGAGTTTCGAGTTTTAATTAACTAGAAGATAGTCTTTTACATACATTTTATTATCCTACTGATAGACCGGGTTATAAAAAAATAATGAAATATAAAAAATATAGATAACATAGAATATTTAGATATAAACTGGAAAACACTGATAGAAAATAAAGTAATATTAAGATAATCTTAATCCACCATTTTGGTAAGTGGATAGAGTAACAAAGTAATATTAAGATAATCTTAATCCACCATTTTGGTAAGTGGATAGAGCAATAAAGTAACATTAAGATAATCTTAATTCGCCATTTTGGTAAGTGGATAGAGTAATAAAGTAATATTAAGATAATATTAATTCGCCATTTTGGTAAGTGGATAGAGTAATAAAGTAATATTAAGATAATCTTAATTCGCCATTTTGGTAAGTGGATTGAGTAATAATGTTTTTTTTTCAAAGTGTCCTTACCTGAGTTGCTAATATGTAAACATAATTATCTTTATTCATTCCAACTTCCCTTATCTGAAATAATACAAAAGGAGTAAATGAATAAGTACATGTAAAACTTAGCTTTGGTAAGAACCAAAGGATTAATCGTGTGTAAAACATATAAAAATGAAACCTATATGATTGTATATTGTTTCATTGGAAATTTTTAAGACTTAATAATCTTATGGTACATCTTTGTTGCTGAGCATATTTATTTCAGTTTTATAATTTGTGATTGTTTTCTAATATCTTTTTTTAAAGGATGTCTGGATGGTCTTAATTTTATCTTAATATAACTGACATGAACCCATAATTCTATCATACAAGTACCAACTGCGAATAACTATTGTCGGAGATGTTACTACTATTGCCACGTATATTTCATCTGCATTAAAGCCTTTTAGCCTGAGCATTATATTTCCCGTTAGGGTCAACGCAAACTAGTCTGACAAATGCAGAAGATGACAACTGTCTATGAAATTGGCCAGGAAAGATATCCATATTACTGACTTAATTTTGGACATCGATAGCTAAATATTATGTATTTAATGGTCGTGAAGACTCTTTTAGTTTGTCAAAATGAGGGTGTTACTTCGACGAAGACTTTTGTCATCGACACATTGACATAACCTGTTACCCTGGTGAAGTATTTTTCGATGCGCTAGCTTCACTTCTAATCAGAAGGAAGGCCGCCAACAAAAACAAATATTACACATCCGCATCCCAGATTACACATAGAAATTCCTTTTAGTCCTCTTGTTTTCCGTCCACATTTTGTTAACGTATGGAGTAGGACACTTTCGGCATCCTTGTCGATTACGATCACAATCTAACGATGGTTGCATTTAGCTCACAACTACAGTATTCACAGTCTCCTGATCGTCAATTGTTACGATGATGTCCTACCGACGCAGAAAATATGGTTTATAATTCTACAAGAGGACCAACCAAGGACCATTGCTGTTAAGTTTTGTTCCAAATGGCCCAGGGGTTTTATACAAGAATATCTTGAAGTAAATTTCCCATAGGGTATTATGTTTAACTATGTTCCGCTCTGGCGGCCATCTTGGATGACGGGTGAATCATCGGATACAATTCTGAAAGATTACCACCTAAGGACCGTTTCTGCTTAGTTTTGTTCCAATCGGCCCAGTGGTTCCAGACAGTGTTCGGATCTGGCGGCCATCTTGGATGGTGGACAGGGTCATTGGATCCAACTCTAAAAGATGACCACCTAATGACCATTGCTGCTAAGTTTTGTTCCACTGCACCAGTGTTTTCAGACAAGAAGATTTTTAAGTAATTTTTCCATGGGTCATATGCAAGACTATGTTCGGCTCTGGCGGCAATATTAGATGACGCGTTGGGTCATCAGATACAATTCTGAACGACGACCCACCTATGGACCATTTCTGACAAGTTTTGTTCCAATTGGCAATAGTAAGTAGTTTCAGACAAGAAGATCTTTAAGTAAATTCCTCATAGGGTCCTATGTTAAACTACATGTATGTTCGGCTCTGGCGGTCATCTTGGATGACGGGTGAGTCATCGGATACAATTCTGAAAGAGGACCACCTAAGGAACATTTCTGTCCAGTTTTGTTCCAATTGGCCCAGTGGTTTCATACAAGAAGATCTTTAAGTAAATTTCACATAGGGTCCTATTTTAGATGATGGGCTGGGTCATCGGATATAATTCTGAAAGAGGACCACCTAAGGACCATTGCCGCCAAGTTTTTTTTTTCCAATTTGCCCAGTAGTTTCTGAGGAGAAGATCTTTAAAGGAAAGTTTAAGACGACGACGGACGACGGACCACGACAGACGACGGACGCCAAGTGATGGCAATAGGTCATATGTGCTTTTAGGACAAGTGAGCTAATAAAACAAGATAGAAAGATCAAAAGTGTGCCATTAGTGAAGCATCTTAGATTATGCACAAAGTATACTTTTCCGTTTTTGGCTGTTGATCAACTAGCCTCTTTCAAACGTATGGCGATGCACTTTCAACTGTGACGTTCCACTTTTCACTGCGACGCATTTCGCTTGACGGTTGCAATTGTCGGAATTAGAACATGGATTTATTTTCAAAGCATATGAAGCATATCATATAAGCTTATTGGTCAAACAGTACCTATTAAATGTTTCTGAAAGATTTTTTAACGTGCAATTGAATGATTCATTACACAGATTATTTGAATCATGAATTAATATACTAGAATATGATCATATTAGGTCAAAGTATAGTATATGTTCATTTGGCACAGCTTATTCGACTATACCAGTTACACCTTTGAGTCTTACGTATTTATTTATTGTTATTACCTGCCGCAGAAATATATCATACGTTTCCTCGGCCTCTAAATCTACCAGTAGGTATCTAACATTTGCTTTTCCTTCTTGTGCATCAAGCGCTCTAAGATCGTCGTGTGCTTGGTAAATGTTACGTAATCGTTTCATTTTCAAATATACTGGACGGTCTGCCTCTATAAGCAATTCCTGCAATTCTTGATAGCGGAGTAAACCTATAAAGAAGAAGCATTGGCACTACTGTGAATATTTTGTTTAAATTTTCAGTTAAGATATGTTCATCTATACCGGAATTGTGTAATCTGCTTATATCATCTTTAAAACATTTAGATTTAATTCTCTTTGGAAAAGAAAATCTGAATTAAATGCTGATGTCTTTCCAGTGGTGAGTTTTATTACTGTCGCTCACAATTCAATCAGACGTTCCGCCACAGACAGACAGTTTTGTTCTATATTCTACTAAATTCTACTAAATACATTCAAGCAAGAAGCGTTTCAATATAAGACCATGAATACAGACAGAAAGTATACAATTGTAACAGTAGAGCATGATTTGTCTCCCAAAATTACCTACCGCACCAACCGCACCAACCGGGGATCGAACCCGGAACCTTTGGTTCGGTAGTCCACCGCTCTACCAACTGAGCTAAAGGAGTACTCCTTTAGCTCAGTTGGTAGAGCGGTGGACTACACTAGAAACAGCTAATGCTTAGTATCCTCGGGAAAAGCTTAAGATTAGCGGTTTTTGCTTAACTATCAAGCAAACCCTCTGAAATTACGCATAAGTCGAGGAGGTTAAGCCAACGCCGATAGAGTTAAGCCAACACCGATAGTGTTAGTGGTGTTCCGTGATATTAATGAGCGACCGCTATTATTAAGGAAACGACCGATAACTTTGACCACCCGTGGTGGTTGCATGCAGCGTGACAAAATTGCCATGTTTTATCGATCTCAGAAGAATTGTATGGCAGCTATAGTACTTAATTAACATGGAAGGTGAAGTTTTTATCCTGTCTTGTGTGGTGCAAAAGATATGTATTCACGATTTAAACCACTTGTCCAAAACTATATCCATAAATAGATAATAAAATAGAAAATAATTTATTTGTTATTATTTAGGTTTATTCACATCTGATGATAATGATCGTCATAATATATATCCAAAGATAAAATTTTAATTTTAGCGTATTGGTAATTACTTGGAATTAAATATAAATTCAACCGGGTCATGTCTGATATTCTGTGTAATAAAGATAACTTTCTCTGCGAGGTGTAGAAAGAAAAATATATTCATTGAAGAATAAAAAATTCCTATTTGATCGCATCTGCTACCACCATTATAATATGTGTGTATTTATCTACATGTATCTGTTCGAAAGGTGAAGTTACTATCCAGTGCAGATATTAGTGTATTCACGAGTTTAATCACTTATCAAAAACTATATCCATAAATATATAATAAGATAGGTAACAATTTATATGTATTTATGTCGGTACATTTAGATCTGATGTTACTGATCATCATAACGTATGGCGAACAATAAAATTAAAATTTAGTGTATTGGTAATTACATGGACTGAAATATAATTAATACAGAGGGGCCATGTCTGTTATTCTGTAAAATACAGAATAACCTTTTCTCAGCAACGTGTAGAAAGTAATAAAAATCGTTGAATAATCAAAAGTATCAACTGATCGCGTCTGCCGCCACCATTATTACCTGTGTGTATTTTTCCACAAGGTGAATTTACCATCCTTATCACGTAAAGCAAATATATAATATGTGTATTCACAAGTTTAATTATTATCAAAAACTATATTCATAAATATGTAACCAGATCGATAACAATTTATGTTATTATTTAACTATATTCTCATCCGTTAGTTTCCGATCATAATCGCATGGTCAATATTGCAATTTAAAAATTTAGTTTATTGGTAATACCTGGATGGAGATAGATTAACAACCGCGTCATGTCTGTTATACTGTATATTAAAGAAATAGAAATATAGATATAGAGATATAAAAAATATTCGTTTTTTTAATCGCGTTTCTCGCCGCCTATATTACTTGTGTGTATATTTTTCTAGATATACCTGTTCGGCAAGGGTAGAGATATATTACGGACCACGTACGATTCCTATCACGTAGATAAAAATTTTGAATACGATGAGGAAATTCTGGGCCCAACAAATTTTGAGCGATTTTCCAATATTGTTTTCATTATAAAATCTTTACTTTTGAAAGAACCGTACACAAAAGAAGGAAATATTATAAAGAGTTTCCAGTATTTAATGAATGATACACCATTAGCTCACGTTGTCGAGTATTTGAAACTAAATTAAGGTGTAGTGCAGTACTCCTATCAAATTATTTTAGATGAAAACCGCACATCAGTATTACTTATTACAGTGGTGAATAAAAAAAGACAAACACATTTGGGTAATATAAAAAATTCAGAAGTGAAACTATGTTTAGAAAAGGGCTGGGGTAATAAAATTTTAAACTCTGGTTGTTCAATTATTCTGCCTATGATGTACATGTACTTGAATTTCTTAAGAAAGTTATGGTATTCAGTTTATTTTCAGGAAGCACAATTTTTATGGGCGTAAAATGTTTTTTCAATAAAATGTAAAGTTAATTATTATTATATATTTTTTTATAATTAGCACGTTGAAGATTTGTTGCAAGGTAAGGTTAGAAAATGAATCAGAGAAAAGAAGAAAGTAAGATTGAAAAGAAAATAACTGATTTAAAATTAATAATTTTGGCAAAAGTAACGGGGATCAAGACAAACCCAACCTCCAATAAAACTAAATGTACAACGGTATCACAGGTTAATGTGTCAAAATTTAAATTCGAACATTATCCATACCCCTGTAATAAATTAACTAAGATGAAAGAATGTTTATTGGAGTATACCTCAATGGTGCCATATACTTTTTAATTGGTAGTACCTTATCTCAGCATGATATCTGAAGCCGTGAGAATTTTTTTACAGGTGACGAAAAACTCCTATCCAACCAAATGTTAGGAATCCGAACGGTCCATAGACTTACCCAAAAACACCCAAAAACACCCAAAACTACCCAAAAACACCAAAAAACAATAAAATTATGGAGTAAAAGATTTATTTTCTATATAAGTTTTTATTTGTTTTTTTTTTAATAAAACAGGTAGAAATCATTATATTTGCCCAGTATATTCGTATTTTCACTATCCCGTGCAAGAACGATAACTCAGTAAGATGTCATTGAATATTAAGATCTTCTGATTTTATAATTTTATAAAATTATCGGAAATTTCGGGGGAAAAAAATCCTTTAGGATTTAAATTTGGACTAACAACAACGCCGACTCAATGAATAATATTTTAAAGATAGACATATATTGGGCTCCTCAAAGCACGCCAGATTTAATTAACAAAATTTGTGATGTGATAAAACTCCACCTCATAGATTTATGGAGAGCGTTATATGGCACAGGCAATTACAGACTTTGTAGTTCGTATAAGACATTCTATATAAAAGAAGACATTTTCAGGGCAAAATGCAAGGAAAATCGCGACGAATACTTTCTTAAGTTTTTAAGATGCAAGAAACCGTGTGTAACCGAGGTCAGATCAGTGAAATGTAATTATGCAATTCCCAATAAGGCCAAATGTGTAGCAAAAAAAACCACAACAATCAAAAAGGCCAAGAAATGCCAAAACGTCTAAGAAATTTACATAAAACATTTGATCTTCAATTATTGTATTGTTATAAAGTAAACAAAAATAAATTTATATTGTTGTAATGATTTATTTATTTGTTCATGCTTTTTTGCAGTATGATTCATCTGGATTTGATACACTGTCAGCAAATTACAAACAAGAAAAAAATGTAAACGACATCGAAGGTTTAATACACAAACACATTAAGTTGTATTCCTATACTCCATAATTTTGGTCTTTCTCTTTTTCTTTTTTTTTTTGTAAATTTATTTATAATTTTTGCTGTTTGAATATAAAACGCATGTCATACTGTTATCCATACCAATAAGTTAAATAATCAAAGTACTGAAGTACTGAACATCAGAGGACCTCAAGTTATGTTGGATTATTGATAAATGACAGGTGTTTATATAGTACCTGCCAGACAGATGTTCACCTTACAATATAGTACACATAATATAATTTGCTATCATATCTGAGATACTGTCTTATAGTAAGAAACTTATCTTTGTGAATTATCCATGAAATGTTGACGTGGTCAAATGAGAACTGCTAGATTGGCATTATGACCGTATAGTTGCACACTTGCAAAAATCTTTAGCTTATTACTTATGACAGAGAATCAACATAGCAAATATTTTTTTGACTAGTCACTGAATTATGAGAAAGAGGTCAAGACAATCATATTAAACAGATAAATTGTAATATTTGGGTGAAAGATACCACATGAACAGTAAACTCATATATCGATAATATTATGTCTAAAATTGAAAAAGACAAATAAGAGTACACTAGAAACAACATAGAAACTAAAGCCTGAGCAACTTAACCCCACCAATAGTTGGGGTGATCTCAAGTGCTCTGGATGGGTAGTAGCAATGAGATGATTTTGCACCATACATATAGATCACAACTACAATATGAATGCGTCGGTCCTTAGAGGCCTGTAAAACAGGGCTTGTAATTCTTTGGTGTATATCTTTTTATTTTCTGTTTGTACATTGATGTGGCCATTAGTTTTCTGATTTATATTGTTTAATATTTGTCATTTCGTGGCTATTTCTAACTGATTTTAGTATAGTTTTTTTCTGATTGTAAAGATGTTGTATGGTCAGCTTTATTTCTTTTTCATCATTTTGTTTCTGTGTCTGATTACCAATCATACCTCCCTTTTCGTTTCTTTTTTTTTAATAATGACAACAGTTTGGTTTCAATTTTCATTTATATATGTAACAATATAAAACAGTATATATATAATCTCATATTACATCATTAATAGTGGTCATTGTTGGAATGTATTCATCTTTAACAATGTACTGTAAAAGTGCTATTTTCTAACAGGTACTTAGTATTATGGTTATTGTGATATCACTTATTCAAAGGACACAGTTCATTTATAGCCCAAAACGGTCTAAAATATAAATCTTACAATTAAACTCCAAATAGTTCACAATTTGGTTCGTAAATTGGTCGATTGCAAATGTATTAACGCTCAATAAATCAGTTCTTTCATAATAGTACATTACATTCTCCAAATTAGGCCCATTTTGTCCAAATATAATGATTTGGTGCAATTTTCAGACATGAAAGCTTTAGGAAAATTTGGCCACCATCTACAATCCAAAATTTTTTGTAACCAAAAGACTCAAAATTTGATAAAGAATTCATCAAAATAAAAACTTTTCGGAATTGTATGGCAGCCATGGTTAATTATGCCAAAACATATAAATTTCAGACAAAATTGACCAAAAATACAAATAATGTATAATTATGGGGTCATAGCTTCAAGATATTTAATAGTAGGTGCCAAAATAGTATATTTTAGTCTTAATAGAATTATCACAAGTATTTCTATTTGAAATTTGTAATCGCTTGACCAATTTAGGGCCATTCTAACCCTTCGTGAACCTCTCTTTTCCTATAATATGTAGTAAATTTCTATTTGATATTCCTTAAAATATTCACATATACCAAAATACATTTTTTTATATTACATTTAACGAGAAACATTTTACATGATCCCATATATTTGATTTAATCCAGTTATATATATGCTAAGCATACAGTTATAAAGACTTTCAAATTAGGACTATATTATATGAACAGAATTGAGCATTTTATTATTTATTTAGCATATCTGTTATTTTTTCAAATCATTTATCTGTATGCTGAGCTAGCATTTGTATAGTCTCTTAATATTCTAAAATGGATTAAAAGGATCACATGTGTTACAATCAAACTTTGGATTGACCATTAGATAACTTTAAAAAATGCCATAACTGGTATATATAAACATTTGGATTTATTATTGTATTATCCATTGAATTCATGCTATTTCCATTTAATACAGTTCAATAGACTATCTATACCTATTATTAATGGTAAAAAATGCAAAAAACTATAAATATATACATGGACTAACATATATACATTATTCATAAAAATTAATCATTTATCAAACTTCAAAAAGTTCATCACATCGCATAGCATATACATGTATACATGTAGTTGTACATAACTCTAAACTATATATAACAGTAAATAATATGTGAATGTATCAGTGGTACTTGCTTGCATATTAGTTACTATGGGACACGTCTCTAGAATAGTGAAAGAATCACCATTCAATTTTGCGTTTGATTAATTTTTTTTGTGGGAATGAGCACTTTAAAATAAATAGTGTTTTGTTTAACATTTGTCTGCGGCAAATAAGAGTTCGAAATATTATTATTTATATATTTAATAACATTCAGTTGAGCCATATTAATATTATAAAAAGGAAATCACTTTCATGATGAACAGAGATTTACATACAGACAGACAACGGTAACATTGACTGCCCCCATCGGCTTAGCAAAAAGGGCATTAACACTGTAATGACTAGTATAGATGCATTGGGAATGAGAGCATTATTCATGCATTGACAATCTTGTCTACATATATATATCCAAACAGTAGTTCATAGCACACAGTTTTAGTTCAAAAATCTATATATATATATATATATTCATCTGCAACAACAATGTTTCGGTACGTCATTGATATTAAAGAATATTTGATTAATATACTAATATTTCTAACGACAAAACATTTTCATATTATTGATTTGGATTTTAAAAAAAAAATCTGAGTATTCATTGAAAACGTGAATTTAAAAGAAGCGATAAGGAATTTTATTTTGCACTATATAATGTCCGCGGGTCTATAATTTTTATAGGTCGGTTATCATTCCAAAACTAATTTAAATATATGCAAATAAGCGGGAAATTTAGGCGATGGCAATACACCCGAGGCCCTGACGGTCCTCTGATGTAAAAATGATTAATTTGTCGGGAAAATAATATCCTTTATTTAATAAAATTAAAAATATTCCTTTTTATTATTTAGTGCTGTCGAATGATTATCAATGCGTACTTTGCATTACATTTTTTTTTTTTTTTGTAATGCAAAGTACGCATTGAACTATCATACTGGGTTATCGTTCTTGCACGGGATAGTAAAAATACGAATATACTGGGCAAATATAATTATTTCTACCTGTTTTATTAAAATAAAACAAATAAAACTTATATAGAAAATAAATCTTTAATTTTTATTCCATAATTTTATTGTTTTTTTGTGTTTTGGGGTAGTTTTTGGGTGTTTTTGGGTAGTTTTGGGTGTTTTTGGGTAAGTCTATGGACGCACTTGATTTTATTTAGTAACAAAGCGGTCTATAATTAAAACGACTATTAATTGACAGGTTCATTACCGCATCTAGTTAAACCGTTTCAAATTTATTATAACATGGAATTACCTAGTGACTTTTCGCTACGTGACTTTGTTTCCAAGTTTACATTAGTACGAACAACCTCAGAGAAGTTACAACTCACCATTGACTACTCAGACTCCCATCTAATTTTGGTAATGGTTACAATTTTTCTATGCAAGAAAATAATTCATCACCAGCCATTTTGCAGAGATTATTTCCTTCTCCAGTTAATAATCTCCAGAAATTTTTGGAAGGTAAGTTACATTTGTATGCATACGGATTCGATGGTGGAAATGAATCAAATTTCGGAATAAGTTGTGAAAATAATATCATTTTCTTTGTGTTAAATATGAAATGTATATTTAAAATTTCATGGGTATTTCAGCCAAAATTGAATTATAAATATAATGCATTCAAGGTTCAAAAAGTAAATTATTGAGTTTCGATAATGTGAACAGATAAGAAGTTATACTAATTTGTGAGTGGATAGTGTGCGTCAGTAATAATACGTGTTTGATTATTCTTCTGATCGATTATATTGTTTTTTTTTTTTTTATTTATATAACCACTTTCCAAGGTTTTAAATTATTTAAATGTGCCCAGAGTTTTAAAATTAGAAATAAATTTCGATAGAATTTTAAGAAATAAAATCAATTACTTCATTCTGCTATATTAGGGACGAGATCAAAAGTTCAATGTAGGATAAAAAACTTAATTCACATAGTTTTTTTACTGACCCCCCACCCCCCTCTTAACTTAATTTGGGAAAAATTATTTACCAATATGGGCATATGCTTTGAGAGTATACTTTTTGTATCATGGGTCCTGTTTTTCCTCAACAATGTATGTTTGTTCTGTATATTGACTTGGACATCAATTGAATCCGTATTTTTCAATCCGAAAATCGATGTCGGATAACAAAACTTGCAGCGATTATAACTCCCCCCATCCCCAATTAAGTTTTAAATCCTACATTGAACTTTTGATCTCGTCCCTATATTGTGTTTTGAGAATATATTACCCGGTTTATGATCACGTCTATAATGCATATACTTAATATTTTATGAACCGATACCTTATAACTCGTTTTGATCTCGTCCCTATATTGTTTTTTGAGAATATATTACCCGGTTTATGATCACGTCTATAATGCATATACTTAATATTTTATGAACCGATACCTTATAACTCGTTGCATGAATTTTAATTAATGGTATTTTTTTAAATAATTAAGGAACGAATATGATATCTTTTGACAAAATTTGAGAAACGAATTTTAAAGAATATTAAAAGGTCATTTGTGCCTAGCACAAATGATAAGGTCTTTCCTTATTCACGTTTCCAGTTTTGCAATAAAGAGGCCCTGCCCCTCTATTTTTGGCAAGGGGCATAACTCTTGGGAAATAAAGAAAATAGACCCCCCCCCCAAAAAAAAGAAAAAAAAAGGCCCGTCCCGTCTTCAGTAAAGAGATATTGCTACTTCTGTTTTCTCTTGAAATCTCTTAAATTTTTAATGTATTTTTCCAAATAGTAATTGTCAAAAAAAAAAAAAAAAAAAAAAAAAAAAAAGAAAGAAAGAAAGAAAAAAAAAATAACGAAGTAGCAATATCTCTTTTCTGAAGGCGGGACGGGCCTTTTTTTGTTTGTTTGTTTGTTTATTAATTATTTTTTTATTTGTAGATAGCAAGTTTTCCTAGGATTGCTGAATACATGTAAGGGGGGGGGGGGGGCATTGTATTTTTATTTCTCTAGATACACAAGTGACAGTAAAAGTACATTTCTACTATAATGTTTACTTCTATTTCAGGGACGCTGGATTGGATGACGTTGTGTATGTCACGTGACGTCCATTGATATATGTCTGGACTTAGTTTATTTCTTTCTTTTCGAGAGGGGACGTCGTCGGATGAACATGGCACAGGATAATGCATTTTGCTGTTTGATGTGGAAATAGTCATAAATAGAAAACGGAGTGTACGTGTACACATTTACTTATGTCAGAATGAAGATTCATGTAGAAATTTGATCTCACGATTTATTTATTTAGATTTCCGGTGCCATGTTGAGCAGACGACATTTTCGTGAATAAAGTACTGTTAATTTGACGCGAAATTTTGACATTCGGATGCAATAAATTGGTAAAATTTGGACGAATCTTGTGTTTTATGGCGGAAAATAGCTTTCTATTACTGCACTGCGCGAACGCTATTTTCAGGAAATTGGTTGGAGTTAGGGTCATAATTTTTTCTCATAAACAAAGCCATGGATATCCCCTAGCTGTCTGCCAAATATCAGCCCTGTACGATATGTACTTTTTGAGGAGATACGATAACATTTCCTATGGGGTCCCGCGTGGATTTTTACCGAACTTTCTAAGAAGAATTGTATTTACAATATTAAAAACCAATTGTTCAGAGAACAATTGAAGGTCTTTCCACCTCAATTGCAGATTGAATGATAAAAAAATGAGGTTTAAAATGTAATTGTTGGTTTTAGAGCATAGCTAAACTTTCCAGTGATTTCAAGGATATATGGTTCTATGTACTGAAATAAGGGAGGTATTATGCTACTTCCCGTATTACAAATATCACTTCTGGTTTGATATGATAGGTAATTTCACAAATGTTAAAAAAATATATGGACTGCCAGTTTGAATAACAAAGAAAAATGTTTATTTCTGGTTAACTAAATGTTTGTGATGAATTATACTGTTTTGCACTATAAACATCAAAAACGTCATTAATGTGACCTTATAAATTGACAATTCTAGACGTTTTCATGGGTTGTAACATTGTCACATTAATTAACATTCCAATATATCCAAAACGTCTAAAAACGTCCACAGAAATAATAACGTTGCCAGAAATGACGTCATCAAAAGTAGTGCCTGAATTTCACGCTTTCAATAGCTTTAATTGCTTTAAAAATCTGAAAAAAACTTATAAAGTGTGAAAAAATGCAAAATACATAATATAGGTCATGACCTTGACCTTTGACCTTGTGACATTTTTCAAGGTCATTGGTCGTTGAGGTCATTTTAGAAGACCCCATGCCATTATTATGTACCATTGTCAAGTTATAAACGAAAAACCTTAAGTTTGAACGTTCTAGGCGCAATTACTCTCAAAAGATGACGTCATACAACTTTAACTCAAATGTAACAAAGTTGCGCATCAATGTCCTAAACATTTCCACCATTACATTTCCTTGGCTATCTACAACCATTTCAGAGGAGTAGTGATAACAAGCAAATGTCAAATAATAGAACTTGACCTTGACCTTTGACCTTGATGCCAATTTGAAGGTTATCAATCCCTGATGTTAAAACAAAAGACCCCATGCCTTTATCATGTACCATTGTTGAGAAATAAACGAAAAACGAAAATTTAAACGTTCTAGGGGCAATTACGCCTATAAAATGACGTCATACAACTTTTTCTCAAATGTAACAAAGCTAGGTCTCAACGTCCTTAACATTTTCTCCTTTACACTTTATCAGCTATCTTTTACCGTTTCAGAGGAGAAGCGATAACAAGCAAAAGTCAAAATTTAGAACTTGACCTTGACCTTTGACCTTGATGCCAATTTGAAGGTTATCAATCCTTGATGTCAAAACAAAAGACCCCGTGCCTTTATCATGTACCATTGTTGAGAAATAAACGAAAAACCGCAAATTTAAACGTTCTAACGGCAATTACGCCTATAAAATGACGTCATACAACTTTTATGCAAATGTAACAAATCAAGGTCTCAACGTCCTTAACATTTTCTCCATTACATTTTATCAGCTATCTTTTACCGTTTCAGAGGAGAAGCGATAACAAGCAAAAGTCAAAATTTAGAACTTGACCTTGACCTTTGACCTTGACCTCATTTTACTTGTTAGGGGTCATGGACCCTAAATACAAAGTTTCATGTTGATACCTCAACTCTAAATAACAATTTGTATGATACACCAAAAGTGAAAGTCGTTTGAAGGGAAATAACTCCTATGAAATGTCGTCAGATCCCTTCCGACCAAATTGAACAAAGTTGCGCACAGATACACTGAAGACATTGCAAAAGATTTTGGGTCGATATCTTTTACGGTTTTAGAGATATAGCGATAACAAGAAAAGAAGGACGCGGGGAGATAACTCCTATAAAAAAAGTGTTCGGTTACACAGGGTCAATGGTGAAATCGCAATCACTGTACGATACCATGGGCCAAAAATCCTTTCGATATGTCAAGTAACAAAAAAACATCCTAGACGGCAGAAGAAAAAAAAAAAAAAAAAAAAAAAAAAAAAAAAATAATCAGAACAAAAGCAAAAGGTCTTTCCACGGAAAGTGGAAAGACCTAATTAAAAACCAATTGTTCAGAGAACAATTGAAGGTCTTTCCACCTCAATTGCAGATTGAATGATAAAAAAATGAGGTTTAAAATGTAATTGTTGGTTTTAGAGCATAGCTAAACTTTCCAGTGATTTCAAGGATATATGGTTCTATGTACTGAAATAAGGGAGGTATTATGCTACTTCCCGTATTACAAATATCACTTCTGGTTTGATATGATAGGTAATTTCACAAATGTTAAAAAAATATATGGACTGCCAGTTTGAATAACAAAGAAAAATGTTTATTTCTGGTTAACTAAATGTTTGTGATGAATTATACTGTTTTGCACTATAAACATCAAAAACGTCATTAATGTGACCTTATAAATTGACAATTCTAGACGTTTTCATGGGTTGTAACATTGTCACATTAATTAACATTCCAATATATCCAAAACGTCTAAAAACGTCTACAGAAATAATAACGTTGCCAGAAATGACGTCATCAAAAGTAGTGCCTGAATTTCACGCTTTCAATAGCTTTAAAAATCTGAAAAAAACTTATAAAGTGTGAAAAAATGCAAAATACATAATATAGGTCATGACCTTGACCTTTGACCTTGTGACATTTTTCAAGGTCATTGGTCGTTGAGGTCATTTTAGAAGACCCCATGCCATTATTATGTACCATTGTCAAGTTATAAACGAAAAACCTTAAGTTTGAACGTTCTAGGCGCAATTACTCTCAAAAGATGACGTCATACAACTTTAACTCAAATGTAACAAAGTTGCGCATCAATGTCCTAAACATTTCCACCATTACATTTCCTTGGCTATCTACAACCATTTCAGAGGAGTAGTGATAACAAGCAAATGTCAAATAATAGAATTTGACCTTGACCTTTGACCTTGATGCCAATTTGAAGGTTATCAATCCTTGATGTTAAAACAAAAGACCCCATGCCTTTATCATGTACCATTGTTGAGAAATAAACGAAAAACGAAAATTTAAACGTTCTAGGGGCAATTACGCCTATAAAATGACGTCATACAACTTTTTCTCAAATGTAACAAAGCTAGGTCTCAACGTCCTTAACATTTTCTCCTTTACATTTTATCAGCTATCTTTTACCGTTTCAGAGGAGAAGCGATAACAAGCAAAAGTCAAAATTTAGAACTTGACCTTGACCTTTGACCTTGATGCCAATTTGAAGGTTATCAATCCTTGATGTCAAAACAAAAGACCCCGTGCCTTTATCATGTACCATTGTTGAGAAATAAACGAAAAACCGCAAATTTAAACGTTCTAACGGCAATTACGCCTATAAAATGACGTCATACAACTTTTATGCAAATGTAACAAATCAAGGTCTCAACGTCCTTAACATTTTCTCCATTACATTTTATCAGCTATCTTTTACCGTTTCAGAGGAGAAGCGATAACAAGCAAAAGTCAAAATTTAGAACTTGACCTTGACCTTTGACCTTGACCTCATTTTACTTGTTAGGGGTCATGGACCCTAAATACAAAGTTTCATGTTGATACCTCAACTCTAAATAACAATTTGTATGATACACCAAAAGTGAAAGTCGTTTGAAGGGAAATAACTCCTATGAAATGTCGTCAGATCCCTTCCGACCAAATTGAACAAAGTTGCGCACAGATACACTGAAGACATTGCAAAAGATTTTGGGTCGATATCTTTTACGGTTTTAGAGATATAGCGATAACAAGAAAAGGAGGACGCGGGGAGATAACTCCTATAAAAAAAAGTGTTCGGTTACACAGGGTCAATGGTGAAATCGCAATCACTGTACGATACCATGGGCCAAAAATCCTTTCGATATGTCAAGTAACAAAAAAACATCCTAGACGGCAGAAGAAAAAAAAAAAAAAAAAAAAAATTAAAAACCAATTCTTCAGAGAACAATTGAAGGTCTTTCCACCTCAATTGCAGATTTGTTGATAACAAAAATGAGGTTTAAAATGTAACTGCTTTAAAAATCTGGAAAAAAAACCTTATAAAGTGTGAAAAAATGCAAAATACGTAATATAGGTCATGACCTTGACCTTTGACCTTGTGACCTATTTCAAGGTCATTGGTCGCTGAGGTCATTGTAGAAGACCCCATGCCATTATTATGTACCATTGTCAAGTTATAAACGAAAAACCTTAAGTTTGAACGTTCTAGGCGCAATTACTCTCAAAAGATGACGTCATACAACTTTAACTCAAATGTAACAAAGTTGCGCATCAGTGTCCTAAACATTTCCACCATTACATTTCCTTGGCTATCTACAACCATTTCAGAGAAGTAGTGATAACAAGCAAATGTCAAAAAATAGAACTTGACCTTGACCTTTGACCTTGATGCCAATTTGAAGGTCATCAATCCCTAATGTTAAAACAAAAGACCCCATGCCTTTATTATGTACCATTGTTAAGAAATAAACGAAAAACCGAAAATTTAAACGTTCTAGGGGCAATTACGCCTATAAAATGACGTCATACAACTTTTTCGCAAATGTAACAAAGCTAGGTCTCAACGTCCTTAACATTTTCTCTATTACATTTTATCAGCTATCTTTTACCGTTTCAGAGGAGAAGCGATAACAAGCAAAAGTCAAAATTTAGAACTTGACCTTGACCTTTGACCTTGACGCCAATTTGAAGGTTATCAATCCTTGATGTCAGAACAAAAGACCCCATGCCTTTATCATGTACCATTGTTGAAAAATAAACGAAAAACCGCAAATTTAAACGTTCTAACGGCAATTACGCCTATAAAATGACGTCATACAACTTTTATGCAAATGTAACAAAGCTAGGTCTCAACGTCTTTAACATTTTCTCCATTACATTTTATCAGCTATCTTTTATCGTTTCAGAGGAGAAGCGATAACAAGCAAAAGTCAAAATTTAGAACTTGACCTTGACCTTAGACCTTGACCTCATTTTACTTGTTAGGGGTCATGGACCCTACATACAAAGTTTCATGTTGATATCTCAACTCTAAATAACAATTTGTATGATACACCAAAAGTGAAAGTCGTTTGAAGGGAAATAACTCCTATGAAATGTCGTCAGATCCTTTCCGACCAATGGAACAAAGTTGCGCACAGATACACTGAAGATATTGCAAAAGATTTTAGGTCGATATCTTTTACGGTTACAGAGAAATAAAGATAACAAGAAAAGAAGGGGGCGGGGAGATAACTCCTATAAAAAAAGGTGTTCGGTTACACAGGGTCAATGGTGAAATCGTAATCACTGTACGCAATCATGGGCCAAAAATCCTTTCGATATGTCAAGTAACAAAAAAACATCCTAGACGGCAGAAGAAAAAAAAAAAAAAAATTAAAAACCAATTCTTCAGAGAACAATTGAAGGTCTTTCCACCTCAATTGCAGATTTGTTGATAACAAAAATGAGGTTTAAAATGTAATTGTTGGTTTTAGAGCATATCTAAGCTTTCAGCGATTGCAAAAATATATGGTTCTATGGTTCTTTGATTGAAATAAGGGAGGTATTATGCTACTTCCCGTATTACAAATATCACTTCTGGTTTGATATGATAGGTAATTTCACAATTTTTAAAAAAATATATGGACTGCTAGTTTGAATAACGAAGAAAAATGTTTATTTTTAACAAAATGTTTGTGATGAATTATACTGTTTTGCACTATAAACATCAGAAACGTCATTAATGTGACCTTATAAATTGACAATTCTAGACCTTTTCATCGGCTGTAACATTGTCACGTTAATTAACATTCCAATATATTCAAAACGTCTAAAAACGTCTACATAAATAATAACCTTGCCAGAAATGACGTCATCAAAAGTAGTGCCTGAATTTAACGCTTTCAATAACTTTAATTGCTTTAAAAATCTGGAAAAAAACCTTATAAAGTGTGAAAAATGCAAAATACGTAATATAGGTCATGACCTTGACCTTTGACCTTGTGACCTATTTCAAGGTCATTGGTCGCTGAGGTCATTGTAGAAGACCCCATGCCATTATTATGTACCATTGTCAAGTTATAAACGAAAAACCTTAAGTTTGAACGTTCTAGGCGCAATTACTCTCAAAAGATGACGTCATACAACTTTAACTCAAATGTAACAAAGTTGCGCATCAATGTCCTAAACATTTCCACCATTACATTTCCTTGGCTATCTACAACAATTTCAGAGGAGTAGTGATAACAAGCAAATGTCAAAAAATAGAACTTGACCTTGACCTTTGACCTTGATACCAATTTGAAGGTTATCAATCCCTAATGTTAAAACAAAAGACCCCATGCCTTTATCATGTACCATTGTTGAGAAATAAACGAAAAACCGAAAATTTAAACGTTCTAGGGGCAATTACGCCTATAAAATGACGTCATACAACTTTTTCGCAAATGTAACAAAGCTAGGTCTCAACGTCCTTAACATTTTCTCTATTACATTTTATCAGCTATCTTTTACCGTTTCAGAGGAGAAGCGATAACAAGCAAAAGTCAAAATTTAGAACTTGACCTTGACCTTTGACCTTGATGCCAATTTGAAGGTTATCAATCCTTGATGTCAGAACAAAAGACCCCATGCCTTTATCATGTACCATTGTTGAAAAATAAACGAAAAACCGAAAATTTAAACGTTCTGTGGGCAATTACGCCTATAAAATGACGTCATACAACTTTCATGCAATGTAACAAAGCTAGGTCTCAACGTCCTTAACATTTTCTCCATTACATTTTATCAGCTATCTTTTACCGTTTCAGAGGAGAAGCGATAACAAGCAAAAGTCAAAATTTAGAACTTGACCTTGACCTTTGACCTTGATGCCAATTTGAAGGTCATCGATCCTTGATGTCAGAACAAAAGACCCCATGCCTTTATCATGTACCATTGTTGAGAAATAAACGAAAAACCGAAAATTTAAACGTTCTAACGGCAATTACGCCTATAAAATGACGTCATACAACTTTTATGCAAATGTAACAAAACTAGGTCTCAACGTCCTTAACATTTTCTCCATTACATTTTATCAGCTATCTTTTACCGTTTCAGAGGAGAAGCGATAACAAGCAAAAGTCAAAATTTAGAACTTGACCTTGACCTTTGACCTTGACCTCATTTTACTTGTTAGGGGTCATGGACCCTAAATACAAAGTTTCATGTTGATATCTCAACTCTAAATAACAATTTGTATGATACACCAAAAGTGAAAGTCGTTTGAAGGGAAATAACTCCTATGAAATGTCGTCAGATCCTTTCCGACCAAATGGAACAAAGTTGCGCACAGATACAATGAAGATATTGCAAAAGATTTTAGGTCGATATCTTCTACGGTTACAGAGAAATAAAGATAACAAGAAAAGAAGGGGGCGGGGAGATAACTCCTATAAAAAAAGGTGTTCGGTTACACAGGGTCAATGGTGAAATCGTAATCACTGTACGCAATCATGGGCCAAAAATCCTTTCGATATGTCAAGTAACAAAAAAACATCCTAGACGGCAGAAGAAAAAAAAAAAAAAAAAAAAAAAAAAAAAAAAAATAATCAGAACAAAAGCAAAAGGTCTTTCCACGGAAAGTGGAAAGACCTAAAAATAATCAGAACAAAAGCAAAAGGTCTTTCCACGGAAAGTGGAAAGACCTAATAATCAGAACAAAAGCAAAAGGTCTTTCCACGGAAAGTGGAAAGACCTAAATATTATATTAAAATCCGGCTCCTTTAAAATCTTATAATCTTTATGTTTGACGTATGCCAATGTAAATATGCAAAATATCTGGATAATGAAATGTTTGACCTATCAAAATGACTCTATTATATCTATATTTTTTTATTTTCCTTTTTTCTAACTGAAATGAAAAAAAATAATAACATTACTAGGTGTGCGCTCCTTAGCATAAGCTACCGTGAAGAGAAGTAAAATAATTTGTTGCGCGTACTTTGTTTTTCTATTAAATGTTGTCTGTTATTTCTTTCATTGAATGTGAATGAAATTTGAAGAATAATATTTGTTAATACATTCGCTTCTTGGATTTCTTCATTAAAATTCATGAAATTTTGTTTTCAGATTTATAACTAATCCACATTAAAATTAGTGAGACCGCTTAGGTGTGACGTAGGGGGTATTTATTAACATAACTTTATAATTTCAGATCGATGAGATGGATCCAGAAATATGTGTATCATTTTTAAAAATACAGGAAAGAAACAGGTAAAGTCTTGTCCACAGAAACCTGACACCAGCTGGCTGGATTTGAGTGAAATAGTGAGAAAGGTTTCAGCTCCAGAATATGACAAAAGAAGGCGTCTTGTTTTCAAAGACTGATTTTTAGCAATTTTAGCTTCATAAGGTTATATGTTATTAATTGATAAATCACTTACACTTGTCGTTGCTTGTGTCTGATTAAAATAATTCTCCAACCAAGAATAGTGGTCTGTTGTGTACCTAGCTTGTACCATTTCACTCACATGACTTCATAAAGTTGGCAAAGACGCATTAACACAACCATAACGGAAACATTTAACACACAAACATAGATACTTTGCCATTTTAAGAATAATGTTTTCTGGTAGGTGTTAGCAGTTTATAAATCATTTCTCATTGCTTGAGTAAATTAATTAATAGTAATTGCATTTACTCAAAGTGCATCCAGGTTAGTGAATGTTGAACTAATATTCAATCAGTCTTAATTAATATCATATCATTATACATAGGATATATCAGTTAGGTAAACCCCATTGACAGATTGTTTGCATAGTTTTTTTTTTTTAATTTGTCTAAAGGCGAAACTGAATTATACTAATTTAAAATTACATAATGTTTACTTCTGACGTTATATTGTATTTACGTTTTAACGATTTTTAGTAAAGAATATATATCCTTCATAATAAATAATAATATATTTTAAACTGTGTTACGCCCTTTGCCACTTTCTATTTTTTTTTTTAATGAAAACATAGATAAAGAAGGAATAAATTTATACCTGTTAAAAAGTAATTTATTTAAAAAAAGAAATGTATAATTTAAATTATCAATCGACTTGATAGTAAGAACCGGATTTTAGTCATTAAAAATTGTAAAAGACATTTCCACTATGTCTGCATATACTTTTGAAAAAATCGGAGTTGCATTAAATCGGTTTTTCCTTCACCATAGCAACGATCTTCGACTTGAATTGCTTAATTTATACTATATTTGTTTCCATTTCAAAATCCTGTTTAAAATTTAATTTTAACTTCACAAAAAACCGATCGTACAAAATTATCTTTTTAATTAATGTTCATAACAAAAAAAAAAAAAAAAAAACAGCATAATTTTCCATGCATTATTGGTACCACAAATAGTTAAATTTTGGTTGTAGTTATATTGTGGTTTATTCGGCGCCTGTTGCTACTGTCCCACAATTAAACACGCTGAAAAAAAGTGATAAAAAAATCCAAAATAATTGCAATTTCTTTTAATCTTGAAAAGTTATTAAGCTTGGTTTATTGAGTTATATACATTTTATTAAAACTAACCTATTCAATGTCATTTCTTTTATCAAAACAATTAGGACTTTAAAAGAAACTATTAACAGTTGTCAGTCATGACAGTCTGTAATCAAAATTACACAAACAGATTAGAAAGTCTCCTCTCATTGCATTGAGTTTTATTTTCATCTTTGATATTTTTCTAAAAGCGCCAAAATTAGGCACATTAATATATTGTAACACGTCGTATTTTAAACAAAAACCGTTAAATATCCCTACATTCCCTACGCCAGAATATCCAAATTTACGACACGTCATTAGTATTAATAATTAATTAACATTTTCATAAAGAATGCTATTAACAAAAGCTATTTAACAAATCAACAAGAAAACTACCTTTATTCCATACTCTAAACTGTCATGTAAACCCAAAAAGCATGTGGGGAAACGTATTATATATAGTTCGCAAAATATTTATTTTTTTTATACCATCGTCAAAATTTTGACGGGACATATTATGATATACAAATGTCCAGCCAGTCTGTCCGTCTGTCCGTCTATCCGTCTGTCCGTCGTAAACATGTCGCGCCGTAACTTGAGAACGACTCATCCAAATTTCACGAAACTTAACATAGTTGTTTCTTATGATGGTCAAACGATCTGTATATTTTTTGGTGAAAATAAGATTAAAACGTTTTGAGTTACGGGACTTTGTAACTAAAACAGAAGTGTGTTTTTTTTCACATATCGCGCTGTATCTCAAAAACGATTTATGATTATTGCTTAAAACTTTACACACTTCTTAGTCATATTAATCTAAAGATCTGTATACTTTTTGGTGATGATTCAAAATTTTATTTTAGAGTTTTTGAGATTTTTGTAAAAAAGGAGGGGGGGGGGGGGTTCAAATGTCGCGCCGTATCTCAAAAACGATTTATGATTATTGCTTAAAACTTCACACACTTCTTAGTTATATTAATCTAAAGATCTGCATACTTTTTGGTGATGATTCAAAATTTTATTTTAGAGTTTTTGAGTTTTTTGTAAAAAAAAAGGGGGGGGGGGGGGGGGGCTCACATGTCGCGCCGTATCTCAAAAACGATTTATGATTATTGCATAAAATTTTACACACTTCTTAGTTATATTAATCCAAAGATCTGTATACTTTTTGGCGATGATCCAAAATTTTATTTTAGAGTTATTGAGTTTTTTGTTAAAAAAAAGGGGGGGTTCACATGTCGCGCCGTGTCTCAAAAACGATTTATGATTATTGCTTAAAACTTTATACACTTTTAGTTATATTAATCTGAAGATCTGTATACTTTTTCGTGATGATTCTTTATTTTATTTTTGAGTTATTGAATTTTTATTGAGCTTTTTGGTAAAAAAAGTAGTCTTTTTTGGTCACATTTCGCGCCGTATCTCTATTGCTTAAAAGTTTACACGCTTATGTTTTGCCGGGTTTCCATATACATCCCACCAGCATTTATTATGTTTTTTTCACAAGATGACGGGCGTATCATGCGCTCGTGGCACAGCTGTTTATTTAAACATAGTGTGACTTAACTGTGCTATAAAATACGTACCTGTCCATAATATAAATTCTTGAAAAATACCCATTCCAGTCTTAAGTTAATTTAATATTTATTTTTAAAAGAAATATTAACCAGGATTAAAACCGGCAAATATATAGATCATGTAGTTTTACATCTTATTTTATTAAGAAATAATAATCCACGAAATAAGAATCGTATGCGGTCCATAATCCATCTTTTAACCTTATCGAACAGGTACATGTAATAATTGCGGCAACGAACACGTTAAAATTTAAAATATTTCGATTCTTAAACGAATCTTCATTTCCTTCAACACTCTTGAGAAATCAGAGTAACAGGCGTAGTGCGGATGTATTTTTATTTTAATGCAGTAATTACCAATACACTAAAATTTACATTTTATCGTTGGCCATATATTATGATGATCAGTAATATCAGATGTGAATATACCTAAAAAAAACATAAAAATTGTTATATATTTATGGATATAATTTTCGATAAGTGATTATACTCGTGAATACACTAACATTTGCACCGGATAGTAACTTCAACTTTCGAACAGGTACGTGTAGATAAATACACACAGGTTATAATGCTGGTAGCAGATGCGATCAAATACATATTTTTTATTCTTCAATGAATATATTTTTCTTTCTACACCTGGCTGAGAAAGTTATCGTTATTATACAGAATATCAGACATGACCCGGTTGAATTTATATTTAATTCCAAGTAATTACCAATACGCTAAAATTAAAATTTTATCTTTGGATATATATTATGACGATCATTATCATCAGATGTGAATAAACCTAAATAAAAACAAATACATTGTTTTCTATTTTATTATCTATTTATGGATATAGTTTTGGACAAGTGTTTTAAATCGTGAATACACATCTTTTGCACCACACAAGACGGATAAAAACGTCACCTTCCAGGCTAAGTACTATAGCTGCCATACAATTCTTCTGAGATCGATAAAACATGGCAATTTTGTCACGCTGCGTGCAACCACCACGGGTGGCCAAAGTTATCGGTCGTTTCCTTAAAAATATCGGTCGCTCATTAATATCACGGAACACCATTAACACAATCGGTGTTGGCTTAACTCTATCGGCGTTGGCTTAACCTCCTCGGCTTATGCGTAATTTCAGAGGGTTTGCTTGATAGTTAAGCAAAAACCGCCAATCTTAAGCTTTTCCCGAGGATACTAAGCATTAGCTGTTTCTAGTGCTACTGAACCAAAGGTTCCGGGTTCGATCCCCGGTTGGTGCGGTAGGTAATTTTGGGAGACAAATCATGCTCTACTGTTACACAATCATTCCTCTGTGTCTCAATTTCTTTCGAAGTTGAATTGATGATAAAAGCAGAATAGATATGGTAGAGAACAAGAATGTCAAGGGTGCAACAGACAACAGTTAAAAAAAAGACAAAAGAAAAAAAAAGGAAAAGAAACTAAGAATACAAAAAAATTTCATTTTAAAGACACAAAACAGTGAAGTACTTTACTTGATTTTTTTTAAATAGACTACATGTTTTTGTTCATTTAAGACAGAATAAGCCTAAAATGTATTTATATATTTTAATAATTTCTACATTTTATCATTTTTATATATCATGTATATTGTCCAAAATACTTCATATTTAACCGAATTCCTGACGAGTTAATATTTTTCGAGAGCGTATTTGATGAAGGGTTATCCGATATATGGACTGTTCGCAAAAAATGTTGGGTATTTCAATATTTTAGATCATAAGCACAGCCGAGAAGTCATAAATCGACGAAATGTGTATATCTTGAACATTTAAATTGGTATCAAAGAATATCATGTTTACCATTGAGTTGATGCCGCCGCTGGTGCACTCCGAGTTCCGGAGGGTATTTCCAGCTCAGTTGCTAATATTTCGATACTAGCCCTAAATAGATATTTTAAATTTACTGTTACAAAATTGTAAAATTTGTGAAAACTAAGGAGTATCTCCCTCGTGCATAGCCCGGGTTTGGCTTTACCCCTTTTGGTCATTTTGGCATTTTTATATTTGCTCTACAACTTTTTGAGTTGTTGATCTGGCTTTCAACATTTTAAATCTTGAGCACAACTGATCAGTCAGTCAATCGACGAAATATGCACATCTAAATAGGCAGTTTTTAGAGTCTTGTTCTTAGTAGTATAAACTTTATCTTCAGTTCTTCATTGACCCAAAAAATTGAGTTTTAATACGAGGAACTTTCTTCAGAATGAACTTTTACCAGTCAGGGCCTAATCTTGCCGGCGAAATGACGATTTATTTTCTGCGTCGTAGGACATCATCGTAACAATTGACGATCAGGAGCCTGTGTCCGCAGTAGTTGTGAGCTAAATGCAACCATCGTTAGATTATGATCGTAATCGACAACTGGTTAGGGGTTCAATCCCCAAAACCAAATCAGTCTCAATCACCAAAATCAAACTTAAGAAGAAAAAATACAGATGAAACTGATCAAAATGTTAAGCCAAAGAAGTTTTGTAAAGTTATGAGCCAAGATTGCTTTGATTGGTATAAGGAAGACTCAAAAGGTCTTTGGCACTGTATATATATGATTTAAATCTACTTTTATTTATATATATATGCCATTGAAAACAGACACACAGAAAAAGCGCAACCGATACGGTGAATTAAAGTCCACTTCTCCAGAAAAATGACCACTTCTCCCTAATCCATCCTGGAAGGAGAAGTCACTTCTCCCTCTTCAAAATCCCAGATTAGGCCCTGTTTACCAGTACATTGTAAAGTACTTGATCGAATTTGGTCATGTTAAATTAATAAAACATAGTACGTAACTATCTTCAATCTTATATATAATTACTGGTACTAAATTTTACTCCAGGGGAAGACTGCATTTTATTGCTTCGCTTTTAGACGATTAACAGCTGAACTGTTAAAACATCCAATTTAAGTTGGAAATTGTTCTCAGAGGAAAAGAAAATCTGAAATTAAATGCTGATGGCTTTCCAAAAATGGATTATGTGAGTATTGTCAATTCCATCAACATTTCGCTCGAACCTAACTATGATGTTATCGATATATTCTGCTGAATTCAACCCAACTAATAACTTTAAATTCTGTTTCCATATAAAAGACATTGAGTACAAAGAAAACGTGTATAACATTTTATCTTGGCTAACTTTTAGGTTGTAACTTTATGTTGTCCAAAACAAACATAGAATAAATAAATAAAAAAATAGAGAAAGAAATAAAGTATCAAAATGTTTAATGATTTCAAAACAATTTTCCACTTCTAAATGAAATAATGATTCGAAGCAGACTGGTACTTTTAGAAAGAAAATTCCATTTACGAACCGCTGGCCATTGCAGCTTATTACCATGCGTCATATAGATTCTCCTTCAGGTACGAGTGAGTTATGCAATTTCTCCACCCGAGATAGTTAAACAATTTTATTTTCAACACGCGAGCTTTAGCGAGCGTTTTAAAATCTAAAATTTAGCTATCGAGGGTGGAGAAATTCATGAGTAAATGAAGGAGAATCTGTTTCTCTGGCCTATGATTTTCAACAAAAACCTAAAGAAAATGCAGTTGCTACGCATTTTGCTTACATGAACGCCATTTCGGAACTTCTCTAGTTTATCTTTCCAATAAAGGTAAAAAAAAAAAAAAAAAACGGCCGGAATTCCAACGCAAAAATTTAATCACCGGGAAGTGGTTAACAATATTATGTTTATCCCAACGAACGTCAAGAATAGTAGAAATTCAGCTAACCGCGTCATTTACTTTCAGGCAATTGTTAGGTAAAAGCTCTAAAATCCAAATTCGGTTTGAAAATAGTTTTCACTAAAAAAAACCTCTCTGATTTCTTGCTGATATCTTTCTGAATGATGATTTTATTAAAACAGTTAATGTCAATTTCATCTGCCGTTCCATCAAAGACCAATAATTATGGTATCATGGTCTTCCACTCGGTTACTTCAGGCGAAAAAATTTTATATTTCAATTATAACACGTGTAATAGAAGCCTAATGTAAAAATAAAACTGTTTTGTCATATTCATTATAGGGCACTCGTCTGAATTTGTTGTGAGAACATAACCAAAGGACGAATACATGCGTAGACATTTGAAGGTACAGATGTACTTTATATAAGCCATATTGTCCGACTCTCTTTCTCTCTCTCTCTCTCTTTGTGTGCGTGTGTGTGTGTGTATGTATTTAGACTGGCTATGAACGGTTAAATTAATATCGGTAAATAACTTAATGAAACTGTCGCATGTAAATATGATGTAACCACTAGATTTATTCCTTATTCTTATCTTGGTATTTTTCGTCCAGTCACTACAGAAACAGATTCCATCGATTTACAATGCTGATGACGAAATTTATAAAACTCTCGATATCATAAGTTTTGATGATGCAACGAATAGTGGTTATACTTGGTTCGTTTCATCGTTATATGCCCATTACACTCTTATGACAAGAACTTTTTTAAAATGGAATATTTCATAAGAACTGGTAAAAATGGACTCCAAATTAATGACTGTCAAAACAACTAGTTAATTGATATTTATAATGCATATCTCTTTTTTTTTCAAACGTCAGATATATTTAAAGTGGCGGACATTTTAGCGGACTGATATGACAATTTAGCGGAAAAAATTAACCTTTTAGCGGAAATTTTGTGGACACTTTAGCGGAAGATTTAAAGGACAATTAAGCGGAATTAAAAATATTATATGGACATTAGGAAATCCGCTAAAATGTCCTGCGTCCATTTAAAGACGTTTATTGGCTTTTCCAAATGAATTTATGGATTTCTTCGCAGAGATATTTTCGTTAAAACTTATACATTATTAATACACTAAAACGTTTTTAGAAGTCTGACAATTTTTCCATTTGAAATTGTCACAAGTAACATATTTTTTTATCTTGAACGGCCATCCTGGTCTTTTTTTATTCTTACTCTCTCTTAATTATCTGAACCACCATATTTTCAAACAAATTAAGGATAACAAGATCAAACCTAGATATTTACATTCGGTAAACCACTTTTATGTTTATTATTGAAATGCACAATTATATCCCCAAGGAATTGATGGCATACAATAATACAATTATACAAAGACATGTATACAAAACAGACAATCATTAATTAAGTATAAATTATAGACAAGACAAGACAAGACAAGACAAGACAAGAATTGTATACGAAACAGACAATCATTAATTAAGTATAAATTATAAAAGAATAACAAGACAGTCTTATACTGACAAATCAAATTTGTAGAATCATGCCGCTATAGAGTCCACTTTCCTCAGTATTAAAGACTTTTTAATAAATGGAGCAACAAACCGCAAATGATTCGACAGAGACATTATCTGCATATATTTTAATCATGATTATTGTCGCCAGCACTTCGGGTCACTTGTTTGTGTTTGTGACGTATTCCTCTTATGACTTCAAATATTCATTCAATACATCTGTTCGTCTTTGATTACATTACTTCTATAAAACTCAGAAGGTAATTTGGATAAAATTAAAAATTATATAGTTTTATGATAAAACCCATTCTTTTGAATACAGAGTTTTGAAAATGTAAATTGCTTAATTTTTTTTCTAGAAACTTGATGTACTTTCACGCAATGGAAGATGACTGATGGCAGTTGAAAAATGTAAGGGTAAGTGTACCGGAGCGGAGCGGAAGTGGTCCACTTTCCGGAGTTTGGTTTATGTACATGAAAAAATAACGCATGGAAACAGTGGGACAAAATACAGAACAGTCAGCAAACAGCGGTTTTTACTGTACAAAATGTACTTTATGTATCCTACATCTTACAGCAAGGCTATAACTCGTGTGATTGACGATAAAGTAGAAATAATTTGGGGGAGATAATTTTTCAAACCACTTTTCCGCCTTCTTCAAGAAAGCTTTCATTATGCAAGACATTTTCAAATAAAAATAAATCTTAGAAATTCTCATCTCCTCTTACACATTTATTAAGTTTAATCGCCTTATATAAAAGGCATTAAAGAAAGAAATAAATAGTGACATTTTCCCGGACAAATCAATCTCTTTTTGGAATTGTTCTAAATTGAAGCTTTCACGGTTTTAACGATCTTTACCGCAACAGCGGATTATTGTGTTTATCTAAACATTTAAATGACGCTATCGATTGATTTGAAATAATAGGGTTTCAGGCTTGATATCTTTAAGTAAGGGACATCTTAATTAAAGGAAACATCAGGTTTATAGAAGTTGTATTAGAACATGTCTGATGTTCTGTCACATTGTTTCAGGGGATTATTACAGACACTTAATAGCCCTATATAGACCGGACTAATGGCACGAAAAAGACATTTTGTTTCATCAAAATCTTTTGTACGCGACAACTTCGTTAATTTAGATTTATCAAAAGTCAGACATAATGCCTTCAGTAAAGTCAAGAAATACCAAAGGGATATTAAATTTCATGCAACCTAAAGACCGTTTTCAAATCTTCTTGTCAATCCTTTTACAACTAAAATGAAATGGGACGTTAAATTTAAGAATGTTTAATAAATATGTCAGCATATTTACAAATTAAAAAAATAATTGGGACTAGAAAAAATTCGACTTTTAAAATTTATATTGAAGGACTGAATATAATTTTTTTCGGTGCATGAAGAAATAACCCCATTGTAAGTGGTGAACACTAAACAACACGAGAAGAGGCGTTATTGAAACTGTTTACCGCGAACAATTAGATGATTTTGAATAGACCGAAAACAATATTGATCGTCTTGCGGAACACATACTTTCGATTAAGGTGAAATGTACGTAATTCAGCGCCTCTAACGGTTATCGGGAATCGGAGCGTCCGCCGTTAGTAACGCAAGTTACACTATGAATCGGAGAAATATGTTCGAGAGATCGATTAAGCAGATTCAAAGGTGAGAGATACCCTCAATCAATAACAGCGCCTGTCCTATATGAAATTAATGGAAAAAAGATCTCCCAAACGAGGTAGTTGCATCCGAGGTAATACAAGATCCGGAAGACAATGAGAAAGAGCTACAAGGCTGAAAGAGGGAGAAAGAAATGTTGAGTTGTTTCATCTCGCAGCACAAACGAAGGCCTGTAAAATCTGTGCATCCCCATTGTTTCTACACATGTGTTGTGGTAAGAAAAGATATGTATGTGGGAGTTTCTTATGCATCCAGTGCCCAAACTGTCCTCACATGAACCGTGTATCTACGGGAAAGCAGCATCGACTGGAAAGATAGTGTCGGGATGATGATATTTGATATCAACACAAAATTAAATTTAGGTGCGATATAGTACAATAAGACTTATCAACACATGTACATATATATTTACTCATATAAAACAGGGCAAAAAAACGCACAATTATTAAAGTGTGTTTCAAGTACATATTATTATCGAAATTTACAGATTCTTCGAAACTCTTGCTTGGCAGTTTTGTTGACCCGTTTGATCACCATTTTCAAATTACCATAATATCAATAATTACCACTGATTATCATCAAATTTAACCATAAAGATCCCTTTTTTAAAAATATTATTTTGAATTTAAAGACGTCGATCGGCATAAACATACAAAAATGTGTTTTCTGTCACGTCCGCCACAAAAAAAAAAAAAAAAAAAAAAAATCCAAGATCTAATTATAGAAGGCAAAATTTAGAAATAAAACTCATATATTTATAGACTGAAATTGTTCCGACGAGTTTATCTCTTCCTTCATATCTTGCTGGCCTTACAGGTGCTAGATTAGTGGTCTTTATAAATATTTGGAGCCTAAAGTTAAGGGTCTGTAGTGCTAAAAATTCTCTAGTTTCCTAAAATAGATCATGTCATACATATTTACACAGGATTCCAACATAGGGGAGTACTTCAACAATTTATGATGGAATTCTCATGATCCACCATATTATACGTGAAGGGTCTATATTCAAAGGAGTATAGGTCACAGTCTTCCGTATTTTCAACCAATTCGATATATTTTCTGGGACCCATAACTGCCGCATGTCCTTAAAGGGGGTGACACACTTTCGAGAAGTGTGAAACCTTGGGGGTGGGGTGGGGTCGGGGACATGGAAGAGGGAAAAAAAGGCATAAGATAGGGAGAGTGGAGTGCACACTATCGGGAAGTAGGAAAATTGGGATAAAAAAATTGGGAAGAGGGAACAATGGACCGTATTTTCAAGGAAATGGAAAAAATTGATAACAAATTTTTGGATGGTGGAAAGTGTGCCACACCTTCCTTATATGCCATTATAAAGGATCGGAGTTTTCCAGGGCTGAAACTTTTCCAAAAAATCTACATATTGTGCATGACAATACTGTTTAGAATGTGATACATTAAAATTTTGAAATCTTGAAATTTAGAAAACTCCGACCTTGTGGAATTTAATGTCAAAAGTCTTAATTTCCAAAGTGTTTACTAAGTATGCACATTACAAAGATTTTACAGTACATCTATCTTATACATAGTACGTTTTCTATACAACATAACGTCAAACAAATTTATTTTACTTATTTTTACTATCTATCTTGCCGTCTTTGCATTTTATATGTACGTTTACTGTTCGATGCCACGTCAAATGAAATTTATTTTTGTTTACATGTTATGTACGCACTCAGTCTTGCTCTGGGTTTCATGCTCGTGATCAAGGCCATATTGGTCGAAACGTTGGGTAATTTTAACTTTTTAGTTTGGTTGTTGTTCTTTTTTACGATTTTGTATTTGGTTTTATTCGACTTGTGTATTTTGTACAATTAACTCGTTTTTGCCCCTTTTGACAGCTCACCATTTCCGTTGTTTTCTATGATGCGTAATATAGATTTCTAATTGAAATAATAATGGGTATAAGAAGATATTACAAAATCCATGCAAAAAAAATGCCCTAAGAACATCGTCGGATTTGCAAAATTAACCGGTAGATCGAACGTTTTGCCTGTTGGTTTTATTTCTCAGTCCAGTAAATGTTTCTTAGAAGTATCCAGAGAAAGGTAAAGTTGAATTTGGTTTTTATTCTGGCTAAGGGTAAAAGATCAGCAAAAGAAAAAAACAAAAACAAAAAAACCAAAAAAAAAAAAAAAAAAAAAAACAAACAAAACAAAAAAAAAGAAAGGATAATAATATTTTTAATTGAAGAATCAAAACACGGGTATGCGTTTTCAATCTTTACTTTTTTCCATTATTTCCGCGAGAGAAAGGTGCAAAATGTTGATTTTTGAATATGAACTAAAAATAATTATAACCGTAAAAAATATCTGTCCAATTACAGAGTTGTGAAGGCAAAATGATTATATAAAATAATTAATAGACATGGCGAAGCATGCAAGACTGACAGAAAATTGTTGATTTATTCGTCTCATCAAACTTATTATTAAGGGCGCTTGGTATAAAACAGTTCATTTAGTGAAATTTATATTTATATGGAGACATAAATGCAATATGTTTTTACTAGGTGTTATTTTCACGATTCTAAAACAATAGAATCAGTTATTCTGATGATCGGGTTATTTTTCTAACTCTCATGCGCCATGTGTAAACTAGCCTTTCTACTTAAAAAAATTAAACTGTATTAATAAGTACATGAAAACATTTTTCTTATTGTTTCCAGTGTAAATATTAAAAATTATTCTAAAAAAACTAAACACATCGTTACTAAAATGGTGAAAAATGGTTACAAAATATTGCCAAGTTTTTTGTATCTGTGATCAGAATTTAAAAGTTGCTAAAAAGACTGGTACAAGACTCACTAGACTTGTCTAGTGACATTTTCCTTAGGCTCCTCTACTGTTACCTTATAAAAGTCAGATGTTGTTCTGGAGTTAAGTCGCCTTGTCCATAAAAAAATCAAATATGCACGAAAAATCACAAAATTAGCAATTTTCGGGTAAATTAAAAAACGTGTCGACTTAGATGGGCTCAATATATATTGTTAAAATTTGAAACATACTTTGTTTAGATAAGTATCTTTCAATGGTCAACTGCTAATCAATGCTAAACATATAGCTTCAACTCCTATTTTGTGTTTTAATTTAATGAAGTTTACCCTTGACTTAATGATAAACGTCAAGTAAAAAGCCTATGTAAACAGTAATGTCAGGAATTTGAGGGAAATTTAAAACCGCTCTGATAGAACTTCACTTTATAAAAAGCAAGACACAGGACTCGCAGGAGTTTGTTTACCTGGATATTTCCTGGGCTTACGACATTTTTTAATTACACAAATGTATTCTTTACAGAGACACATGTAGCTTCGTCAAGTCATTTGACAAATTACGATCAAAACGAAGACCATTAAAGAATCTCTCAATTTATACTGAAGGATTCAACAAGAACAATAACTCTCGTTTTCCTCTTCAAAACAATTTTTCCGCCTATTCACATTGAAATATGTCGGATGTTCATCCGCGCGGGTATAACATAAACAGGAGACACTTCTTGAAGATACATTTTGTATTATATAAATTTTGTAATTATTCAGTTCAAGGAGCAAAACATACATGCCGTCCTTTTCGAAAGCATTGATGTGTTTCCCATTTTAAAATTTTTTATTTGTTTTGTTTTTTTTTGTGTCGACTCATATTTTTGCAGATTTATTTTTACTCTTATTTTAATTTTGTGAAGTTTACCTGCATTTTATCGATACGATGTTTTTGTATCGAGCTTTAAAAGAAATATTGTGAAATAAAAAAAGGATGTTCATAAAAAAGCATATGTCACATTTAATTTCAAATATAATTCCCAGACTGAAAATTTACCAGAAGTAGATTCTTTATCCATGTTTTCCCTAATGTTTCACAGTGTCTGTGAGACAGACAGGATATTATTCTTACTATGTCCCTTGAAAATTATTTAAAATGATTTACGGACTAATTATTTCACAATCCCGTCAATGTGACAACAGTCCGACAGAAATGCCCTATTTATTCTAACTAGCTGGTTGTGATAAATTTGAAAGGAAGGATACTACATGTACTCTCTGGTGCCAATTTTTATGCGTCAAAATTGCATATCCTCTTTAGAGCGTCTATGTTAAATCGATTGGTCTTAATATGTTGATGTGTTATGACTGTCCGAGTTCTCATCTACATACGTTTAGAAATGACTAGTAAACTATCTTGTTTAATCCTCACAGTCTTGATTTTCACAATCTCTGAAATTTTAGATTTAGAAAATTAAAGAAATACAATTTACCTATGCTGAAATGATTGTAACTGGTCTTGATTCAATACAAGGCAACGTTTTGTTTTGCTAAAACCTTTTGTGATTCACTAAGAATAAAAGAGATATAAATGGGTTTTAAGACACAAATGGAATCCCAGTGATTTTTTAGATGACGAATTTTGAAAATTTTTAAAACCTGTTAATAAAAAGTCCTTGGTTTTGGTTCAAACTAGTTTTGATTTCCCTAATCAGAATATTTTGATTACTTCTTCGGCTGTCCATTGTCACGTCTATACACGTATAAAGGAAAATCGCTTTGTGTGAAAGGAGTTTGGAAATTTAGAATTTTATATCATAAAACTGGATCGTTGCTAAAAACTTGGTATTGTTTCATTGATTGATGGATTGTTTAAGTTTTAGTTTTTTATATTGATTTTTTCCTTTCCCTAAACAAGATTTCTATCATGTTTATCAATTCATGAAAATACAAAAGACAAGCCTGGACAAACAACGAGTGAAGTATATTGGACGTTTATAAGTCCAGACGTTATGTGGGTTTTTATATACTAGATTTATCAAAAATTACGACAAAAGGATACAGAGAAGATTGACATCTGTCTAAATAAATTTCAATGAATTTCTCGGAATAGATATATTTAATACAGAATAATCAATTTAAAATCATTTGTCGAGTATAAAGTAGATTTTTAACTGTTGTTCAATCATTATTTGTAAGATTGGTTATTACAAAGTCTAGCCGAATGCTCTTGAATATACCATTTTGTTATTCGATTAAATTATTTCAGCTGCAGCAGCTTAAAGTCTTACTTTTGTATGGGAGAAGTTAAAAATTTATCCGACATCGAGTTATAGATTGAAAAATTCGGATTCAAGTTCGGCCATAACATATGTTTGGACTTTTAAATAAATAAAAGTCATCAAAGCAAATTTTTGGGCGAGAGTATTGGGGCGAAATCAATCATAGTATCTACATCGTTTATCGATCGTGAATTTTGAATGATATGTATAAAATTATAATTTAACAGTGCCTTTTTTGATGCGTACTAAAAATACACATCACTTTTTTCCAATATTTTTTAAAAGTGATGTCCAAGTCAATATACAGAACATACATACAAGTAAATTAAGTATTTTATCCTACTTGAACTTTTGATCTCGTCCCTAACAGGACATGCAAAATTGTTGATGGATTTATATATAGATTTTATCAGCATAGACTGTGATATAGTATCGCCGATAAGGTTGTTTACAGGATGTTTTAAAGCATACTTATGAGTAGCTTGTAAACAAACAGAATGTGGGCTATCAGTGTCCACATCGAAGATGCTCACTGTAACCTACACGTAGGATCTGGTCGCCAAAATATACCTACAACGTCTCACTCATGACAGTATGAAACAAGAAATGCGCAAACAATATTTGTTACCTTAAATTTGAATGCATAAGTACAACATGCAAGACTAGTAAAACAATAAGTAAAATTTCGAAAAAATAAACTACAACAGGAGAAACGGATAAATACTGCGATCCAGCAGGATATTATAAAAATCTGTTTAAAATATGATATGGCGTACACATGTATATATTTTGTGGAAATTAAACCACTGACAACGCAATCAAAATGCCTGAAAATAGCGAGGAACGGTTTGCATAATGCATGCAACAATTATCAAAAAGCATAACAAACACATACTACCGATTTAAATGTTCAAAAATGAATCACTGTGATCATTCTACAGGTTCATTTGCTGTTCGTGTAAATTAGTACTACCTTTTCGGACTTAAACAGACTGGGATTGATACGCATAAATTTGTTAACAGTAATAACACAACGTGTAATAGGAGATACAATGTAACGGTATGCATGCAATTGTATTTATAAATTTGCCGGCAACAAAACACAAAGATGGTAGCACCAAATATCAAAATACAATATTGTTACCTTCATTCTAATGTAAATTAAAAGATTTTCAATAAAAAAAACAGCATTTTTTAAATCCCGAAATCACGCTTACCACGTGCAGCAATATTTAAAACATCATCTGCAGAATTGATGGCATGAAATTGTCAACGCCATCCAATGAAAATCCTCATTACATCCAACGTTGCATTAGAATGTATTTTTAACATGTAGTATTGAGGTTTTGGCATTACAATTTTAAGATAGTTCTTATCGTTATCTTACCTGCATCTGAATCGTAAATATACGATATATTGTTCCATGGATGTGATATAATCAAGTCACGTAAAATTCTCGTTAGCGGAGGTTTCATGTGAAGTTCATAACTTCCAACAGCCTTTTCCAAGACAGAGCTGATCGTGATGTAAGGCATGTGAAATCTGTCGGAATATGACATTAAAATGTCCTGCGACTGGTAAGATTTGGTACCAAATAACGCAAACACGCCATTGGACATATGTTGGCATACTGAAAAAGCGAGAGAAAATGTATGCATTAAAAGACCAAAAGCAAACCCTTCAAAATTAAATATTTACGATTTCTTACACAAATCAGCACAATCGTTACGAAATACCCTACATTTGTACATCTAACACAAATAACACACTTTTGATCTTAAATTATCACTTCTGTCTAGTTTTTTCTTGATTGTATTTTACAATTTCGGAAATTTAAAAAAAAATCAACATAAGTTAGACTCCATTAATTATCTCAGTTTCAGAAATTTTATTAATTATTAGAGTTGGTAAAGTTTGACTACATGATAAATAAATAATAAATGTCTGAACCTCAAAATTGTAATATTGACAAAAGAGGATAGAATTTAGTTTAAAAAAATAAGAAAACATTAACTGATTTTGCTTCTGACAAGTAATGGGAGGTAATAAACTGGGACTGTATTGATATGTGGTGTGTAAAACTTTGACAGTGATAATCGGCACCTGATAGGAACTGCTAAGTTAAATTGTGGAAAAAACAGCCGGAAAAGTAAACTTTTTTTCCACAAATGTAATGGAATTTTATGCAGAATCTGAAAAACTAAGCCTCAATTGGATTGAAACGCTGCATCAGACCTCAATTTTAAGCCTATGTGTAGTGAAATTGAACATTTTTAAAGATTTTTTTTATGAAAAGTTTTTAAATGTTGATATGCCAACTAGGTTTCCATGGATATTTTTTATTTATTTTATAATGATTGAAACAATGCTAACATAATGGCCTTTCAGAATATATATACATTTATATGGGTATTATTTACTCTGAAAATGGCACAAGACCATGACATTTGTAAGCCCACTTCACATAGAAAATGGTAATATTAATTTATGGAGTCTAACCATAACAGTTTTGCCATCAACCAAGACTGGTTAAAACCCGTTCATAACAGTTACGAATGAATTATGATTGTTAAATTCTACTTTGCTGAACTGATCTCAATTGATCTAAATTGGCTTGACCGATCCTGGTTGACTGTAAGACAATATATTTTGATTTTGCTTGAAAATATGGTCAGACAGAGAAACAAGATAAAATAAGAATAAAAAACACCAAAATTTCCGTTCCAGATAAAAACAATGTGCCAATAGTTCATGTTTCTCCTCCACGACCTAGATACCCAATGAACGGGTTAATCACGGAAAAGGGGGTAATCTTGAAAAATAAGCAACAGTTCATACTCGAGGGCAAACACCAAATACATGTAATGACTCCATCAAAAGTTGTGTAGAGAATTCAATTAAAAGTAGCAAATTAAATATCCCATTGAATAAACAGATGGCAATCAACAGAAATGTGCAAAATCACTGAACATACATGTACAGTCCTAGCTCGGAACAGGCATATATACAATTTTATTAATGTTTATTTTAAAATGCAATATTAGCACCAACGCCAATAGTCGTTTTACACCTCATATCCCACTCTTTTTCTGAATTTATGATTTCCCGCTTGATTTTTTACTCCTCATGCGACATTTGTGTATGGCACGCCGTTGTTATATTTATTCAATTTCAAGATATCTTATTTAGTTAAATAAGATATCTTAAAAACTAATTGAGATATCTTAATAATAAAATGAGATATCTTATATATTAAATAAGATATCTGATTTATTAAATAAGATATCTTATATATTAAATAAGATATCTTATTAAAATGTTTATAAAGATATCTTATTAAATATATAAGATATCTTATTTAAAATATAAGATATCTCTATTAATTTGTAAGATATCTTATTAACTATATAAGATATCTTTTATATAGTTAATAATAGAGATATTTTATTTACTTAATAAGATATCTTATAAACTAAATGAGATATCTTATTAACTAATAGAGATATCTTATAAACTTACAGAGATATCTTATTAACTTATAGAGATATCTTATTTAACTGGTTATAAAGATATCTTATTAAATATATAAGATATCTCTATAAGTTAATAAGATATCTCTATTAGTTTATAAACTTTATAAGATATCTCTATAAGATAATAATATATCTCTATTAGTTTACAAGATAACTTATAAACTTTATAAGATATCTAATAAAGTATGTGTTTAAAAGATATCTTTATAAAGAAGTAAGATATCTTATATACTTTATAAGATATCTTATTAACTAATAGAGATATCTTATTAACTTATAGAGATATCTTTTATATAGTTAATAATAGAGATATCTTATTTACTTAATAAGATATCTTATAAACTAAATGAGATATCTTATTAACTAATAGAGATATCTTATAAACTTATAGAGATATCTTATTAACTTATATAGATATCTTATTTAACTGGTTATAAAGATATCTTATTAAATATATAAGATATCTCTATAAGTTAATAAGATATCTCTATTAGTTTATAAGATATCTTATAAACTTTGTAAGATATCTAATAAAGTATGTGTTTAAAAGATATCTTTATAAAGAAGTAAGATATCTTATATACTTTATAAGATATCTTATTAACTAATAGAGATATATTATTAACTTATAGAGATATATTATTAACTTTCAAATTAAATAAGATATCTTATAAAAATTAAAGATATCTTAATACTTAATAAGATATCTTGTTAAATAAATAAGATATCTTGGAATTTGAATAAATATAAAAACGGCGTGCCATATTTGTTTGGAAAAATTGACCCGAGTTAGAAGTTAGACAAATTTCTAATTATTTTAAATACACATGAAGATGAATGTTTGTTTGCTATATGTATTATTTGTTTGTTTAGTTGGGATTTTACCCCGTTTTCAGCACATTTGGCTTTTTCGCAGCGGCCCGTTTTTATTGGTGGAGGAAGCCGGAGTACCCGGAGGGAACCACCGACCTTCGGTAGGAAAACTGGAGTCAAACACACCCTGCCAAAGGTGAGATTCGAACTCACAACCTCTTTGTTGACAGGCTAGTGATCATTGGTAGTCATGAAGAACTACCTAGACCACTCGGCCACATGTTTTGTCTGTTCACTTCGGAGAAGGGATATTGTCTCCTTTACATTTATACCTTACTCATTCTTCATACAAAATTCATACTGCATGGTCATATATTGTGGCTAGGAATATGTTATGGCGAACGGAAGGGGAGCTGCTAAACAGCAGTTATTCCCCCTTCCTGTAACAATATGTTAATTAATGAACATTATATTTTTACACTAATTAATGTCTCGGGGAATTTCAGCATACATGTACATGTACATATGCCATTCAAATTTGATCGCAAGGTGACTACTCTTGCACTTGAATGTATTTCAGTGGTTTGCCTTGCTGTTTTGAAGTTTTGATTTCCTCTTATCCTGCAGTTACTTCTTCAGAAAAAATTCATCGCGGATTAAATAAATTAAATGATACAATTTCTCAATTTCTACAATTCTAGCAAACACATGCAGTATTAAATTTGTGATATTTAAAACGTTTGATTTCGTATCATATTTGTACTATTCAAGAAGTAACAAGAGGAGTATTTTGTTTTGTATATGTATGTAACTCTCCCAATTTCAGCTTACGAAACAAAATATGTTCGTAGAATTATGTAAATCATACTTGATTATATTAATATAAGATTCCAAAGCAATGTCACTTGTCTAATATTCAACAGACAAAATGAACACCATTCATTACAAGCCTAATAGCAGAAAATGTTTCTTTAATAACCGTATGATATAAGCTGGGTATCAATTTGTTCATTTATAGCTTTGGACTCATGTTTTATTCATATCAGAACTTGATAGAGAGACGATTTATTACTCAAGGGAATTTCAAATTAACTCGCTCCTAGAACTACTGCACTTATCGCATTGAGCTTTGGTAATGTCGCCTTTTATTTATAATTATTTTTATCCTGACAGCAGTTAGCAGTAAAAATCTCTATGTCGAGTGTAGGCTCATTAGAATGACTATTTTGTAATTAGAATTATATGTTATTCGCAAGCTTGTCGTTTCTTTAAGTAGTCAGCTTTCAAAGACAATTAACTTTGGTATTATTAATACTTAGCTGTCGTAGTCACCTGTTTTGCAGAATTTGTTATTAGTGGAACATGTATTGTTTGTTGAATCTGTTTTCTGATTCATTATTTTTGTTGTTGTGTCTTCTAAATAACTCGAAAATCATGGGTGTATGTCGTTATGTTTTGTATAGGTTTTCATTCCCAAGAATTATAATATTATTTTTTGACTTATCATTTGACACATTTTAGATTTTCTGACATTTTAACACCATGATCTATTTCTACACCATTTACATTTACCTATACATGTATGTATTATGCCACCGACCTGCTTTGGGTTAAGATTCTGCTCTTAACAGGTAAATTTGTGGCTATTGCTTATTCTGTAGATGTTTTCTTCAATTCATTAGAAATAAAAATAAACATTTAATCCTTCTTCCAGATTCCTACAAACACCCCTAAATAGGTGAATAAAAAAACCGCTTATTTATTGTCGTAACACACTATAATATTTTTCAATCATCATGTTTTCAGTATATTTATAATACCAGCATTCCCTTTAATATAACCCCGCCAGTATCTTTCTCTATTTCCTTAAAAATACACGATGATGAATAGTGCCAATGAATCCAAAGTTCATTGGATTTTCATCGTAAGTCCTTAATTTTTTGTAATTTTCAATATTTTATGGTAAAAGTTTGTAAAACAATGTACATTTAACCATAACAATAAATGAACTTTTGTCCAAAGACTGTTTTGTTCAACCCGGGAACTGAACTCTTGAGGAAAGCGTTCGGTTATAGACAACAGTTCAGTCAGAGGGTCAAAGAACAAATCTACTGAATAAGGCAAAGGGCCAACAGCTCACCTATTTAGGAGTGTTTGTAGCAGTCTGGAAGAAGGATTAAATGTTTTTTTTTAAAGTTATTTTTATATCTAATGAATTTATGCAGGGCCAACAAAATAATGATTGAACACTACAAAAGGTTGGAATCACAAAAAAAAAAAAAAATACTTCTACAGCAAATATGATACCAAGTAAAAAATATTTCACCCATTCGTAGGAAGGTCTTTCTTTTTAATATAAATAAATATGCGCCAACATTAAACATGGGTAAGATGATACAATTCAACAAGGTGCTATTAGAAGCCGATAGATTGGTTTTATTGCGAAATAGCAGTTGTTGGAAACAGCGTTTTATTAAAAATTTGTTTGAAAAGCTGAGGTATGACACTTCATAAACAGGTTTGATATATGCTATTATATTCTTGTCCTAGGCCTGTATTTTTATGGGTTGTCACGGTATCATTGTTGTTTTATTTTTATTATATGGAATTTGGGTTACTTCTTTTCAGTTTTTAAGATCGTTGTATCTAGATCATTCAGTACTTGTTTTTTGGAATGGTTCGTTGCTGAGTGTTGACAAGACTATCCCTACATTTTATCAAATATTTTTACATGTATATTTTTTTCAATGATATGAGATATTGTCTCATGACTCTCACTCCATATCCTGACATTTTTATAAAACAAACTAATGAAATTTCAGTCAAGATTTGTGTAAGACTAGGTAAGGTTACTAATGCTTTACTGTTTATTTCTACTTTGGTTATATGACATTTCCTATTATTAATTAAAATGTGGGACGACCAGGAAGTACACAATATAACCATGGAATAGCTGTCACATAAATATAGATTGTCCGTCAGGTACAAGTGAATTATAGAATTTCTCCACCCGAGATAGATAAATTTTCGATTTTCAACACGCGAGCTTTGGCGAGCGTGTTAAAATCTAAAATTTAACTATTGAGGGTGGAGAAATTCCATAAATCACGAGTAAATTGAAGGAGAATATGTTTCTCGTATGGTTTTTGACAAAAACCTCAAGAAAATGTCGTTGTCATGTAGTTTGTTTACATAGATGTTATTTCGGGAATTCTCCAGTTTATCGTTACAATAACAGTAGAAAAAAACGGCGATAATTCCCACGTAGAAATTTTATCACCGGGAAGAGGCTAAAAATATTATGTATTTTTATCTCACCGTCAAGAATAGGAGAAACAAAAGTCATAACTTTTGTCTAGGGATGATAAAAAAATAATCACATTTCCTTGACGTTTTACAAGTTAAAAATTAACTATCATGGAAATTATTTTTTAAAGATCTGTATCTAGCTGCAATTGAAAATGACGTCTTGACAACTACTAATATTTCTTCCTAACAACATCTTTTAAAATTTGAATTTCAATTTGTTTTCAGTTAAATTAGTTTCCAAACGATGTCAGTGCATAGGATTTATACAGGTTCAAGTAAACAATCGGTAAGAAATCATTAAAAGGACACAAATTGATTCTGCTAGAGCAACTATGAAATTATATGTGAATATATTTGCTTTGGTAAAGACACCAAATGAAAATGGACCTGTTCCATTGATGGTGTCCCTTCCTCATACCGGATATGACATGGGAAGTATAGCGGGTGTCCGTCAGGAAGCATAGACTGGTTATTCTTACGGAGCACTGAGTCTACCCCCGGTTTTTTGGTGGGGTCCATGTTGTTCATAAGTTTTTAGTTTCTAATTGTAGTGCTTGTTTTGTGTTGGTCTTGTCTTGTTCTCTGGAGTTTGTCATTTGTTTCGATTTCCCCCTCCTTCGAATATCCCTTTGGTATTTCTTGACTTTACTTAAAAGACTTTCCTACACCCTGTACAATTCAAACATTCAACATAGTTTCCGACTTTTGCATGAAATGGGTATTCGAGTTTAAAAGGTTTTCCTTTCTTCCATGAGCACCAATTTGGATTTGAAGATTTGTGAGATGTCAAAATTCAATTTCCCACTAGGACGTCTTCATCAAGACTCTTCTGCCAAAAACTGACCTTATGCTCGGGGAACATGCGTAATACAGTTCATGTTTTCTTAAGATATTCATGATGTGGACCTACATGTATATGACTCTCAAACATTCTGGCTTTTAATAGCACCTTAACTTCTCTAAGGACCTTATTCACAAAGCATCAGATTCCGTTATTTTCTCCAATAAATCTACGCAAACAAAGTTTCGTATTCGTATTACTTTACAAACTCATTCAAATTTAAAGTTTCTATTACGTGGCGTTTAAAAGGAGAAAATTAGCGGATGGGTAAAACAAAAATATTATATAGGCCTATACGACTCAAACACTCTGGTTTTTAATTGCACCTTACCTTTTTCGAGTGTTTTCCTCGATTTCGTGTAATTTTGAGCTTTTGCACGATGAATTGACGTCTAGATTTTTTTTCAGAAAGTAACCTTTAATTCAAAACTAACAATTCCCTTCTGATATATTATCATCAAAAAGTTAATTATCTCGAAAGATTTAATTTTAAGAGAGAAAAACCTAAGAAACCGTATAACAAATTGTGACAGCAATATCTTCAGAAAATATTTTAAATTAATTAAATTCACAATTTTTCCGTTATGTAATTTCCGTATAATTTCCCATTTGGTTTCTTGATGTATTAAAACTCATTTGATGGATTCGTTATGAAATATTGTAAAAGGAAACTGTAAATAAATATCTAGTCAAAAAAATATATATATAACTATTTGTACAAGCATAATGAGATTTATTTTTTTAAATTGAGCAAAAAGTAAATAGCAATGACTTTTGTTGATTCAAACTACATGCATGAATGATACGTTTTAAATAACTTTTAAATTATATTCTTGACAAGCTTTTGTCTCATTCTATTGTTCGTTGCTTACCAAAGACGAGGAAAGGCTATTTTGATACAGAACTTCTTTTTATAGTGTTTTTATATCCTTTGAGAACCCAACATGACTACATGACCACAATTATGGATAGTTATTACTTGATTGTTTTTTCATAGTTGTTTTCTTTTTAGACATATTGGATTAAATTTATTTTTATCAAATATTTTACGTATTTTTCAGCTTTCAATTCAAATAACTGGTCTTGTGCACTTGTTATACGAAGTGATTTGTAAGCTGTGCACGTTCAGCGCAGCATAATTTGAACTAAAACATAGTAACGTTAGTATACTATTAAGTATTGTGTATTGTATATTGTATTTTGTGTATTGTTGTTTGTATTTTTACAGATACATGTATATGTAGTGACCTCTTGTGCACATGAAGTGTCTGAGGATGAATAAAGTTGTCTTGTCTTGTATTGGTTTGGTCATCACCTTTTACATTATTCAATCATCCATTTTGTTTCTGTGGATCCGGGGACCTGTGTGGTCATCTTCACACGGAACACGACGACAAAAGACAAAATCAAAACAAATTTAACAAACAAACCAAAAATAACATATCAAAAACACAAAACTTGAACTAACCCAGACTTTAATTTATATTTATATATTAATACGTGATCTGACCTAATCCATATCGCACCGGGTATCATCCCGGGACTCCCATATCGGACCGAGGGATGATACCCGATCTGATATGGATTAGGTCATGTATTAATCTGTTTATCATATACTACCTAAGTATTTATTCCGAATGCATCCGATCTGGTATAGCCATATTAGCCTGACCACGTGACTCACCCGGTCTGATATGGCCATATCAGCCCGGGTACTTTGAAATAGCACTTGAATAATTAGTTATTAGCTGGGGTGTGCACATATGGGTTGTTCACTTCCGGTCGTTACACATGTGCGAAAACCATCATATTTATTACTAAGTATATGATACAAATTATTATATGTAAGAGCTACAACTACATGTATTTTCCATTTTACTGTAAAGGTGGTTGGTATATGTATGATCAAACAACATTTATTATTCCACTATATAAATTTGAATCTAGTAATGAGATCATTTGATTGGTCCAGAGCAGCCCACGTGATATTTAACAAATCATCGTGTCACCCTCTCGGGAAAATCTTGTCACCCTCTCGATTTTTTTAAAACCAATGTTACAAATCAAAAGCCGAAGTAAAAGAAAATGTGAAACATTTCCATATGTTATTCATGTTATTTCATTATTTTTTATTTTTAATAAAATTTGTTCTTGTTGAAATATATTTTTTTTTCATTTCAGAAACTACACTAGGGATAGTGAAATAAATCATTAATTTCCCTTGCATTGGTGAAATATGAAGATGTGTTCACCCTCGAAAAGTCATGTTTCCTCGGGCAAGCCCTCGGGAACAAGCCCTCTGACTTTTCTCGGGTGAACAAATCTCCCTATTTCACTAATGCAACGGAAATAAATGTATATGTACTCAATGATGTTTTGAGAAGAAAATAGATAATTCGAAAAAATAAAAAACTACAGTACAAAAATGTTAACATTAATAAAAACTACATTGTAACAATAATTAATTAGAAAGAATATATTTAATAGAAATGTTATTTGAACAGACTGCTTATTCTCAAATCATCTGAGAAAATAGATCTGCTTAAGCCGAAATAGTAAAGGTTTATCTGAAAATATTTTATTGATATTTTATTTGAACAAACCGTCTTCTCAAATCATCTGAGAAAATACAAATCTGGTTTTCAAAAACGACTTATCAAGTATGAGCTTAAAACTGAGAAAAAGTAGAATATTAATCGAAAATAAGATTGCTATCTGATTAAAGTCTTGGGAGAATTGTTCATTGAAAGATCTCATGCATCATACAAATATGAAAGAAGTTCCACTTAATTAGTTCACTTTATATATATTTGACGATTGAAAGTTATGTAAAATATGTCATGTAATCACGTGACATTCAGTAACTTTGCCCAGATACGAAGTCCCAAAATCTGTAGAACATGGATTCACATAAATTGTGGATTAAATTCAAGTTAGACGACCGGTTCTGTGGTCTCGTAGTAGCATTCTCGCCTAGAGTGCGGCCGGGTCAAATCAAAGACATTAAAATTGGTATTTGCTGCTTCTCCGCCAAGCACGCAGCATTGGGAGTAAAAGCAAAGATCTACTGGTCGTCTCGGGAGTCTGTATAATGTGTACGAGTAGAGTGATATGTCTTCCTGTGGACAGTTACCTCGGGAGCTAGCACATTAAAAATCCGGCTCAGCGTGTCGGTCTAGTACAAAGCATTCATTATCATATCAACATGTTTCGTTTGCACCTGGCTGCCACTGGACGTTAAACAACAATTTATCCATCCACCCATCAATTTAGACGTCGATATACCTACATGTAGCTATCTACTTGAATTGCAGTGACCTTGCAGATGAAAGATGCAGTACAATAACTGTAAATGTGCATTTAACAAAATGCGTCAGAAAATTGCACAATTCAAAAATGTTGCATAGAAATCTGCATGTACTTTTATCCATAAAAATATGTTGCATTCGGAAGTACAGGAATCATTCCTCACTTACGGGACGGAAAGTAGTTTCTTTTTTTTTTTTTTTTTTTTTTGGAAGTTCATGAATTTTACCCTCTAGTTTCAAATGAACCAAAACCTATTTAATTGAAGGTAGAAATCATGCGTAAAGAATACGATAAACGCATTAATGAGTTCTCTGCAGATAAATACACATGTACCAAAAATATCAACAGCTCGTCAGAATATTCGCTACCCTAACTCGCCTTTGTGACTCGCGGCTGATATTTTATGATATTATTCCGCAGAAAACCGGGTAACCTATACATCACGACTACGCCGACGGAATACTGTGGTATTTTGAGGTATCTTGACGAACATCACTGGTTCTTTCGTTTTGTTTCTAAGAAAAAAATGTGGCACCAGGGATTGCAAAAATAGCATGTGTATACACTCACCTACGTTTTATACCTCGATGAATAATCAATCATTGTCAAAATAATAGTATCAAATGTAACCACACAAATGAATTATAGATTTCAATTTTTTCCTAACATAATACAAGTTACATGTATGATTTTTTTGTTTTATCTAAATAGACTCAGATTTTTTTTTCAAATATAATGGAAACAAACCTAATCCATCAATCATTATTTCATCTCTGAAAAAAAATGACCGATAATTGAAAACAGAATATATTGCCATAATTTGTTTTGCTCTTGGTCTGAAATCTTCGGAGATTTCTTCTATGGAATTGATTTCATTTTAAAACCCAATGTTGTAAAGGATAATTGAATTTTTATTATCGTATTCATTCAATTTCTTAATTATAGTTAACAGTTTGAAGAATATTTTTTTTCGGAACATTTCAATAATTTATCAAGTCTCAGATGAAAAAGTGACAAACCAGATTGTTTGGTGTTGGTGTATGGTAATTGGAAAATGTGAAGGTGTGTAACTGAAAAAAAAATCTTGAATATTTTATAACCGATGAATTCATAACAATTTTGTGTATTAAACTTTGATAAAAAGCGAGTTCTTTTCTTTGGAGGTAAATTGTATATTTCTTCTATGAACATGTGACTCCTATCCCTGTTGACCAAATCATTACTAGTACATGTACAAATATGCTTATTTAAAAAAAAAAGAATTATTACTCTATATAATCTCATGCTTATCTCTTTTTGACATACATGTATTTAAAAATAAATATAAGTAATTGATATAAGATAAGTTATTAAAATGAATAACTACGTGGTTTCTACTGTCCAGGGGGTATTATAGAGTACATTTTAGGATAAAAGTGTCGTTTAAAGTGCTTGCTAGGAACAAATCTGTCCAATCTCTAATGGAAACGACATGGAAATCCAATATTTTAAGCCAGAGGTTTAATTCCACACGGAACAATTCAATTGTTCAATTATAGACCGCTCGTTAACTTTTTTCCTTTCTTTTTTCCGATTTTACTCTTGGGTAATATTTAAATTATTTTTTATAATATTCACTTTGTGGTATCCCGATTAACAAAGAAATGTTAACGGAAAGCCTATTATTGATCGGTAGCTACATTTTAATATGAGGAAATGGTATGTCACACGAATGTCTCATTTTTATAACTACTATACCTGTATCAATGCCGTTAAAACTCGATACGAATGACAAACGGAAAATACCCCGTTTCAGAAACTGATGCATTATGGGAAACAATTTCCAAAGAATCTGGTCAAATGAATATTTGTGCAATAACATGAAGCTACATAGGTTTCATTGCCTCCCAAAACAGTCAAACGAGTTTTACTCTGTACGTGGGGTAATTAAAAAAATATATGTCCTATACTTCATTTGTTCTTGTAAATAAATATGAATAAAATGTACATGTGTTACACTATATGTCAGCACTTACATTTTTCATATTTTCAAAGACAATCACAAATTCCGAAATAGTTAGAGTGCAAGAGCTGGGTAATATCGTCAGAAAATTAAATAAGGTAGATTTCCTTTAACAAAAACCATTGTAAATATTCTAACTACCGTACACTTTTCATCCTACATGTTTGTCATTTTTACAAAACATTTTGTCTTATTTCCAAAATATTGAATTATTAAGTACGTTTCGTTGTTCCGATTATTATCTGCCCTTGTTTAACAACTGGAAAGTAGAGGGAGGAGCGTCAGATCATACACACTCCTAAGCTCATTACGGTCTGTCTCTGGACTTTTCCAGAGATTGTCTCTTATCTACTTAATAAATGATCCACAAGGTCTATTTTGAGATTTGTGACGACTTTCATTGATTTGTTGTATTTCTGGGGCTCGTTGAGTGCTTGACCTTTTTTGTGGGCTGTTGAAAACCATAATGTGACCCCGACATGTATATGTCATCAATCTTTTCCTTTCTTCAATCTCAATGGCGCACACGTACATAATAATGTACACTTCCATACTTCATAGTATATAAGGTTTTAAACACAAATGAAGATTTGACAAACTTATCAGCGGATTAGGTATCTAAACCAAACAAAGATTCGGAAATAAAAGTGCGAAACTCTTACATCAGATTTTATATACAAGCGCATCCAATGTCACATGTGGTGACACAGACCATGTAAAACTGGGGACACGGGTTTTCATCCACGATAAAGAGGTAAATTGGTATTTGCTTGTATATACATGTATGTGCTTGTATATATGGCTTGGTATACGTACTTGTCCCAAGTACATGTAGCACATGATGACCGTCCCAGCATGTGGCATAGGACGCGGTCAATACGTGTACAATTGAACGAAGATCGCAGTGTGTTTGATTTGACTTACTTGCTCGTGCCAACTGAAAACTATCCGTCTTCTCGATTGATTCTACAGGTGTCAATAGCTTAAACCGGTTAGAGGATTGCTGTTTGGACATGGCAACGCTGTAATAGAATCCGGCAAAGCTGTTGATATCAGTTGCGTCATAGGTTTCAATTACACCTACAAACCAATTAAAACGTTTTAAGAATTTTTGGTTGATCGAAAAAATACGATAATCATATTTTCTTATTCTTGTTCATTAGATTTACCTCAATGTTTTGCATAGATTGAATATATAAGTATATTAACACCATCAGACAAGCGAAGAAAATGGTGACCAAAAAGACCACAGAAAACTTATGAAATATCAAGAGAGGACAATTTTATGGCAAGTTATTAATCACAAACAAGCGCACATTTCAATATTTTTCATGTGTCAAACTCCTTTAAAATTCCCTTTTTGAAATTTAAGGATTGATATCTACATTATGTTTCAAGATTTTGGCACATGTACGTATGATTATTGAATGAAATATAACAAAACGTAAAAAATAAAGAAGAAAAAAAGGACAAGAAGTCGCAGTTTTGGATGTTTTCAATTCGAATTATTATTTGTAGATAAAACGAAGAAAATGAAATTTAGTCATTTTAGATAGTCTATCACATTATGCTTTGTACCGCTCTTTTTAATGTAAATATAATAGAATTGAATACAGCCGACAACAACTGATTGAATATTAGTACCCTGTGCAGACTATTAAATCAGATTCTACTATTAGAGATATGTGTCTTCCCTTCAGGGTATTTTTCTTCAGTAACGCAATTATTTCACACCATCAGAGCCTTGTCATTCTCTGATGGTGTTAGTTACTTCATTAGTTCCGACAAACAACGTTCCTGAAAGTTAATGCGCAAAATACTCAGACCCATTCACTTTATTGAATATATGAATTTGGAGCTGCTTGAGATATTTTTCTGGAAATGTAAACGAAAAAATATCATTTATAACATAACCACTACCCAATCCATGCACTAACATTTAAGCCAAGATGAAAATTGAGATGCCCAGAAGATATTGGAGTTGTCTCCCATATGCATGACTTATCTTTCCTGACAAAAGGTGTCTTGTATTTAACATAAAGGGGAAAAAATAACTTTTAATTTAATAAATGTTTAAAAAAAATACTGAACTGGGGAAGTCCTTCATCAGATATTGAAAATAATGGGAGAAAATATTCAAGAACATATCATTAATGTAAGTGGAGAGTATTATCAGAAAGGAAAAATATTTCGCAGGAAAATGACAATTTGTCCTTTGATATATATGGAAGACACCTTCTCCAAAAAGCAGATAATTCCGTAAATGGGAGACAACTTACATGAACCAAACATGGAGAATAGTTCAATATTAAAACCGGATCTCGTATGACACATGCAAAAAAGAAAAACTATATTGAGGAACTCACCAAGGAGAAAAAGCACCGTTGTCAACAACAAATTTCAGAATAGTACAATTTCTTGACCCATGGTTAAAATTCCAAATGAGAAAATGTCAAGATCAAATTCTAAATTCTTAATACCAAAATAGGCAAGTATAATCATGATCGCCGTTTTACTTATACACTTAGTAATATCAATTCGCCAAAAACATTATGTATAAAGATTTGTGGTAATATGATAATCAAACAGAACCCTTTATGGGAGTTTGAGAGTGACAAGCGATTTTTCTGAAAACCATCTTACTTGTTGTATTCACGAGGTCTTCAACAATAAACGATCTGTTTTTTTTTACAAAACTAGCACTATTTTGTTTAAAATAAAATAAAATAAAATAATAAATAAGTACATCAAACTTTAAAGTAAAATGAAATAAATACTAGTGGTGCTTCACTGACATCCCAAATGAACATAAAAAAAATTAAAATTCAAGGTTGGAAAGCCTTGATTCACACGCCGACTAATTTTAAAAATCTCTTACTACAGTAACTAAAAAAATACAACATTCATACTATATATACTTCTTACCAATAGGTATTTGCCACTGAATGGATCTCTCGGGAATTTCTGCCATTACCAGTGCAGGCAATAAAATCAGCACTGTAAGCTTCATTTCTTCACTTCAATTAAATATTGTGACCAAGTTTTTTTTAAGATGCAGTCAAATCTTAAGACAATAGTTGGTACAACTTGATCCTGACTATAAAGACTGACTCCTATTATAAGACTGATTAAGCGATCAACTAAACAGCACTGAACATTGTTTATAGGCTGAACCACTATAAAATATTACGAACGTCTAATTAAGAGAATCAAATTGGTAGTGTAATATGAAAATATAAGCCGTCTTTTATAAGGATTAGCCACTAACTGTAAATTGTTAACAATACAGTTCCACGCCACAAGAAAGTCATAATAAATATCAGCATACACAACGATGTTTCCTCATTGAAAGTTTCATAAATAGCAATCTGTCTTTTAACCAAATCTATTGTAAGCTGCAGTGTTCATCTAATGATCCTTTTTATTGATCTCAATCAATCATCTTTGATTCTTTATTCTGGTATTATTCTGTAACTGTGAAGCCTGCAAACTTAAAATCAGCGTGAAATAAAGATTTTTTTTATCTTATACGAGATAAACGTCACTCAAATTTCAAATGATGAATTCAATATAATATGTTTGAAATGTCGAACTGTATTTTGAATTGTTATAAATTGTAATTGGATATTTTTTATCTGGTTTTTATCCATTACGCAATTCTTTATTTTTTATCTCCAGGATACAACTGGTGACATTTCCTCTTTATTGAAGATTCTAAAGACAATTTGGCCGACTTAGTCCATTTCTATTGTCAACAACCTGTCACAGATTCTGAGCAAAGATAATTGCGCGGATGTTGTTTTCTAAAGAAAAACTGATGGATCCTCTGTTCCATTTCTTTACTTATTAAATCATCTGCGATCTTTCTTGTATTCTTTATAAGACGACGGAGAAAATTATCACATAAATCATTGAAATTGTCTGTAGAAATGGCGATTAATTCCACCAAACAGACCTATCATCAAGTAAAACCAAAAGAGATTTTTGAAGTTTACAAATCCAATTATGGATATAAAAAAGATTGTGCCAGTGTGAGAAAATTCTAGGAAATGTAACCAATTAAATGCATTAGTACTGTAAATTCACACTAAGGACATTCATTTTGTCAAAGTAGAGAAGACACTAATGAATGACAGGTTGATTCTCGGATATCTGAAGGAAATAAGAAGAGACAAATTACACGTTTGTTGGTGCGATTTAAAATGAAAATGAAAAAAATAAATAATAAATACAACTGATTATAATTAGAACGATTCCTTTTACATCTAAAATCGATGTACCCAATTGCAATCGCCCAGTTGGAAGGGTATTTTTCGAATACAGGAGAAAATGGTAGAAACGAATCTTTTGGTTATGATTATATAACAAGTAGAAAACTGGTGTATTTTTCATGCATACCTTTGGATTCTGCAGCCTGTTTTTTTTTATTTTTTTTTAACGCCTGACGCCATTAAACGCGTTGAGGTAACCAACTACCACAAAAATAGAGAGGTACCAGAATCGCCCAGGTAGAGATAAAATAATTTGATACCAATTTTGATGTACAAGATGTGCACATTTCGTCAATTTACGACTCATCATTTGTGTTCCTGGCCTAACATATTGAAAACCAAAACAACATTCAAAAATGCCAAATTGACCAAAAGGGGTAAAGCCAAAACCATCTAAAGACAGAGATATGCACAAGGGAGATAATCAGTCCCTTTAAAGGGTATGCATTAAAATACTATAACATTAATAAAAATATGATTTTTTAGTATTTGCCAGCAAAGGTATTCAAATTTTCCAGCAAAGGTATTCGTGTGACGTTGAAAAATTAAGAAGTATGGACAATCTGGGTACGCTGGGCGATTTGAGTTACCCCACGATAGGTGAAGTAATTTTAAACGGATTTTGTTGACATTTATTTCTACCTCTTTAAATATATATATTCGTCTGCAGTATTAGTAGATCTGTTTCTTTTTGCTGTTACCACCGAACCCAGTAGCGACCGTCAGCCGATAAACTTGTTAGTATGATGTTACATGTACTCGCGTCTCTTGTCAAAAGTCGGCTGTTTTTTTTATTCTCCGCGAAAAATTTCAGCGAGAAACCGACAGAACTAATTTCTGGATGGTAATTTTATTTTGCCTCCGTACACGCATCCATGTCTTAACATACATCCCAATGAGTATCAATGGCCATCACCACATTTGCTTTTTTGGCCGACACCATTAGATAGTATGCCCATACAATAGGGAAGCAAGAAAAACTAGTTGAATTTTTATCACGATACTCAATTTTTCAAAATACCGTATCAAGGATAATAAACACTGGGTATGTTTCTATTCTTAAAGTTTCGGTACTTTTTAAACAACTACGTAAATTTATTCAATATATAAATCTGACTCTGCAGGTGAGGAACATCAGGTAGAGTGTCACACAAGTGAGGTGTCATTTCCAGTATGACCTGAAATCTAACTGAAGATATCGATAAAAAAAAACAACAAAGATAAAAATCCCAACTGATCGCATGCACCAAAAAGAAAACAAAAACCAAAATGCTAACAGGGCAGCTACATGTAAAGTGGCGTGCAACGATCATGGAAAAAAGACAATAGAATAGAGAATGGAAACGGGAAATGTGTCAAAGAGACAACAACCCGACAAAAACAGCAGAAAACAGCTCAAGGCTACCAATGTGTCTTCAACGCAACCAGAAAATCCAGCACCCGGAGGTGGGTTTCAGTTTACTAAATACATTTGTTTTTTTAAAGTTTTTTTGCGGAAGCGACATTTTTTTTTTATTGAAGTATACATTTTGTGATAATCTACACATTTGTTGTAATTATTAACGCATTGAGTATGCGCTGCGTTTCGACAAAGAGCATGGAGAATCTATTATGTCGATGGTACTTGCGTAATTGCGAGCTTTTCGTAGACCATGAAGGTTTTACAGCAATGTTCTGGATAAAGAACGTAAAAAAAGCCCTTATCTTTTTTAAAACTAATTATAAGACTTTCATATCTGTTTAAAATAATATATATGAAACGAAGAAAGGCACCGCTGACGTCAAACGGCTTATTGAAAATTACGTGGAAGAGTTGGACGTCAGAGCGCACTACATACACACGTTTGTATATATAAATGGGGAATATTGCAGACAATTTTTTTTTCGAATTTAAAATTTGATTTTCTGGTATGTTTCATTGAATACTAATATTCAAAAATTGTTTTCATAAAACATGCAAAATGAGAGTAGACGACAGACACTCGTCATCCGTACAATTCAGTTATGTAAAATTAACTCTTAAATTGTGAGAATTAAGACATTACTAAAAATTATTAACAATGAGTGAAGAATATAAGGTTTTCATGACAGAAAATGAGCTTTTTAGAGATAAAACACCGAAAGGTGCCGATTTTGTATAGAATAGGCAAATTCCCATATACATGTACATATATATAAATGTGACGTCAGGGAAATCTCGGACTAACTTGTATCTGTGTGCTACTAATTAGAATCTACATATTTTTGCAAAAAAGAAAGTTCTAAGACCAACCAGTTTGAAAGGTTCTTTGCAATGACTGAAATGTGACTTGTGTTGCTTGTTTTGTGAAACGCATGTTTGTTTGCTATTGTGTAACTATATGCATTTTACTTTCAATTGGTTATGCCAGTTATTTAAGAGACACATGCAGATGGTAATTAACTCAACAACTGCTATATTTACTATTATTATAATATTGTATAATTCAAAAGCTGTCATTTGTCAAAATAGATCACATGGTCAACCTGTAAAAAGCTTGTAAAATAGGTGTTTCCATAAATAAATTAAAAATGTAGAAAGACTAAGAGTTTCTAAAAATAATTTAGTTGAAAGTCCCTCTTATTCCAAAAATAGAATTTAAAAGAACAAATTTATAAAGCGATATTTTGATTGGCTGTTGGATTAGTCTAAGGACCAATCAGAATCGATCTTTCATTCTTACTTCGGAAGTTCTTTAAATATGTGATATCTACATGTTGTTTTGTTAATATTAAATTGTTAAAGTTTATCATTTTCAATTCAATATCAACATAATGAAAAGGATATAGGGAAAATGTCAGAGATTCAAAACCGTAAAGCACAGGTTAGTTCGTTGGTTATTGAAATAGAACATGATTGATATTTTGTGAATTTGAATATTATAATAAAACAATTATAGCCTTTAAAATGTCGGTGATACATGTTTTATCGACCTGATGAAATTATATCGACCTCTGACTTCGTCCTCAGTCGATAAAATTTCATCAGGTCGATAAAACTTCGTCCTTGGTCGATATAATTTCATCAGGTCGATAAAACTTGTATCGACCTCCTGTAAAGGCTACAATTGTATAGTATATTACATGGTAAAATTTTAATATGCTGATATTGACATTTCGGTTTAAAAGGAACTGTCAAATTTTAATGTTACAATCAAGGAATGACGTATGAAAATGCTAAAACAATAATTATTTCAGCGGTGATTAGTGAATATGCATAGATTATAATATTTTTTCAGCGATGGTTGGTGAATAAAGATAATTTTCAGCCGGGTTATCATGGTTATTGGTGAGCATGGATAGATCACAAATTCAAAACCTATTGATAAACCCCTGACATTTATATGTGTACACAAATGCTGTCGTTCGGACTGAAATGGATTTAATACTTGGAATTGTTTCATTTCCTAATCACAGGCTCCCATGACCAGTGCTCGGTAATAAAATATATATTTTAATAGTCTGCAAGAAAATCGATAGTTTGACAATAGATTTACAATTGAGAGCTGCGGTTGGAGGGACATGTAAAAAATATAATAGTTCTCAAAGAAAATAAAACCCAGTGACAAAATTGTAGTTATCGTCTTTCATTTAACATAGAAAAAAACTTTTATATTTTCAAATGAATTCTATCAGTGGTCGGTAATGCTTAAATCTCACTATGATAGAATTTTTTTTTGTATCTTTCTTGCATGAGTGTATGATGCCAAATATCATCTAATAAAAATGAAAATAAACAATGGCCGTTTGAAATTGCCAAATAATTTCTACTACTTTGTAACATCATCACTATGTCACAAATAAAACAGGCTTTTCACTGAGGTATAAATGTTGAAATTTACATGTACAATTGTCAGTGCTAGATTAAAACTTAAGATATCTCATACAGATTACAAAATAGAGGTCCACGCAAGGAAAAAAGCTATAAAAAACCATTGTTTGTAAAAAATGACAATAATTTTAAAGTATTCATATATTTGAAATTAATCGTGAAATGGTCTCTGCATATACATGCTTTCCACCAAAAGCAATGAAAAGTGAATACTGAACTGTATCATTACCAAATTTTTAGAAAGGGCCTCTTTTGCCATAGCCAGCTGATGCAATGAAATATTCCCAGAAAAAAAAATTTGAATTTTTTATAATTATCAAGATTCATACATCGTTTTGAAATTTTCTCACAGTTGTTATAGAATTTTCATAGGAAGAGGGGTTAAATTTTTTTCTATTTTATAGGCGATCATGAATCATTTTTAGTCTTAATATGGTATAACAACTCAACGTAATTCAGTATCCTCAAAATAAGATATTTTCAGTAAACCGAGAATAATTGTACCAACGAAAATAAATCCACATTATGACCCGTTCTGCGTTTTTTAACTCAAGATCCTTGTTAATTACATGTATTGTGTGACCATTATACCCAAATGCCATTTTTTATCCAGATGTCGTGACTTGTCTGTATTGTGAATAGTATATAATTCAATATGATCCTTTTCGTAACCTCTTATTTAATATCGTATATTGTATTGTGTATAGACTGCAAAGCAATTTCATAGAAAATTACGAATACTTCATTTCGCTGCTCTCAAGCTGTAATAACAAGGAAAGATAATTTCGTTGTAAATCAATTTAGCGGTTAGTTATTATAAGATAAACACCCGATTATTACCGTCCTAACATGGCAGATATTGCTCTAGGCCAACTCTATTAGCCTTGCTCATCCCTTATATTTCAAGCCCCATCATTAAACCATCACAAAAGATTTAAACGGCTGCAACGGAGAGGAAGCAAATTATATAAAATCAATACTTTGTTCCAAGATGTTAAGCCTACGTGCTTAAGTTGCAGAGAGTAATGAGTTTTCTTTTTGCGATAACCTAAGAAAATAATTCTCCCTGTCGATAGAAAATCAGTAGTTTGTATGGCTTACTTTTCAATCATTGTCTGATATTTCATATTACCCCATTAAGGGTGAATTATTATAGAGGGGTCTGATCTCGAATTATTTATTGGAATTTATAGATGATGTATTGTGGTCATTAGGAAATGCTTCCATATATTGATAGGATGCTGAGGGTCAGACTAGGTTTTTTTTTATATAATTTATAGATTGGGAATTTGTGGAATAGTACAATAAATGAAGATAGGTATCGAAATGAATAACAAAGCCCATCTAAGTCATCGAAACGATTTTGAACTGTACACATCTCTAGGTTGTGCTCGTGATCAAGGCTAGTCAGCCGAAATGTTGAGCCTTTTATTTTTTCCTTTTTTATTATTGTTTTGATTGATTGATTTATTCATTTAATTTTTTTTATTATCATTTATATCTTTAGTTTAATTAGGGTTAGTTCATTCGACAGATCATTGACTTTTTTCGAATATACCTAGCTATGTTACCTGCTTTTTCATTTCAAATTTTTGTTAAGGTGGTACCCAACAACTTGACTAAAATAAATTTGGCTCGTTTAATTTTCATAAAATTTTTAGGAAATATTTACTTTGACCTGTTGACATAATTGTTGATTTTTGTAAGTAAATAGAATTTCACACATCACGGGAATAATTTCATTGAATATATAGCAGATTGGCAAACATCAATTTTGATCATAGAGAAGCTTAATTTCTCTTTACTTATTAAATTTGATTAAAACGCTCTGGTGATTTTTAAGAATTATCTCCCTATAGTGTTGGGTACCACCTTAAAGATACATGTATATGAAACAGGGCAATGAAACACAGGTTAGGGTCTCTTAATAGTGACACTGACATTTTCAATTCTTGTAATTGGATTATTAAGGTTTTAGGCAAATAGCTATATCTTGGCGGCCAATGTTATTGGTAGAAGAAGTAGGAATAGAGAAAGAACTAGTAACATCGGAGGTTAACACCTTTCGCCACAAGCTGGATTCAAATTTACAACCTCAGTCTTGCCAGGCTTATGAAGAATTACTTATACCACCTGACCATCGGGCCTCCAATCTTTGCCTGGCCAAAAATTCACAAAATATATAATTGTTAGAAAGTCGCAGTAATTGTGCAGAGTATGCTTGGGTGTTCCGTCACCTGTTCTGACCATTATACGCAGTCAATATTAGATTTTGTTGTCGGGAAGTCGTTTGGCAATTAACGGCCGTTGGGTAGGCGGGTCTCTCCAGTACTGAAGGAAAGTCTAGTTAAATTAGATAGTTGGTTTCTTATTTCCTGGTTGCTTTGTATTTTTTTTAAGTTGATATGTAATCATATACTTTCAATAATTATTTGTCTTCGATTACTTTTTGCGTTTCCAATATCTTTTGTCCGTTGAAAATACAAATTACCTAACTAAAAACTCAATTTCATATTCTAGACGAATTTTAACTGTATTGAAGAACATTAAATTGAAATTGAATATTTTTTCTGCCTTAAATCTTCTTTATTAGACATGTATTACATATAAAATGCAAAAAATAGAAAAATAAAAGTTCCTTTTATATAGAAAATTGTAAAGGGTTTTATTTGAAAGATATGTTAAGAAGCCAATTAAAATTTATTATTGTTAGAAACAAAGAAATGGGGATAATAATGTCTTATCTCTGTTCAGCTTTAAATTGGATTCAGGCTTAACTACAGACAAACTTCCCACTCAACATGCATATACACGATGATTTTACAAATAAAGCTGGTATTATTAAAAATTGACTCAAAAACACCAGCAGCTCTTTAAATTATATAAAAATTAAGAAATGTTAACTAGTTCAAACAAAAGTATGCTAAAAAGTAATTTGGGTACAGAAAATAAAGAAAAATTTTTTTTATCTTACAAGTTTGATTTTAAAAAAGTGTATGATGCTGTACTGTTCGGTTTCCTGATGGCTCCTTTATTTCTATCTATATTCAGTCAATTGACTAAAATGAATAAAATACCTCTCACTCCTTTTATCCTTTAGTTCTTTTTATACTGAATCGGATGTTCAACCATGAATGTATTACCATTAATTTAAATATTTTTATAGCTTAGTTGAAATTATTTCGATAGTGGTATGAAAATGAAACTTAAATGTATATCTTAATATATATTTGGAAACACAGGATTGCATATCCCCTTCATTCACAGCTTTGTTCTTAAACTGTTTTTTAAATTACCCTTTTAGTCATTCCGGTATTTTTTGCTTCAAAAGACTGGATTATTACTTTTTTTTTTTTAAACTTTCGAAATACAGAAAACTGGGGTCGAAGTTTGACGAAATATGCATATATCTTGGGCATTTATATTGGTTTGATAATGGAAGAATTATCAAAATATCCCACAGGCATGACAGGACAAATCTAAAAATACCATACCGAAACTAATAAAAAAACGTACAAAAAAATACTGAAATAGATTTGATGCACTGTCAAATGACTGTACGGCCATTTAGTTGACTGACAACTCATCAGCAGTGCTCGAGATCAAAGTGTTGCAAAACCGGTTAAAGAAACGTTACTAAACAGGATGTTTAGAAACAAAATTTAAAAATTAATGTATTTAATAAAACTACCATATGTTGTGTTTATTATAGGTTTGTCGTTTTGCGATTTTCGTTTCGTTTCTTTTTTGTCTTTGCCTTTTGTATTTTGGACAAAGAAAGTGACGTTCATTGGTTGTCGTTTCATTGTTAATATTTTCTGCTATCTTTAGTTTCTAATTATTGAATATTATGTCCATAAAATGCTTCTAGAATCAGATTATAAACTGTCTATTGAAGTAAAGAAATTTTAAGCCAAAAGAGTAAAGACACTTTTATTGTAAAATCGATTTTAATTTCTTTATTTACATAAAACTCGAGGCTTTTTATAATTGCACATAAAATTGAAGCGCTAGTGTGAGAATGATTACATGTCGGCTGTTGGAACTAATTACTTTGAAATAAATACGGTTGTTTATTTCAATCAACTTGTTCCAAACAATTTACACCATTAATTTTTCTGCTTTCTTGCAGCTGACTTTACGATTCCCAGAAGAAATACAACCCAAAGTTTATTGATCCGTTGGCTATAAGCTTAAACTCCGTATACACGTGCTTGCAAATATTACATTTTCGTATTTAAGAATCTTTCAAAGGTGCAACTGGGAGAAAGCTTGTAGAGTCTTAGAAAATTTTCATTTTCATATCTTATAAAACTTTTAAGAAAAAAATTGTACTTTCAGAGATTTTCAGATCCACACTAGGAATCCGCCATGCAATGAAACAGAAAATTTCACCAACCAAATGTGCATATCAAAGAAGCCGCCTGAGGGTAAATGCATGATAAACTTTGTACTAAGATACACACAGCAACCAATAGAATTTCACTTAAATCTGAGTAAAAATGGTAAAAATGCAGAATGCTTAGGAATCAGTAAAAAAAAAAACAATAATTGCTAAACTACGGGATGTTTTCAATATTGGAACATTAAGATCAGTCAGGTTGTGAATGTCCAAGTGATGATATAAAAAACTATCCATAATAGAAATCTGACTGAGTAGCTAATCAACCATTGAAGCTTACACGTGACCGCGATTTCATTACGATGATTATATGATGATAATATAAATAATAAAACAATGAATAGATATACTATGAATCCAATTACGATGCACACGATATGCATGGTTTGTTGAATTACGACCGACCAGATTTAATGAAACCAGAAATGATTGAAAGCCGAAACATTGACGGAATGTTTCCACGTTTTGAACAGGTTATACGATATACCTGGTTTGGGTCAGTTTACGCATAATAAACCGCGAAGCAATTACGAATATAGTAAAGTGACCCAAACCAGGTTATTGAAGTATAACCTGTTTAAAAATTGGAAACATTCCTTATAATTTAATTTCCAAACAGAAGTACAATCATTCCTCGATTCAAGCACCAATAATGACATGGGACTATATGAATTTACAAGTGGCGGATTAATACGATGGTGATGTCACAAGACCAAAGAAGGTTATACAGTATCACCAATGTTGCTGTATGCTGTTCAGCAAATTAAAATGCATGATTAAAATCAAATTAAAACATTAACACAAAACGTTGAATATATAATTGCCAAAATATCCTAATAACGAAGTCAAATCTATCAAAGGATACATCTTCACACGAGTATTGACGAGAGAGATACATATTTGTATTTCAACAAAAGTGTATAGAAATCCCAACCATATACATGTAACAAATAAGTATTGGTAATTCACCTCATGTTTATTAATAGGAATTTAAGGCGTAGTCCGACGGTTTAATAAACTTGAGGTGAATTACCCGTTTATTCTATGTTCGACCTTGTCTTTTAGTTACCAACAGATTTGAATTTCACTCTGACAACAGAGTGCAGAATTTGTAGGTGGTCGTCACATCATATAGTAATACATTCCAGAAGTGTCATGTAGGCTGTAAATTTAGAAACAAAAATCTTATATTTCAGATAAATTGTCAGTTTTCGTTTGCTGATTCTGCAAACATTTGTGTGTAAAATGAATTTTAACAATCGTTTAACAGGTCTGTATATTTTTTCTGTCATCATCTTGTCGGTCTGTTGATAACAGATATGTCTACAAAACCTAAAGGAAAATTAGTCACCAATTCCATTATGAAAACATCTGTCAGTTATCTGGCTGTGTTTACTGATTGACTACAAGACAAAACTCTATTTCATTAATATGAATAATATAGAATAATGATGGTAAATTATATTTCTTTTTGAAGGAAAATAAATTCATCAATTCCACAGGAACTACTCAACCAGGGTTTCTTTACTAGACCTTAAATGGTACCATCACATTTTGGACTGCTGTGGAGCAATGTATTGAAGTATCACAGATGCTTCCACATACCTTTTCTTTATTACGATATTCCATAGTCTTGGTTGAACATTGACTACTAACAACTTTATTAACAAATGGTCTCGGGTAGCTGACTTATGCTTCATTGTGTAAGAAAGATTTAAAGATATTTCGTGTTTTTATTGTTCTAGCTTCAGTTTTTGCTGTGGCCTTTTTGTGCAAGTTATACATATTTTGGAATTCTTGTTTTCCCATCTGAAACTGCGCAGTTTATTGTGCAGTGTTTTAAAAGGTTAGTACATATATGCAGAAAAAGATTTGTGTCATGTTCTTTGTCATTAATTTGAAATATCACATAAAATCTAAAACAATTACTAGTGAATTATGTCTCGTCCAAATTCATACATCTCCCCGTGGAAATGCAAAGTGATTTCATGTTCCGTGTAATTCCTAATAAACATTATTATTGCTTTGTAAAAGTCTTCATATTATGTGAAATATGTTAAATCCCTTGCAATGACATTTTGCAAAATAATAGATTAGTTCAATTTATGAGTCTGTTACTCATATTTCAGCACAAAGAGCATATTAGCATTATATCTGTTCAAAACAACTATATTTTAAGAGAATATTTCATGTTTTGTTAAAATAATTATTAGAGAAATGAAAATATGGTTTATGATTAAAAGTAGCGCTCTACGGATTAACTTGATTTTTTTCAAACATTATCCAAGAGAGGAATGGTATGAACAAAATATCATAATTACAAATATGTTGTTATGATTAGCATATATTTACAGATTATTAGCCCTGGTATTAGACCGAGACTCCCATATTGGGCATGAGGGCTTGCCCGAGGACCAATATTGGTCGAGGGCTGATACCAGGGTCAATATGGAAAATGGGACGTAATAATCTGTATAACACATATTTTCAGGCTGAAGAAAATAATTAGAATATAAATTCAAGCGGGGGCCTCGGTGGCCGAGTGGTCTAGGTAGTTCGTCATGACTACTAATGATCACTAGCCTGTCAACGCTGGGGTTGTGAGTTGGAATCTCACCTGTGGCGGGGTGTGTTCGATTCCTATCTTAATAGACAAGGATTGCCAATTTTCCTAACGAAGGTCGGTAGTTCTCTCCGGGTACTCCGGCTTCCTCCACCCATAAAGACTGGCCGCCGCGAAATAGCCAAATGTGCTGAAAACGGATGGATGGATGGATGAATTATTGTTTAACGCAACCAGGTGCATATCAGGACGAGAACATGTTGATATGATAATGCATATGATCCCTGCTTTGTACTAGACCGACATGCTAAGTCGGATTTTTAATGTGCTAGCTCACGAGATAACTGTCCGCAGGAAGACATATCACCTCACTCGAACACATTATACTGACTCCGAGCCGACCAGTCTTTGCTCTTACTCCTAGATGCCGCGTCCTTGGCGGAGAAGCAGCAAATACCAATTTTCATGTCTTTGGTTTGACCCGGCCCGGGATCGAACCCGCGACCTTCCGCACTCGGGGCGAGCACGCTACCCCGAGACCACCGAGGCGGTTTGCTGAAAACGGCGTTAAACCCTAACTAAACAAACAAACATAAATTCAAGAAAATGTATTTTTAACAAAAATATCACAGATCTGAATTGAGAATACAAGTATAAGCAAATTTGGATTTTTGAGGGCAAATATAGATTTTTGATGCCAAATATGGATTTTTGAGGACAAATATGGGACAGCCCTTTCAGGTCATATCTGCCATGCAAAATCAAACGTATGACTACAGCATATGTGATAAGTACATTTATCCTGCAACTAGCCTATTTAGTGGACAAATACAGGTTTCGAATATTTTTTCCGATATTCGTATAGTAGGCGAATATCATCTCCGGATCCTGGTACCCTTGTCTTTATTTGCAATGAAAGTTTGTATTATGTTCTGGTTCTCAGTGTTTAGACGTCATGTTCACCCTAGTTACATGTAATGCACCAAAACTCACCTTCTTATAAAAGACTAGAAATGTAGCATTTCCATGACTTTCTCTATAGACGATAACAATTGATCGTTGCGGGATAAAAACAATACATGTACATTGTCGGAAAATATACATTTTATTTCAACTCACCGTGGAACAGTAGGCTAATATTATGTATGTACATATGGTTGAGGGACAAAAGACAAGTATTTGAATAATGGAGGAGTGATGAAAATAATACAAAAAATATCAATGCCATAAAAAGGCTTTGCTATTTTAACTTCGCAAAACGTAGTGAAAAAGTTTATAAACCATCTCTTAGTAAGCTTTTTATTTGTTTGCTGCTACCTATATAAAAATGTATGTGTTTAAGTGTTCCTTCATATTCCCAATTACCCACGTATCTCTTCCTGACTGGTGACTTACTCTAGTAATTGCTGCATTGTTAACACTTACAAGTACCATAATGTATCATGCCTATTTAATGGCCACACAACAGTTGTAAAATCTTTTTATTATTTACTATGCTAGTAGCATATCATCTCCTGGTACCTTACTCCTCACTTTATACGATAATATATTCTCTTGAAATAAGGTACACACATTTGACGGATCTCAGGAATTCAACTCACAGAGCTGCCTAGTGCGTCCCCAGGTGGCGAATAAGGGAGACCGGCCTCTCGTTGGGTAAGCCTAACCACGGACCAAAGTGGGTAACTTTTTTTGAGAATGCTTCACTCCCTACACGCCAAAGACCCCTTCAGTAGTGTTCGAAAAAGAGTAGACTAATGGCCGCTGGGGAAAGCTAAATTAACCGACCCTATTCAACCACCCATCCTTTTCCAGTGGCAGTCAAACACAGTCCCCCTGTGTGTCCCATCACACCCACGATTTAAATTGTGTTTGATAAATTGATGAACTGATTCTTGTCTAGAGACAGGTATGCGTCAGGAAATTCATTCTTCATACAAGCTAGAAATGCCCCGTCTGCCTGTCGTTTTTCTTAATGGACAACAATTTTACAGGATAAAAACAGTGTATTATAATAACGTTCATCGTCCGAACAGTACATTTATACTCGCCGCGAAACAGGCGAGAAATTCACGGAAAATCCCTTTTCCAAGGCCATACAAATAGACTTATATTTTTCGATAGTTAACATATATTCGATGTACATGAATTTCGTCCATGCAGTCTTCTGCAGATAGTACCTTCAAACTTACCTATACATACATACGTAATCGAGTATCTCTTTCGGAATTGAGTTGTGTAAATCTCATGTCTGATTTATTGGAAATCTATAACTGTTACAGTTACTGTTGTTAAAACATTTAGTTTTTTCCTGGTATTTTTTGTATGATCCTTTGATAGGTGCAATAGGTGACTTTACCTTGTTGTCTGTTACTTCTAACATTTCTTTGACACTCTACATTTTCAGTCGGTATCCTTTACTGTTGCGTCATGCATATTATATATACTACGCTTCATGAATTAGTCGCCTTTTCGTACTGCCTTTTATCGTTCGTACTTTTTTTTCTATTTCTATGTTTATCCTTTTGCCACTTGAACAGAATAGAGTGAGCCCTAAGGGTTGGTGTCCCTTGACAGTTCTGTGCTTTGTAAACAAGTAGAGCAAACGATATTCGGTATATGAAGCAAAAGTCCATTAGAATAAACTGTCAAGGGTTCAATACTAAAATACTACACTTTCACGAAATGAAATACCTTTGCCTAAAATTCCAAAAATATTTAATAAAAAAAACATTAAAGAAAAAAGAAAATATAATAATAATAAAAATATGAACGCGACAGGTCGTACTTCACTTGAATATACAGCACTTTACCTCTTGAAAGCGCATACGTACGTAAAACTGGTTAAGATCCCATATTTCATTTTCTTGGATGACACTCATATTGACATTTTGTAGTCTTCAATATCGAACACTTTACCTTTATGCGTAACTATTTGAGATAAAATCAATTTTATGTAAACTGATATATTATATTGTAACGAGAGAAAAAAACAGAAAAGCTACGGGCAATATAATAAGTTTTTTTTTAACCATTTTGATTTCATGCTGTTTACTCAATTTCGTATCGTTTTCTAAGAAGCTTGTGTATGTTTTTAAGTGATAAAATAACAATCCAAAGATACTAATATTAGATATAGTAAATTTATACCATGCTGTATACGACGCATTCTCTTGTCAGCAGCATTAAAACCGAAACATTTGGAAGACCAAAAACCAATCTTATTTTAAACAAGAAGTACTCATAACCAAAAATACCGAAATAGGAAGCCAAATTTCAGCTAAGGAGATCTACCATGTGCAATACAAGGAATGAACCCTTAGTATTTCTATTAACCTATCCCACCATTTTGATTTCACGTGATTTATGACCTTACATGCTATTGTTTTCTAAAAAGCCTTCATATATTTTATTTGATAAAACCTATTCGAACCTTTTGATTTCACGTTTTTAAAAGCCTACATGTGTTTTATGTGATAAATAGATGTACAGTATCAGTTTTAGTATTAGTGAAAATACAGACATAACTTGCTAGTGCATCTGCATAAGTTCTATACAAAATATATATGGTTTATCGGCATCAATTATTTTGGTAAAAACAACGGTGATCCTCGCTTTAAAGTATTGTTTCGTCATACAAATATTGAAACATAATTTAATGAGACAGCATTCATGTATCTACAAAACATCTGAAAATAACATCGAGTTGATAAGCTAATAGGATACATGTATAATAAAAATAGATCATGACTTCACACGATGTCATCTTATTTTAAATTCTTTTAATAAACAAAATGACAATAAAATGGTACATGTATGAGGAATTGGGTAAGGTTTATTGAATTGAGGATGCCATAGATAATAAAACGTTAGAAAATAATGATCTTCTACAATCATGACAATGTATAAAAATAATTGAAAAAACGGTAAAAGAAATTGAAAATAAAATACTATTTTCTCAGATTCAAAATCACAAGATTTTACAGAATAAACATTTTGTTTTATGGAATAACGAAAAAGGAACAAACATATAGAATACTTCGCTTGGGACTATCCAAACCCCCAAATCCAGACCTACATCCACATCATTCTTAAAGAAAATGATACATGTACCAATAAACTTTTGTTTATATTGGCAAAGTTAATTAAAATGAGTAGTATTCCGCTACTGAGACTAAGGTGATTGCTCATTTGTGTTTGCCAAATGAGCTATTGCAAAAAAAAAAACAAAAAATGCATGGTTATACCATAATGTTCAACAATGATATGCAAATCAACACTTCTATACATGAATTTTGAATCTTGACTAATCATTTGGGTGCATAGAAAACTACCTAATTAATATCTGCTTTCTGTTCTTATAAAATATGTATATGAAAAAAATCACAAGGTCAGTTGAATCATCAAAATAAAGGGGAAAATAGATACTATAAGCACAGTTTAACTGCAACAAACCGCTATCACCCAACGTTATATGGTTGTTTATAGAATGACGACAATAGTCATTATCCTAGTCATCTAATTGTAAGTATGTCCATCAGTAAACGTATGTAGCTGTTCATATTCCGGTGGACTATATGCATACTGCAAAACAAAACAAAAAATCATCAGTTGAGTTTAAGAATTCTTCGTCTATGTAACTCTTAGAATAGTGAAATGAAATGATATGATGTTTAAGAATTCTTAGTCTATGCCACTCTTAGAATAGCGAAATGAAATGATATGATGATTATTGGAAATGTGAAAGATTGCTAGTCCTCGTCGTTACCGAAATCTTAACAAGTAAGTTTATGTTCATTAATTTATCCTGTTTTGATGACCATTATATCATATACGAGGCAGCATATTATCTAAAAGTCACAATATCACCTCCAAAGATGTCTGAAATGTAAATTTTTTTTTGCGAAAATTGTTTTAGGACGTTATTTTTCATGTTATAGTACGTTAATTTGTTCGGTTATTTTCACATATTTACATTAACGACTATGTGCTTTTACCCACATTTTTGTTTACAAACGGTATAATTAAACACATTTGAATGAAGTAAAATATTTGTGCCTTAATTGTAACACATGTACTTTGTTTTGTCAATATCAAAATAATCACATAGAGTGCATTAAATGTATAACAGAAGGGCCATGTGATGGGTCCAACATGTAGTGTGACTATGTATACAGCTTTACAGCTGAAGTGTTTTGAAAATATGATCATTGTGATGAGTTCAGTAAAAATGAAAGTGACACATCGATCAAATCGCAACATAATATTATTAATATAAAAAAAATTGTCATATTGTTAAAAAACACAACAACAATAATTTAATAAATGTTGACAAAGTGAGGAAGAAATCATGCTTAATAAAACCAATTCATTTAGCAGATAGCTCATCATATCTGTATTTTGCAGCTTAAAGGCAACGAATGCAATCAATAAAACGAACAAAAGATACAAGATGTTTTTATGGTAAGGTATTACCTTTAGATATTCATTCAAGGGAACTCTGTGAACAGAGTTACATATTCAAAATGTATCCTTTATCTGATATTTTGCGAAATTCATTGTTCATATATTCATTATTCAGATAAAGTAGTATCATCATATGTTAGTTCATTGTACAAGAAATGGATTTGAAGTCATATTATTCTATGTTTGTTTTTAAATATATTGCAGAATCTATTTACTATTGCATCATTTTGGTTCAACAAATTTCGGAAAAAAGAACACTGGAACAATAAGACAGTTGAAAAATTCCACAAGAGAGAAATGACAAACAAGGTTAACTCGTGAGAACTGTAACATTGCAAACAAACAGTAAAAAAACACAACCAAATGAGTAAAAAACATATCAAACCAAAGACAATCATCACATGATACCACAAAATACTAAATCACTTGTAATTTGAACACCCATAATAATTCGGGAATGACATTATATGTTATGGAGTCCTACTCCGAGTATCAAGTCCTTTGAAGATCAATCCCAGTAAGACGTGAGGATATTTAGTAGCGTTAGTATTAACATAGCGTTTATATTTTGTATGTTACGTGAGAGGGAAGTTGTTTTCTCCGTAATTTATGATTTGATCTTTTCAAATAAGGGAATAATATTCAAGTTAGACGAATTTGTTATTGCCTGTCTAATTGTGTAGTCGTCCAAGTGAAAGTACAGAACACGTTAATTAACAAATACAGGAATTTTTCTTTTTGTTATCTCCCTTTGCGATTTCTATACCCATAAAGAGTTATATTAGCCCAATTCACAGTCATTTCTATTACTAACAGATAATACACACGGCCTCTGACACCAGATATGCGAGCAAGTTGATAGATTCACCTTGATCTTGTGTAGACATTCAAACAACTAAAATCGTTGAAAAATTAAATATATAACTATTGACTGTTATACCACAAACGTAGGCCAGTTCGATTCTATTGGTAAAAAAATTAACATATTTTTGACAGTACACAATTCTGGTTAGGAGCATGCCTGATGAAAGTCAAAGTATCCTGGCCATAAATGACCACGTGATTATTTCAGATATCCCGGATGTTCCATAACACGTAATGGCAAGGACCTCGGTAATTATCGGCTAACATCGGAAACATAATGTACTTATTTTCATAGACGCCGCATACAAACAACGAAATTTGTTTAAACTTTCGAAAACATACATTACATATCTACATAATTCCTACTGTAAACTTTTGGTTCAAACTTTTTTCGTCAAAAAGAAATGTAATTAACGGCCATGCTCTATTATGTTACATTAACGTTAGTCCAGAAATGCGAATTGTGAAGAAGATTTGGGTTATGAGTTAACAAGTTTGTTCTGATACCGCTGTTGGTGGACTGAATCCATGGGGATATTATTCCCTTTGATAGCCGGTACGCATTTTAGACATATTATGTGTTTAAGTTTTAGTTCATACATTTTAAATTCTGGTATAAACAGTGTTTCAGTTCCCTAAAGGAAGGCTGACTGGATTTCGGCCACTTTTTAGGACCTTAAAATTTCTACAGATGACGATTTTCGACTTTCGGTTACGGGTGTACCTGATGGAGTTCAATCCAAAAATTCGCATTGAATACACGCAATATATAATCTGCAATTCTGAACAGTATTATTTAGAATAGTGTCAGTTTTTGTCAGTCTGGTTCTAATGTTTGCAAAATGATAGTGTAAATTTGTTACAAAATTGCAGTAAAACAACACCTACCCCAGAATTATCTATTTCGGAATATCCCGCAGCTTTCAGCACTTCGAGTGGATTTTTCTTCTCTATCTTCACTGATGATTTTATTGGTGGTCTATAACTCTATAAAACCAAATTAGTATTTTATTCAAAAATATAATTAATCACATAAGCAATACTTATAGTAGATGGTGGTGTAGGGGGATACGCACACGGGCGAACGGATTCATGATGAACGGAAATGAAAATTTGACCTTCAGTTTGCGAGAAACACTTGTATCAGCACGGCCACACGTGAAATAGAAAATAAGTCTGTATCATTTTCTTAGTAATGGTTCAATTTATGTCTTATTTTAAAGAATATAACATTTTTATATACTTTTGCGTCCGTGGTGGAGGAGAAACTTTTGTAATCCAAAGAAAAACCATAATAGTTTGGCATTTTAACAAGTTCTATTTTTTTCCAACTCAAATGAAAATCTGTTCTTAAGCGGATAGCTTTAGGCTACATTAACAAACGACTATACAGTATTATGAAAAATATGTTTTATGGTAAAACATGTGTAAAAGAAATAATTTAAAACAAAACATATTCCACTTTTTATATAAACCGATAAGCAAAGGGACACACAGATTTTTCTACCTTCCCTTTTCCTTTATTTTCTTCGAATGTCATGCTAATTTATATTGCTAACCTTTTTCTGTTTCTTTCTAATGCTTTGAATTATGAATTCAAATAATGCAACACACATGGCGATTACCAAACCACCAATTAGAATGTGGAAAATACCGGATACATTACTTAATGTAAGTGGACGTTTACTACCGTCCTACAAAGAGAAGATAATATATATTAAATTTTAGTTTCCCTTCATACATGTATTTGTTTCATGTTGATTTCATTTCTCTAATTCTTTTACTATATTTCATTGTTTTGGTTTGTTTTATTGTAGGTTTCATACAAGTTTTTAGCGTAACTAGCTATATCATGTATAGTGATTTTTTTTCTCCACTATCATGACTACATTCACTACAATTTCATTGGTTTGGTTTTCTTTTATTGAGGTGTTTATGTCATTTTTCCAGCGCAGTGAGCGATAATGTAAATATTTACTTTTTTCTCCCCGATTTCTTTTATTGTGGTTTTCGCACAACCTTTCAGCACAATTAGTTATAGTGTATGAAGTGACTTCATTTCACCACTATTTTTTTCACTACAATTTCATTGTTGGATTTATTTATTTTGGTTTTCACGCCACTTTTTAGCGTAATTACCTATAATGACTTTATTTCAAAATTAACTTTAAAAAATACAGGTTCTTTTTATAAACATGATATCCCCATCTTCTATGAAATAATTGTTCCTTTAGTTATCTTCTTGTATTTTATCTTTTGTCTTTAATATTTATTTACTATGTATAACCACGACATGCATATAATAGATTATGATTATTTTCTCATCACCATTTCATTGGTTTGATTTGTTTTATTTTGGTTTTAACACCACTTTTTTGCGCAATTAGCTATAGCGTATACATGTATATTGACCTCATTTCACCATTATTTTCTTACCACCATTGCATTGGTTTGCTTTTATTATGGTTTTCACGACACTTTTCAGCACAATTAGTTAGCATTTCACCGCTAATTTTTCACCACAATTTCATTAGTTTGGTTTGTTTTATTGTGGTTTAGCGCCAAATTCTAGTGCAGTTACACTGTAGCTATATAGTATATAGTGACCTAATTGTACCACTATTTTGTCACAAAAATTTCATTGTTTGGTTTGTTTCACACCAAATACATCACAATTGGCTACTTTTGTTTCAGGCAGATTTTATTGGTGGAGAAGGCCGGAGAACTTGGGTCAAGGCAGGAAAATTGGCAATACGTAATTCAAGATCGAGATGAAACAGGTCAGTTATCGTTAGCGCTTACAACTAAACTATCTTGAGTACTTGTTCACTGCTTAACACAAAACACAAAAATAATCATAGAAAGGTCATTAAATATGTTGCAATATTATCAAAACCAACTTAAACCTTCGAATCTGACGTCCCGCATTCTCCCTTATCATACCACCATCTTTGTTCCAGCTTGTAAAGTTCTCCTTCTTGACTAAGTTTTAGTATTACCAATGTTAAATTCTTTCTATATAAATAGAAAATAAAATTGAACATAACAAAAATAATTCAAAATAGTTTTTAAGGATGCTCGCTGGTCATGTTTTGGTCTTTTTGTCAGATTTTCGGAATCCTCGGGTTTTATCCATTTCTTTAACATGATTTTTTACCCAAGAACCCCCACTTTTTCTTTTATAATTCAATCATATATACCTTAAAATGGTATTTGTCAAAATCTTATGAAATCCTTTTTATTTTTTCATATATTTTTGAGAGACTGAGGTTGCCAATGCAAATACAATGAAAAACCCAGAGAAAACCCATTTCCTGCAAATTTTCAAGGCCTTATAGCTATAAAATGAGCACATGAACCTATATTTTTTTCTTGCTTATTTGTTTACTATTCATATGTTATCTCAAACTAAAAAACCTATTTCAAATCCTATTTATTTCCTATTAGACCAGCGATCATCCTTAAGAAGAATTTCATGCAGTCACTAAGATACTATTTTTATTAGGTTAAAAATTTATGTAATAAAATTCGCGTAATATATTTTAAAAAACTACACTCTGTTCTTTTTAAAAATATGATATCCTCATCTTCTCTGAAATTATTATTTACCTTTTACTTATCTTGTTCTATTTTATCTTTAGACTTTAATATTTATTTACTATACATGCATGACATGTTTATAACCACGACACGAATATTCTAGACATATAACTATTTAATTACAAAAAAAAAAAAAAAAAAAAAAAATGCAAAAGAATACAGTATAGAATATCGACGGTAATGTTGCTGTTTTGGTATACCTTAATTCCCCGAGTTCAAACTGAGTTGCTATTCCATAACCTTTATTTACTAGATTCTCTCCGACTTTCATGGTATTACATGGCTTTTTCTGACTTTCATATATATTTCTAGGTGATTCCAATATGTAAGCATAGTCTCCCTTGGATGCCCTTACTCTTGCTACTCCTTCAGAGTCATTATTAACCATCACGTTATCGTAATTTGCTTCCATATACTTCCACATTTTGGAGTAGGTCGTAACTTTGGAATCCTGATATAAATTATTAATTCTTTTGTAATATTATGAATTGTTGCGACCAGTCATAACCTCTCGTCCAAGTTAACTTACAGAGCACTGCTCTAAGTTAACTGAGAGCAGTCAGGAAGTAGAACAGCTCTGGTCAAGAATTTAGAGCAGTCCTGGTCCACGACTGCTTTTTATAACAGCTCTGACCAATAATCAGAGCAGTCCTAGTCCACGACTGCTTTTTTTATAATTTCTTACTCAAGAAGAAGAGATCTAGAGTAAGAAATTACATATAAACAAAAAATAATAAATAGATAATAAATTAAAATAAAAAAAATAAATAAAAATAATAAAACTAGAATAAAAAATAAAAAAATAAAAAAATAAAACGATCCATACCATGAATTGTCGGGTAACATGATCATGAAAGGATAGAGCTGTTCTTGACCATGACAATTTAGGGCAGTCTAAGTTAACTTAGAGTAATCAGTAGAACTGGTCTAAGTTAACTTTGTGAGAGGTTACGTCTGCACCTAACTGTATACGTCATTTAAAAAAAATCGTATTTATATTGAAGTTTTTTTTAAGTACTGGAAGAATTGGAAATTATATATGTATATTTGAGGTGTAGATAAGACACGGGTTGTATTGGTCTTTGCAATAATTAAAAAAGGGAAACATTTTAACAACAATAATTTATAAAGCCAAATTCAAGGAATTCATTTTTGTAGAATGGTTACCATGGTTAGTTTGTAGTTATAAACTGTTGTATTATCTAATGTACCAATGTAACGCTTTGCATGTTAACTGGTTGGTTAGACATGTTTTAGACTAGAATCCGCTTTCCCAGTTAATGATTGTCAAACAATTCGAACATGACAAGTTAATCGCCATATAAATGTAATACAGTATTTAATTGTGTTTTACCTATACCGTTCCACGTTCCAGCTGTAAGATATTGTATAACAAGATGTCTTCTTACCCTAAAAAACTGTTCTGTCGCTTGTCCTTTATAACAGCCGTACTGTATCTTTGTTTGGTCTGCCAAATCATCTGCGCCTCGAATTGGTGTCAGTAAACGTTCAATCGTCAAAAAGGCTGCTAAATTAGCAGTGTACGACGAAATAAGAATAAGTGTAAAAAACCACCAAGCACTTCCAACAATTCTTCCGGATATTGATCTGCAGAAAATGGTAACTGCATAATGAATAAAAGGACATACATGCGTTAAAGTATATTTGCATTTTTGTCGGTTGTCTATCTTTATTTTGATATAGCTTTTTTCAAATACTATCGTATAGTACTTGCATGTATTTTCTGATTCTCAAAAAGCAAAATAACCTATTTATAAATAAATAAATAAATGTAAAAACATTAATAATAATAATATATTAGACAACATTATTATTTTAAGCTAAATCGAACATTAAATAAATAAATACTACTTCTTAAAGCCCTTTTCTCGACAGGAAATATGCAAAATCTAATTGGTTTCTTATTTAGTATCATGATGGTAACACATAAGGATCAGTATGTGAAGATATGCATCCAGACTTTGATATTTGCCCAAGGTTGGCTTAATTAAATATTTCACGGCAAGGCAAGATTTAAACAATAAGAATGTTTTAACTGAAAAAAGTTGATATATTGAGTATAATTGCAATGGACATGAACATTTTTTTTACTGGGGACCTGTTTGCTAAGGGAAGGTATTTACGTATGTTCCAAACTTGCTAAGCGTTTTGCACTTGCAGGCAATCTTTTGCAATATTGGTATTATCTCTGTTGATCAAAAGTTATGGATATTTAGCAAAATGATTTACCTTTCCTTTAGTAAAGGTGCTACATGAAGATTGTCCCGTCACTTTCAAAATTACGCATTTACGTATAAATAACAAAACTAGTCAAGAAACAATAGACACCAGAGTACATACTTCTATTTGCAAACAAATCGTGCCTTATACCGCTTATACTTCATCCATGTTGTCCATTGTAAATCTTAAAGGTGTAATTTGGGATAAAAGTGTTGGAATTATGTTAGTGCACTCGTGGTTTTGGTTGAACTGGGCATGAGGGTTAGGAATAATGCATTTAGAAAATACGATAGTATGAAAGTGGATGAAATATTTAATATCAAAACAGCAATTATGTCGTTCACTTACCTGTCCATATAGCAAGTTAATCAAAATTAAAATACAAAAAGCAGGAATTTGAAAATTGGAATGCCAAATAGTAAAATAGTAGTACATAGAAATACCGAAGTGGGAAGAAAATAATGTTCGTTCCATCAAACTGATGAAAATTTAAAAAAATAATAAGTCACATTAAAAAAAAATTGTTAATATTTTGTATAGTATATAAAGATACATGTAATTGCTGTGTTTTCCTCGTACAAATGCACTTCTGACACTGATTTCTTGTGAAAACATGGTATTTCACTAGAATTATATAAATTTCAGAATAACCGTATTTATGTTCTAAAGTAAACATAGTTCATTTGTAGCTTGGAGACTAATCTTGCAACTATTCAACAAGTCCCACTCATTATAGTTTACAAATAAAACATGCATAACGGAAAAATATTTTTTACAGAAAGTGCAGGGCATTTCAGTTGTGAAAAGGGCAGTAAAATTTTTTACTTTTATTTTAAGCTTATTATGAGATATTCCCATAAAATTACTAGCAGGTACTGATAGACACACAATAATAAGAAAAAAATATATATACAATCATTGAAATTATTCTAAAGGTCCATGCTGGTACTAATAAAACTGATGAAATATAAATTCAAAGTGTTTATATCAAATTGATCGTAAAATATGTAACATGCATCCAAGAGTAAAAAAAATAAAGAAAATAGTAAGAAATCATGCTGCACCAGTGCTGTTCGTGAACAAATAACAAGCAATAAAACATCTATAAAAACTTAGTACAGACAATATGGACCCTAAAGCGCCTACGCTTATATGGCTCTATGACTAGACCAACCTTGGGAATATATCAGATCCCTGCTGCATTAGAGCACCCAAAGCAAACCATAATGTGTTAGAAAAAGTAAAAGCGTTTGATTGATCTCTGGAATTTAAAATCTCTCTCCATTCGTAAGGACTCCATCGGCCTACAAAAAATAAAACGAGGCTGACTGCAATAAAGCCAACCATGACGCAGATCCATACTTTCTCATCCAATGGGTCCATAAAAGAGAAAACGCCAGGCTTTTGCTTATCTGGTTTCTTTATCATTATACTTATTCCTATCTGCATAAAAGGATTTGTAAAATCTACTACTCTTTGTCGTTGTTCGGTAATAGTCAATGACGCCAATGCTAAATCTGTTTCCTGAAATATATTTAAATGTTATAGTTTTATTTCCCATTTTGTAAAATTGTGTTTTTTTCCAAATTAGAAACATAAAATTTTGTTCAAACAATGTATAAACAGTCTTCATTATGTTTTTCTAGGTACAAATTATAACCTGAGTAAAAATCTTACATCAGGTAAGGTTTGACTCCAAGGTAAAATAGTATTAAAAACTTATATTAAGTAAATGATTTGGTATTTTATGTTTGAAATACAAGTACATGTACGCTAAAATTAATGCTTGGACTTGACTTAAAAAGAAACTTTACGTGGCTTTTAATTTTGCTTATGCTATGTAAGTTGGGATTAACGTTTGATTTTAAGTAAATTATGGAGATCAAAGGAGAAATTTGATAAACAAAAAAGCCATGCTCTACACTTGGTGAAGAAACGGTAAGACCAAATATTTGGTTAAAATATTCCATGACCTTTTTACATATTTTTTGCTTCAACAGTCTGTACGTAAACAAACGAGGAAAAAGTCCAGTTTCATAGCATCTGCCAACAAAATCCAGGACCTCAGATATCGCTTTTGTCCAAGTTCACCACTTTCCCTTAAATTCAAATGATTTTTTCCCTCCTCGACTACACTTTTGGTCATTTTGGCATTTTTTAAATTTGCTCTTCAATTTTTTTGATTTTTGTTTTGGTTTTCAACATATTTGGCCTTGAGCTTAACTGGTGAGTCGTAAATCGACAACATATGCACATCTTGGGCATCAAAATTGGTATGAAAGAATTTTATTACAAACAGAACAGTTATGTTGATTTATTGTGAAAATAAAATTGCCAAAATATAAAATGAAACAAAGGAGATTTTTAATGTGTACATTGTTAGTTTCGTAGGAAATTTTGAGTTTTTAATAGGTTGGATGTTATCTTAGTAACGAAAGGTGCTGCTTAAATCTTTTTGAAGAATTCCGATAATCTCGTTCTCCAAAAATACAATCGTAGAGATAGTAAATAGAATGACTAATTTCCTCGCTTGACCAGTTAGTATATTTATTGTATTTAATATTACTGAAGACGGATTTAAAACTGTTGCATCAAAATATAAATTTATACAAAAACAACCTACATTAAAGAACCATTTGGATATAAACATATAGAAAGTTGTTTATCTTAAATAACCAAAGAATTGTTAAGTAACTGAGGATTCAGTGTATTAATAGTAATAAGAGATACAAGTAAAAGTGGAATGATAAATATAGATTATAACATGGCATTTTTCATATATCACATATTATCAGCCCTAGCTCAAGATATCAGCCCAAGAGCCGCCAGGCTCGAGGGATGATTTTGACCATGTGCTGACAATGGGTCTGATATGAATAATGACGTTTTGATATTTGTATCATATACTTCAATATTGGTGTTTTATAGGTCTCCACGAAAATTTTTATCTCAATGATTTCAGATTCATTGCCGTATTACCGAATATCCTCAAGGCGCTGCAAATCGTCATTTTCCCTCATCCATTTAGTCAAAATGTTTTGTCACTTAATGTTTTTCTGTTTTTATTAACATTTTTGAGCGAATTAATATAATATACAGTTTCGTCCCGCTATCGTCTTCCGTGTTTCTATGTGCTAGTAAGTTTACGAAAACGACTGATTTATAACGCGATTACGGATTAGGGGTGGGATATAAACCATAAATAGTTGATAACAAAGTCATATCAGCCCGCTAAGACAATTCTTATAATAATCGGGCAGAAATACATACAATTTCAAATTTTATCGTAGGGTAAAATTTCACCTTTATTTTTTATAGGTATATCATAAATATATATTTTGCACTCAAATGTTGAAGAGAGACATCTTAATTCCGTAAATGTTATTGAAATAATATATTTAATAATGTTTCAACAGATTTTGATATAATTTAGAAAATGCATGCTGGCAGCAGCATTGTGTTGAAGCCTTACATTGCGCAGTATTTCGCCAACCATTCCATTCCACTGAAAGGTTTCGTTGCTTGCCTTCCCATATTGATTGTCTTTTACAAAATGAAATTTGTAGTTGAACTCTGTCCTGTGTTCTTTGTAATAACGTTCCTTTATTTTTTGTATCAGTTCTATGCAATATCCTTCATAAAGTCTACCTTCGATCTCCATCACACCATTTGCATTTTTGTCTGTGTGCTTTGATGTTACATTCTGGACGAATGGATTATTCTAAAAATAGAAACTGAATTCTATAAAACGAAATGGAAAATGACGATCAAAGTTGTTTGATTACATTGTATTACCAAAGTATTTAGAGATAAACAAATTTTAATTTAGTGTTTTCAACAGAACAACAAAATGAGCAGTGGAGACTCACGCAGCTGAAATAGCAAAATTACCTGTAAACGGCAGACTGAGTTATTTATCCGTTCATCTAGGTATAATGTTCCTTTAAAGGAGCATTAGTTTTTCTGTAGTATCATCTTAACTCTTTTAAAACAGCAATTGAATTCGTTCATGCTGGTAGAGAATAATCTTGATATCCATGTAAACGTATCTTAAATTAATAACACACACACACACACACACACACACACACACACACACACACACACACACACACACACACACACACACAAGAAAACGGAGAATAAATTTAGAAAAAAACACTGTGTTGTATGTTTTAACAATTTACAAAGACTCCTTTGTTATTATTCAGAAATTGAATATCTGGTGCTGACATTCCATTTTAACTCGCTGCGAAACCTATAATCATCCCACTGAAATTCACAATAAAATCACTGATGTCACTTACAATACAAGTAATATTAAACAACTCTGATACAGATTGAATTCACACTTGAATTAATGCACTTTACCAATTTAGTAGCAATTCTCCATGTTCTGTTTGCTTGAAGACTAAATCGAACCATAGGATTTTGAGATGGCATAGTAGTGTCAAACTTTTTCCCAGCTGGTCTGTTAGGGGACCAATCACCAACCTATCAAAAATATCATGTTTAGATAATACAAAAATGTACAAGACTCAATATCATCTTACGAATAATTAAATTTTGGGATGAGATGTTGACCATCTATGGGTTAATATGTGATAAAAGCGGATTTGTAAGCAAGACATTACCAAAAATATGTAACAAAATGATTTGATATTGTTATAGTAATATGATTTTTTATTCAAAGTGTACATTTACGGCATTTTGCTTTATGTTTATCCATTGACTAAAGGTTCAAAACTCATCAGTATATTTAACCCCGTCGCAATATATATGTGTCTGAACTATGTATTTTAAAAAAAAAACATTTTGTGACTGTCTCATGTCCATTTACTGTTGTATGCTTATTATATGCAGTCAACGTTCATATGAGATTTGTGGTTGCTTTTTTAATGTATACATGATTGCCAGATGACCCGCTCCTAGTATAGCATGTATAGGTGTGATCACTTGTCCTTACGACGAATACCAGCTATTTCCTGACATTTTTATTTATATGACTTATTTTTACATGTTGAAGACATTAATTGTAATGTATGGATTCAGAAAAGAAATTCACACACAAAATTTTAGACATTATAAATATACAACCTTCTTTAACTTGGATTTATAGCCCATTTGATGGACTTCTAATGTATAATCTTTCCTCTGTCCATCTGCATCAAATGAAACTTTTCCAGTCAAACCGGATTGTATTTCAACCTGTAGAAAAGAAGGAAGCATAATAGGAGTGTTGTTTTATTATAACGGCTTTTACAATTGTCTTACATTTCTATGTATAAAATTAATTTATTAACATATTTGGTACGTTCATCTTAAATAAAGGTTGCCTTTCTGATAAAGTTCTGGATTATTCTTTATCAGTTCCGTACTTGGTCGTACGAAAAACATTTGAATATTTAAAAAAAAAAAAAAAAAAAAAAAAAAAAAAAACAAATTTACCAAAATCCAGGTGCGAAGGACGGAGTTTATCTCTCGATTTTAAGAATTTTATTTATTATGAAGGGGTTTGAATGCCACTTTTTAGCTCAAGTTTTGCTAAATTAAATGCGACAAATCAAAACCAGAATTTCTTTTAATCCGCACTACATTTTTGTTCAGAGCTTTAGTAAATTTAAGAAAAAAAATAATTTGTTTAATTTGATTGTTTGTTTGTTAAGTTGGGGTTTTACAAGGTTTTCAGCACATTTGGCTATTTCGCGGCGGCCAGTTTTTATTGGTGGAGGAAGCCGGAGCACCCAGAGAGAACCGCCGACCTTCGGTAGAAAAACTGACAATCCTTGTCAGCTAAGATCGGAGTCGAACACACCACCCCTCAGTTGAGATTCGAACTCTCAACATCGATGTTGACAGGCTAGTGGTCATTAGTTGTCATGAACTACCTAGACCAACGGCCACTTATCCAAAAGTTTGCAATTTTTTCAAATCGGCACATTTAGAATGAGAACGATTTTCTCCTTGAAAATCCAAAATAAATTGATTTTTAAGCTCAATATTGAGCAATTTGCGACTGTCCGGACTGAGAGAACCATGTTTGCACATTATTTTTCAATGATTTTTTGTGTGTTTTCAAATTGGCAAAATTATTTTTTTGAATAGCATATAATTGAATTTTAACAAGAAAGTAAAGTCTTGAAGATATTTATATATATGCTCATAAAAAAGTAAATTATGCTGGCGTCCATGAAATGCATGTCTTTCCTGTTACAATATGGTAATTTGTGCCTGCAAATACGAATATCTTCTATGATGAAATCAAAAGTACACAAGTTTTCCAAATTACAACCAAAACAATAGAACGTTAGAAGAAATGGAAGCGAAGTAATAACCAGAAAAGTAAGTCAAACTGATAGCGTACCCTTTTAAAATGTCTATCATGTTACCAACAAATTTATACATTACTACACCCATACGTTCTCAGAAGGGTCACTAACTGTTTGGAAACAAAGAACGCTAACTGAAAAATCCATACACCGATGTAAGGGGGACTGTTATTTTGAAATATACTCAATAAACATACAATTTTGTCCATCCTGTTACTGTCTATCCTGTTACCTTGAATAAAGTAACAGGATAGACAGATTAAGTATAAGAATAAACAATTATGTATCTTTAAACCTTATGAAATACTCGAAAATGAAATGAAACATTTGATATTCCACATATCTTTAAGAAAAAACAAACAACTATGCAAGGGGAGTTATTGTTTGCCAATAGAATCAATAAACATATAATTTTGTCTATCCTGTTACTGTCTGTCCGGTTACCCCAACTTGATAACAGGATAGACAAATATATATATGTAAACCTTCGATGTCCGTTCCTGTTACCATAGAAAATAGCGTTTTACTAAAATTATATGTAATCAAAGAACTAATTGTTGGGTTGATTCAAAAGTCCAATATAAGCCGAATATAAGGAAGTGCTTCAGTTGGTTTTGCGTTGATTGTAGCAATTTTTGTAGCATTTGAAAATGTATTTTTAGATAGTTTTTTCAGGACGAAATATTAAGTGATATTTTTATCCCGTTAATGTAAAGAAATCAAGTATTCTGTTATTGTTTTCTGAATCACCACTAACGTATCTTAGGGAAACAAACAATATGTTTTTCATATTTTTCCTGTTGATAGTAAAAAAATTCTCACAAATGTGGTAACAGGATAGACAAAATTTTCCACCATCAGTCGAAAATGTGTCAATAATATTTTTATATTATGTCGTTAAGATTGCATATTTGAGTATTTTGTTCAAGAAGTATCATATATTTTGCAAGTTTAATAAATATGATCATTCAAGCAAATTGTTTTTTCTCAATTTTGCAATGTTAAAAATGAACATTTTTTTAAAATGACCCTTATAATAAAAAGTTAGATTTGGACATCTTATTTCCAAAATTTGTAAATTTGTTAATCGCTTTGGTGATATCGTGTTAGAGAGCTCGCCTCGAGTCCAGAATGACGCGGGTTTGATACTTGGTCTGGTTTAATTAAAGATATTAGAATGCCTTTTTCCGTTGTACATTTATTCAGGTGTAAGAGAAGATGAGTCTGAATGAAGGGGATATGTTTCCCTGTGGAAACCCGAGCTACGTTTATTTGTGTAGCACGCGCTTCAGGATCAGCATGAAAAACGCGAGGCCAGACAATATACATACACGTTATGGCGCACGTTAATGACTGGATTGGAGCGTAGATGCACTCGACCTGTTTAACCTTAGATATTGGTTATGTATATTACTGGATAAATGTTTAAATTTTATTATTTTATTTTGTTAAATTATAAATATCAAAATTCATCTGATAGGTTTGGGCTGTGCGTTTTTGAATCTGCCGTTTAACTTTCTATACGTCATTTTACGTTACTGTTTCCGGTTTCTGCATTGATGAACTTCAGCAGAGCAGATCGAATCCTAAATTAACGATACATGCACAATGTGCATTACAATTTGGCATCATAATATTTTCAGACACAATATATACCCGTTTCATCGACCTTTCAAGCATACTCCCAATAGACGGAGAATTCGGTAGGACGTTTATGTCGCATTTAGTTCTTGTCATCGTCGTTGTAGAGTACTGTGAATACGGATCATTGGTATACTTTTTGAAGCCAGCACCAATAAGTCTGACAGCATCTATCATCAAAGCTTTATCTATCTGAAAATATAAAAAGTGTTTAATATTTTATATGGTATCCGATATTGTTTTAAACAATTATAGTGAGATCTCTCATTGCATAGTGTCTCTTTTGTAATTTATGTTTCTTCCTGAAAATTTTGAATCATAACATCCAGGTCAAAGTATGAAAGAAGGGATGCAGTTGATTTATCCTTTAAATATTTATCATTTATCCACTTTAAAGGATTAAACATACCGTTAGTGGATTCAGGTATGGATATGAGTTCTTGATATCGTATGATTTTATCTGCTCTAGTGTTCGGGAAGCTGGATTTAACATGGCAAATCCCGTGATATTTACGCCGCCATATTCGAATGCACTCAAATCAAGTTCTTTTATACTCTGAAAAAAAAAAGAAATATTTTATATCTCTTCAAATTTTCACATTGATATCGGAATACAGTATTTTATTATTTTGTTTATCCTTTATTTGATTTGATTACACATAGAGCATTTACTTTTATTCTATATAACAAGAAAAACAACTTCATTTGTGAAACTAAGTTCCAGTTGCCTGTCAGCAAAGTAACTGTAGATCTGATCTTTGCTTTACCATTTTGGTCGAATACAACAGAAGTTCCTTCCCTTCCTATAGCCATTAAACTGTACATATAAGTACTTTAAATAAAGATTTTTCATCTATTTTTATAGCTTGAATTATTAACGTACAATGTACAACAATTTTGGTGGCTTTATTGACAAATCATTTAACATTCGCTAATATTGCACTCTATAAATATTAATGTTTTAAATGTAAAAATATTTCTGTCTGTTTAGTCATGTTTGTGGTGATGTCTTAATGGCGCATGTCCTCCTGTGTGATACGAAAGTACGTTAAAGTAATTTTATTCATTCCGTAGAATCATTTCCTAAATATTATTAAGATCCTAGAGGAAAAATACAATGTAATTGCATTTGCCAAAATGAAATACACCATTTGCAGATAAAATTACGTGATGTCTAAAATATTTTATATTGTAAAATTAACTTACCAGTCCACCTAATATGTAATGATATTCATCTCGGTTCATCCCAACGTTGACTATCTGTAAGTTAAATCATATCAATTGAATATAAAACGATTATATTCTACGATGCTTTTGCTTTTCTATGATTCGCGTGTGGATGAAATTTTAGAAAAAAAAATGGTTAACACAATATCATGTAGTTTATTCATTTTATATGTATATGAGGATAATTAAACAACGGGCAACCGCTGAAAATACAGGATCACATGTTTATGAGTAACAAACCTTTTCCTTCACTCAGGGGAAAAGTTAAAATATCGATCCCAATAAGTAGTTATTTCAATATTATGTTTGATGCTAGAACTAAGAGGGGCCGTGTAAAAAGTTAGAACTAAAGAAGGGCAATTTAAAAAGTACCATACTTTAAAACTTATTTACCTGTTCCAATGTTTGATTGTAAGCTTCTTTAGACGATAAATCTAGAATGATTCTCATATGACATACAAATATATTATGAAGATCGTTATCACAATATCGATGTTTATCTATTGATCGCAGAATTTCATAAGAATCGTTGACATCTGATATTTTCTTCGGACGAAGAGAAAAAGACCGTTTTCCTAAGGATTTCTGTGCTGCATATATTTCTTGTATCCTATGGAGACCTATAAAAATATTTGAAATACAAAATATCAATGTATTATTTGTGAAGTAAGAAAAAATCGAGTAGCATTGACAGAAAACAACTGATTCTTTTTCATGAAATAAATTGTTTATCTGTTGTTACACTGCTAAAAGCTCCTTTTAAACTACAAAATGTATGCTTGTTATCTCTTAGAACAGTTTTTCTCTACTCCTGGATCGATTTGCTGAATTGCTTTCTGATGTAGTGTATTAGGATATCGAATAAATATGTCCTGATCCTAATAGGGGTTAAAAAGTTGGAAATCAAAACCGAATAGCTAAAGACAAATGAAAGACTTAAGGATGCTCGCTGGTCATGTTTTGGTCTTTTTGTCAGATTTTCGGAATCCTCGGGTTTTATCCATTTCTTAAACATAAAATTTTTTTGCCCGTGAACTCCCACGTTTTCTTTTATAATTCAATCATATATACCTTAAAATAGTATTTGACAAAATTTTATGAAAGCCTTTTTATTTTTTCATACATTTTTGAGAGACTGAAGTTGTCAATGCAAAGACAATGAAAAATCCAGAGAAAACCCATTTCCTGCAAATTTTCAAGGCCTTATAGCTCTAAAATGAATACATGAACCTATATTTTTTTCTTGCTTATTTGTTTACTTTTCATATGTTCTCTCAAACAAAAACACATATTTCCAATCCTATTTATTTCCTATTAGACCAGCGATCATCCTTAAATTAGGAAATGTTTGAACAATACGAAAAACTCTTTATCAGTGTTTTTTTAAGTTAAAATTATACTTTGCTTGAAAATATCTGAAGCTTTATTATTTGTTGGTAACGAACTTTACAGTGAAATTCGATAATATTTTACAATATAAGAATGTAGTACACATGATAATATCAAAATATTTTTTCTTGTTCGTGTACAAAATAAAATATTTTATAGATTAACAAAATTTTGTGACAATTCACGTTAACACAATTATGGAAGGATCAACTTTTCACAGAACAGTCATTCAGAACTTAAATATCGAATATTTATGAAACTATAAAGTGCTGTAAAATAGTACCACACATTTTCAGTTTCAACTTGTTATGACAATTCACCAATATTAATAAAAGCTATAATGATCAATCTTTCGACATTTGCGGCCTTCGACAGAACTGATTATTGTTAGTCGTAAGTCGACGAAATATGCAAATTGTGTGGATAAGATTAGTATCAAAGAATATTTAACTTTTTATGTACACATTTATCTGTTTACTTACTTTCTTCCGAATCGTACACGTAGTAAACAACTTTCCACCCAAAATACTGAATATAGTCAATTATAGCACCAGTGTATGAAGGCATCATGTCAAAAATAAACTTGGATTTATGCTTGTAGCCGGCACCCCTTGGTAACACAATTGGTACATTAAGTAAGCTGGACAGAGATTCGTATACCTCCATTGACTGAGGAGAAGAATCAGCCACAAATAGCAGACACGACGATAGAAGATAGCACACTGTAATGAATAAATTATATATATAAATATATATTCTAAATAAATAAATGAGTTGGAAAATACGTTAAAGGTATAAAAAGTCATGAGATTTCCGAATGCAATTATGTTCTATCCGAGCACTGTGGTTCAAAACCTTGGTTCCATCCGGGTCTTTTGGTTCTAAACCTTGGTTCTATCCGGGTTCTTTGGTTCAAAACCATGGTAACTGGTTCAACATAGGGGTTGTTTGGTTATATGAACCCAACTTCTTGGTACTATCTTTTCTAATATTCCCGTTGAACTTTGAGAAGATATCCGCAAGTATCCGAATAAAGAGATAAAGTAGGTCAAAGACGCTTATCTTGTTTTATATCATTTATACATTTCAGCATCGCCGGAAAATAAAGCTGTAAGGTAAGTAAGTACCTTCTCATTTTAATTATTTAACATGGAAAACTGGACAAAAATATAACATCGTGTGTATTTATATCAACACAAATATACAGTATATCTAACATCCGTTTTCAGAATCAGAGTCGTTCCATTTTCATTTATTTTTCACTACTCATCCCTCATTTCATAAATAATAATAATAATACAAATAAATAAAATGTGGGCCTCTATATAGAAGGTATGATACATAATTAATAGTTCATAACGACCCTAAGATGAAAAGCAACAATTATTGTTTTGATTTTTATTATTTTTGTACTATAAGAAACTCTTTTTGAAAAAAAAACCTGCTCACACATTGAAATTTTCCCAACATTTCAATGATGTCATAGCTATATATAGGCAGCTACAAGCCTGCGCGTGAAAGATCTAGTGATATTCCGAATATTTTGTTGGCAATCTTGGCTCCCTCGTTGGCAACGCTTGCTACCGAATCTATTGATTTGATAGTACATGTAAGATCAAGAGACGGGCAGAATGATATATTGGCTCTTGTCGTTGGCACTGTTGGCACACGTCCGGGATACTGTTGGCAATATGGTTGATGTAATTATTAAGAAATATCTACAGGCATTCCGAATGCGAAGTTGGCTCACATCCGGGTTTTTGTTGGCAATCTGTAATATTGTAAACGAAAGACATAGCCAGTTGGCACTCATTCTGAATCCGGAAACATGCGATTGTGGTACCGCGGATGTGGAGGTATTTATAATAATTTCCCCAGGAATTAAAGCAAAAAGTATGATTTTTCGACGTAGTCGTAGAAGCTCGCTTTTGACCTATTTAACTAAAGAGACGCTTTCCCATGACATGTGATAAATTTAACAGCCGTGTGATTGGATAACATTGAGGAAAATGGTGATGTTCGAATAGCATTCTTTATTTGACGCGAATGTTCTAATATCGGCCAAATGTGCCCGAACCTCTGCTTTTGAAAAGCTATCACTTTTCACAATTTTACTTTATTCGTTTTTTTAAAACTTGAAAAAAAACGACATTCAAAAGGTCAACCATTCTAATTAGTTAATAAATACTGCTGTGATTTAAAGAATCGACATTTCAAAGATGTGGGTCAACACAGTGTGGATCAATTACGTCCGCGTCAATGAATTGAGACAAAACTGTGTGTGTATACATTTATATTTCTATTTATAGATCGTATGCCATAGGAAAAAGCAAGAAAAAGTGTAAAAATGTATTATTATTAATTACAAAATATTTTTTTTAATATGAATGCAGTTCAAGTAGTATTCATGATCAATAGTCATGATAGTACTTTTTTGTTGATCTTAACTAAATGAATTTCTGGGCTACGGATAGCGAAACGACTTGAAGCCTTGGACTGTGGAAAACTTAACAAATTAAAAGTTTCGTTTTGAATTGTATTTATCGTTATTTTCGTCTATTTTAGAAATCCAGGAAAACAGTATTCTATTTTAACCGAATCTTAACAAATTTAATTTCCATTCAATTTTCACTTCAATTTCCTTTTTTTTTTAATGTAGTTTGGCTGGCAGGATTTCAACAAAATTTACATTTTTAAATTCCATATTCATAATTCTTTATCTTATGCCGCTGAATACATTTTATTTAATGTTGAAAACTTCTCGGAAAACTTGCATCCACGTTAAATCTATAATACATAACTTTATACCGGACAAACACTGTTTAGGTGTGGCGAGACATTTACTGGCATTTACCATGGAAAAAACAACAGTGCAATCCTATCACCTGAAAATTTATGTTTAAAATTAAATATTTCAATTAGCCTTTACGTTTATGACATCTTCAATGTGGTCGTCCGTCGTACACACACCCGTCGACGGAACTGGTGGTGGGAGTTTTATTGTTGAAATATTGTTTAAATTTTATGTATAAAAATTCCGCATTGTATGATATATATATGTGCTGCAAAAAAAATCCTTGTAATGCGATTTCAACTAAGAATGGCCGATCTACACATTATTATACGATAAGAATGGGGAAATAAATACAGTCAGGGACACTACGTCGTCTTTCATTTTTAAAGATAGTACTTGCATGTTTATATTTTCCCGGTGAACCTTTGAATGTGCATCTGTTACTATACATTTTAAACATTGGCTAGAATCATGGTGTTTTTTTTTTCTTAATTAAGTTACGCTAAACATTGTACTATTATTTATAAATTACAGTCCAGAATAGCAACTCGTCAACATCTTTCATGGAAAAAAAAATACAATTTATTAAATGAATTATTTTATAGAAAAACAGATTATAACATTGATGATGGCGATTTATCGTAATTCCCAGTGAAAATAAATTCGATATTTTTACTCAGTGAAACATTGGTTTTTATTTAACGTCGGCAAGGGCGTTACTAACAAATGACTTTTGTAACGTCAAAAGATTCAGGAAGGGGTCTAAGGAAAATATCACACTTTTAAAGTATTTTTTTGTCTATTTTATCAATGTAATAAACAATATAACTAATTCAAGAATTTTAATATCGAAAATATTCAACTCGTGACCGGAAAAGACAAATAATTCCCTCATGCGCTGCGCGCATTCGTGAATTAGGGTGTTTTTCGGTCACTCGTTGAATATTTTGCGATAAGTCGAACATCGAAGAAATGTGCATACATGTATCTTATACATAAAACCTGGTATCGAAGAATCGTATAAATATGTTATTCCGACTGTTCTTGTACCAATCCGGAAGTTCGGATTTCAATGTCTGTCTCGTTTAACACGTTTTAATTCCTATGTGGAAAACTGCATGTGCTAGGCTTTTTGTTAGCATGATAGAAAATATTTTGACACCAACAAATAAAGAGTTGTTGATTCATTGTTCTGTAATGTGAGCTACTGCGCATTATTTGAGAAAAACAACTAGTTCTGTTACTAATTTATCAATGTTTTCAGAGTTGAGAAGATAAAAGAAATATTTACTTTGCTTAGTTAGCTGGAAACTGTTGTCAATATCTGTGACATTAGTCCTGCGTGCATACTGTAATTTGAGTTCGTCGCCATTTGGTTTCTGATCACTATTAAAAGTTTTCACAGCATACCGGAAAGCATCCATCATCCCCTGACGGTCCTCATATTTCAGACTTGCATCCTGTATCAGTCCAATATCTATAATACAAATTGGAAATAGCGACAAAAACATTATTTAATTGACTACAATTAGGTAACAAATCTGTTAATACGTGTAATGGATACCAAATAATGTTACGTAACAGACTATCGTCATTTAGGACTTGGTTATGGAAAAGTGATTGGTTTATCTTTACTTTCGATTCGGAGCACTACTAGTTGAATGAGTGGTCATTAAGTGCCCTTGGCATAGCGCTAAGACTCTTAGTAAATATTTTATAACACAAAAACATTTAGTGCAATGTTTGTACTAATATGTTACTCCGTAAAAGATGTGAGTTGTAATAACTGTTAACTATGTCATGTATCAAAAAGATAGATTTTGGAAGTCTGATAGAGAGAGAGAGGGTCATCACATTTTTAATTGTCGTACAGGAAGAATATGAATTCGGGCAAACGAAAAATACAAAAAATACTTCTACGTTATATTTTTATCTATTTACATGTTTGTATACGAAAAGCGATGAGTAATGCCCTTTATGACTTTGATAACAACTATTCCCGGTTTATATCAACTGCTTCCTCTTTATATCACACGTCTAATCCGTAATGGCGTTAAAAATCAGTCGTTTCCGTAATCGATTCTAATCTTACTAGCACATAGAAACACGGCAGACGATTGCGGGACGAAATTGTGGATTATATTAATCGCCCAAAAAATGTTAATACAAACAGAAAACATTAAGAGACAAAACTTTTTTCATAAACCGGAAACAGTTGATAAAAAAGACATATCAGCCCGCTAAGCATATTCTTATAAGATTTGGGCAGAAATATGTACAATTTCCAATTTTATCATAGAGTACCATTTTACCTTTATTTTCGTTAAGTATATGATAGTATCATATATTTAGAGTAAAATATATACATTTTTAATATGCATTATCATATACTTATAGAAAATAAATGTATAATTTTACCCTGCGATAAAAGGAGAAAAATTCTGTATTACATAACCAAAAATGAGAATCGGCATTGCGGGCTGATATAAAAGTCGTATTAACTGCTTCCGGAATATTATCGCATGCCTTTCCGTCATTCATATCGCATGGAACATCGTGCATTTCCGGTAAACTTCGTAAATATTGACAAAATGGCAGACGACAGCGGGACGGATGATGACACCACTGCGTACATTGATTCAATGGAAAACAGCAATACGAGAAGGCATAGTAAACAGTCAGATCAATTTGCAAATATTTTTTTATTTTTCTGACATGGTACATGTACATATATTTTCAGCAGGAATATTTAACATCAAAACAAACAAAATATCTTGATGAGCTATCTGTCGTTTACACAAAATAATCCAGCAAAATCAAATTACTATTGTTTTGATATGAAGGAAGCATGTGTCCTGTATATCTGCACCATACACTCACTGTCTACTTAGTATTCATGAGACAATAAAAGTCAAATGGAGGATGTGAAGTATATGATAAACAGATCATTACATGTCATTTTTCATATCACACCCTTTATCAGCCCTTGGTCATATATCAGCCCTCGAGCCTATCGGCTCTTGGGCTGATATAAAGACCTTGGGCTGATAAAGGGTGTGATATGAAAAATGCCATGTAATAATCTATATTTATACATGACTTTGCAAGACCTATATCGCATATCACACCCCTAAATATATATTGCTCCCATACTCGGAAAACTTTTTTCTGTTAAGTTCTTCCGGTGCGTTCATATAACATGAATATATGATATAAAGAAAAAGACATGGTCAAACCTATATCACATGCTATATCAACCCTCGACCAATATCACACCTTGTGCCAAAGGCATGTGATATAGGTTTGGCCATGCAATATTCTTCATTTATCATATACTTGGCTTTAATAAAGACGATTTTTTACTGTTTAATAAATACTTCCAATTGGTATTAAAATGAATTGTTTATTTTTAAGGTTTCTGTAGTTTTATATCTATCTGTCTGATAAAACCTTTATCACGCCCGCTTCCGATATTTATTACACCCCTTTCCGTAACAGTTCGGCAATTTCCGGTACAACACACAAATAGTTTCTATCCCCTTTCATTGAAACCCCCTTATTTATCGTGGATAAAAAATGGCAGACGACACAGATGCTGACGGTTCTAATGAAAATATAGACTACCAGAATTTAGATCATATTCTTCACTTTATCCACACTAATGCTTATGTAGACTCCTTCAAAAACAAAAATACTAGCAGGAAAACGTCAAGCGACTTAAATATTCTACAACTATCTATGTATTCCCACGACGAGCACAGACAACTACTGGACATTCCAATTCCTGATCTTGACAAAATGCTAGCGAGATTTTTCATGACGGTGAAGAAAGATGATGGATCGCCCTACGAACTAACCACTGTAAGGTCATTCCAAAGTAGTATATCTCGGCATTTAATGGAAAAATGTCAAATGAATATTATGACAGACAAGGAGTTTAACCACTCAAGGGAAGTGATGAGTGCCAAACTGAAGGATTTAAAATCCATGGGTATGGGTTCCAAGAAGCGACGAGCAGAACCATTCACACCTGAGGAAGTTAACATGTTGTATGAAAAAGGATTTCTTGGTGCAGGTACAGTTATCTGAAATTTATAAACAGTTATTTCCTATATATTTATAAATCTAGAAATATTCAAAGGGGGGGGGGGGGGGGGGGAGTTCAGGTGGATATTTGGATATTTAAAAAAACTCTCTATTATAGTTTCACATGGTTCTTAACCAAAATTTTCAGTCTTATTGGAGGACGGTGTCTAGATCCGCCATAGATTTTTCCAGAAATGTGTACACATATACTTCCACCAACCATTACCAAAACATAGATTCAGACCTGCCATACACCCCCACTAAAATATGATATTTTAAGCAAATTACCTAAAATTGTGTTCTTTATTGTTTTACAGGAAATCCATAATCACTGATAAGAACTGTATGGATGAATAACAGTCTTCACTTTGGGTTAAGGTCAAGAGAAGAACACACAACTTTAAAATGGGGGGATGTGGAGATGAAAGCTACATCAGATGGTATACAGTACCTCGAGCACACAGAGAGAACTACAAAAACACGGAATGGAGCAACCAGAGATGTCAGAGCTTTCCAGGCAAAAATGTTTGCGGATAAAGGTATTTAAAATTTTAAAAGCAAATAATCAATCAATAAATTTTTAATTTTATATGAATAAGTTTGAAATGATTGAAAACCATAGTTCATATGTAAAAAATATAAAACTATCTCTTTGGTAGAACAATCAAGGGAACAAAAGTTATAATATAGACAATGTAACTAAAATAAAAACAACTAGCAAAAAAAAACACAAATCAAACATTTACCAAAAAAAAAAAAAAAAAAACCAGAAAATACCAAAAAAAAACCACCTAAATTTTTTGACTCGTCCTCCACTAAAAGCTAAAAAAAAGCAATAAACAATAAAAAAAAATATGTCAATAAATCAATAAACTCCAAAAAATAAATAAAAATAGAAAAATAATGATCTCAGGTTTATCATTTTATTTACCATTTACTGACTATATAACTCATTTATGAATTGTTTTAAAATTTCTTTTATAGGGAATCCAAGATGTCCAGTCCAAATGTATAAGGAATACATAAAACGTCGGCCAGGTGACATGCTTCAGGACGAATACCTGGTATATCAAAGCAAATAAACAACTTCATTTGGTATAGCAGACAACCTCTTGGTAAAAACACTCTTTGTAACTTGGTAAGAGTAATGTGTGAGGAAGCTGGTATTCAGGGCCGGAAAACAAATCATAGTGCTAGGAAAACAACTGTCACAGCCTTAATCCATGAAAACATTCCAGACACCCGTGTAATGCAGTTAAGTGGCCACAAGAACATTCAATCTATTAACTCATACAGCACAGCTTCGTTGCAACAACAGAAGGAAATGTCAAATATATTAACTAGTGTTGGTACGGGACAGAGTGCCAAAAAATCTGAAACTCATGCAATTATGGCAACTACCTCTGTTAATGATGTTTCTGATAATATGCCTTCTGATGATGATGAGTGCCTTCTATCTGCCTCACAAGAGGCAGAGCTACAGATCACCTTGAAAGATATTACTAACTTTGAAACCTTACCTGTCGTATCTGAAGACAATGTTAAAAAAAATGCCTTTGAAACCCCAGAAATTAGTCGTGATTATAAAGGAAAAACTTTGAATATGTTTGCAGGTGCAACAATAACAGGAAACATAACAATTAATTTTCCGTCTTAAAGTATTTGATGGATGTTCTAGTTTCACATTGTTTGGTCCAATATAATGTTATTTACTATTAAATTCAAATCTATCAGTTTTTTTTATATATTACCATAAGTATAATAGTATATGATAAAGAGATCATTACATGACACTTTTTATATCATACCCTTTATCAGCCCTCGGGTTTATATCATCCCTCGAGCCTTCGGCTATCGGGCTGATATAAAGCCCTAGGGCTGATAAAGGGTATGATATAAAAAATGCCATGTAATAATCTATATTTATTGTTTTCTTTATATTTACCATGAAAATACATTTATACAAATATTACTTATTACATAATTTTACACAAACGTTTCTCATGAACAACAATTTCTTTGCTTTCGTTTAATATGTAAAAAAAATACTAGTAAAATAAAGAAAAAGAGAAATGGTGTAGTATCATGCATAGCACATATACCAGGTATGGTCTCGTGCTCGCCTCGAGTGCGGAATGTCGCGGGTTCGAACCCCGGATGGGTCAAACCAAAGATATTAAAATTGGTATTTGCGTCTTCTCCGCCAAGCAGGCGGCATCTAGGAGTAAGAGCAAAGCATTGGTTGGCTCGTAGTCCGTATAATGTGTCCGAATGGGTAGATATGTCATCCTGTGGACAGTTACCTCGTGAGCTAGCACATTAAAAATCCGGCCCAGCGTGTCGGTCTAATACAAAGCAGGGATCATATTCATATCATATCATATCAACATGTTCTGGTCATGATATGCAACTAATGGCCGCCATTGGACGTTAAACAATTATTCATCCACCAATCCTTGGTATGAGTGTAGCAATAAAGCTTATTACTGGACATCATTTGTGAATTTGTGAATATTTGAATTTTACATGTATCAATTTTTCGCCCCCCCCCCAATTCCCAACCGTCCTTGGACTTGATTCATCTGTTTTCTGTTAAGAACCGGCCCTTGAATAAGATCTAAAAATTGTACTTATTATGCTAATAAATTATATCATAAAAAGTCGTTTCGTTTTGAATATTAAGTAGTTTGATATTCTTAGTACATGATATCTTCTAAATTTTTTCCTTTTTAAAAAAGGATTTTACATTAGACGGACATTTAATTTATTTACAACGTTACATGAAAAACATTTTTAATTAAAATGAAATTTAAGATGGAATAAGATGCACAGCTTGAGAAATTTGCAAAACTTAAATAAGAAAGTTATAAAAATCAGTTAATAAACGTAAAATTGTGTTCAATTTATATTGCATAAATCAGAAACGGTTTGTCTTACAACATTAATTTACATGTTCTTTTTTAGCTTGGATTTTTTTTATCGATAAGCATGCTTGCCTTTCTATGAATATAGCCGCAAGATCCTCGGAATTTTCAGTAAATTGGTTGTTTTTTCCCCCGAGTTCTAGTATAGTGTAAAATATTATTGTCTGAAAAATATAATGTATGAACGTAAAATGTCCAAAAGAAATACCACTTCATCAAGTTTCATTTCTTTAAAGACAAATAAAGATGCCGTAGGCTTAACCATTGTACATGAATCTCGCTTTCAACGCTAGTTTTCATCTACTTTGACAAAACATATCTGAATCAAACATGCTGAGAGTATTGCTGAGCAATACAATGTCCCCTACCGGCTAGAGCTGTAACAAAAAAAATGCTCCTTGACTATGTGAATTAGGACGCAGATTCCTAAAAATCCTGACACTATGTTTGCAAGGGGTACAGTAATTCAAACTTGATCTTTATCTCATCATTATAAGCTGACATACCAAGAACAAGATCAGTTGGTAAAAGGGTTTTTAATATAGTTTGTTACTGGAGTCTTTAAAGATAAAAATTCTTCTGGAGTATACCAATGAGTATTGTTATATTGTTATGATATTTTTTACAAATTAGAAAATATTAAATGAGTGAAATTGTTTATAAGCATTTTAAATAATTGTTATAATTGAATTTTTTTGGCAGCGTGACGACTCCTTACATGCAAGTTAATGTTTCTGAAAAAAAAATCTTAAAAAGTACCAAATAGTATGGTACTGCCTTATTGAAAGATTCCAGGGTTATTTTGTGATTATAACGACAAAAGATTAATTTCTGTGGAATTAACACATGATTAATATTTGAAATATTCCAATCTGATGAACGGGTTTCGTGTAACCATGTTAGCACAGAAAATGTGGTTTAAAAGAATCCACGATTGGTGAATAAGAAGAAGCCAATAAACAATAAACACATGATAATAATCTGTCATAACTATGGATTGAAAGAGAAAAAAATTGCAATTAATTTCCCTGTAAAATTTTGACTAAGGGGGAAAACTGACTATCTTCTTAAACCGTTAAAAAGTACTCTAATCCTTCATAATTTTAACATTTAGTTGACATAATTGATAACTACACATCAATATTACACATCAATATGGAATGCGTTGAAATTCATTGTTCAAATAAGAACCACTATAGAAAGACCTGATAAACATCACCATAAAAAAAGATGGCCATTCTTATCTATTGACTTTGAATTTTAAATTGAAAAAAATACAAGATATTATATTGCAGTTTCAAAGCCAAATACACACACTGACTAAATAATAAAATATCTAATTATACCAATACCATTCAGATTTAATTTAGATTACATATTGAACAAATGTACACGGATTACTGTTTAGCTTTTAAAATTTTATATTGTTGGATGAACGCAACATGTAAAATGTTTCAACAAATATGCTTCTGTATTACAGCCTTATTGAGTTTATTACACATTTGCAGCGGGGTGTAAGATATAAAAAAGACCCCACTATGTCAGATTAAGTTTTAATTTATATGTCAATAAAGATATATTAAAGCTGTTTGATAACATTTTTCTAAATCTTCGCTTTTTTTTTTTGGTCACTGAAAATGTTCCTTCATTATCAAGTTTTCCACTGATTTTCTGAGTAAAAATATCAAATGAACTCAAATTTGACGTCATACAGATATTATCAAGTAACATCATGATGTTATCTAAAATAGTATTTGTTGTTTTTGTTTGCATATCCCATCAACTGACACCAATGTGATGGTTCCCTGAGATATCCTCTGAGGCGAAACGGCCGTTTCACACACTAACCGTGGTGATATCAGATCGCACTTCATTTGTAAATCTAAGGAATTTCCGATCTCCTTGATGGTTGGCATTAATTATTGTTTTATGCATTTGGATTTATTTTTTACACTGAAACTTCAGTTCATGAATTGATTTTACTGAAAAATACTGACTGAATAAGAGTCATAAATGTGTTTAAAAATGGTATGCAAGACAATATTCTCCTTTTAACCAATCTTCTCAAATTAACCACAGCCATGCTCTTTTTTCTCTATTTACTTCAACAATTGTACCGATTTTCATTATCGTGCATGTTGTGCTCTCAATTTACTGATTAATATTCATGCTTTTTTGTAGGTAGTAGTATTTAATTTACTTTTTCATCGAAGTCGCATGTTAAATTTACAGGTCAAATATCAATATAGCTCGGAGTTCTGAAAAAAAAAACGTATATAACTTCTATTACAGAAGTATACAATGTTGGTCAAAGAAAAAACACTGGTTGTTTCTAGCCTTTCCAATTTTTTCTGAACGGGTGACACTTTCAGAGATATATCATTAAAAAAAAGCAAAATATAATATTCAATATATATCTAACTAATGTGATATAAATACAACCATATTTTCTTTCTCATAATTGTTTTTTCATAGTCATAATAGTGTTTAATTCTTAAATTTAACTAATAAATTTATCAAAAATGGGCGTTAAGTTTTCTTAGATTTTGAACTATTTCACATTAATCAGACGCGCGATCAAGCTTAACAAAACTTTCAACAAAAACGTTCCAGGACAAGATAGTAATTACATTTTGCTCTTATTCAATGCTCAATCACATTTTCCAATATACAAGCATACATATTTCAGGAGTCTAGACTTCACTTTTCATTATATCAAAAATTGTATAGTTAATTAAATCCGAAAATTCACAACCAAAATTAAATATAGCTAACACTATTCACGTCCATGTGTCGGTATGAAGAAATTATTCATTCGATTTTAATCGTTGGATAAATCAAATGAATCGGTGCCGACAGACATATTGACACCTCGAAACGTTTATGCTAATGATTAATATAAGTAGAAAGCGAGTTAATAAAGGACGCATGCATAAATAAATGAAGGGTTATTGAAAATTCCAAGTATATAATTATGGAATGTATTTAATATCAAATAAATATAGATTCTCCTTCAGGTACGAGTGAGTTATGGAATTTCTCCATCCGAGATGGTCAACTTTTCGATTTTCAACACCCGAGCATTTGCGAGCGTGTTAAAATCTAAAATTTAACTATTGAGGTTGGAGAAATTCCATAACTCACGAGTAAATTGAAGGAGAATCTGTTTCTCCTATGATTTTCGACAAAAACCTCAAGAAAATGTCGTTGCTATGTAATTTGTTTACATTGACGTCATTTCGGGACTTCTCTAGTTTATCGTTCCAATAACTGTAGAAAAAAGGGCGGTAATTCCCACGTAGAAATTTAATCACCGGGAAGTGGTTAAAAATATTGTGTATTTTTATCCCACCGATTAAACACGTCAAGAATAGGAGAAAATGTTTTATCATGTTAGCTTTTTGTTTTATATTTATTTTGAATCATTACATGTAAACAACCTGATATGTATACATAATGTACTCTATATATTGTTGGGGACAATGGCAGTGACTCGTTATTCAATAAATATATTTAATACATTGTAATATGAAAGAACAGCTATGGCAAAATAAGTCTTGATACAACATCCCTTCATTTTTTGTACGTACAGTGTGTACATGACAAAATGTTAAGCTACGAAAAAAACCCAGTTTCTTCGTGTTCTTCACCCTTGATACATACAATGAGGCCTAATTCAATATCGCAGTCATGCAACACGGTGTCTAATTTTGATGAAAACAAATCACAACAGGCAGTGATAGAATCTTTAGAATTTGATGACAAAAAAAAAATATCAAAACCACATCTATTTACAAGAAATAACTCTTTTATGCCATAATGTTTATACATCTGTGCATTTTGACACTCTATCCGCACTAAACATTAGGAATTATGGCAGACTTGACATTTAAAACAGTTGACACGATATCAAGGAAATGTCCGAAACAGATTCTTTCATCTTGTATGAAAATGTTCAATGCATTACAAGACCAAGAACGTCTTTGTTCTGCGCCCCTAATAGAAATAAAATGATATTAAATAAAGTATAATTATTGCTAAGCACTTTTTATCCATATTATAACCAAATCTTAATGTAAATCTCGACAAAGTGATATCTGGTTATTAAATGTATGCAGGAGTCTACGACAATAACTAGTCAAATTTCCATCCAGTTGAGTACAATTATGATGTGATACGAAAATCGTTGATGTGAACAGAAGATTCTATTTCTAAGAACATAATAATCGATAAGAGAACTTGAGAAAACGTTGTAGAACACCAGTTAAGACGTAAATTTGTCCAGACAGAAAGTCAATAGAGGATAGTGTTTGATGTATCAGTTATTTAATAACAGGGGCAGCAAGTGGAAGTTACCAGAAACCACAATAAATTTTTATTATTTGGGTTGTTTAATTACAGGGAAACACTTGTCTGGGTAATGATATAACGTATTTTAGATCGGTTGTAATTAATTTATCTCAAAATCTCTTATGTCATGTATGTATGCAGTAACTTCTAAATATTATTAATAAGAAAAGGAAAAATAGAATTTAATATTATCATAATTAAATCATGTTGATGTATTTCATCCAATATCCATGTAAATCTGATTTTACAGCGTTTTTTCTGCTACTTTATCTTTTAACATTTAGTTTCAACAAAATTAAATAATTCACTAAAATATAAAAAGGCAAAACAAAAACAAAAACAAAACCGTTACCTTAGGAGAATATTTATTTGTCAGAGCAAGACAGACGAAAGTAAGATACGCATGCGCGACAAGAATTTTCAATAGTCTATTATTCAATAAAAGATAACTGTTAAAATATATTTTTATTTTTTTGTAATTTGAGCTAGCTGAGCATTCTTTTTATGGTACTTATTACCCTGATAGATAGTTAATTGTCAGAGAGAGTCAGACTGAAGAAAGAACAAAGACACACGACAGTATTTGTTTTTAAAGACTGATTATTTACGTCAAAAGGACTTTTTAGAATATATTTTCAGCCAGTTGGAAATGTCTGATACATGCAGTTAAGCTTGTCAGTTAACAATGAATATTTTAGTACGGTACTTTTCAGGCTACATGTTTGTCATTTTTACATACATGTACATTTAATCTTTGGGACTAATTTTCTTTTTTGCTCTACCTCCTGCCTTTGTCTAGCCAACAAACCAGGATTTACATGTAGGTAGAAGGGGATGAGTAATGCCTATAAAATATAAAATTTAGAATAACGTCGATTCCATTGTCAAAAAGCACAACTAAAACCATAGACTTTGTCAGAAAAAAAGTCAATATCCAGGAATATCAAATTTCATCTACACGGATATAAATCGTCAGATATAGAAACCCTACAATAAAATTATTTACTGTTATAGACTTAAGTAAACATTGTATATATATATATACAATCGATTTCTGGTCGAGGAAATGTCTACAAAGTCTTCAACTTCAAATAGATGTTAATATAAGACATTGTAAAAGTGTACAAAAACAGGTCAACAGAGAGATTGTACATGTTGTAAATGTTTTATCTCACGGTTGTAATAACTAGGACAAAAATCGGTTCAATTAAATTCTTATTGTCAGAATATGACTTAGAATGATTTATAATAATTTTATTTGTATTAAACAAAAGGGATTGGACACAAGTTTTTCCAACTTATGAAGTCCTCTCCCAAGTAATATGAGTAACAATTAGTCAAATCATATAACAACATATAAAGAAAAGAGCATGCATATACAAACAATATTAACATATTGACAAATTGAGGACCTATTTGACATTTAACATATGGTTGAATACGAAACTAGTAATAACGATTTGAAAGACAAGAAGGATAGGATGGGCGGGTGATGACTTATATGAAGGAGTGGTGTTTGCCTGATCGAAAAAGTATACTCATACAAGCAAAAATCGTTTAGAACCCTTGATAAATTTGAAGACTTGTTGGAAAATAAGTACATTCTCTTCAAATGTTAAGTTGGAACAACCTTTACTTAATACTTCAATATTTATTTCCATTGGTAAAAAATGTAATGATCGAAATAAAGTGTTTCGTATATCCTGATATAGTGGGCAATGTAAGAAAAAATGGTAGACGTCCTCACGTGGAGCACCACATCTACAAGTAGGATCAGAAATTATATTTACTCTAAATAAATCATAATTTAGAAAGGATGAAAAACAGCAAAGTTGTGTTAGGCAGATGTTAAGTTTCCTTGGACCATAAGCGTAGTGTCTTGGTACTGTGCGAGTATTAGAATTTCTTCCTTTCATTGCCCGTTTAAATTTGGATATTGTATCGAGTTTACGTACAGTTTCATCGAGTTTATTCCATTCTCGGATAGTAGAGGGAACGAAAGATTCACTAGTTAGTGTAAGTCTACAAAAAGGGATTATAATGGCGGAACCATTACGTAAGGGATATATAGTAGTGCTCTGTATACTTGGAGGAATTAAGTTGCATAAATATTGAGGTGTATTTCCATTATGGATATTATAAAATAAATTTAACTTTCTTGTTTTTCTTCTTGTCCAAAGTGTTTCCCAACCAAGTTCACTGTATAAATATTCAGTTTTAGTAAAAATAGGCAGACCAGTGACTATTCTTGCGGCTTCTAATTGCAGTTTTTCTAATTTATCTGAATAAACAATACCGCAGTTGTCCCATACTTCGCAGGCATATTCAAAAAGAGGCCTAATATATACTAAATATAATTTTTCTAGATTTTCCCTGCTTAAACCGAATTTTAATTTTCGTAAGATACATACATGTTTAGAAACGCTGTTAATAATATTATCGATATGTTTTTGCCATTTCGCATCGGAAGTAAATGTAACTCCAAGATGTTTGTGAGTATTAGTTAGTTGTAGCGATTTTTTAGATTTAAATTCTCAGAAATTTCTAAATTTGAGAAAATCATGATCTCTGTTTTGTCTGGGTTAAATGACATTAGCCACTTTGATGACCAAATACTAAGTTCATTTAGGTCATGAGAAATGATATTTTGTATTCCGTTTAGGTCCGGATTTGAGTAACCTAAAGACGTGTCATCAGCAAACAGTCTGCAGAAAGAAAGGAGGTTGTCACCAATATCATTGATATATATTAAGAATAATTGAGGTTCTAAAACAGACCCCTGTGGAACACCTGCAGACATTTTTAAATAAGTAGAACAAGAAGCTTGGTTTACAACTTTTTGTTTTCTCTCAAATAAGTAATTCTGAAACCACTTTACCAAATTCCCATGAATACCATATGAATTCATTTTCTGAATTAAACCTCGATGCCAAACCTTATCAAATGCTTTAGAAAAATCACAGAAAACAAAGCAAGAGTATTCTTTCTTTTCAAGAGAATTTAAAACAGAGTTGTACAATTCCAATAACTGATGAACAGTAGAATGCTTAGGTAAGAAGTTTGACTCGTATTCATATAAGAGTTTGTTTCCAATAAGAAAGTTGTATACATGCTTGTAAACTACCCTTTCCATAACTTTGCCAACACAGCTTATTATGGAAATTGGACGATATTTTGACGGCAGCGATGCATCACCTTTTTTTTAAAATAGCAGTAACATTGGCATATTTCCAGCATGCTGGATATTTACAATGCTGAAGAGATTTGTTGAAAATAATACAAAGGACTACAGCTATTTTTTCCGGGGAGATCTTTAACATCCTATGGCTTATTATATAATCAGACCCGACGCCTTTTGTGGATGCAATATTTGAATAACATCTACAATCTCTTCTTCGGTTACAACAATCTCGGTCAAAACATTATTACATCTACGCTCAATGGCAGGAAGAGGAGTATTAACATCATCTAATTTGGATATCATACTAAAGTATTTATTCAAAAGTTCACATTTGTCCTTGTCATCGTAAGCCATTTCATCAATAGTAGGATCGTTAATTATATTACGCAAAGGGGGTAGACAATGACTTCAATATGGACATTCAAAGTAATTGAAGAGTAGCTTTGTTGTATTTGTATATTTGCAAACAGTTTATTGGTAATTTTACCGTTGCAAATCTGAATTATTGAAATATAATGCAAACTTTCAATATTTTTCAAATGCGCTTGCGTGAAAAATTCTGACATAGATAGAGTATGTTACTCCCTGAAAATTCATTACGCTTACCAATCATAATCACCGTAAGTTTACAAGCAAATAGAATTCATTTTGAGGGATAAAAACAGTAAATTATCTGATACATGGAAAATCTAGGCAGGTAAATAAAATGTGACAGACACGTAATGCCTTTAATAGCTTAACTTCATTCAATAGAATTTTTTTTACGGGCCCAACATGTGGAGGACTGCCTTTCCGAAGCCAACAGCCTAGTATATTTTCAGTGGTTGTACATTGCCAATTTTATAAGAATGTCTGAAATACATCCTGTTGATTTTTACGTGGGATTTTGTTAAATTTTGTCGAATTTGTAACATGGGTTCTTATAACATGCGTGCTATGATGAAATTTACTCGTGAAGACCCTCTTGTATGTTTAAAAATTATCAAACAAAACCTATGAAATGAATAATGAAATAAAATACAGAAAAATTTATGGGCGATAGATTAATCCTTGAACACAAATTAAGATTTGTATCTCCTGACAGCGTTAAATGAAGGAAAATCAATTGGATTTTGCTATAAAGAAAAGTTAATATAATAAAAAATGAAAATATATATTAAAATGAATAAAATGGAATGTTGCAGGTTTTACGGAGATATTTTTAGTCGCTCTCTGTTTTTTTTTATATTATGGTTATGAGTTATTCGATTGGGGTAATTGACTAAACGTTTAGCATGAAATGATAAATAAGGTTTACCATGAAAAACAGTTAAACAAACATACCGAGAATAAACAATTGTAATTACCTCCCCTTGATGCTAATGAAGAATGGAAGCTTTTTATTATCTCCCGTAAGTAAATTATTTAAGGGAAATAACTACTAATATATTTTATCAGTTTTGAATACATGACGTTGTGATGTATGCTCTTTTGTTTTAAATTTCACTCGGTAAGATCTTATAAACAATAATATAATATATCAAGCTATATATTAGAAAATTGGCCTCATTGTTATTTGAAAAAAAGTGCAAAGTGGCATACCAAGCAATGAACAAAAGTACACAGTGACATACCAAGCAATGAACACAAGTACACACTGACATAAGTTGTACAAATCGATTAACAAAAGGGCACAGTGAAATACCAAGCAATAAACAAAAGTGCACAATGACAAACCAAGTAATGAAGACAAGTCCCACAGTGGCATACATTGTACAAATCTATTAACAAAAGGGCACAGTGACATATCAAGTAATGAACAAAAGTGGACAATGACATACCAGGCAATGAACAAAAGTGTACAGTGACAAAACAAGCAATGAACACAAATGTACAGTGACATACATTGTACCAATCAATTACCAAAAGGCCACAGTGATATACCAAGCAATGATCAAATCTTGTTCGTCTTTTAAGATGTGTGTAAAATCCAAATTGCATGAAAATAGTACAGTACCTGAATAATTGGTATATGATAATTTAGAATAAATAGATTTTTTGTCAGAATTACTCTGAATAAAACACTGAAAAGCAGTGTGTATGAATCGTTTTGTAACATTATGCAGTTTAATGTGCAGAACTGATCCTTAATGACCACAAAAGTTCTTGCTTGATTACAACACTACACCATGATCAGTTTATTAGATCTTGTTATCTTGATTTTGTTCGAAAATTGTGTGATGCAAAATAAAAAGACCAGACTGGTCATTTAAGAAAAATATGGCTTACTGGTAGATGTTTTTAATTTTTCATCTTTAAGTAAACAAAAGGCTACATTTTGAAGTAGAGTCTATTTGCAAAGAGTTTGTTGTTCGCATGTATAAGTATTTTATCAAACTATTTAAAAATCGAAGTATATCTATGACACTGTCAAGAGTCTGTACCACTGAGTCATACTACCCTGATCTTCTGTTATATTTTGCCCCTCCCCCTTTTTGGCATTGTAGTATTTACGATATTAACGGTCGTGTGGTATTGGTCTTTTGTCGAATTTTCGTTGTTCACCTTTTATTCTTCAATTTCAATAATATACAGAACTTTATAATAAATACTTCTTCATTATTTTCACATTATGCTTTCTGTTCATAGTCCAATACAAATGATACATCACATGTCAAATGTCAAAGTATATTAGCCAGACAGTTTATTCTCTTAGAAAATAGAAACAATAAAAATCAAACATTACTTAGACTAAGTAGAGAAAACAGACAGAAAGTCGATAGTCTTCATTTAACATTGTACATCTTAGTCTTGTCCTAGTGAAAAAAAATATCTCTAGCGTTTCCATGTAAACAATATTTCTAGATGTAATAAAAATAGCAGTTCAAAAATATGCAGTACGTCAAGGATGGGTAAGTTTTCGCTAAAAAGCATTCAAAGTATGTTATTTTCATTTTTAAAGTCTTTTTCCAGTTCTAATGTACATGTGCATGGAATGAAAACAGGGAACAGAAGCAAAATCCGAGGACAAATAAAATTTCCATGCGTATATGCACAGTTTAATATGAACTTAAGCGATTGTTCTCGCTTTGTAACCCGTCAACGTTTCTGAACAACGGTCTCTTGTAAACAAGAGGGTGTAGGTGGAGTTTATAGCACAAGGAATAGTGGCCTTATAATTCTTTGATACCCATTTTTATGCAAAAGATGTGCACATTTCGTGACTCATCAGTTGTGCTCAAGGCCTAAATAGATGCAAATCAAAACAATAATTCAAAATGTTGAAGAGCAAAATACCAAAATGAGCAAATGGGAGAAGCCAAAACCATTTAAAGGCAGAGCTATTGTCAATTTCAGGCTAGTTTCGAAATACTAGTAACTGAGCCTCGGATACCCTTGGTGGGGACTTAGATTCCAAAAACAGTGGTATCGACTCTGCGGTAATAATAAATTATTTAAGACCCAACACTTTGACTAAAATAGATTTGGCTCGTTTAATTTTCATAAAATTTTGACGAAATAATAACTTTGACCTTAATCTTAGCAATAGTTTGTGATTAAAACGTTCAGCTGATTTTTAAAGAGTTAACTCCCTTAGGCGTTCTGTACCCCCTTAATATCAATATTGATACACACGAACAATTAATGAATAGAGAATATTGGCCTAAAAGTAATGAATAGAAAATAATGGTCAACATTTTTAAAAATATATAATAATAATGTTCTAGGATAGGAAGAATAAATTAGGAACAGATAAAGAATTTAGGGAAAAAGCAACTTTTTGGGGAAAATATACTGATTACAAATTTTAAGCTTAACAAATCCATTATATCATATATATATATACATATTTAATATTTCCAACAACCTTTCGGGGAAACTATAAGATATCAACTTATACCTTTAACAAACTTGTGTTTTAATTTTGCAATTTTGAATTTAGATGTTGTAAGTCCTAAAGAATTTCATTATTCTTAAATTCTATCTAATAAGCATTTTTTAACTGACCAGAGAAACACAGGGTCAAAAATAAACGACATGGAAGTGAAGATACCCCCATCCAGACCCCGAGACAACAGTAACGTATACGAATAGTGGACAGTGTGCAATACAACTCTTGTTTATGACAAATTTCGAATATATTTACTGTTCCGATTTTGTTTCTATTTAGATGAATCTTGTAGAGCTGGCATCTTTCACATGGCATTATATCTGTTTTATTCAATTACCCTAGCGTATGGACAAATCTGTCAAATTTTTCACCATTGGTCGCTTTCAGCAACACAGATAATTAGAAATAAATCATTAAAATACTTCTGTGGTGGATGCTGTTTTTAGCTCACCTGGTCTAAAAGGCCATGTGAGCTATTCTCATCAATTTGCGTCCGTCGTCGTCTATCGTCGTCTGTCGTCTGTCGTCTGTCGTCGTTAACAATTTTTCAAAAATCTTCTCCTCTGAAACTACTGAATGGATTTGGATAAAACTTAGCATGATTGTTCCTTAGGGTATCCTGCACAAGGTTTATGCTTCGATTTTTGATCCGTCGAAAAACATGGCCACTGTTACTAAAAATAGAACTTAGGGGTCAAACAACAGTTTTTCGCAAATATCTCAAAAATGATTAGGTTACGGCAAATTCTGCAGGTCGAAACTGTTCAACATGATGAGAGCTACCTGTGTGCTGATTTTCGTGAAAATCTGTCGACTGATGTTAGAGTTATTGCCCTTTTTTTAAATTTTTGGCTTTTTTTTATGTTATTATTTAAAAAATCTTCTTCTCTGAAACTACTATTCAAAATCAAATGAAACTGGGTAAGATTGTTCCTTAGGGTATCCTGCAAAAAGTTAATGCTTGGATTTTTGATCGGTCGAAAAACATGTCCGCCCTTACTAAAAATAGAACATAGGGGTCAAAATGCTGTTTTTTGCTATTTTTTCCTGAATTATAGAAAGAAAATGAAGATGAAAGCTATTTTCAAGGTAAACATGGTATCCCGAGTTGAATGGTGATGATGAAAGTTTGTTTTGAAGGGCAATTTTTAAAATGGCTGCCATTTCCCCGCCATTTTTTACACTTGCTCGGATTTCAACAATATTTGGTTTTTAAAGTAAACATGGTATCCTTAGTGAATGGTGATGATGAGATTTAGTTTATAGTGCATTGTTTGCCAGGTGAGCGATTCAGGCTCTTGAGAGCCTCTTGTTACGAATACTTAATGGCTCTAATTACTTCTTCTACTACGAATATTATCGTTGAAAAACACATAGCAAAAAGGAAAGTATAATAGCAAAAAGGAAGTATAAAGTGTCAGCTGTCTCTCTTGTGTGTGTTTGTGTGTGTGTGGATAAAATCAAAGGGAGAAACTTACAAATAAATTATAATTATGGTAAATGATTCTGTTATATTCAACCAGGATGTGCCATATTCAAATACAATGCATCGAAATACATGTAGGTACATGTGAATGGTTATTTTGCTATAGAATAAATAAACAAATCAATCAATTAATTAATAGGGCAAATTAAAATTGAACAGGGTGTTTTCTTCATTTCAGTTGCTAGTATTTTTGTACTGGTGTAAAAAATGAGACCTTTAGTTCAATTAACAAACTCCTTTTTTGGAAACTAATTAGACCCGTTTGATTCCTGTATCTTCTTCGGGAACAGCGCTGTCAAGAAATTTCTATAGCTGTAACCTTTTGCTCAGTTTTAACTGAAATAACATTTTGGATTAACTGTAGCAGGTTTCATATTTTCGGTATTTAGCACTGCTGATGTCACATGGTTAGTTGAAATATGCATTTAGGGCACTGAAATTATTTTAATCAGAATGTGTATATGTACCTCTGTTGGTGCACGCGAGTGTCATCAACTAAGTTACATTGTAGTATTTCTTCAATGGCGTTAAATTAATCCTTAAATTTCATTTATTTATTTTTATTTTTTTTTATCTCTATTCTATTAATATGTCGTTTTTATATTTTTATTTTCCCGGGGTTATTTATTTTCCCCCTTAAACACTGCTGCTAAGATATTTGTTTTCATGTAGGAAAACTGTGTTTTGAAAAAGTGGTACATAATATATATATATAAATTGTATCCACAAAATCAAATTCAAACATCAGGATCTGTATGGGATTCCTGTTGTTTCTGCACTCGAACTGAGTGGATACCCGTACATCATAAGGTATATTTTGTACATCAATAACAAGACTCAGTATTTAAAAAAATGGATCAATTTCAAATCGTACAATACTATTTTTTCTTATCTTTTACTTCATCAGTAAACATGAAAAATTGTAATTAATCCTTTTTCAGTAAATGCAAACTCCATTAGTTTTTCAAAATACTTTTTCAATGATAAAATAACACCATCAAATAAAATAAACAAATTATTCAATAAAAAGGTATTACGTGTTCAATTTTCTTCACAATCAAATTTCTTCCAGACACATTTGATATTTTTATGAATATCTTTACAAAATAGGCAAATTTTCGTTTGTGTATTAAGCACTTTTTTATATCATTTAATCGATACATTGTACATGTAAATGTAGTAATAATGTGAAAAAAAGTTTTTACAGAAATTTCATTTATTACACAAAAGTCATATTGACACACAAAGTAAATTGCTTTATTTCTGTATAAATGCATGTAAATGCATATCATACATGTATGAAAAAATTAGTATGCGTAATTTTGAATTTTCAATGTTTTTTTTTCTTTTCTTCTGAAACATGCTTTAGCAATCCCCTCAATATTGTTAAATATTACAAAGTCTATTTGCCAGTAATATGGACTACAAAAATGTACATTCTGGAAAACAACGAAGAAATGAAAAAAAGTATCTCATTATTTGGTGTCTAGACATACCTAAGCAATGCAGTATTTCCGATTCGACTACATGTAAGATGTACCATGGTGTAGTTTAAATCAAAAATTATATTCAAAATTATTTATTCAAAAATAATAGAAATACAATGTACTAAGGGTTCATTCCTTGTATTGCTAGCTGAAATTTGGCTTCCTATTTCGGAATTTTTGGTTTTGAGTACTTCTTGTGTAAAATAAGTTTGGTTTTTGGTCTTCCAAATGTTTCGGTTTTAATGCTGCTGATGAGAGGTTACTCCTTGAAATGCGTCGTATACAGCATAGTATAAATTTACTATATCTAATATTAGTATCTTTGGATTGTTATTTTTAATATTAAACATAGAGAATGAAAGAGTTTGTAGAATAAAGGTCAGGTAGCCAACAACTGAAATATAATCCAAAAATAACAATAAAAAAGAAAAGTTAAGTACATGTATTGGTCAAAATGAAGCAAAAGCCTTTATCATACGTTTCAATACTTTCCACATGCAAAAGTTAGTCATCTTTAGAGTACAATGAAGGCTTATAAGCATTGATAGTAAAATAAACTTGAATCTTTGATAGTAAAATAAACTTGAATCATGCATGTTCTTATATATTTCTTTTACTTACCTCCGAAATATTCCAAGGTATAAACAACTTGAGAGCTCAAAAGAAATACACTGACAACAAGCATCGCTGCATCCATCAAGTAATTTTTCAAACCGTCAGTTAAAATTGTCTTTTTAGAAACTAATTAAATTGTTCATTCCGTATGTAAAATTATCCCACAATTTAAATAAATGTTCTTTGATTTCAATACGTTGTAAAACATTTAAATCATGGTCTCTAATTTCTCGCTCATCGCCATCAAAATGTCATTCATTTTTCTAAGATGGTGTATGCGTTTTGTAGTGCTACACTAATAGATTTACAATCCAATAATTCTGATTAAGTGCATTAGAGAAAATAACCGAGTACATACCATACAAATCGACCAATAAAAAAGATAAATAAAATTGACATTACCCAATTATACACATTTACTATTCGACGCGGTGATTAAATATTTTAGCATATTACGCAGCTTCTAAAAGAAAACATTTCAGATTCTGTAAAAGTATGCTGACAGGATCCCTTCGGAATTTCCTTGGAAAAGTAATTAGATTTCGTACAACGAGCTTACACCATCAATAAGGAAACAAGGGTGATATTGACATCAATTTAAACTCCATCTTTGAGAGCCCTCTGTTATAGATATCCGAAGATGACATGCGCATACAAATTACTGCGTTATATGGGAAAATGAAGCATCTTTTCGTTAATGGAGGTTTTTACTAATGGGCATACTGTTTGGAGTTGACAATTCAAAATGATGTTATGTCTGTGTTTTTATTTATATTACATTTTTACAACAATAAGTGGACAAGATTTAAGCAGACAAAGAAAAATTGGTAAGTTATGCATTTTTTATTAATTTTTTATTTAATTTTCAGATGCCAAAATATTATAATACGTGTTGTGATGAGATAATTGTCAATCTTTCGCTTTTATATTATGTCATGTTGTTACTAATAATTTTGAATTTCAATAGAAGAAAATCTACGTATATACTTAAATCATTTATTGAAAAGACAGACATTGATCAGATCAAAATCTATAATGTGCTTTCCCTCGGGTATTATAAGTGATCATCCGGTTGACCAAATCCTAATTTAGATTATTTAATTACGTCTTCAGATGTCATATAGTCTATTGCAATAATTAACACTTGGGTAATGACTTCAGATTTCTCAAGGGTTCCATTCATCATCTGAAAAATCCCTACATAATTACAATTATAATTGAGAAATTGAATATAGAAATGGAAATTCTTAGTGTGTTTTTAAATGTAAATACCAAAATATTGAAAGCTTCTTAAAAAAATATAACAACTGATTTAATTTTTCAAGATACTGTAGATCCGGAAAGGTGTTACAGTATTTTATTTGGAATTTTAACGCCAAAAATAACGAATTATTATATAGCTATAAAACTGAAATGTCGAGTTGAGCAGTGATTAACATCTGTAAAATCCGTTTTCAATGGATTAATGTTGTTAATGATACTAAAATTAAGTTTTCAACTACCTCAACGTCGATTACCACTGAGTCTATGTCGTTGGTGGTGGACTGCAAGTCCCCGAGAGTATCCCCAGCTCAGTTGCTAGTATTTCGATATAAGCCAGAAATTGACACTTAAAATTTACTGTAATAAAATTTGTAAAATTTGTGAAAACTAAGGAGTATCTCCCTCGTGCATAGCTCTGTCCACGGATGGTTTTGACTTTACCCCTTTTAATCATTTTGTAATTTTTTAATTTGCTCTTCAACCTTTTGGATTGTAGTTTTGGTTTTCAACATTTTAGGCCTCGAGCGCAACTGATGAGTCGTAAATCGACGAACGGTGGACATTTTATGCCTCAGAAAATTGGTATCAAAGAATTGTATTATGTCAGGATTTCTTGCAAATACATACCGATGTTGATTGTACTAAAACAGCGTGGTGCAAAAAATATACACATTTAGAATTTGTCGCTATATAATATTTTTTTAATCAATAATTTAAATAGCTCTAATACTTTATTTGGTCCAATGGCTTAGACACAGACATAATCAAACAATGAGAAAAGAAAAAATAGAAATGAATAAAGTGCTCGTGTTCAAAAGCCCATTGATGCGACGTGTGTAATATACACAGTGTTTTTTGGCTGGGCTTGATAGATTATTTGAGGGTCGAATGGTTGAATCGACCAATGAAAATGACCGTTTCATTTCTTATTCATCGCAAACAGTTTTGTCAAATTACTATGTCGTTCACACTTTCGCTAAGCTCTATCGCATTTAAGTGTAAGTACTCTTAGTATGTTGCATGTAAGGAACATGTTTTGTTGTCAACAAAAAATTATGTAATATCAGCAATATGTATGGCAAGCCGTTTTTATATTTATTCCACTTTCAAGATATCTTATAAAGTTTAATAAGATATCTTATAAACTAAATGAGATATCTTATAGACTAATTGTTATATCTTAATAATTAAATAAGTTATCTTATATATATTAAATAAGATATCTTATTAAACTGGTTATAAAGATATCTGATTAAATATATAAGATATCCTATTTAGGTTATAAGATATCTTATAAACTATATAAAACATCTTTTATATAGTTTATAAAAAAGATATCTTATAAACTTAATAAGATATCTTATTAAAGTATATAAGATATCTTATTAACTTCGAATTAAATAAGATATCTTATTAACTTTAGATATCTTATAAACTAAATGAGATATCTTATAAACTGATTGTGATATCTTAATAATTAAATAAGTTATCTTATATATATTAAATAAGATCTCTTATTAAACTGTTTATAAAGATATCTTATTAAATATTTAAGTTATAAGATATCTTATTTAGGTTATAAGATATCTCATTAAAGTTTATAAGATATCTTATTAATTTCGAATTAAAAAAGATATCTTATAAACATCACAAGATATCCTATATACTTTAAAAGATATCGTATATACTTTACAAGATATCTTATTAATTTCTAATATATCTTATAAACTAAATGAGATATATTAAAAACTAATTGAGATATCTTATTTACTAAATCATATAAGATATCTTGTATAGCTTATAAGATATCTTATATAGTTAATAAGATATATTGTAAAGTAAATAAGATATCTTATAAACTATACAAGATATCTCATAAAATATTTAAAAGATATCTTTAAAAAGATACAAGATATCTTATAAACTATATAAGATATCTAATTTAGTTTCAAAGATATCTGGTAAAGTTGAATAAAATATCTTATAAAGTATATAAGATATCTTATTAACTTATATTAATTAAGATATCTTATAAATATTACAAGATATCTTATATACTTTATAAGATATCTTGAAATTGAATAAATATAAAAACAACTTGCCATAAATATGCTGTCTACGCTAATTGTGAAGAAATCAACGAAAAAAAACAAATTTCAGCCATTTTTTTAACCTTTGAATTAAAATTTTGATGTGAGCAACAGCCTTGCCCAAAAGTTATTTCACTGAAATGTGTCTTTTTTAAGCAAGGGTGTTGCTCATAGTTGTTTTGACCAAAATTTACTGTGAAAACACTCATTTTTCTTCAAATCCTTCATTTAGAGACGTTCATGACGTCGCTGTTGCATCATGGCAAGGAATGTTTTACAATAATTGATAACTCTGAAAGTTCGATCATTATACGAAAGAAAATGTATAAAACAAAAGTAAAAATTTGATAATTAAATAATTTTTATTTTATACAAATGTTTGTTTATCTTTACTCTGACAACAGGTTTTAAAATGGCAATCGTAGTTTTCACATTCACAACAGGAATTCAGTATGAACTAAGGCCATACCAAATTGTTCTTTAGTTCTTTGGATTTTGCCGCTCCGATTTTTGGACGATGTAAATTTTAAGAAAAAATGTTGTTGCCGCTTCATTTTGCAAATATGGTGAAAATTCGCCCCAAATATTTCATTTTTCAATATTTTAATAATAAAAATTGTCCACCCGCTCCTAAATTTTTTTGTAAAATGTAGGATGTGTGCCGCACGTAAAGTTTATCTGCGCTCGAAAAAAACAAGTCCTCAAGAAAAAAAATAAAATTTCGCTCGCTCGCAACTATTTTTGCCATTCAAAAATCCAAAGAACGAAAAATTAATTTGGTGTTGGCTAAATAATATTTATATATAAACAACCAGAGGAACGAGAGTGTGGATAGGTCAAAGAATCAAATGGTCGGGTTACATTACTTAAAAATGACTAAGGAGTGGAAATTTCTAAATGTTATTGTAATTGATTAAATGAAAGCTATAAGAATATGTAATGTTACAGCAACTGGAAATTCTGCAAAGGTATTCCTAATGTATCCATAATAGAAGGTGCATATATTTTCAATATATATACAAACATTCTACCAAGTTTAAAGACTCTGGATTGAAAACAGAAGGAGGAGTTGATTACACAAAATAGGTACCCTCCTTAAAGAATGTTGCTAAAAATTGACTAAGTTTCACAATCCGGAAATTCCGCACAAATATTCCAAATGTATCCTTTATAGGAGGTGCACATGTCCATTATATATATATACACTCTACCAAGTTTGAAGGCTCTGGATTGAAAACTCTAGGAGGATTTGATTACACAAAATAAGTACCCTACTTTCCCCACCCTTTCAAAAGATAGCCATGTCATTTGCATTGTGCAAAAGTACAAAATGTACTTTCCTGTTTTGAATTTCCTACCAACAAGATTACAGCCTGACATGCTTTTACAAAACAAGCATTTTAATTAGATAAATACAGAAAAAATAGAATTTGAACCCCCCCCCCCCCCCCAAGAATCGTCAAAAGTAAATTATGTGACAATAATGTTTAAAAATTGTGAGTTACCTCCCAGAAGACACTTAAAATAAGGAAGATACTTTATTATCTACCCTGATTACCTTGCTAAGGGAGTTAAGGGAGGTAACTGGGTAATGTTTCTACTGACATGATAAACTAACTAAAGTAACCCAAGTAATACTGAGGTAATTCACAAATACACTTCAATCCGTCTTCATCTTGAGTAAAAATCCAAAACCTTATAGTAGACATACATTATAAACTCGTGCTTCACATGCCCTTGTTTATTAACCATCTACATGAAAAGGTATTTCAACCAGCAGAACCTTCGCCCTATCTTTATTAGCTCGATGGAGAGTGATTAAATATAAAAAAGGACGATCTGTTTATTTTATATTGTGTTTTATTCAAACACATTTTCTTTAAAACCATGAGAAAATTACCAGTTGTGTTACTTTTAAGTATATATATATTGTTTGAAATACTCCGAAGTAGTTACCATGCTTACATCCAAAGCAATTCTACAGCCACGGTAGAACAAGCATGCCACAGACATTTATGGGCATTTTATTGTTCGTTGCAGGTGCCATATTTGATGAAAATTCACGTCATTTAGCAGAAACGTTTAGATTAGAAGTGGGAAGACTGTCAACTACAGATAAAGATATAGAATTAGTTGGAACCGTAGAGATAGTAGATTGTCTGGATAGTTTCTACGTCAGTAATGCAAGTACGTCACTTCCGGTTTCATGATGTATTGAAGTTTGCATGTTGTGTTTCTTGTCTTGTGATTACTGTTTTTTTTCTTACGTGGATTATTTTTAATGTTGTTGTTTTTGTTGTCCATATAGAAAGAATATTCACACTGTTAAAATTATATAGATTTAAAAGATAAATGTATTAGTTTGTAATATTTGTCGTCATCATTAGTAAATCCCACGTTAACCAGCATTACACCCAACGTTGTATTAGAAATTATTATTATTATTTTTTTTTCTTTTTTTCCTTTTATTTCATACACGACAGACTAACAGTCATAGCATGATATTCAGCACAATGTTCTAAAAATACTATATATAATTCTCACAACCTTACACACACATTTATGCACACAAATAAATAAATAAATAAAAAAAGTTCATGTATTGTCTTTGTCTAAACAGTTTTTTGTTCTATATATTAATTAACATTAATCTTTTCATCTGAATTAAATATCGGAAAACTAAATAACATTTATAGTAAAGGGTAATCAAGACAATGGAAACCAGTTTTCATGTACATGCATTGTGCAGCACAAACTACCTACAAAAATGTAGAATACATGAAACTTTAAAAAGTTCTAGTTTCTATTTTTGTATTAAGTTAAATTACAGATTCTAAAAAAAAACTGTTTAAAATCTTATAATTTGCCTACGCAATGACGTCTTATACTACCAAATTTAGGGATAATTCTTTGCTTTAAGTAATAAATAAACCAGATCCGATCAATAAGTCAACTCTGATCAATTTGGAGTTCTCTTAATATGTGAATCAATATAATATCTTCACTGTTTTCTTTAACACTTTTACCTCTATCTGATATGTGTAGTTTTTGTGGTATTTTTACTAAGTGTACACATACAAGAAATAACAAAATAGCGTGTGTAACACTGGAACAATACACAAGGGGTTACAGGATGAACGAAGGAATATGAGGACAAAATGCAATTTTTATTCACAATTTCAGTTGATGTTATATTTTTTATATTGGAATGTGCAAGTTTTGAACTCCGGGAACTTGACTTTAACGCCTATTTGGAAAATTATATGATAATATCATACAAATATTTTAGATTATACATGAAAGTTTTTGGTTCAGTTTGCTGTTGACATCAATACATTGTTATATAGATTATACACGATGGTTGTCATAGTATATTTTTGGACATTTCCTAGTGTCTCCTTTAAAAAAATAATTAGCGAAGAGTAAATGGACGTGAAATAGAAAACAGTCTTTTATATTTTTTTATTTGATAATGTATTCAGTTGTTTTCGTGTAAATAAATTTTCGTGGTTTTGTGAAAATCCCGAGGACTTCGAATTTCGAGTCTCCGAGATTCCTCTGACGTAAGTCGGCCGATATAAAATTTATTTGGACCGGATCTACATCAGAATCTCTTTAAAATCGAAATTTATTAGTGCTTTAAGACTAATACGTCTATTTTCTAGATCTTCCATAAATATTTTTTTTCTTTAAAAGGAAAATCGTTTTAAGCAATGTCTCCTAATTATTAGGAACTTGATTAATAAAAACTGATTGGCACTAAATACGAAATGGATCGTCTACTTTTATTTTGCATGGCAGAAAAAAATTCAGTCTGAAGTTGACAAAAATAATCAGTTTAGAGATAACTAATCAAATGGTGACTGAAGAGAAACATGCAAGGTTTTCTTTACACAAAACAACTAGAAAAAAAAATATATGACGTGAGCTCTGATATATATCTCACAGGCCAGACATTTCTTTAAGAGGCCGTCCGGAATCAGTGGAATCTCTGACTTGTGTTCGACGTACAAATAAAAGAGAAAAAAATAGCAGTAATTATAATAATAACTCTCCGTATTATAACTTTTATGAAATGAAAGCATTCATTTTATATTTGATTGTTTATTGGTTAAACATCATTAATTTGAATGTTTTCCTGTTATTATTGTGTACGTTGTTAGGTATTAATCTTTCAAATTGTATACCTGTGTTTCTGTCAGAGAAATAAAACAAATTTAACAGGATAGAATTGGTAGAATATTATGGTATACAAAATAAATACGAAGCTACAGATTCTAATATCTTACAAGACGTTAGAACGACAAAAGCGCGATCTTTGAATGTCGTGTGGAAAAGAAAGAAGAGTTAAGCTTGAATAGATAGTCACCAATAGATCGATATGATGGTTATAATTGGTTTTAGCAACTGCTGTAATTATATCCCCAATGTTTGACACCGAACGATTGAAAGACTATAGATCTTACAGCTAGTTGATCCTAAACAAATAAATTCAGCTGTGTTCATCAATGAAGGCTAGGAATTGTTTTTATACTGTTATAAAGTTAGGCAGGATTTTAAGACGTATAATCTATATATTGTTTACGGTTTGTGATATGAGAAACAAGATGAAATTACAGTTGATCCTTCAAAAAGTGACAAATTCATTATTTTTTGTAACTGAAGATGAAAAATGAGTTAGCAATTTTTGTTCTTATATTTTTTTTATTAGTGTTACATGGGTTCTAACCCTAAGTTAATATCTATGAGTCTTACAACAAATATCGAAAGTTTGATGAAATACAAAGAAATGGTAACTTATAAAGGATATAAGATAAAGACAAAAAGAAAATGTCGGAAGCGTATTAGCGCCACACAAACTTTTGTTTTTATATTCCTTCCTGTGTTTGCGTTATAACACAAACCTTTGCGAAATAACGCAAATCTCTGCAAGATAACGCAAACCTTTGCGTTTCTTTTTATCTCGCAAAGGTTTGCGTCATCTCGCAAATGTTTGCAGAAGTACATGTACATGTATGTATGAATATATATTGTTTCAGAAATGTCAACTTTTTTCCATAAACATTCGTGTATATTGCTCTTCACCAGTTCCTGATTAAGGAATACGAGCTCGAGGTGTTGGGTGTTTCATGCAGTCACCTAATATATGACGTCTAAAGTTGTATATCCGTTAATTATGTTATAAATAACATTTCGTTCCCACTGTCGTAACCTTTCATGTGCCTCCAACGATTTGTGACTTCCCTGGGATTGACTTTGTTGAACTTCAAGACGGGTGCCGTATACGGAGCAGGAACAGCTTACCTGGGTTCACTCCTGGTTTTTATAGGAGTTCGTGTTGTTCATTGTTTTTTAGTTTTCTGTGTTTATTTGTTGTGCTTGTGGTTGTTCATTTGTCTTCCCGGGTTTGTCTGTCCAATGGATTACGTTTTTTTGATTGCTCCTTAGGTATATTAGTCCTTTTTCGTATTCATAGGTATTCTAAAGTAAATATATAAAATAAAAAAAGGTATAAAAAGGGTTTATTTATTCTCTTTGAAATAATATATTCAGAAATTCTAACTAAAATAACGAAAAGATATTATTATTTTTACTGATTTCAACAAATGTTGGTACATGTACATTTAGATTGAGTTTTTCGTGGAGAATTCTAAAATTTACAAATAACGTACATGGCATTTTGTTTTATTTGTTCAATAAGACATGAGCAGAGAAACGTTCCATAAAAAAGTAGTGATTTTTTATACATGTAAATATGAGACTACTTACTACATGTGTTATAGTAGTCTCTGTGTAAATGTATATATATATATATAATAATTATTTTTTTTAATATAATATTTAAAATATAAAAAAAGAAAGAAGCGGGTATGCGTTAATGAGACAACAAATAGTTAGAATGATAATTAGCAAGACAATGTCGAAGTTTAATTATTTACTGAAAATTAATGATTATTTAACACATGTTTAATAAAAATCTAACTACTCAGCTCTTAAGAAAAGTCATGTTTAATTTGCTTCATAAAATTGTCATGGATTGTGTTTTCCATAAATCCGTAGTAAAAATACTATAAATACAATTTCCACACTCGTAATAAATAAAAACAAAAAAAACAAAAACAAAAAAACAAAAACAAAAACAAAAAAACCAAAATAAATTTCAAAAAATTAAGATAACAAATTTCCTACAATAAATGATATACGATTGATCGATACAATGTATATAACTGGTAATAGAAGGCAGAGAAATTATATTAATTTGATTTTATACCAAATGTCTGAGAGCCAGTGAATGGTAATTCATTCTTGCCCTCAGCAAATAAATAACGAACAGAGCTCTTAACTAGCAGTAAATTATGAAAAACTGTATTCACTGACTACCAGTGTGTTTTAGTAGGAGGTATTGTTATAATATTACAATCGATTTACAGTCAAAATGTAATGTGTCTCAATAATCTGTCATATTCTCCCGTCAAAAAGCACGTATTCTCAATAGATATATAAGTACGATTTTTTATACATATAAATGTAAGTTGGCATTGGCAACAAAAAACTATCACAGTGTTAAAAATCCTGGGTTCAGTATTTCACTTGCAGAGCTCCAGATGAGACAAACAGAATTACATGTACATTAAAACCAAATAATTAATACGTTTGAGTCAAGAAAAATATACGTTTGAGCCAAATTTAAAACAAATAAAATCGGATAAAAATCAGTTTTATAAGATTTTTTTTTTAAATCTTAGACATTCTTCTGCAAAAATCTCTTCTGTTTGCTAAGTAGTCTACATCCTGATTACCACAAAAAATTGTCACGAATAATCCATGTGTAAACATGTTTACAGTTTGAAAATAATAAAAATAAATACATGGTATAAATGACACATTTCTCTCGGTGGCAATTTTTTTTCAAAGCCAGAAATTTCAATCTCGCATTGATGAACACGATTGCCAAAACTATCCATTCGAATAAAAAACATGACAAATGAATGGGCTGGATGTAAATAAACCAAATATAATGAAAAAAATGAAAATAAAAATAAAAGACCAAATAAAAAAATTAAAATAGATAATAAAAGTCATTGTTGAGATCTTGAATTGTTGACATCCATTTTCGTGCTCTTGATTAAGACTAGTTCAGCCTTTCATCTTTTTCTTTTTATACCTTCTTTTTCTTTCTTAATTTATTTCTATGTTTAATTTATTTACTGTTAGCACATAATTAAGAAAGTTCAACGACTTTTTTTCATTTGTTTATTTGCTATACATGATGCACATTTTCAGTTTTTATTATAATTTAAATTTATTGGAACAGTTACAAAATAGTCCTTTCTATGCCGAAATTCAATGTTACATTTGCAAAACATTGATAAGTGTTGTTCATTAATTTATCCTCCTATATATTGGGAGAGTATATATTGTACATGTATATAAAACTGGACAAATTATACGATTCTGTTCAGAATCAACACTTTTTAATGTTCTTTACTTAAAAAATTTTGTTCGCCAATGCACGAAAACCTTGTATATACTTCACTTATAGCCATTCAGTTTTTCTACACAAAAAAAAATGTTTTATGAAATATGTACCCTGATTATTAAATAGCAACCTGCTTGGTATATAGATGACGTATTTGTGTTGTCTATTTTTAGTTTGAGAAAAGACGATATTAAGTTTCGGAACATTTTTAAAAAAAAAATAACTCGAAGCAAACACACTTGAAGTTTTCTCGACAGAAAATTAAATTAAAATTCGATAAACATAAGAAAATATATGTATCTTTCGAGAAAAAGATTTCCAAGATTTGTATATATGGTCTGACGTCCAATGGTCCTAGCCAATGGTTATAAGGTCGTTTGATGTCACATGAATTTCGGATTTGTATATATGGAATGCGGTCTGACGTCCAATGGTTCCAGCCAATGGTTAAAAGGTCGTTTGATGTCATGAATTTCGGACTTGTTTTCCTTAAACCCCTTTTTGTCTCTTTCTTTTCGTGCCCAAAAATTTACACAGATTACATGTAAAGATCAAATCCACAAAACAAGGTAAGATATTGATTGAAATTCTTGATTAAACACATGTAATGACGTGTTCTTAACGTCAGTTCTATTTGGTATTATAATTTTTTGCAGAAAAATACAAATACATGTTACCATAAAATTATTTTAAAATATTACATGAGTTTGTTAATTTAGTATGAACATTCAAATCAATAAATATTAATTATACAGATACATATCTGCAATCTTTACAAACACAGATTTATTTACAAATGTTGTTTTTATTACATTTAACAACGTTAAACATACATTCTACGTGATATTTAAATGTCAAAAACAAAACATTGCTTTGCCATTTGTCATTTGTTACGAAATAGAATCTCGTTGAATTAGTCAGAAAATGGTCATTATTTGAAGAAAATTTTAGATTCCAGAAAAATAATTCCATCATTATCCGTCTAATTGGGTAAAGTCAATAGTTTATAAATATTTCATTGAAACCTAAGAATTTGAAGAAGCACGACATAGGACTTGGTCTTTGCGTGTCAAATCAATTTTGTAGTTTTCTACTCCTTTTCATTTTAGTTTCCATAGAAACGAATTATTTAATTCCCGTAGCGAAAGATTTATTTTGTTTCAGAAGATAATGGATTTGCATGACTTTGGTAAAAATCATTTGTCGATCATGGATTTGTAGAAAGTGTTGCAGTTAAGCATATCGGAGGCATTATAAAAACCGTATGATTGTTTTATCCGTTTTACCCAAATGTCCGCCGTCATCATGATCATGTCAGAAACACATTTTAAAACTTTCCCAGTGGAAAAAATGTTCATGAATATTTACAAATATAGCGTTATGTCCTTTTAAAGAACGATAAATTTCATTTTAACAGACCTAATAAAGTAGCAACAATAATCTTTTCAGGGAAAATATTTTTATTGTTATTATTTTATTTCAGAAATTAGGGCTTTCAATCAGTTTAGTCGAGAGAGCCTGTGCCCATTCACTAAACAATTACTTGTTCTACAAAGGTTCCAATTTTACGTAGCAATTTCCTCATCTTCATCATTGTTACTGCAATATTAAAAAAAATAATACTGTGTTATGATTCAGATTCTGTGTTATAGTATCATTTCTTAAATCTCGTTGGTTCATGGAATTTACTGACATGTTCAAAGTTGGAATGACCATTAGACAGTCGTAATGCAGTGGGACAGTCTTTTCCATTTTTATTTAGACAACCTTTTCGAAGAAATCCGTAAAAACAATAAAGTCAGCTTGTCCTCGTTGGGAACATGAGTGAGCAAGAGAAAACTTCAATTTCAACACAAGTTATATGTATTTAACAATTTTAAGCAGCATGGGAGCTCAACCCACTCAACCCACCACAGGTGGCAGATAAGGAGACGTTCTCGTTGGGGGGGAGGGGGGGGGGGGGGGGTTGTCAGGGTCATTATATGGAAAGCCTGACCAAGGACTATAGTGGGTAGCGTGTTTGGAAAATGCCACACTCCATGCACGCTAAAGACCATTGATAAATTGTTGAACTGAAAAAGCATGAAATATTTGCCACAGGACGCTAAGAAAACAAACAATCAATTAATCGTTATAGCGAAAAGATGTTAGAATAATATACATTTCTTTGTATCTTTCATAATAATTCTTTTTATTTTTTCAGTTATTATGTGACCTACATCTATTTGTAATGCTCCCTTTACTTAAAATGGGAATCAAATGGATTTGAATATTCTGTATTTAATATTTTTCATTCTGTTTAGATATTTTCCACATGTTTTTGCATGTAGTGATGGAATTTATATGTATCATCTTCAAGCATGTGTTGTTTCCTTTGATAGAGAGGTTTACTGTCTTCAGCAACGTTTCATATGATATCAAGCGAAGTACATTATTAAATTCACATTTCCCTTGAGAGTAGTATAACCGCAGAATCGATCTCGGAACGGCTATGGTTTTCAACAATAAAACAGGTTTCTTCAGTGAAATTTGATTACTTAAATCCTAGCGTTTAGCTTTACCCCGCTGTGAATCTTCCGATCGATTGCAAATGTTGTGATGTTCGCTATTTTGATAGTGCAACTCAAAAAGCAAATTTCCATTAACTTATCAATTATATCAAGTTTACACTAAATAACGATTTATTTTGCTGTATATCTAAGCCTTCATCGAACAAATTTCTTCGCACTAGTAAGAAGCGATTAGTCAGAACATTTTTGGTATTTTATTGTTTTGAAAATGATGACTCCCTTGGCGGCTCCATTGTCGTGATAACGGATAATATATGACAAATCTAGACTTTGAAATTACTCCTAAACCTGATCTAGAGATTATTATAGTGCTTTTACATGAGATTGTGCTTAGCATTTTATTTGTATGTCCTTTTAGGCTCATTTTGTCACAATCAATAACGTATTGTTTTCCGACAAACATTTGTTAACTTTGTAATTTGATAAAATAGGTACATGTTAAGGACATCGTTGATCTAAAAGAACTTCTCTTTCTACGTATCAATGATGGATTCGTATTTAAAAAAAGAGAGAGAAAAAAACGTTTTATTATGTAAGTTGTCTTTCAAACCGCTAAGGTTGATGTTGGGATATTTGAAAACAGAGGTGAAGCTGCTCAAAGGAATTGGAACTCGAATAAATCGGTAAAATTTGATATCTCGAACTTCTTTGGTTAAAAAAATATATTCCAGTGAACTTACATGACTAGCACTACCCTACAACTCGATCTTTCTTTGCTTAAGTGATCTAAATAAAGTTCTATAGTGTATAGGAAATGATCTATATATTAAAGCAGAATTGGATGATTTGCATTATATTATGCTAATACGTAAAAGTGTAGAACCAAATATCTAGGATTTCCAAATAATCATCGGATTAAAATAATACTGTTGTGAATTCATTTATATTCAATAAAATATAATTTTTTGTGGATATTGTATAGATGAAGTTTAAAAACGAACTTAATTTTTCAACGAAATATATTGTTCGTTTTGTGTGTTCGCTAGAAAATTTCAAAATCCTTGAAATAACGAATTCCTCATTAAGTCCTAAAATTAATAACAAATAAATGAATGAAAACTTTTCGAAATTTATCTTTTACAAACACAAACTAGATGACAATCAGAAGAAAAATATATAATATTATAAAAAAAATTCTTCCTCTGTAAAAAAAGTGTAACTATTAACGCGAACTTGTGTTTTTTACCAGTCTTGAATCTTGAAGATAGAACAAATATACCTAAGAAGCAAACGAAAAAAAACCGCAACCTATTAGACAGACAAACCATAGAAGACACATGAACAACCACAAGCACAACAACAAAAAAAAAAAAAAAAAACAAAAAAAAAAAAAAAACACTGAAAACTAAAACACAATGAACAACATGAACTCCTATAAAACCAGGATTGAACTGAGGTGCTCTGGAAGGGTAAGCAGTTCCTGTTCCGTATACGGCACCCGTTGTGCAGTTTTACAAAATCAATCCGGTGGTAGTCACAGATCGGTGGGGGTACATGAACGTTACGACAGTGGGAACAGGTCTAACTTCATCTTAGTTATGGAACGCTGAAACTGTCAATCAATGCGTGAAGATAACAAAACAATTTTACAATAATGCGGAAAGCCCAAAATTCCAAAGCCAAGAACTTAGACGTACACATGCGGGAGGCAATACAGAGAATACATACAATAAAAGTATAAGTGAAAGCATTTAGATACAAACGTCATCAAGGGAATTAGAAAAAAAACATATAATTTTTTCCCCATCTTCAGTCTTCCTTATGGGTATATTGTGTAAACAAATAAATGGGATATTATGACAACAGTTTTCCCTCTCTACAAAAGTGTTTAGGATTTCGTATTTATTTGAATTTTGTTTTTACATTATAAAACTGTAAATAAATAAATGAATTCAGACATGATTGATAAAATGCGAACTAATTTGTCACCATTATAAATCTTGAAAAGATAACGAAACAATACAATTTCATAAAACTAAAACCGAGAACTGAAAGTAGTGTTCAGTCTACCTTATGAGACGCTTATCCACTATACCAGCCAATGTTTTAAACAAAAGACAATAGGTAAAAATGTTCTTCTGAACACACTGCAGGGGAATCAACTCAAGTAGAAGTAACTTAGTTTTAGACTAAATTCGTGGAAACCAAGAAATTGACTATAAGGTTTTAAGCAGCATTAGTTCAATTCAATTCAGTCTTTTATTCCCATATAAAATTTTAAAACAAAACTGTTTATGACAAGTAAACAAAAATAATAAACGACACAAATACAGTAACTGTATATGAAAACAATCTTATATTTAAATTTAAAGATCAGTACTAAAAGTTTAGCCACGGTCCCCGGTTCTACATGTAACGATTGTTTTTACTGAAAAGGAAACCGCTATTTTAACAAGACAATAAGAAGTAGCATTTGGTATAGTATTAAGTGTGTTTATATCATCCAGATAAAAAGTTAGTATGATACCTTAATAGTTTATTAAAATAATTTTCTCTAAGTAGATGTACGATATATTGAGAGCAAAGTAAAACAAAATGCTTCTCATCTTCGACTTTATTAATACAAAATTTACACACTCTTCTGTCTTTTTATATTTTCCCCTCTCAACTAACTGATGCGAACATTTAGTAATTGGAAAGTGTCTTAATCTAAAAAGTATTCTTTATTAATGCCTTTATATTTCAGTTTGTCACCTTCTGGAACAAAATGTCTATGGAATACTCGGAGCATTTCAGTCCTGTGCCTTATCTACCATTCAGTCATATACCGATACATTTAAAGTTCCCTTCGTGTCATTGAGTATGCCACAGCCGACACCTTCGTTGGAACCATACCAGCTTTATATACGACCATCTTATATTGAGGGTTTATTGGATGTGGTTGCTCAGAAGGAATGGAACAAGATTTACTATATCTACGAATCGGATGAAGGTATGATAGAAAATATATTAAATTGTTGTTGTTTTTTTTTTCTTTTTCGGTTTAAATGTCCAAGATGTCGGTTAATATTTAAAGATATATTTTCATTATTAAATACATTTAGTACTCACGTAGGTGTTTATTTCTATTGCAATTTGCGTTTTACTTTTTCCAAAAATATCAAAATTATCAGACTGGTACAAAATGTATATACTTAGTTAGGGAGTTTTTCTGTACACTCGCTACACACTCCTAGCGTCGTTATTATTATATGTATCATTATTATATAGAAATAAATTATGATATACCCATAAAATAGAATAAACAACCATGATTGATTTTTATATGAAATATTCTTGGCACAAATATACACATTACCCAGAAAAAAATTAGCAAGACAAGAGCATGAGAGTAAATGACTTCAAAATACATTAAACAAACTCCCAATAAGAACCACAACAACAAATTAAAAAACAATTGTAAGTCACATTTCTGGAGAGACACCCTGTTCATTAGCTGATGTGAGTACTTTTTTATAAAGAGAATTTTCAATAAGATAACAGGGTCCTATTAGAATACACGGTGTACTTTTGGTTAACATGTACATGTGTAGGATAAAACAGAAACAGTAGAAATGTTTTAACAAGATTCCCGCTACATATTGTGCACATGTTTGGTTACTTAATTGTGGGAAGAAATGTTTCTCAATATTTTATAGGTTTGGTTCGCCTACAGCAATTATTTCAAGAAATCAACAAAAGAGAGATGGATCTTGATATTGCTGTCAAGCGGATTGTGTCCTTGGAACACTGTCACCAAATGCTTAGAGGTGCTTATAATACAGAAATAAAGCAAGATTTAAGGCTGCTCTTAGATTTGACAACGAAACAGTCGGAGGAACTAATTACTGCCATAGTATGTATAACATAGAGAATGATGCGTGGAAAAATCCGTATCACATGACGCATCAACCCGAATGACCAGTATCAGTCAGGAGGCCGAAGGTTGACATTGGTCGAGGTTGTTACGGCATGAGATAAAGATTTTGATAGTTATTGTTCACTTTATCATATATTTCAATTGGAGATTTGATATGCGATACAGGTTTCAGTTAAGCGTGCGTATTAGACATTCAAAATCTTTGACTACTAAACATAAAATAATGTAAAATAAAACAATTTTACTTCAATGCCTTGAAGAGTTTGAGTTATATATATATGATAGTTTGAATCACCAAATTATTTTGAATAAGAAAAAAGTAAAATTACAGATTTGAGGATAAGTCCGAGCAATTTTATTTTTTTCAAATTTTGAAGTGCATTAATTTTTCTATTGGAATCAGAATCATTTAGAGACGTACAAAAATAACATTTTTAAACAATTGCCAAATTTTTATGTTTTCTTGGAACACTAAACAAGGTAAATTAGCCAACAAAAATTATTATAATGCTAACATTTAGGCTTTCAAAATGCCAAAAATCCATTCCACCCACTGACATTTACGGATCGGGATTATTCGGGCTGTATTAAACTAGGTGATTGTATCAAATTAAAACATGAAACAAAAAAACAAAAAATAATACCTTGTACATGAAATGACATTAATTAATGAAGATAGTAGGCTAATATCATAGTCTAACTGATTTTCTGTATAAATAAGACATCTAATAAATAGGAAATATCACCGAAGGTCAAAATAAATGCCAAATGTCATTTTCTCAACTGAAATGTTTTTTCTTGCAGAAAAAAGATCCAGATATTAGCAACAACAGGTTTCATTTTCTCTTAGTAGATTTGGTAAGTATATGCATTTGAAACATCAAAGCGATTTATTGAACACAAAATATACAAAAGAGAACCCACTATGTATTGGTAAACTTTCCACATTTACATTTCTCCTGGAAGGTAATACACCCTGGAGCTCTTATATTACTTTCAGTGATAAGTTTGGAGCACCTGGGACAAGGGAAGCATCCTGGCCTCTAAAAACTAATTGCATAATATGAATAGAGCCAAAAAAAAACAAGAACTAAAAAAGAAAAGCAAAAAAACAACTAGACAAAACAAACAACAAATGAATGAATAAAAAACAAAATAAAGACTAAAGACTAGAGAGACAATTGATAAATATATATCAAATAACTCTCAGACATGACATGGGGACATTAATGAAGAAACATATATACATAATAACTTGGGTATGGAGCCGATAAATAATACTAGGCAAATGGGTTCCTGACTTTGCATAGGCAACCGTAAAATGTAGTAAGGTTAATCCATTTTATGAAATCTCAGACCTCTCGACCTCTCCCTACATATTGCGTTCATTTGGAAAATATACACAAACAACACAAAAACCAACAAAACGGATAACAGGAAACCTAAGCAATGACATCTAAATCAATCAAATCCACCCAACAGACAGAACTGTATAAATGTATTGTTCCTATTTTATCAGAAAGGTGGAAAATGGTAAAAAATGCAAAGTAATCAGACATATAAACAGAGTTCCTACTTTAGTGATTTAGTCCGCCTTTATTTTTTATTCACATGCACAAAATGTTGGTGTTTTATTAATACACTAAAAACTGTGTAGGACGTTGTTTCTTGCGACTTCATTTTGAGTTTCATTGTGCATCTGGTACTCTTGTTTCAGGGGATTAATGATATGAATTCAACTGTTCTTACACCGGGATTGAATGTTTCTGGATTTAGTCTAAAAGTACCAGAAAAGAATCACTGGGACGTTCAACTTGAAAGAAAGAGAACGGTATTTATAATAGATAATTATATATATTAAGTTGGAACATCAGCAACCATGTGTTAATCTAGTCATAGAACAATCCAAATAATAAGCAGGGTAAATAAGTGTGCTGTTTACATTCTCATGGATCATAGAAAACGATAATATGCCTTCTCTATGGGTCAAGCGTTTGTCTAAATTTCTGTTTCCCACAGCAGTGATATATTCTTATTATTATTCATATTGCCATATAAATGATTTTATATTTTAATTCAGATATTTTGTCAAAAAGGTACAAAATGCACTCTACAACTCGCTGCAACTTTTTCGGGATCTGTTTAAATCTGGTTTTACTGCTGTATTTTCAGAGGTTCGAACACATAATTATACAGATGTCATCTTTTAGTCGATACATTGACGTACACGTGTATGTAAATCATCAATCCGTTTCTTATATATATTTACCTTGTACATGTACCATAGCTAGACGGATGCAAGTCCATATACTTCGTCTAAATGTTTCTCTGTTTACAACATCTCATTTTTGTTCGACGACGTGTTCTTCATATTCATGTACAGGGAAAAATTTATGTTACTGTTTGGTTCTACAGCCATGTATGTATTCCAGTTTGGTGATTTGCTTGTACACGATGCAGTGAATGTCTTTCATAGAGCATTAAAGAAAGTAGAACCCATGAGTTCCATTAGTCATCATGAAACAATTAAATGTCGTGACAACGAAGGCACTATTCAATTCAGACCAGGAAAGCGAGTGCTTAGTAAAGTTCAAGATGTAAGTTATAATGAACAGTTCCGGCATGGCGATAGTTAAACAGGCGTTAAATTAAAAGCCCGTTTTGTCCAATTGCTAGCTTTCTTTCAAAGCCTGACTGTCAAAAGGCTTTCAGTGGTTGACAGCTTTTCGTAAGCCAAACGTTATGTTGCCAGAAATCGTAGCTACACGTAGCTGTTAGTTGAACACTAGCTAGTTGCCATTGAAGGTGGAAGCTCCTCGACAACCTTTCATTTGTCATCTTGTTCGTGAAAGAACATACACAAGATAATGACCAGAAAATAACTTGCGTACCATATTACTATAAAATCAATAAAATTGTCGCAGATAGGAGAAAGTCATGGATATTGAGCATCTTCTACGACGCAAAGATAATAACTGTATCTAAAGTTTTCATATATTTCATGGAGATTATTATAAAGTGTCAGTTCCGAGTATTTCGATAATAGCCCGAAATTGATATTTTGAATTTATACAGATATATTAAATTTTGTGAAAACGAATAAGTATCTCCCTCGTGCATAGTTTTGTCCTTAGATAGTTTTGGGGTTTATCTTTTATGTAATTTTGGAATTTTTGAATTCCTGTTTGGATTATTGTTCTTGTGTTCAACATTTTAGGTCTTGGACACAGTGATCGTAAATCGACGAAATGTGCACTTTTTGTGTATCACAATGGCATCAAAGGTTTTATTGATACAACAGAAATGGTAGCATGGACGATTTTCGAAGCATATGCAAATGTTAGAAATCCAATAAATATTTGGAATACGATAGTCACACCTTGTATTATGAAATGTTGGAGAACGTGTGCGTACGTTTAAAATCAAAATTTTATAAATCTGTTTACATGAATATATTATTTAAAATGATACACAGATGTTATTAGCAAATCTTAAACATTTTGTCCAGTACCACTCAATGCCCTAAACATTTGAAAGGCATTGGACGGCTGTTTAAAAAATGTCCAATACTACTTCCTTAAAACGTATTCCAGTTTTTTTAATTTTTACTAATGTTTAAATTGTTTTTTTAACATATATCTTCTTTAAACATATATGTTAAAGGTGCACTACAAGGGTCTGAGTGGTGAAATAAAATTTGATGATAATGGATGGCGTAAAGATTTCAGACTACCCCTATATGAGACCAGAATGAACATGCAGGTGGCAAAAGTAAGTTCATGATATCAAATATGCTTGATCTTACTTCAGAATGGTTAGGTTCAAATACATCTACATATATACTGTACGTCATGATAAAATACAGAACAATTTGTAATGTACACATCTTATGTTTAGAAACTGTATTTGCCCGAGCCCTGATGGGCTGATGGAAAGCACAGGTGACCCAGAATCTCAACAAGGGTAAATTTATGCCATTTTTATAACACAGATGTCATGTGAAAATCTACCGACATAAAAAAACATCGTATGGCCAACGGGCCGAAAAACTTTATTGTTAAGCTTAATACGAAAGGGTAAAAAAATATTGGGTCATGGGTAAAAACTCAGTGTTAATATCAGTTGTCATCATTATCATATCTTGCAGATTAAACATTATTAGATATGATTTAATCGTATTTTGTAAGAACTAGCAAAGTACAAACGTAGGCATAACATTTACATTTTAGAAAGTTCTTTTGTTATAATTACCCAAAACTGATTCATCTGTATATTCTGCCAACACTCCTTCAAATGTCTGAAGCTGTTAAGCTCTACTTATAATTATGAATTAAAAATGTCATATAGAATATATTTGATTGAAACTAACTCTTGTAGGTATTTTTCCCGTCCACGAGACGATTGTGACAAAAAGTCTGGAGTAAAAAAAAACAATACTCAAAACTCTTAACGAACTATTGATCTTAAACGGGCATTTATGCATGTGACTGTCTTGATATTCACACATTCTGAAATTTCAGACAAAATCAAGATAACAAGACCAAATCAAGATAAACAGCCTTCCATTCAATCACGGCTTGTTCAGACCAGTTCATAAAAATCAAAAAAGAGCTATGCATTGTTCAACTTTCCCTGTGCTGAACTGATCTTGCCTCATCGTGCTTGTCTTGACTAATCTTGACTGACTGCAAGATAACAAATCTTGTTTTGATCTTTTAATCTTGACTTTATTTAAATGTTTGTTGACTCAGAAAAGCAAGATTAAATAAGACTAAGATCAAAATGGCCATGAAAGATCAAAGACGTCTTTCCAGTGAAAAACATTATAACCAGAATTTCGGTACTACATGAATATTGCTTGGTACACACTGTATACACGTATGGACTGTTACACGTGTTTGCTATCATTTATGCAGTAAATTATTATAGTAAATAATTTTTTATCATAATCCGTTATTTTTTTTCTCATGAATTCATTGGCCATCTCATCCTTATCTTCAGGTCGGTATATATGCGCCTGGTGCAGAGGGATTTAGAACTCACGAACCAGTTAAAGGTCCTGGACTGCCATTAAATGGTTCAAGCGTCGGAAGAGTACATAGGATAACTACTGTCAAGGTCATAGTTCAAAAATTTTAATTTGCATGTAAATGTTATTTAAATAGTTTACATGTTATCTTAAAACAATAGAAACTTTAAATGGACGAATTTTTTTTATACTTTCCTTACAAGTGATTCGTAATTGTTCCATTTATCAATAACTTCTTTAATCTATAATTTCATTTTTCAAAATTTCAATGGTTTTCCATGTATGTTAATATATGTGATATGAAATGTCTTTCTTTCCTTTGTTTTTTTCAATTAAACTGATTAACACTTGTCGTAGTTTCATTTCAATTTGCTGAAGTTAAGCGCAAAATATATAAACCAAACTTCAATACAAGTTTCTAAACAATGGTATCCAAACAGGAATATAAAAATTTAACATCAGTAACTGAAAAATTTACACAGAAATCAAATATAAAAATACGTCAGTATTGTAAACGTTTTATCATTGAAGAAAAGTACAAGACAACTTTAATTTTTTATCTTATGTGTTTTAAAGAAAACTTGTCAGACAAGACACCATATACAACATTTTACAAATTCGTCTCTTGGATCCGCGCTTAATGGTGTATTACATGACACTGATCTTATGTTCCTACAAAACAATTACACTTAATTGCTGGTTTATTCAATTTTTACCGGTATTTGTGACCACATCTATTAAATCTAAGTTGAATTATCTTTTTAACATAGCCGTCATAATACTGCTGTAATTTCAAGTAATTTACGAGGAATTGTTGTGCATAGCGTACATTTCTCAAGTTAATAGGGTGGGTGGGATGGGTAGATCATAAACAGTGTTTGTTTGTTTCACAAGTAGAAAATAAATGTTTAAGTTGTAAATCATTGTTAATTTACGACTCGGAAAAAGATATACAAAATTTCGAATACAATTTATACCAAAATGCCGTTCCATTCAGATAGACAGAATTAAGCTTGAAACAACAACGTTATGAAATAGCAATCTCAGAACAGTGGCAAATGCTAAATTTAGACATTGATTTCAGAAAGGTACTATTCTGGGATCCGGAAGTGTAATACTCGTTGTCCAAGCGGACTTCATTTGTTTGTACACTCCAGTCATGAAGGATTAATACTACGGATATATCGTAGTAAATCCCTTACGTTAACAGAAATAAAATTAAATGAAAAAATTCAATTTAAGATATTTATCAGTACTGTTACTTTCAATTTTTAATTTTGTAAAGATTTTAAAGTAAATGGATAATATTCGAATAACCTTTAATTGAGTTTAACGTTAAAATTATTATGAGGACGTCACTTCCGCCAATGTTATTTTTGTACAATAGAAAGCCGTCACATTTAATGTCATTGAGTAGAAACACTGACGTAAGATTTGAATAGGGTTTTTCTCATTCCAAGACTAGGAATCACGTTATGCGGAAGTATTAGATTTAAAATGGCGTCTGAAAAGAAACCAATGATAGAAAGGACACCGTTGTCCCTGACATGGTGTAATATTTAAATTCAAGCTAGCTCGGCGAAAAAATTTTCACCATGGTATCAGGTTAAGAAAAGTACATGCACAACAGAAAACTAAATTTGTGTTTTTTTATCATATATTTAAGTCAAAGAGAAACTACCAATATATCTCAAAATATTTAGCTTTGCAGGTGTCCACCTAACAATCCAATAAGTACAGTCAACTCTCGTTATCTCGAAGTGTGGGGAACATAAAATACGTTCGACACATCCATAGTTCGACCTAAGCGGAGATTGGATATGTGTAAGATCAAAGGGTCAAAACTCAAGGTTGTAGCAATGAAAGCCTAAAACCAGTATGACACATTCCGGTTCGACGATCTATATTTGTTTTTCGTTCACAACAATATATTTTGTATGTTAAGGTGACCTCAGTTAAAGATGGGACCGACATACATCAATTAGTGGTTAATGACCAGAAATTTATTGATTTTAGGATTACTATTGAAACCATTTTTGTCCCCGAGATAATATATTGATATGCATGTACGCGCACTACTTCGAGATATCGAAAACAATTTAAATGCATTTGTTAATATAGGGACCGTAATTTTATTTATAGAGACGACCGAAATTTCGACACATCAGGAGTCAAAATAAACATGTAACAGAGTTCGGGATCACGAAATAATTTCGACTCAAACGAGTTCGAGACAACGAGGATTGACTGTATAAACATATCAAAGATCAACTTCAAAAACATTTTATCTACACATTTCTTCTAGGTCGTTTCGAATAAATATTTTACGAATCTAGGAAACTTTCTTTCTTCTTGATATAGATTTATTATGTCTCAGAAATGGACACTAAACTTAACTCTAAGAAAATTCTACCCTTTATTTCATGTAGGAAGCTCCGTACCTCATGTATACACAAGAAGGAGAAAAGTTGCAAAAATCGTGCGGGAGAGAATATTTTAAAGGATATATTGTTGATTTACTAGACCGTGTATCAGAATATATGAAGTTCAATTATACTCTATGCCTAGCGGCGAACAATACGTATGGGAATAAACTTCCAAATGGAACTTGGAATGGGATAATTGGAGAATTAACTAGAGGTGTAAGTAATGATGTTGATGGAATGGTTTAAGTTATCTTGACCACAGTAGATTATATTTCTTTCATATGGAAATAAATTGAATCAAAAGATTAAAGTAGGAATTTGTTAAATACATTTCCCCAAGTTGAAACAAACTTTTTAGTTTTATTAGTACATATATGTACATATTATCAGGTTTTCTGCAAACGTATATCGTAAAATATCAGCCGCGAGACACAATGTGAAGCTTTTTCGGCGAGTGAGCGTAGCGAACGAGCTAAAAAGCTTCATATTGTGTCGAGCGGCTTATATTTTACAATATTTGTTTGAAGAAAATTTGATGATAAATTTATCGTATTGTTAACTAGCAATCTTAATGGAATTTCTTACTTTTCAATGGCCATCTGCCTGTAACCGGATGTTTTCCTGATATATTCGGGTCAGCTCATATTAGGGTCGGGTCAACTCTTTACAACGTCACAGTGCCGAAATACGGGAAATTGTGAAGGCCTCAGCAGGTCGATATAGGCATGGGGAAATACGATAAATACTGTGTAGGTATGGAATGTTTTCGACGTCTGGGGGACTTTGGCGAGGCGTGTGTTATTGCTTTGCATGGAACATCGGGGATACTAAAAATAGTCACATATGGTCAATTATGGTCCGGATAGCGAAACACAAATGTAGAACATGTATATGACATTTTTTCATCAGTCAATACACTTTTGAACATCTTTCTAGTTTATTGATACATTTAGTTGTTCAATGTTTAAATATTCATATTCAAATTCGGGACAACTGTTCGACTGTAGATGAGAGCCTTGCTGGATATTTTGTTAATGTCTAGTATGTACAACTGAAATAAATTGTTTTATAAAATAGGGTCATATGGTTGAATAGAGATAGTTTATCTCCCAAAAAAAGAGATTTTTAATGTGTTTTCGACACATGCTTTCTTTAGTTGCTTCATAGTCTAACCATGCAGTTTAGGTCCTACGTTCAGCCAAGGCTATGTAGAACCAATCAATAATTTAAACAAGAATGATTGTATATTCAAAAATTAGTTTTTCTGATTATAAAAAACAATGCATTAGGTAATGAAAACTTACTTTTGTCAAGATTTTATTTTCTTCTCTTGGACATGAGTTATGTAATATTACAAGCAAACACCAGATATTTTCTGAGAGGGAAAATCAACGTTTGCCTCCGTATTATACTTCCTCAGACACAAAGTTGTCTGCAGCCGGTTTAAAGTTGCTCAATATATCATCTGATGCTTGTATTGTCAGTTTGTTTTTATTCTTGCCTTCTTTGTGTTTACAGTAATAAGTTACATACTATCATGAAACACGTTTCAGTTAGCAGCAAAAATGGATGTTGGTAAATGTTAAGTATTTCTCTAATTATTTTCAAGTATTTCGTAAGGTACTAGTAATTCGATTTTGCAGAAATGTTATATATTTTTTGCTAATTACTGATATTGGTTTACCACGTAGAATACATGTCTTGGCACAATAATAGTTTTATATTTTCTACAGGTAGCCGATATAGCTTTTGCTGCGATGACAATATCTTCAGAACGAGAAAGAGTGGTTGATTTTACCAAGCCATACATGAGTTTGGGTATCAGCATCATAATAAAGAAGCCAACAGATAAGAAAACCCATACATTTTCCTTCATGGATCCTTTGTCATTTGAAATCTGGATGTGCATTCTGTTTGCCTATGTAGGGGTCAGTGTGGTGCTGTTTTTGGTGAGCAGATTTAGCCCTACTGAATGGCACGTTGAAGGCGATAAAACTATAAAAAATGATTTTACAATTTCTAATAGTTTATGGTACTCACTTGGAGCTTTCATGCAGCAAGGATGCGACATAAGCCCAAAGTAAGTCTTTGTTTTTTATAAGCTTTAAACATATATCTATTACTGTGAATTTGATTCTTGTGATATAAAAACATACGAGTGAATACAAAAAATCTGATCTTAAAAGGAATGATCGTTTGCCATGCAGTGATCACTAGTAGTGCATTCCTGATATTAAAAGGCCATTTCTGTTTTTTTTTATCCTCACTGTCTTGATTTTTACACTTTCTGAAATTTCAGACAAAATCAGCAACTTGTTTCGTCTTTATTTCAAAGGTTGACATCAGAAATTTATGATCGGTGTTTAATCATTTGAAAAATCTATTTTGCAGTGTTTAAAATCTTGCAATTCGAAAAGCATGACTGGACTATATGCGTGTATGTTTTACTTAATAAGATCATTTCTTTTAACAGATCTGTCTCTGGAAGAATAGTTGGCAGTGTGTGGTGGTTCTTTACTCTTATAATAATATCATCTTACACAGCTAACTTAGCAGCCTTTCTAACAGTAGAGCGAATGAATACGCCTATAGATTCTGCAGAGGATCTCGCCAAACAAACACTTATACAATACGGGACATATTCCGGAGGAACTACTGCAGATTTTTTCAGGGTAAAAAGCAAACGAAAATAATTTCGTATGACTTTTATTCATCTTAAAAGGTTACTTACTCATCGCTCAGAGCAAAATATAGTTTTAGTTTTATTTATTTGTTTCTGAGAAAAACATGTATTGTTATTTTGATTTAGTTTGAATGTTTGTTGATGCTGAAAACTGAGAGACAAAGTAATAATAAACAAAACCAGAATGATAATAAAACATTTAACATTTAAAGTAAGATTAATATTAAAATATGCTCATAAGATTCTTACATTTGTAATCCAAGTTTTAAAAGGTATTTTTATGAAATTGATTTAGAACAACCATACAAGTATATAATTGGTTAATGGATTAATCGGAGCTAAACTTAAATAATATTGTTGTCTTAAGTCGGTAAAATGTGAAAATGCTAGCTTAATCTGTAAAATTTCCCGAACCGCGCATGCTACATTATAAAAACAGCCCTCAATCATGTTATCAATTGTTTTCTCCTACAGCTCTCGAAAGTGGCAATTTATGAACGAATGTGGGCTTATATGACCTCAGCAGAGGACGTATTTGTTGACAGTACTGCAGCAGGTGTTCAAAAAGTTCGGGAGAAGAACGGAAAATATGCATATCTAATAGAATCAACAACTAATGAATATATAAACAGTCGGAAGCCCTGTGATACCATGAAAGTAGGAAGTAATTTAGATTCAAAGGGATATGGGATAGCTACACCTATCGGTTCTGACTTAAGGTGAATATTATCTTTAAGCATTTATTTTTGGTATTTTATTAGATGAATATTTGAACAAGTTTTTCATGAAGTTAAAACAAAATATTTTTTTCAAATAAACCAATGTCCTGAACACTTAGAATTCTTTATATTATAAACAGTAGATTGTTTTGTACATGTAGTGATCATGGCACAATTACTGTATGTCTTACTTAAACATTTGTGGTCAAGTGTGAAACTGATTAATGCTTCAAATGTACAGTATATTATCTGTTACAGAGATCAGCTGACATTGGCAGTGTTGCATCTAAGAGAACAAGGAACCTTGCAAGCTTTAAAGAAGAAATGGTGGGATGATAGATCAGAATGCCCAAAAACGTCCAGTAGCACGGTATACAATAAAGAAATCTGGAGTCGTTGAATTGTTTTAGTGTAAAGTTTTTACCATTAAGGATGTTCGCTGCTCAGTTTCAGAATAACAAACTTTTCATAACACTGGTAAATATGGTGGATTAATAAAGGAACTAAAAGAGCGAAAAAATTATAGGTCCGTATGCTTGTTTTCGAGATATAAGCCATTGAAATTTTGGTCGGAAAATATGCTCTCTTGATTTTACATAGCGAACATCCTTAAGTATCACGAAAGCTGTTTTTGATCAGTACCTCATCAGAGCAGCCCTATTTTGGAACAGTTTTGTCGGCTTTATTTCATTCCAGAGTATTTGCGAAACCTGTTCCTGTAACATATAATGTATTGTAGATTCATTATATTTCGATGGGTTCACTAAACAATGTTTATAAAGAAGCAGAAAAATTTACCATTGTTTCAAAATTAAATACATGTGTACACAGCTGTTTTACTTCCCAGTTTCTTTTAAATATAACAAATACAATTATTCATGAATTGGTTTGTTTCAAGAAATAATTCATTAAACGTAGAGAAGATTGGAAAAGGAAAACTCTGGTTGTATTGAAGGTTTATGCCTTTCAGATAATAAAATAAAACTGTTGCAAATACCTTGTATAAACATAACATACAGAGTTTCTGACTGCTTTACCTCAGCCTAAGAATATGTCCCACCTAAGCCGACATGACGAGTTTTTTAAGCGAACACAAACTGCACGCATTACCATAACAAATGTGTTCTGTCGTCGCTCGTTGTTTATGAGTACATCCCGAGAAAACACCGAATAAAAAGACATACAAAGAAAAAATTAAGTAATTTATGTCATCATCTGTTTGTTACGAACTGAAAATGAAAATGTTCAAGAGTTGAATACGAAGAATTGATATTTATAGTATTATTTATTGCAGGATGGTAGTGAAGCAGAATTAAAACTTAGCAACGTTGCTGGAATTTTTTACATCCTTATAAGCGGTTTAACGCTATCTGTGATAATAGCCGGATTAGAATTTTTGTACAGGTCAATTGTTGACTCGAGAAAATCACAGGTTTGTCAGAAATATGATACAGTTTTACACTCAACCAGTCGAGTCAATATATCGGCAAAAAATGATTATATTTTTATAGTTTATTGTGAATTATAATTACCCATAGGAAGGCCTCATATAAGTCGAAATAACGCGTTTCTTTCATCAGCTCGCGCAATGAAAAGGTTTTTATAAACATCTCCAACTGAGGAAAATAATGACAATTTCGAGGTGAAAATGTGATAAAAATAATTTGAACAAAACAATAATAGTGTTGAAACGTATAATTGACCCCTTTATTTTTAATTGTTAGTGGGCGGGTATAATGCTGTATTTGTATAACTTTGCTGTACTTGTTATTTTTCTGTCATGTTTGTTGTAATACTCGTTGCAGGATAAAATGTATTTCCCGAGGGCATTATCAGCCCAGTAGCCAGAACTTTTGTCCTGGCATGATTCATTGCTCAAATGACTTTAAATTTTCCGTTCAAAATTTGACAAAAATTACCAGAAATTCCTAAGGCTCTTCGTTTTCATGCAGAGGTAACCCTTAGCTAAGTTTGGATACCTGTTTGTTTTAATTGTTTTGATTGTTGGTTGTTGTGCTTATTAATTCATCATTATATCTTTAACCGATTTTCCAATATTTTGATCTCGAGCACTGCTGATGAGTTGTCAGTTAACGAAATGGCCATACATTACATCAAATTTATTTCGGTATTTTGTGATACGTTTTATTTATACTAATAGAATGTAAATGTATAGCATTAAGTCAATAACAGAGGCAATAGGCTCGGTGAAAATTGATATTGACTTTGAAATTAATTTTGACGTCGCGTTCTTTTAAAGCAGCATATGTGCACCGGAGCGGAAGTGTATCGCTGTCAGGAGTTTATCTCATCATGACACCTTCTAAACAACGGCTGCAGGAAACCGAAAAAAATTAATTGTAAATTGCCAATATGACAACAAACTAAAATGTTAATATGCATTATTGAATAAAACAATAACTGTCTTTTGTTTCTGTAAATGTGTGGAGTTATTGACTTTTGAAAAACTGTTATTCATTCACCTCGCCCGTTGGGCTCGGTGAATAACAGTTTTTTAAAAGTCAATAACTCCACACATTTACCTCATCAAAAGACAGTAATTGTATATTATCTATTTATTTATCTATAAACCATTTATTCATCAGACTTGAAGCCGCAACTGAACAGTGGTGGGGTTAAACAGGTATTCCCTTATCTATCCTGACCCTCTGCTCTATAAAACACACTGTAAAGGCCAGTACAACATGATTACCAAACAATAAAAAAAAAAAACATTTCTCTATCTGTTGAACTGATTAAGATCAAAATTTGGTGTAATATTCTTTTTTTATGGATTTTTGGTTGATCAATTTCGTAACAAACTTACGATGATTGGATACAGGCTATTGTGTTAATCAAGTAATATTAGACAGCAGAAACAAAACAATTCTATATGCATGGAAATAATTTTACAAACCGATCTTTTTTTACATTTGAACCATTGTTTGTAGTATGATTATCTGGAATTAAACAAAAGGCCTCCCTTATGTTTTGCAGCAAGGATTCGGAACTATTGTCCGGAACAAAGCTCGACTATCATTTAGAGGATCAATGGATTCAGGAAATGCAGAATCTTCTACTCCACTTAAAAAATCCGGGTCCTCTGGAACGGTATGTACAAATGTTTCGCATAATGAATAACATGCTATTATTTTTTGTGATAAATTTGAGTTAAATACAAAATGTCTATGTGTAACAAAAACAAAACGGCAATAATTTAACGCCACACGTAAACAATTTAAATTCCAAGGCATTAATCAATTTTCGTGCTCATTCCAATAGCCATTCAACAGAATGAAATTTATAAGGGTATTACTGGTGGATATTTTGTATCTTTGTAAAGTTAAAATCTAAATCAAATACACCCCATCCAAAAACAAGAAAACTGTATATGAAAAGACTTTAGATTACATAGCCATTCGACCAATTTAGCTAGTTTTTTGCCTTTCTGCTTTGTAAATAAAAGTATGATATAACGGATCCATCTGTTTCTTTAATGTATGTCCAAACATCTCTGCTGTGAAAGAAAAAATAAAAACAAAAAACAGAAACAAAAAAGCAAAACAAAAAAACAAAAACCATAAATATAAAAAATAAAAACAAAACAACCACTTTAAAAGCAAAAGATGCATGCATTAACTGTTGAAAAGCGCCAAAATCATTTTGACATTTTAAATACTTTAAAATTAGTGTGCTTTAAAGTCAAACGAAAATTTCAATATCTTCCTCGCGTTCTTGGCTGTTCTTTCCAAGTAATTTGTTTTCAACAAGATATGTTCAGCCAGCAAGTTTCTGATTTCCGCTTTTCTTGACGAACACACTAAATTCATCTACTAGGATTTGAGAGAAAACCCAAGTCTAGAGGTTGAGAGACAGCAGTTAATCATTAAACAGCGATCTATGTCAAACGGATATTGTTTTAAGCTGTAGTGGTCTGAAAATTAGTCGTGCACATCGTGTATGTAATAAGCATGCAATATAGAAATGAAATAACAATTATATCATGTATCAAAGGTTTCTATTTTTACAGTACACGTACACAGGACCAACTCAATTGCCAGGATTTGACCCATATGTTGATACAAATACTCATACACAAGTATAACGTCATTTAACTTCGAAATTGTGCAAAAAATGTTATTAGTTGTGATACACTAGAGTGATATTAGCACATGTGCACAACACTGACGCGATTATTGAGCACAACTTATACATGTATGAGCACGTTTGAGGAATATACCCATCTGATAGAAGAAATGCCAAAGAACATAGTATCCCCAAGATTAAGTTGTTGAAACGAGTGTTTTGTTTTCTTGTTTTATTATTTTTTTCATGTTTAATTCCGCATCATCACAATCATCATCGTCATTATTCTCTACAAAGAACAGCTTTTGCCCTTCATTTTATCTGCACTGTATAAAGAATTTAGTGATATAGGAGATGATGTTTTTGTTATGTCATCCCTACGTGATATTTTGGGAGCTAATCATTTGTACATGTTCCTACTAAAATGTATTGGTTTATAATTTCCATAATTGTATGAGTGTCATTTTTTATCACGTTGACTGTATTTTGTGCATCTTTGTAATTTAGTCTTCTCTTTGTGAACATCAGATATATACGGTAGTGTTTGAAATTTCTGTGTTGAATATCAAATAGCACAAAAAGTTTTCACTACACGCACGTGTAAATCTGACGCAAATGTTATACATTCATCGTTTCAAAGTAAAACAAAAATAGGTTTTTAAATTCAAAAAGCCAAAAGATCATCTTTTGTTTTTACCCATTTTCCCCACAAAGTTACATTAATGATTTTCACATTATATTTGTGTGTGAATTTTAAGATTCTCCTGTTATTTATAACATTCATATTTAGCACAAGCGTTGAAATCCCATACTATAAAAGGGAAAACAACTCATGAACTGGTACTTTTCATTTTTATCTTGATATTAAAAACCATATTATATATATATTAAATCTATAAATCACTATAATATTGATACAATTATATCGTATTATTAACCAGTTATGTAAAATTTGTTTAAAATTGATCATTCAATACTAGATGTCCAGAACTAATAAAGATCAATAACTGGACCAATACGGAAAACAGGCTCAATATGGAAAAAACAGGCCCAATACGGACAGACTCAATATGGATATTCTACTTCCGGTAGTCAATATTAAAAGTTTGGTTAAGTATGATGCTATTGAAAGACTATTATAACATTAGATTCATTCAATTATAGTAGTACAAAATATTTAGATTTGGAATAAATGTCCAACAAAAACAGCAAAATACAAAATCTCATATAGAGAAATCCTAGCAGTATTTGTATACCCGGTAATAAGTTTCTTATTTTACATAAACTGGTTAATAAAAGTGTCATAGAATTTTTTTTCATATTGGTCCTGTATTATGTCCTCGGATAAGTTGTATTGGGCCTTGGATAGCTGCATTGGGCCTCGGCGTTGCCTCGGCCCAATAGCACTGTCCTGGGACATAATAAACGACCAATATGAAAAAAAACATTCTATAACCCTTTATTATGGGACTACTAAATGTTGACAATATTTTTAGTTTGCACATTAATTATATACAGCATTTGATATAAGATACAATTTTATGTGTGTGAATGTTTTATATATATTATCTGTTAAGTTGATTTCCACGATGTCAAAGATCAGTTCATGTACATATTTCTTGTGTTTATAAAAAAAAATCACCAAGTAGAATATAGTTAGTATTTAAAAGGTTTATTCATTGTTAACTGTGTTTAGTGTTGAATGAGATAAACATTTTGTATATGTAAAATAGTAAGACAAAATTTAATTTGTAACAAGAAAGTGTACATGTATCAGCTTCGTAATTGACCAAATATATTACCGGATAAAGATAGAATGGTACATTTGTAAGTCTGACTTGGAGCAGACACTTGTTACTTTAAATGTACTGAAAATACAAAAATGTAAAAAAAAAAAATACAAATAAGGAGCATACCTAAGGAGCAATCCAAAAACCGCAATCCATTAGACAGACAAAACCCTGGAAGACAAATGAACAACCACAAGCACAACAAATAAAAACTGAAAACTAAAAAAACAATGAACACGAACTGCTATAAAAACCAGGAGTGAACTCAGGTGCTCCGGAAGGGTAAGCAGTTCCTGCTCCGTAAACTTTGTGAAAACCATATATATAGTAACCCTCTTGTGCAAAGCTCTGTCATTAGATGGCTTTGGCTATACCCATCTGATAAATTTCTCTTCAACGTCTTGTTAATGGGTTGGTTTTCAAGAATTAAGGTATTGAACACAACTGATGAAAACATATAAATCGACGAAATGTGCACATCTTGTGCATCAAAATTTGCATCAAAGATATCAAATTCCTCCTTATCTTCAATTCGAGGGTATAACATATAACACAAGATATGATCGATTTTCGGGAATGTTAATTGGATGGTTCTGTACAAAATTTATGTTTTTTTTGTGCCGAATGGATATTGAAAACGTGGCTACCAGGAGCATATAATTCATTCTGACTGGACTTATCTTCAAAGCTCTCCTTGTCAGAACTACTAAGCCAATTGAATTGATTTGTTGCATGAATGATCCTTGGATGAACCTCTACAAAACTTATGTTTTTTGTGTCGATCGGAAAATTCAAGATGGTCGCCACAGCCGGACTAAGTTTAACCTCTACAAAATGTATGTGTTTTGTGCCGATCTGAAATTCAAGATGGCCACCACAACCGGACTTAGTTTTACATAGGACACTATGGGGAATTTTGTAAAAAAAGGTCTTCTTGTCAGAAACTACCAAGGCAATTGAAATGTTTTTGATGTGTGAATGATCATTTGATAGACCATTACAAAATGGTTGTATGTGCAGATCGGAAATTCAACACTGCCGCCACAGCCAGACTTGGTTTAACATTGAACCTATGGGAAATTTGTACAAAGGTCCTCTTGTCAGAAACAACCAAGCCAATTGAAATATGTTTATGTATGAACGAGCATTCGATAAACCTCTACAATAGTTATTTATTTTTTTTATGTCGATCTGAAATTTAAGATGGTCGCCACAGCCGGAATAGTTTTACGTTGGACACTATGGAAAAATTTGTAGAAAGGTCTTCTTGTCAGAAATTACTAAGCCAATTGAAATGTTTTTGTTGCATGAAGATCCTTGGATAAATGTCTGCTAGAAAAGTTGTGTTTTCGTGCCAATCGGAATCCAAGCTAGCTGCCACAGCTGAACTTATTTTAACATTGGACATTGGAAGAATTCTTTACATCTTTTCTAGAAGTGCTTGGCACAGTAGAACAATTCCTTACAGATCTTTTGTAGAAGCGCTTTATCAGTTGTGGTCACCTAAAATCCAGGTGAGCGATTCATGCTCCATCGAGCCTCTGGTTTTTTGTATACAGCGAAAGTACTTTTAGAAAGATTGCGTTTCCGGAGTTTGCCGATAATTTCCAAGGTCATTACCATACGTCTGGGACATTAGGAAGGTGGTCATTTATTGTCTGGATACCAAATATTCAAACTTTTTATCCTAATTTTTTCAGGATTCCTGTATATGAAGTGTATTGATGAATGCCCAACAACTAAAAATGAATGGGTTTAATCAGTATGACATAGAACTATCAGTTCCCATTTTTAGGAAAATTCAATTCTCACTAATGAGACAGCCCAGTACCTATTTTTACCCATGTGAGATATCCTTGTCTTTCCCGTGGGTGAGATAAGAATTTCACGCTTGTTTTCCCGCAAAATTTTCGCGGTTCCGACAATCGTGATTATTTACTGTTTGAGCGATATTTAACAAATAGTTTGAGTTTTTATTAGTCTTACCTATTCCATATTGTCCATATCGTTTTATATTTAAAGGTTTCACTCGTCGGTGGCTTGAATTATTCAAAATACATCCAATACACATCACACACAGATGTACATAACGCACTACTTTCATGGGAAGATAACTCCGTTTGTTTCCTACGCATAGAATACGCTGTATGACACACTTCCTTGAGTAAATATTAGTGAGAAAAAGGATCAAAACACCGGTGTTAAAGTGCAAGACGGAAAAATCTCAGAACCCGCGGGAAAGATTTCCATTGGTCTCCAACTCGGCGAAGCCTCGTTGGAGACCAGCAATCTTTCCCTTGGGTATCTGAGATTTTTCGGTCTTGCACTTTCACCGGTGTTAGATCTTTATATTCTTCATAATTGTCTGTGTCTATATGTTTATCACAATTGACTTTCATTTTGTATAAATTATGATCTTAATACGAGTAGTTGAATGTAAATATATGTTTCGTTTTCATATTGTTTTTCCTGCTTTATTTGTTCTGATTAACACTTTAATGATGCACCACTCTGTATATATACATACATGTATGATATCACTGTGAGCTGTCTTTCTTTTTAATAAATGCTATGGATATTTGTTTTCAATGCTGTTTAAAGATATACACAACACTTTTCGTAAGAATAATTCGAATAAATAATAAAATGGATTACAGGAAAGGTCAGTCAACAATGACGTACCAATCAATCAATGCTACCAAACAGACAGAACCCAGGACAAAAAATAACATAAAAGAGCACAAAACACAAACATAATTAAAACAGAGAGTCAGGATAGTCTGACTTGGTACAGACACTGAACAGTGGTGGGGTTAAATCGGTTGCATGGGTGCCCCCTCCCTTTAAAGTCTGATTTCAAATGGATTTGGTTTGATTTAATTCTGGTTTTCGCCAGTTTTGTATTGTATTGGTAGAGGAATCCCAAGTGCCCTTTAGGACCCACTGACCTTCAGTAAGAATGACAGGCAATCAGTGCTAATTTAGATATAAGACTGGTAACGAGTTTGATTCGAACTGACTCAGAACCCAAATGTTGACATGCCAACGACGTTTCGAAAATAGAAGAGATGGTAAATAGTATATACATGTATAATATTCAGATCTATTATTCCTTGAACCAAATTCAAGTTCACATTTCAACTACAGTTATTTGGTAATCTATTTCCTTATATTTGGAAACTGCTTTGCATCGGAAATAAACACACTTATTCTAAAACCAGTTGTTGACAAGATACGGGTTATGTTATTCTCATATAATTTATGATGGCATGATACTAAACCCCTAACGGGAGGGATTTTCTATATGATAGAGACATAATCCTTCGATCAGTTTAATTGAGGTCTGGAGCTGGCATGAATAACTGCTAGTAGTCCTTTGTTAATATATATTGAGCGTTTTCATTTTGCTTACTTTCTTCTGTTACCTTTTTTAACATCAGACTTGGATATCTTCTGGACTGATTTTTACTGTGTGTATCGCTGTGTGTTTGTTTATTCCACATTGCCTAGATGTATTTGGGGGGGGGGGGGGGGTGAGATCTCACAAATCACGCCGCAAGTCAGGAAGCTCTAACCTTTGTTAGTCTTGTGTGTTTTTTTTTAAATTTTAGTTCGTTTGTTTTTTTTCCCGGGTTTAGTGTGCCGAACTGCATTATTGTTTAGGGGCCAGCTGATGCCGGCTCCGAGTGTGGGTCTTTCTCGCTGCGCGGAAGACCCGTTGGTAGCCTTGAGCTGTTTTCTGCTCTTTGGTTGGATTGTTTGACACATTTCCCGTTTCCATTTTCAATTCTATTCAAAGAATGAAATGATATATGATGAAAAGAAAGCCCCAGAAACCGTGCACGAAAACTAATCGATTTTTCTATGACTGTCCTCAAAGGTAAATTCGGAATTTCTGCAATAGCAGACACTGACTAACTTTTATTCCCACTGACGCATGAAGAAATGTTTTTTTTTCAAGATAAAAGCGAAGAAATTCTTTCTCAAAACTTTAGTTATCAATGAACGATTTGATGATATGTTATAATGCTCTATCTACACACTACATACATTGCAAAACTGTAACCCGTAGCTCTCTAACCCTTTGTTGAGTTTTTTTTAATTATTTTTATTATCTTTGGAGCTAGATTACCTGTCCTTTTTTAAACATTTAACTGTATCATTGTTTTCTATTCTGCGAAAACATAATCACATGCATCCTCCCACGTCAGGGTTTTGTATCCACGTTCATTCCTACAAACCCCTGACATCTACGGGTCGGAAGTGAATGATTTTCATTGGCTACTTTTCTAGGTCAAATGTCTTAGGCAGAATTTTCTAGGTCATACACCAGGCGGCGATATGTTCGACCCGCAAAATATGAAAGTGTCACAGTGATGTCAGGGTTTGTAGCAACCAACATGGATACAAAATCCCGACTTGGGAGGATGAATCACATGCTGTAGTTATATAACACAATTATCGTTTTTTCAGAAAAATATCCCCCTAGCGGTATCAGGGGAGATAATGCAAATTTACGTGCAAGTCTGAAATAATTAGCTTTGTGACAGGCTTAACAGACCATGTTTTACTAATAGGGTAGTATTGTGTTAGCAGGCCCATAAGAGCTTCAAGTTTATAACTGTCAATTTATTAAGAAGTATTTAAATATTGCATAGTTTTTGTTTTTAATATATTAGGCCATCAGTTCATGTGCATCAAAATTGGTATCATACAATTTATTACAAGAGGTCATTACGACGAAAATTATGATCCTTTTCGTCTATTACATGATGCCGGAAAACGTGTACGTAAAGGCGACGTATAACCTGCAAATAGCTTCCACATTAAAAACAAACAAGTAGGCTTTGTAATAAATGAACACAATTAAATAGATCTATTTCATTATTCTTTATTGGACATAAAATAAAAATTAAACAAATATCAATTACGTGATAATAAACAAGTATTAACATTGTTTGTCTCTTTACATAAAAAAATAAACGTAATTATATCAATCAATACAGTTTGAAATTTCCTAACAATTACTCATCAATCTATAACTCGCTTATAAATACAAATAGATTGTCTCTTACATTTTGTATATAAGTAAACACAACTCTCGTGAACCCTGATAAAGTATCACGAAAGCTGTTTTTGAGCATTACCTCAACACAGCAGGTATAATTTGGAACAGTTTTGTCGGCGTTGTGTCAATCTACATTAGGGCTGTACTCTTCTCTTATAGCTCTATTTGCTAAACGTGTTCCTATGAAATACGCTGTATTGTAGATTCATTATATTTCGATGAGTTCAAATTTTCGTGGTTTCCATTTGTGCAGAGAAAACCACGAGTTTAAATATTCAACGAAATCTAAATTCCATGATGCGTCGTTACATTTTGTAGAAGAACGACAAAACATAACATCTTCACCAAACCTTGAAATTTGAAGAACCAGAAAATACATGTATATATGAATCCACAGTATTATACGTTTACGATCACCTCAAATACCTCACGAAAGGTTTTAAGTAACTCGATCTTAAAAAAAGATTGGTACATATATAAAATGTGGGTTCTTTAATACTACTGCAACTACATAAAAAAACACGTTGTGACTATATAATTTGAAGCAGATTATTTCCCTAGGTCGGATACCGTATAGATTTGTTTTGGTGCAGATCAATGAGAGGCGTGCATTGTATAAAATTCACTCTTACCATGATAGTCTGGTCTACAGCCCTTTTGTAAACATGTAATTCATAGATTTTGTGATTTATCTTATACTTAAACAACTGCGTATTGTTTTCAATTTGCTAACAAAGGAGAAATATTTGCTCTTTATGGTACACCAGAAAGATATTCCGTCGAATACTTTCTAAGCAACGTTAAAAAACAGTTAAAAAGTGTACAAGTTGGAGAATATTAATGTTGACAAAATATCAAACGATATAAAAATTTAATAATTCGTAATTTGAAGATTTTGTCGTACATGTATGTCTGGAAATTTGATGGGAACTTCCTTTGGATTATAGTTTATTTTGGAGAAAATGTCAAAAGTTGAATTAAAAACCAAGAATATGAATAATATATAAATAATGACGTATAAAAAGTTTCTATATGTTCTGAGGACCGTGGTATGCGTGAGGAAGGTAATCAGACAAAGACTTCATTTTCCAAGTTTTACAATTTTCCATGTAAATGAATGAGTGTATTTTTTAAATTATCATTTCCATGCAATTTATACGAGCACCCATATATAACCAATTACAACCCACTGAATAGTACTTCAGAGGGTTCCTTCAACCCAAGTGGTTTAAAAAATAATTTTATTTTAGTATGTCATGAAACATAATATGTGCTCCAAAAGGATATAGCATTTTTCATATGAAGAAATATCATGATTTTTTAATGGAATAAATTGTCTATATATTTTTTCCAGTAGAAACTTGTAATAGAGAAATTTTAGGAGGCGGAACAAATATACGTTAAAAACATTTTTTGTCACATTTGAGTTGTCTCCCTTATTCCAGGATATAATTTTCCGTCCTTCTGTAGATGTTTATTCGATAAAAATTGACCCATTTACATTTCCACTGTATCAAAGCATACGTGGAACAATGTTATGATACAAAAGATAAATTGGTCATATGAAACAGGGACAAAATAAGCAAATGTTGATAGGCGACAACTCCTCTTTCTCTCTCCCTCTCTGACTATCATGACTATCGATAAAAGAATTTGAAAACTTGATGGAAAAGAAATTTCTGTAGATGCTCTTTGAATATAAGGATTTGATGATTTTTACTTCCGATTCAAGGGGTGAAATCAAAACAGTAAAAATTGGTCACCTGTATAAAACTGTCCCATTAAGTGAAAGTAACATTAAATTTAACCATCTTAATAGCCACATGGCCCTTTTAGAGAATTGTTGCGTGCAAATACATGTTCTCATATTTCCTTGATTGTGAATTTGTACATATTTCATTTTAGTCCTTTTAATAAAATTGAGTATCAAAATGAACATGTGTTAAATAAATAATGTTTATCTTTGCAATTTTTGAAACTAAATAATCCTTATTTCTTGCATTTTCTTAAAAAATGGCTGTTTACAATAGCATGTTTTTCATAACTGATGATTAATCTATGACTAAGGAATTAGACCTTAAAATACCTTATTAAAATTTGTTTAGTGTAATATTTACGGTAAAATATCGCTTTACCTTAGTTTGATTCTTACTGTGTTTTAGAATTTTAGTACATTTTCACCTAATGTATAAATTAAAGAGAAATAGAAACATACCAAACAAGTAGTATACAACTAACAGATCACGTAGTGTTGTTTGAATATTCAATCGTGTTTATGAGATAACATCTGCTTATTAGATATTTTCAAATTACATAATTTAATATGGATCATTAAACAAATATTTGATTCCGTTTTGATTTATTTGACGAAATTCCCAGTCACGTATTCTATGTTTATCTAGGAAGTTTTATGGCAAAATAACCAATGGATTGCATGTTTTAAACATTTTAATCATTTTTGATATGTTTTATTTATGTTCATAGTTGATCATATCAGGAAACATGAACTCAAAACGCCATTTTTTTTCTATCTTTATTGAGTTTACAACACTTTTCATTATACACTGATACAAATTTATCCTACAACTAGTGTCGAATATTTTTTAATATTGGTCTAGTAGGCGAATATCATCTCCTGGTACCCTTATCTTCGCTTGCAATGAAAGTTTGTATTGTGTTATGGTTGAAAGTGGTTATGATGTCATGCTATCAAAATAAAAATAAAGATAAAAAAAAAAAACTTTCTGGAAATAGGCCAGAAATGGCAAGCCTCGCATTTCTTCCCTAAGGCTCTTACAACTAAATTGTATATTTTCCGACAACGTAGTTACATGTATATTGTATATACAACTGTTCAGTGTCTGTACCAAATCAAACTATGTAACCTGATTCTCTGTCATGTCTGTTGTGTTTATGATTATGTTTTGTGTTCTTTTATGTTAATTTTTGTCCGTAATTCTGTCTGTTGGCTGGCTTTGATTGATTGGTACATGTACATGTATGTCATTGTCACAATGATCTTTCCTCTTGACACAACGCCGACAAAACTGTTCCAAATTATACCTGCTGTGTTGAGGTAATGCTCAAAAACAGCTTTCGTGATACTTTATCAGGGTTCACGAGAGTTGTGTTTACTTATATACAAAATGTAATGAAAGAGACAATCTATTTGTATTTCTAAGCGATTGATGAGTAATTGTTAGGAAATTTCAAACTGTATTGATTGACATAATTACGATTATTTTTTATGTTAAGAGACAAACAATTATCTATTTTGTTGTTTATTCCGCATATTTACTTTAACATTATACATTCAACAATATATTGAACTACGAAAATATAGTCAGCAAATTGAGAACATTGCACTGTATCAGATATTTGTTTTAAATTTATGAAAATTAGTTTTTTGCCCAGCCGCCCCCTTAAAGAAATAACACAAAAGCGTAAATACTGATTAAGGGCAACAAATAAAATATTTGGTGGAGGGGGATTAAATCAGTGTTTAAGGAGAAAGGAGGAGAATTTTGTTTTATGGGTACCCAAACCTCCTCTTTATCTATCATGACACTCAAGTGTATAAAACCAATACAGTATGGTTATCAACAAGGTGACCGCCAGCTAACTTAGACTGGACGGTATAGATTAGAACCCCGATTTGAGACAATGAGTCGTTATTTTGAGTACAGCTGACCCATGATACAGTTTAATATTTCTGAGATTATATATTTTTGCTAGGCATGTTTCACAATAGTTCATGAGCAAATTTGTTTCACAACTTACAGAATCTATAATACTAAATTTACGAATTAGCCGAATAGGCGGCAAAACGCGTGGTTCAAAATAAACGATGTATGGTTCAGATTATAAAGGTTATTATCGGATTTGACAATCTGCATTTATAAATTTCAACTGCAGTTTTGTTTATGTGCAAATGGAATTTGTATGCACTTTTCCTATATGAATTCTCCCAACATATCCGTTAGAAAGTTCTCGAATGCATCATTTTAACACATTGATTTAAATAAACAAGTATGCACATATTTTAAATGTATTTCTGTTTGAATTTCCGGAAGAAGAATAAAACTAATTAAAAACATTCTCATTCGAATGGGATGTTTCCGTTTCATGTATTCAGGATTGTTTTTCTACAATAACGCAATTTCTCCTAACTGTAAAGGCTATGAACTTTCAAGATTATATGAAGAAGTAAGGTAAAGTTCAGAGGAATTCCTAACTTAGTTGTTTTTTTTTTTTTTTTGGATTGCTCGGATGTTTACATTGCACAAAGTGATTAAACCAACAATTATCTATTTTTACATTATTTGTCATGTGACCTGTCTAAATATATCTCTACCATACAATTCCCTGTAAGCCCTAGATAAAACTATTTTTAACAAATAGTCATCTTTATCATTAATGACGAAATTTATCTCGGACATCTTTGATAAATATAAACGTGGACAGCACACGCATCCACACACTAAAATGCTTTTATGGTCTGATTATTGGATATATTTGTGAAATTAAGCATCGCATGCCCTGCCCATGATGACAATGGAACAATTTGAACAATTATTTTCCAAACATATGCTCTACCTAACTCATGGCATCTTTTGAAAAATTCATCCGTCACTAAGGAAATGGTTACATCTACAATTTCATTTTCATATTTATTCTGAAGGAAAAATGTAATGCATTATGAAATGTGTATTTAATGAAAACTTTTCATCAAGTTCCAGTTCAGAATTAATTGTAACAATAAAAATATTGACAATTTATGTGGTTGTGTTTTCGTCATAGATTTTGACTTTGATGGAACCTTAAGGTCCATTTTGGTAATTCTACCTGGCATACAGTCTACTTCATCAATGGATACATCTTCGGTAGTAACGAACAGCCATATGACAATTGGGTCACGTTGACCTACATTTCACGCTTCATTGACTTTAGTTAAAGTTTGCATTACATCCATTTCTGGAATACTACAGCATCTATAGACATGAAACTATCAGTTGATACCACCTACTTGACAGGAAAGTTTATGGAAAGCCTGCTACAACATCCATATTGAGTCACTGTTCCATGAATGACATGGCCGCAACAACTTTTTATAGTCAACATGGCCACCACAAAAATGCTTTTTTTCCCGCGCTCGCGCGGGTTCAATGTCTTGTATAATAACATATATATAAGAAACACCTTGCAGATAATTGTTGGGAGATAAAATCGTCGATCTATATATTTTGAACATTCACAAATATTGTAACGATGAATACAAGTATTAGTTGTAGGAGGTATTTACATACTACAACGGCTGTTATTCAGAACAGTTTCGAGTCGGCCAATGGCCGACGAAAATTTTGTTCTGAATGACAGCCCGTTGTAGTATGTAAATCGTCCTACAACGGGCTTGTATCTTGATTGGTCGATTAGATCAGGGGTGTCAACCTTTTCTCCCACGAATGTGTTTAAGAAATCGGCCTGCATGCTTTCTGATTTCGCGGGAATCTTCATAGTGGTGGCAGTTTTCGTCATGGCCGGTCAGAATTTGGTTGAGGTGGAATTTTTGTTTGCGACATATAAACATGGAGATATAGCGCTTTTACAAGCCTTCGAAGTTATTGAAAATGAACACTTGGCTATGGAAAGAATGGGCGATTTGTCGATGCAAGAGAATAATGATCAGGGGAACGTTACGCTTTCTCTGTGTTATGGTGCTGTGCTTTAGGGGGTACCGGGTTCCTAGATTCGGAGGAACCATCGCTTTCCCAATTAATGCGAGATTATGATACTGTTGATTTCGGAACTTTCACAATGGAAACTGGCGACGCAAGTAAAACATTAAGACGGAATTATCGGAAATAAACCATGAAACGTTCAGATTTGCAGATCCTGTGACCGACCAGTATATTAAAGAATTCATAAAATAAAAGAAAAATATAGCCTTTTCTGTTGGTGTGTTTGAGAAGCGGAAACTTTATCGCAGAACTGGAGTCAAGTCCCATAACCCGGTTGATGAGCTAAAATTTATGACTAGATTGCTATTTTCAAAAAAATTATTTGATTTGTAATTATCAGTAAATGACACGAAATACAGAATATGTCATTGTTAATTCATCTTGTTGCTTAGGGAGAGGTTTCTCTTTGTCGTTTTATCTTTCTTTTTTTTATGAAAAGGTCATCGTGTTCGGCAATGCAGGTTTTGTTCCTTATTTATAATTTTTTTCATTTTTAGCAATGCCATGAAAATAAACGTCTAATGCAAGGAATTTATAAACACTGGGTAAAATTTAGGTTTCTAGGTCACTGTAACTGTGCTGGTTATCAGGATTTAATGGAAGTTGTAGTACGTTTCCTCTGTACTAACACATCCGTAATTAGAAGTTGTAGTACACTTAAGCTCCACCTCCTTTAAGGGTATCAGGATTTAAAGAACAACCGACTTCAAAGGAATTCGCATCTCATCATGATACTTGTCATGCTTGTTGTGGATTTGTTTAACATTTTGTTTACGATCGCATATGACTACATATTAATGAGAATGAAAACTAAGTAAATGAAAATTCATTTATTTTCTCCTTAGTACATTGGAAACTGCAGTGTGTAGGTTTATTTTGCTTGCAAAGAAAGAGCTATATCAGCACAATGATTTTGTACTTCATTATCAGTATTTACATATACACCTTTTGTACTTTCCTATAATTTGATGCTTATAAGAACAAAATCAAGAACAAAACAAAAACAAAAACAAAAACAAAAACAAAGAAATAAATAAATAAATAAATAAATAAATAAATAAATAAAAAAAAAAAAAAAAAAATACCAAAAAAGAGAAAAAAACTTGTTGGGTTAGTATTTAGGCTATTAACATTCTCGGCTTTGGGAACATGAGTCGTACATGTACATGTAAATCGATGAAATATAGATATCTTGTGCCCAATATTGGAATCTTAGAATATTTGTTATTACATGTACCACTGAGTCGATGACTGTGATTGTGAACTTGAAGTTTTAGATGGTTCTATTACAAACTCAGTTGCTAGTTTTCGATCCATGCGTAATATTAATACTTTAAATTTGCTGTTGGCATGGCCAATGATGCGACCACAGCAATAGCCCTTTCCAGAAACTCATTTCCGGTATCACGATTCTGATTCAAAATTATAATTTGAAGAAACTTATTTCCCTTACTTTACTTACTTTCATTTCCAGCGAACGAAACCTCTTCTAGCCTAAGTATGTAGCACAACATGGCCATGTTCGCGTTAACAAATAAATTCACTTCACTTGGCTGCCCCGATTAAACAAAGACTTTTCTTAATGACCCATATGCTCCTATAGCACTCGCTGCGCTCGCTATAAAAATGTATCATAGAATATGTCTCGCTTGGACACATGACAGGGGCATTTTTAATAGATATAACAATAAAAAATGCCAAACTAGCCAAACTTCATATCGTCAGGTATGGGTCAAAACGTCTCCCACGTGAAAGTAGTTGTAGTTCCTTATAAGTATAATAATCAAAACGCAATACCTACTAAAGAGAAATAGACAGACACCAGAAATAGGAATCACAATATGAACAAGTACACTGTAATATCGCATTGGGATGCCAACACAAAATACCCAAAACTGCGGCCATTTTGAAAATACCGAAACCTTAATGCACCAATGTGTACGTTTCATTAAGTTCGCTTGAACGGTTTTTGAGATTCGTGTCGGACAAGTTCATGACAGAGGGTGAAAAAGGAAGAAAAAGAATAATATTAAAAAGAAACGGGGCAAAAAGAATAAGTCCACCAAACGTTGTTTGGGGGACTTAATAAGGAACGGAGCAAAAACAATAAGTCCCCAAACTTTGTTTTGGGGACTTAATTACCCAAATAACCAAGGGTTGATATCCGCTTCCTAAATTTTTAAGCATGTCCTGTTTCGTTTACAGTACACGTCACAAAAGTTCTTACAGAAAATTCCTACATTTAGGTATTATAGTTTGAAAAATATCTGTAATGATTGAAAAAGTCCATCAAACCAACAATATCTTACAATCTGTCATCTGCAGACACAGTGACCCACATTTCGATTTTGCTATTTTCGTATTTGAAGGCACTGATATAAAACTAATTTAATTTTTTACAGTGTGTGACTTTTATATTTTTCTACACAGTTAATACATGGTTAAGTAATTTGATATTCTCGTAACCAAATGCATTATCATGTTACTAATCCTTATATATCTACGTGTCACGTTCTAACTATATTTCAAATCGTATAAACCGCTGTAAACAGCTGGTATATACGACATATGGTACCAGAATTACAATATTTTAATTATAATATGGAACGGTTCTCCCATTTTGTTTCCAAATAAACTATCATACATGTATGCTTTAATTTTACGTAATAGAGACCATATAAATAATTTCTCAGTATTTTAGTTTCCACATTAATGACAAGAAAAAAAAATAATAATAGCTTTTCATAATTTTCGTGGAAAATTATCAAAAATATTTTTAGAATCAAAGCAATCAATCTCTGTTCCAGGAAAAGTGACAATTTAGAACCATCATTGACGATTATCACGATATCCAGATATTATTATACTCAAAATTACTGATCACCAGGGGAGGATATCTGACCTTAATGTCCCTCCCCATTCATCACGCTCGATGTTTGATTGCAATCAGTGGAAAATTGTTATTTAAAATTGCGAGCTAGCTCTCAGAATGTCAAAGAAAATGAGACTTGTATTTTATAAACGGTTTAATCAGAATAAGAAGACGTCAGTCCAATATTTAAGATGCAGATGAATCTTTGGACAGACTTAATTGGAATGATACAGGGATCATATTAACTGGTACTGTCAGTATGTAATATTTGGTACGAGAATTTTATTCATTGGGAGAATCAAGAATTATAGACATCCTGTAGAAATTGTTTTTATATTATTACCGTAACTCTTATATTAGAATAATACAAAACAGGGAAAAATTTAGATATGTGTATCGTATGTATGTTGGTAATTTTTTGTGCTGATTGATCTTTTACTTATATAAAATATGGAAACAACATAATAGTTACCTTCCCCACTGTAGTTAATTAATTGGAAAAGGGGGAAATATATATATACAATACATAGTCATTGTCGGAAAATATATAAAATATTATTTCGGCTACCTTTAGAAACATTTAAAAAGGCGATCTTTCTATCGAGCCAAATAAATCTTATATTTTCCGACAATGACTTTGTATTGTCTTTATCCTGCAACCATAATTTTGCCACTTTAGATTCGTAAAATGCCTTAAAATTGCGTTTGTAGTTGAAATCCAGCTGCTGTGGGAATCCTGATCTTGAACATTTAGTATGCTACCCACGCTCTTCGTGTACACCAATACCAGTTGACTTTATTATCATGATTATAGGACTCAAGATAATTCTGCCCCTGTTATAAGACCAGAAATGGCTTGATTGAAGGATAAAAAATTTTAAAAGCCGAAAATCCTATACGTACAACAAAGTAAAAAGTACGGGATGATCTTTATAGACACACAGGACAACCTCTTGTACGCCATATACCAACTTGGGAAGAAATTCCACGGAAGCCACAAATTACTTGACATAAAACTGGACATCTAATTACATTAACAATGGATGAAAGCTTTGAATACATGTACATTCGACTGATATGCTGGTAGCATTTTGTTTGGACAATCATCAAATTACAGTTAATATTAATATTTCTGTAAAACCTCTGGGAAATGAACAATATAATTCATTTACAATTATCTGTAAATGGTTTGTATGATTGGCAAAATGACAAGATTAAAAACATGTTGCTGTAATGGATATTTTAAAATTGCGATAATTCAATCATTTGATTTTTGACAAACGGTAATTTTTTAACAGATTATATTTTTGAACGAAGTTCCATATGTTCACTTTTAATGGGTGCATGTACTAAGAATGAATGTCTTATACAAATGTACCTGTTTTATAGCTAATCTTACATGTACATGTACATCACTATTTAAGCGGAAATTGTATCTTTAAATTTTACAAGTATTCAGAAGATTAAATTTTAGTTTTTATTCCGAAAAAGAAATACTCTTTATATACTGACCAGAAAAAAATTTCTGGTTAACTATGAAAGGCAAAATTTAATGAAAAACCAATTTCAATATTGGTAACTCCAGCATGTCTAGAAGCTCAATTAAAAGTGCAAGATGGTCCAAAATCAACTGCAAAATATATATATGTATAGATTAGTTAGTGTCCTGAATAATTCACTAATTTCTGTATCTAAGTATATTCCCGCTAACATGGCTAAGAGAAACTTAAACTTAGTAAGCGAAAATTATATATATATCAATACAGTAAATACTGCGTACACAATTTGTTTTCAACACATCCGCTTTATATTTGTAACTTTTACCGAAATTCAGAAACCTAAAATTTTAAAAGAAAAGACATATATATATATTCACTTTAGAATTTTACCTTAAATTTTGTGTTATATTTTGGTGATAATAGATATATAGTTTTCTTCTAGAAATTACAAAACGACCAGAGGAAACTGAAAGTCATAATGTGACCCTGGTATTGAAGAGACTTTTTTAATTGTAAACAAATGACAAAATGTCATTGATCTGTTGGATAGGCTTAAGACATGTAAGATAAAAGTCTCAGTGTTTCGGCTAACTAGACTTCATCACGAACACAGAAAAAATATGTTTACAGTTAAAGAAGTAGTACGGGGGCGAAAAACGTCACTCTGGTGGAGGTAGTGATATTTTTACCGCTGAGTGAACGCATCTGATGATGAATTCAATACGTAAGTCAGTTGATAGTGGAATTGATACTTATATTACTGTTATAAAATTTTAAATATTTTGCAAATTAAGGAGCGTAGCTCTATCCATAGATGGTTTTTGACTTTATATACTATAAGGTCGTTTAAAGATCGAACATGCTGTGCAAAATTTCGGATTATTGTTTCGGCTTCGTAAAATATTTTGCTTGATCAATTTTATTGATGAGACCATTTTTTTTATATATAAATGCATAAACAGTAGAAATTGTTATCATAGAATAGTTATTTAAGAAAAGTGTGAAAAGTTATATAATAAAAAAAAAATTAAGATAAAGAGTACCTTAAGTACCAGAATATAAATCCTATTTAATATGCTGCATGTGTTTCGCAGAAAGATGTAAGACTTCCAAGTATTCGCCACCTAAAAAATATACTCAGATTGTATAGGACCCTGTGACTTATGACCAGCACCAACCCTGGCCCATTACCTACAGAAATTGTATCCAAATAAAACACTTATGACCCAATGTCCCTTTCTTTGGTTAGGTGTTGCTTATATGATAGAAATCCGGAGGATCAGCGACGGGTTTTATCGTGTGTACGTATGGGTGTGTTGTTTTCATTTTTTTTATTGTAACATAGCCAATAGGTTAATAACTCAGGCTTAATCGTTTATTCGTAAAAGATTTCGGTTTTACTTGACAGATGAAAACCCATAGATCAGACACTATATTTATGAAGCTATATAAAAGCGCATCTGGTAGAATAAAAATGACATGAAGTAGCTTAAAGGATACAGACAATGTAATTTTTATGTCTTAACTTCTGATTCAACAGAAGATTTTAGTTAGGCCGTGCATATTCTTGTATTCATTTTTAACATCCAATCAGCAAACAAACTGAAAACAAAAACATATCACCATTTGATCAACTGTATTGCATCATACAAACTCACATTATTTAAGTATTTATTTTTCTTAATTTTGATTCTGTCCATTTTTTTTTTTTTAGATTTTATTCATTTATTTATTTATTTTTGAGACCATACTTATTTATTTTCTTACGATTGTTATCGACCCAGAGCCTATTAATCATTGTTAATGAAAACAAAGAAAATCCTTTTCTTTGGCCTTATCGTATTTGTACGTAAATTGATTCTTTCAAAGTATGGTCATTCAGCATGTTAAGTGGATAATGAGATATAGAATGAGAATGTGACCATTGGTTGGGGTGATTTTGATAGAATTATTTCTATAAAGCAATTAGATGTATGGTGTTATTGGTCGGTTCTCTTTAAGATATAATTATTAAGAGCCCCGAGCAATGGTAATGTGTTGTTTACAGTGTATTACCCCTTCTCTTCTTTTGTCGGAGAAGTCAAATATTTACACGTATAAGAAAACAAATATATGAAGTTAAAGTAAAAAAACTTCATGCAAGAAAATTAGTGTCGTTTTTGACAAAGCCTATCGTTATTGTTTCCCCTTTTTGGTCACGAACGAAACAATACACACAAACATATCAGAGTCCCATTATAGACACCATGAAAAATCATAATGCAATCTTGCATTTAAAAAAGCCATAGAGTATCCGGCATGTCCCCATGGAACGTCATAAAATCTAAGAGTAGCTATCTATTGCCTATCTCACAAAAAAAAACAAATAATTCTAATCCTCGAAATTTTTCTTGTCTAAAGAACGCAATTACTTTATAAAATATAGGCAACGTATCAAGAGTCATTGTGAACACGCAAGAACAATAAAAAAAAAAAAAAAAAATACACAAAGAATTAGAGCATTTAACAACTACAACGAAATCGAACAAGATCGCTCTGAGCAAAAGGGAAGATAACAAAAAAGAGGAATAACATATGAATAAAAGAATGAATCGTACTGGGTTTTTCTTGTGGAAATACGGCGAAGAAAACCAGCGTTGAGTAATATATACGTCACATATACGTCACATATCATCAGTACCAAAAAAGAACAAAAAAGTTTATGTTCATACATGTATGTAATTGGTAGAAGGGGCAAATAAACCCCCAAATTCTTTTATTTTTCAATCTGTTGACTCGAAACTCGAATGTACAAATGTACGATTTCTTGGTGAGTGCACTTACCATTACATCACATACCATGAAAATATCATTTTGAAGACGACATAGCCGTATTATAATTTAAGAATGTCATTAATTTAAACTGGATGGTTCTTAAATTGGAATTACAACTTGACACCAAGTTTAATACAAAATTTAATATCGGTGCCAACTTCTATTAAATGCGTTTTAATTATAAATATCAAATGTATAAAGAGATGAAATAATTGGGAAAAAACAAAGTAATGAAAGTTACTAGGAGTGGCACAATAGGGAATACTTTCCCTGAAAATAATGAAAACCTAGATGATAATAATCAAAGAGATATCAATTCAGTTATGAGCATGATCAAACGTTATGCTGCAGCTTCACTTCATTTGTTTAAGAGATTTATAAAGTGATAATGTCACTTGATTTCAATTTAGATAAGTAGAGGACTTTGAACAATTACGGATTATGTTGTACAAAGCTTAATTTAATAATTTAATTCTGCTCATATTCCAATCGTGGATCGGAAAAAAGTAATTTTGCATTACATGGTCCAAGTCTTCTTTTTTTTATTATTTCTCCCAAATATGGTGATTTTCCTACATGTACATGTGCATGTGTATGGATTAGTTTTAATCATCTTTGCGCACCACCATAAATAAACAAATACATTTTTTATTTTGTATGTCCCATCAGCAGAACATTGATATTCAAAACAATAGGCCCAACTATTTTTATTTGTTTGTTTAGTTGGGGTTTTACGCCGTTTCCAGCACATTTGTCAATTTTAGAGTCGAACACACCCCGCCACAGGTGAGATTCGAACTCACAACTTCAGTGTTGACAGGCTAGTGATCATTAGTAGTCATGACGAACTACCTAGACCACTCGGCCACCGAGGCCCCCAACTGTTTTTACAATATATTCACAAAACGAAATAAACAAAAGATTCATTTCAAAGACCTGAAAAGGTTAAAATTGAAGCAAAGTGTCTATTTTAAGAATTAAAAAAAGTATCTAAACAATAGCAACTTTGTTAGTGACACCGTTACAGTCTAACAATTCAACAGAAGACGTACATGTAGTTGTTTAGTTTAAGCAACACACATTTTGATACCAAACTGGATGCAATATATATGTAATACATACAAATTTTGAAACAAAACCGGTATTTTTTTATAAAGTTTATAACATATAATCTCTAACTTTCTGTACAAATTAAACTTATCAGGCCTTAAATGTATATCTTGTAGTATCATTGATAGAAATTCACAATGGTCCTATGTAACCATTACACCAAAAGTTATTAGTAAAATTCCAAGGTTTGATTACATTTCACGCTGTCTGTATAATTGGTTCGGATAAGACAGACGGGGTGTTCGAGTTATTGATTCGAAATAATACTAAATTAAATAGAAGCTTACAACCCTATTACAAGTGTTATTCCATGGGCACATTCAATCTTGATGAGTGTTATTCAACAATATAAATATTGTCGAGTATGCATAATAAATGACATCAAATGGATCTCCGGAAATATTGACTTGGATATTCCGTCATGAGGTTTCTAAATTATATTATATCTGTGAAGGCATTTTAGCTAAATATCAATCTCTGAAGTGAGCAACAGTAGGAAATGTCAATGAGACAATATTACCGGTCCCTTGTGACAAACAAACAATGAAATATAAGGTGCACGAGATGAAAAAAGATAATTACACGCATGTGCAGGAATTGAAGTAAATAAAAGTTTTTGATTGGAATCAAAAGATTTAGATTGTGACAGAACAATGAAAAATGTTATTCATAGACGGGAGAATAATTTCGATTAATCAAGTATAAAAATATCGTTGGGATTCGAGAGCAGACAGTCTAAATAGCAATAAATGTAATTGTAACTCGAAGCTTGATTGTTTAGTTAGAAAAGTTATAATTTGTTTCCAACAATTGATTTACTTCACTCAAATCATTTCGTAGCCTTTGAAAATGCAGCTGCTAGTTTGCGAACTAGTGATCTTGTTCACATGGATGTTTAATGTCAACTCTGAAGATATAGCTACTTATAGACCACCGAAGGCAAAAATCAACGTTGGTAAGTTGCTTTATTTGTACTATGAATATAAACTACATGAGTGCACAAATTAGCTTTTAAATTCATTTGAACGTAATTAAAAGAAAAAAAAGAGCGTTTAAAACATTTCATTTTCAATCATTTATTTATCATGCTAAAACAGTATTCACATTTTTTTATTGTGCACGTTATATGCACATTCTAGAGAGTTGTGACAATTCTCAGCTTAGGTCTGAAGGTACATGTTGTACTGACAGAATGTATGCCATACAAATCATGCCGTCTTCCTATCCCGGGGGTGGCGGGATATGAATTTCCATTAATGCGAGATAGTCCTATATTTTGTATTTTCAAGGCGCGATCTTGTAACTTACCAAGTGTTGCTTGTCAATACTAGAATTTAATTTGTTTTCTACTTATTTTGCAAGCCAGGGACAATTATAGAGGAAACTGTTCTGTACTGTCTTGATAGTACATAACGATACTTAAGCGGAACTGGTAATTTATGCATTCTTTTTTATTACATTTTCCGTTCTCCGTTCTTCATTCATGCTAATTTTGCGAGAAGTATTTTTATATATTGTGTTAAAAGCAGTATTTATTTTTTTTAAGCAACAGTAAAATAATATCCTTTGTCACTGATCATGAACTTTGTCAACTTCAGACTTCCCAAACCGTTATATGTAACAATGATAACTATTTCTTCATTCCATAATATCCTACCGCTTTGATTGACATTGTAATTAAATTGCAATCATCATTCGCTTATAGTTTCCAAAAGCTTTTGTGAAATATTGGTTTAAATACACTATGTTTAGAATGGTTCATATGATCAGAGGAAAGGGATTCTTGATATTGGAAATTCATCAGTCGCCCATGGGATTCACTTGACCTTTTGACAAATGAAAAAATGAAACAGAAGTAATTTGAGATTTGATAAATTAGACATGACTGTCTGTCGTGTGGCTTACTGTTGTGACTTTTAATCATCATATAGGACTCATAGCGAACCTAAATCTTAAAAAAAAGAAAAGTGCATTTTACATTGGCAAGAGGCTGTGTTTGTGTTTTTTGTTTTATTTGCGGTTTAATTTTGTAAATAATCCAGCTATATGAGTAGAACCTTTGTGTATGACCATTTTCGTACTTTTTCGGTTGGTTTCATTCAAATCTGGCATGCACATATATATCACAATTTATTGGGTATTTTGTTTATAACGTGATCTTTTGTGCATACAGTATTTGTCTTTTCATATATTGTGTAACTGTATGTGTATGCGTTTTTTTTATAAGAATATTTCTCAAAATGTGTTGATGATTTTCTTACCAAAGTTATTGTCACGAACATTCCGATGAAGTTTAATCCAGAAATGAGTACTGCACATAAAAAAAATTGATATCCGAGTTCAATTTGTTGTTAAAAAGACTAAGAGGTAGGGCCATTTTCTCCTGTATTTATTTCACTTCTAGGCCCATTTTTAAAAAGTCGACTAAAACCTTTCAAAATCTTTGGAGGCATATTTTGGTATGTGGTCTCTAAAGATTTGCTAACAATAACTTACAAGCGAGTCACTAAAAAGTTTTCTTCGTACCGAAATATCGCTTTGGAAGACAGTTTTAACACAAAGTTGCCAAATTAACGCCTTTAAGACAATTTTTCAACATGAAGAAAACTCAGAACCAAAATGAAATACCTCCTTTCGTGCGACATTAGAATGGTTTTTATCTCGTCTGCGACGAAAAGTCGCGAAGGCCAGATATAGGTATAACTTTCCGGCCGCGGCGTCGACAGTATCGTAAACTTTTTAAAAAACTGTTATAACTTTGCACATATAATACTTACAATTAAGATTTATGGTCCACATATATCTTATAATATAAGGTTTGCTGTAGTATACTTGTCTAGTGATCCTGACCTCATTTTCCTGGTTCATTGACTTCATAAACATACATGTAAATCTGCGTCCAAGTTTCGTGGTTAAATCCATTTCTCAACAACCGTAATACCTAGGCTAACCATATTTGGTGTATAGATAGTTCTTAGTGGGTACATGCCAGTCTAACACCTGGCTTGGGACCTTGACCTCAGTTTCATGCTTGAGTGACTTTGTCACATTTTCATGGTTAAGTCCATTTGTCAGCAACTAGAATACATAGACACGCTATATTTGGTCAACAGATAATTCTTGGTAGGTACATATCAGTCTGACACCTGCTTTTTGACCTTGACCCCAATTTTATGCTTGAGTGACCTGCATCACATTTTCGTGATTAAGTCCATTTCTCAGAAACTGTAATACCTAGACCCACCATATTTTTCTATTAATAGTGCTTGGTGGGTACATGCCAGTCTGATACTTGTCTTTGGACCTTGATCTCGATTTCATGGTTGAGTGACTTTCATCCAAATTTCTTGATTAAGTCCATTTTTCAACAACTGTAATACCTAGACCCACGGTATTTGGTCTATAGATAGATGCAAGTTTGACACCTCTTTCCGGACTTTGACCTCAATTTCATGCTTGAGTGACTTTGTCACATTTTCGAGATTAGGTCCATTTCTCAGCAACTTTTATACCTAGATCCACCATATTTGGTCGATAGATAGTTCTTAGTGGGTACGTGTAGGCATGACACCTCCCTTTTGACCTTGACCTCAATTTCATGGGCGAGTGACCTATGTTACATTTTCGGGATTAAGTCCATTTATTAGCAACAGTCATACCTAAGCCAACCATATCTGGTCAATAGATATTTCTTAGTGGGTACATGCCATACATAATTTAGTCTAATTCTCAGCAACTGTACTACATTTATAACTAGACCCACAGTATTTGGTTGATAGAAGTTCTTAGTATATACCACTTTAAGATCTGACACCTTAGCTTTGACCTCTATTTCATGCTTGACTGACTTGCTTCACGTTTTTGGATAATACCCATTTTTCAGCAACTGCAATACATATACCAACCATATTTGGTCTATAGATAGTGCTTGGTTGATACATGGCTGTCGATCTTGACTTGAATTTCAGACTTCAGTCACATTTTCCTGATTAAGTTCATTGTTTCTATAGCTGTAATACCTCTATCCAAATTGACCTCAATTTTAGGTTTGAGTGACTCTTGTCCCATTATTACAAATAATCCATTTCCCAACAAATGTTATGAATGTATTATAAAGACCCACCATTTTTGGTCTATAGATAGTTTTTGGTGGGTACATTCCTTTCAGCTCGCCTTGGACACAGTTTTAGGCTTGAATGACATGCATGAGATTTTTCAGACACATTATCGCCTGACCATTACTATTTCTGTTAACGCATTTTCCTTTGACTTGCAATGTCGAGTATCAGATAATCATTATTCTGTGTCCATGTGCATTCTCAGGCGAGACATGTAGTGTGTCCACTCTTGTGGTTATAGATTTCCTTCTTGGCAATATTCCAAAAGTTATGCAAATTGGCCCAAATCGCCTAGTTACATGACCCTTGTCGTAAAAAACTTGAACTTATTAATGATTAAGCATAAGACTTCTGCTTGTTAACATAAATATGTACTGCATACAATCGTTTACGATAAAAACTAGGTAAATTTTTAAGATTAAAAAATCAATAGTTATGAGTGAAACAATTACTCGGAAAAGTGGCCCTTCCCCTTTAGATTGTAAACACAGTCTACTAGAAAAATATACTAGTCTACTACATATTAAATCAAAGAAAAGTCAGAAATCGAAGAGCAAATCGTTTTTATTAATCCTCAAGTTATTTATTTTAGGATTCATATTAGACGAAAAAGCCGAGTCCATAAAGACGGCCTATGGAAATGCAATGCAATTAGCACACTTGACCAACCAGTCTCTGATTGAACTCAGGGGTTTCGCAAACATAACTGACACGTCGGATTGCTATAAACTTTCCAAGTCAAGTAAGTCGTGTTCTTAGTCATGTTATCTACTGTGATCAAATATCATGTCACGAACGTGCATTTTCACTAAAACCTGTTTGATGTTCATTACCTGATAATTGTCCTTTCTACAGATGATGAAATTTGATGTGATCGTTCTTCGTTTCTTTTGAAAATAATGTCCCATCGTTCTTACTGAAACTCTGATAATTCTGAAAATATGATTTTCCAAACATACATGACATACATTTTACATTGTATACGGTAAAATAGGACTATTTTAAAATTAAGCATTTATTTTGAGTCAGCACAGATTTGAGGTGGGCAAAACATCACCATGGATAATGGCGCTTTCATAAATATTTATTTATTTTTGTGGTTGAAAATGTGGATAAAAATGGAAATGGATATACTGAACATAATACATAATACATAAATGACATATATTGAATTGATCCGTTAAGCATTTAACATGATGCCAGAAAAAAATGTAATATGCGACATGTTCTTGGAATCTGGGTTTTTTTGTTTTTGTTTTTTGTTTTTATAATTTGCTTTTCTTTTGTTTTACAACAATCTAGCTTGAGTTCTTATTAAACAAATACAACTATATGGTTCTAAGGAATGTTCAGTGCCGCATTTTATCTTCACATTTTTGAGAAAAAAAATTTTTGCTTTACCCAATTTTATGTGGTTTTTATTTCAATTAAAAGTTTTATTGCTAAAATACCCCAAATTTTCCATGAGAGCAGATTTACCATTATTATATAAAATATGTTTGCAAAATTGTGGACTATTCTGTCTTTAAACATATACCTTATTCTTCTTTTGAATGCGCAGACATGTACATGGAGTATGGCCCCGGCTTAATGTATTGAAATGTTAATTCTTTGCCAATGCTTTGAAAATCATCTGATTGTACCTGCTGAATACAACCAAAGGACCTCTCTGTTAGTAGTCACTTTAACCGTCTTAGTTTAGTTTAAACTTATTTATTTATAGTGGATTGGGAAACAATGTATACCAGCTCATACTATTCCCTCTCCACTTAGCGTCTGAGATGAAGGGCGACCGATTAAGGCTCTCTTTATACTCCCAACAACAGAACAACGCTAAAGACATTTGGTTTTATGTTCGTTGTATTGTACTAGTATATATGTTGTCGGTAAAGAAAACATTAAGAAGAAATATTTCCAGAAGGATGTCCATACATTGTACATTTTTATCTAATTTCTTTATTATTTTGTAACTTGTATAATAACTTGGACCACAGATAGCTTGGCCTTTGATGGACAGTGCCTTGCCGACATGTTATTATGGAAAGAAAATTACCGATGTATCTGTATCCATGTTCTGGAGCAAAGGCGTAAAGTTAAGGTTTTGTCTAGAACAACGTCTAATATCGTTACTGTCAGGTGCTACATTTTACTTTCCTTCAATTTACCTCTTCTTCAAGCCTATTTTCTACCAAACACAGAAAACATTTAAAATTTTTGGAATTGGATATACAGTGTTTCACGAAACAGTTTCCTCAAAGTTTTGTCATAATATAACTTATTCTATTGCATATTGCTAATTGGACCATTTTACTGAAAGTAATATTGAAACTTCAAAAATAACCTTACCCGTATTTTGAATTATTTTCGACCATAATGACTAGCATATCTGATGAAGAAAAATTCATTGCTAAATCACTACCATCATCCTCCCATGTCATGGTTTTGTATCCACGTTCGTTATTACAAACCCCAGACATCTGCGGGTCGAACATATCGCCGCCTGGTGTGTGACCTAGAAAATTCTACCCACGATGCAAATGGATTCTCTTTTGACCTAGAGAAGTAACAAATAAAAATCTTTCACTTCCGACCCGTAAAATATGAATGTGTGATGTCAGGGGTTTGTAGGATCGAACGTGAATACAAAACCCTGACTTGGGAGGATGCACTATCGGATACTGCTACAGATGTAGGGTATTGTCTGTTCCGTATTTCTTGCTTTGATATTGAACAACATATTTAGATTTTATATTTATACTTCATAACTAATGCATTTTGATAAAAAAAAATGGACAAAAAATAATAAGGTGACTATCCTCGTCTTAAAACTGCTTTCCGACTCGGAGAAATACCTGGTTTTGTCCTTCCAATGTTAGTAAACGAGCGGCTAATTATGGGTATAAAAGAGCGTTCCCCTTCGTGTCTATTTTTTACTACAAGCGAGGCATTCCAGTGGGTCTACGAGATACATTTTGTAATCCTAATCACTGTCCTTGAACTGACTTAACATCTACTGTTTGTCCATTTTTGGAGGTGGAGTTAACAATGTTGACAAAAACTGACCCCCAAGAATTTAGTAATTAGCGCGACAAATGGATTGTCGCCCGTCACGTCAGTACATCGATTGTCAATTAGTGTAATTTGATACGGGCTTAAAAATGGTATGGGCAACTTAACCGTAATGCAATTTTACAAAAGAAATGCATTTATCTAGTTGGCATTATATACAAAAGACCAATTTAACATTTAACAATATCTTCCATAGTTAAATTGTCGATTTTCTTGCTTTCGATTCAGTTTGAAAATGTTAGTTTTTGAGATTATTTAGGTCATAACCAATACACAGAGACCAATACCTGGAGTGTTCATTAGGGCAAGGTAGATTCAACATTCCTTGGAAATAGCATAACAGACTTTAAATCTGTTGTGAATTTGTAATAATATAGAGTTATTTAACAGTGCTGAGGAATATATATATTCATTTTATTTGTCCAGAGACACTGACTATTTTCACAGACGCGTAGCGGATGGGTATAGTCAATGTGTCCAGGGGACAAATAACATGGCTGTAGCCCGAAATTACTTTTAAATAACTGTTTTATTATACCGAAACACTTTACCTGTCAATAGTTTCCAGTACTAATCACCGGTCACTATTTACCGGTGATTAGTTTTGGAAACTGATCACCGGTAGAAAAATAGTAAAATTAATGTCTTGATTTTTATATAGAAAAAACTTAATGAGGTATAATGATTTCTTTATTATATGCCATTATGTTTTTATATAAAAATTAAGACAATAATTTCACTATTTTGTCTATTTCTAATCCTGGAACTATTGACCGGTCAATATTTTCCATTATTATATCTCAGTATGTTTTTTTTTCTATATAAAAATCAAGCGCTGTTTTGCATTTCCGAAAATCAGCATATCATTTCTGAAGGTTTTTTTTTCATTTCTGAAACATTAGTATATCATTTCCGAAAGATTTTTTTTTGCATTTCCGAAAATTAGTATTGCATTTCCGAATGCATGTAATTGAGTCTAGGGATAGTTCAAGTAACACCGGCGTGAAATATTGAATGAAAATATTGTTAACACAGTATTAATAGTAGGTAAAATAGATTTAAACATATGAAAGCCCCCATTTTATTTGATCACCCTCACAGGAAACGCGTGATTCAGTCAATGTACATATTTTAGCATTTTAATGTGTAATTCACAACTCAACTCGTTTCCAAAAATTCACATGGCGTGTACACAATACCGATGGTACATAATAGGTTAGTCCAAATAATTAATCCGTCTTGGAAAATTTTTACTTGGACGTATATTCCATCGATGAGGGATCAAAAAAAAAATTCAAAAATAATTATACCCTTGAGACGCCATGATTATCTGGACTAATAAATAAATAATAGGTCCCGTTGTGTACAATGAACATTTACAGTATGTTATTTTGTCATTTAAATAATAATAAAAAAAAATGATAACAGGCTGAACACCTAAATGTACAGTGTGTCTGGTCTTCACGTGGCGTGCACATGATAAACACTCAGAATGGAATGGTTGTCCCCCGGATTTTCCCCTAAGTATTAAAAGACTAAAGTCCAAGGGAAAGGACAAAGCTTAGGAAACAAATAAAGACATAATGAGAACACAAAATTGTTGAAGAAAAAACATCATTAAGACTAACACCATTGTGCATCCCCTTACAGCAGATATATATTGCTCTTTTCTGGTACCTATTGCAATAGTATACATGTATACTTAAATGGCAACAGGCTGCAATTAACGATACACTAGCGGCAGTTAACGGTACACTTCTATTGTTGAAAGAATGCATTGGTTACCAGTAAATAGCGATATCTGGTGTATGTGGATACACAATGAATACGCATCCATAGAATTCAGCTGCACCAGCAAAGTATGAGTCTCCTCCTCCTTAAAGACACCCGCCGAGATTGTCGCATAAAATTGAAACTGTGATATCAATGATATAGGTTTTTGTTCGCAATCTCCCTCTTAACACTTTTTTTTAATCTGCAGCATCAGTATTGTTAACAGACTTCAGCTTTCCTCCCTTTTTTTTACCTCTCAAATATCGACTCTCTTACCTCTCCCGCGAGAATCGCGGGTTCCTTCTAGTATACTGAATTGTGCAAATTAAAACAAATAACGTAGATTAACCTCTTTAAAAATTATACACAATGTATGCTTTTGCTAGGATTAAAAGTATAAAATTATTGAATTCAATAATTGTCTATTACATATCCATCTGATGAAAATATTAAGCAATAAAATCGAATCCTTATTAGTACATTTGAATTTTTAAAATAAGAATTTTATATGATATTGAAAAAGTGCAGAATTATCTCATAACAGTAGCAAAGGAACAAAGTAAACAAGCCAAGGGTACACGTTGAACAGATCTATAATGGCTGGGAGGGGTATATGCCAGCTGTAAGGTGAGGTAAATTTAGTCTCGAAACTTTTATTTTATGCATATATCCCCCCCCCCCCCCCCCCCCCCCCAAGCCATTCTACATTGAATATCTATTTATAGATTTATTACACCGAATATCCAGAAGAAATAATAATAATAATAATAAAAATACTGCGGTACCAAATCTGTGCAGGGCGACGCCTGCGTGTAGAACAACCGAGATTTTGTTTCATTTAATTTTCGCAACAACTTGTGTACCTTACGAAGAGAGATCACAATCGAAGTGTTCCGAATTGAATTTTGGCGCGCTTTGAGGGTAAAAAATATATACTAGTCAACAAAAGTAAGGATACACGAGTTCGGAACCAAATATCTTGGTATTTTCTTATAAAAAATTAAGCATGAGAGCAACAGTGGTTTGCTACTTCATTTATTGATCTAATTCATCTCATTTTGAAATTGGATGAAACTTGAAATGGTGGAAAATGGAAATTTCCAAAAGAGGGCTAAATTTGTGGGAAATCGAAAAGAAAATCGACACACATTTTGTAAAATGAAAATCCAGTCGCTGAAATCAGTAGAAAAAACTCAAATCTTTTGTCACACAGACATTATGATTCATATAACGGGGTAAAGTACTGATTTTTTAATTTTCGGTTGAAAAATGTGATTTTTGAAATCTAAAAAATTGGAATTTTTCATTTCAAACATTTTGCACGAAATCCATGTTTTTGATGAGAAAACAATCTACTATGAAAATCAGACGTGTGGATCTATTTTTCTGCTTAGTACAACTATTTATATATATATATATATATATATATATATATATATATATATATAAGTTTCCACGCCTCTAAGTATTTTTACTAGTGAAACGTCTTGCATTTCATTTTCCTCCATTTTATCAGTAAATTATTCTCAACGTATTACGGACACAAAAATTGTTTCCTATATTGATTTACACTAAGTGCTTGTACTTTTATCTTTTGTTCAGATTAAATTCTTTTTTAAGTCGAGTTTTGTGCAAGCAAGAGTTTAATTGCGTAATCCAATGAATATGGGGCTAATGTAGTGTTATATGCCAAGAGTGCGACATCTAAGATAATCATTAAAGCAGCAAAAAATATCAATTCAAAACAGAAGTATTACATTTATTGACGTGTATATACATTAGGTATAATATACCATAAAGCAACTTTTAGATATTTTTACTTCATAAATCAATGTGTCAGCATTATCAAATATCAGTCGGTTATATCATATCAAACAGAAATCTGATGCATGAAAATTGGCATTTTTCGGATTATTGGTTGCGGATAAGTAATCTTCTTGCTGTGTTCTCGAATAGAAGGTGTGAAAATACATTAGCGGAAAATGATATTTTGTGAAACGTGATATTTATGATATGAAATTTTTTTTTTTGGAAATAAAAGCAATCAACCAGAGGCTACTGGATCAGGTATTCAGAAATTTGAACATGACAAAATATATAAGATGTTTGCATTTTAACATTTTAAATTGAAATTTTGCTATTTATATCAGGTATACAACAGGAGGTGTAAAAAACATTAGTTTAAATGTAACATTTCAAGTTGTTTATAATGTGATTTTAGCACATATGCCTTATTGCAACCTAGCAAATAGTACTGTGACTAAAATCAAGGTGTTTTTATAATATATTAAAACTTTGAATCTGAATCAGGATGAAGTACAAACTACCACAACGATATGGTATATAGTAACACATGTCTGAAACAATTCTCAAAATGTTCTAACAGAATCAAGACAAGTCAAGATAGGCGGCCATACATACAATTAGGACAAGTTATGATCATGGTTACACCGATAAAAAGATCCGCAAAAACTGCATATATAGCTAACTTGCTTCACTACAATTTAATTTTCAGATTTAAAACGCTTTGAAAAGTTCCTTATTATAATTTGAAAAGTGAATTGTCTGGAGTTGAGAAATGGAATCTTTCATGTGTTGCATCGTGAAAATTCAGTATACATGTGTAAAAATACATAAATTTATAATTTTGCTTTTGAATATTTGTACCAATGATTGAATAGGCCATTTTCCCCGTTATATTGCACTAGCTTTTACCACAATAATTATACCCCACCCAACGAAGTTTTGTATGGTATAATGTTTTTGACCCGTATATCTGTCCGTCCGTCCGTCCGTCCGTCCGTCCTTCTGTCCTATTCTTGTGGGCACAAATCCTCTGAAACTACACAACAGAATTCCATGATACTTTGTAATTAGTAAGGACATACTTTGTAGATGTGCATATCGACAGGTGATTTCTTTTTCTAGGAGATATGCCGGCCTCTTTGAACTTATATTTTGCCCAAAATATAGTAACGAAACAGTTTGTGAGCGCAACTCCTCCGAAACTACACAACATAATTTCATGAAACTTTTGTAGTAAATAAGGACATACTATTTCGATGTGCATATCGACAGAAGATTACGATTGCATTTTTTTTCTAGGAGTTATGCCCTTTGAACTTAGATTTTGCCCAAAATATACTTGTGAAACAGTTTGTGAGCACAACTCTTCCATTTGTCCTCTGAAACCACACAACGGAATTTCATGAAACTTTGTACAAATGTAGTTAATAAAGACATACTATGTAGATGTGCATAGCGAGAGGAAATTATGATTCAATGTTTTTTCTAGGAGCTATGCCCCTTTGAACATAGAAATTTGGCCTAAATGTATTACTGCAACAGTTTGTCAGCGCAACTCCTGAAACCTCACAACAGAAAGTCATGAAACTTTGTAGATGTGCATATCGACAGGAAATTATGATTCAATGTTTTTTCTAAGACTTATGCACATTTGAACTTAGAATTTTGGCCTAAATATACTACTGCAACAGTTTGTCAGCGCCACTTTCTGGACCCACACAACATGAAACTTTGTAAATAATGAGGACATACGTACTATGTAGATGTGCATATTCACAAGATGTTTTATCAGTTGACTTTTGTAAGAGTTTTGAGTCTTTGAACATATGAATCTGGTGAGATTTTGTTTGCCCAGTGACAAAGTGGGGAGTGGGGTATGTGAGCGTGCTCTCAACGGTTCTTTTATTTATAACTGTTTATTATCTTTGGCGTCACGGTCGAAAGTGCAACGCCACAGTCCAAAGTATACATTCGGAAAACTATACGTTGTACCGTATAGCATTATACAGAACGCTTTGAGTTGCATTAAAGTCTCACAAAAATGCTACATGTAATCTTCTCTTGAATGTTTTAAACTATCTCACATTTAACTGTGAAAAAACTAACAACAAAATGGACAACGGGAAAGGTCAAGAATGACATACATAGTACCAAACAATCAACGCTACCCACAATGACCCAACAGAAAGAACCTCCTAAAAAATAACATAAAAGAGCAGATAACAAAATTTAACATAGAATCAAGATAGTTTGACTTAGTACAGACACTGGACAATGGAGGTGTTAAACCAGTTGTATGGCTACCAAAATCTCCTTATTAATTACCTAACTTTGTTTCAATATGCCGATAGAATACGCCTCATAATCTTAAGTTCGTATTATTATTAACATATCACACAAGCATGACAAGCCCCTAAAACAATTAATGAGGGTTGACTGTCCGAGGTTACAAAATGTATCTTCTTGTAGACAAATACAAAGTCAATATCTTAAATAAAATTCTTGAACTGCAATTAGAATTGCCAACTGTGTTACAAACAGGCTGTTTAATGATTGTTTATTCAATAAAATCCCTGTTTATTACAGTTGATAAAACTGCTAAATAGTTCCTAATGGAAATGACCTCCTAAGTATGTAATTATTGTCAATTGAAGATGGTTCATATTTGTTCACGTATGTTGTTTCATCAACAAAGTGCCAGCAATGCTTATTTATGGTCCTGGTATTTATTGAAAATTGGAAAGAGGGATCCTTATCACTAAATGGCTGACAAATTACTGAAACATTATAAGTACATTTAAAAGAAATATAAATAAATATAGCTCTCAGATCTACAATTTATGGGAGACGTACCTAGCAACCATGGATCATGGAAATCATCAACGGAATGACAATTGCTCTGAACAAATTTTTAAACAATTCTAACTTTGGAATGTTTCTTGGACGAATCTAACATATTTACTGCTTCAGTGATACCAACAATGGAACTAAAAGTGCTAGGAAAAAAATTTTTGGGGGGTAAAGAGGTTGGGCCAATAATGCGAGAAAATGTTTCACTCAGAGGGCCATTTTCTGAAATTAGTTATTATCTGTGAAATTTATCTTTTTCTCATAGTAAAAATAGTTTTTGTTTGCGTCTCAATTTTCTGCATTGATAAATCCAACACAAATATTTCAGTAAGCTCATAAAAAACGTTGAAAACGCATTTTTGTCATTTTCGAGGGGTTTTCCGCACCTTCTAAGTGGGAATTCCCTGACAAGCACCCCCAGAACCAAATACATACATTTTGAAACGTTTTCCTGAAAGACTGCACTAACGATCAAATTTTGTGTCTTTCCTGTTTTGGTTCTAAATGTGCCTTTGAAACTACCTGTTAAAAGTATAGTCGTCATAGCTCAGTCGGTGGTGTTGTTGGTTATTAAATAACAAACTACCTGCGAGTTCGAATCTTAGAATGAGAGCTTTTTTTGATTTCTTGCTAGATTCTCATGTTTGACATATTTTTTAAAAGCAAAAGATTTCTTTGTTAATTTTCCCTACCTAAAATTTTTAATTATCACGACATTTTTAGCACAAAATAAATTCAAGATTTCGCCCATTCATATGTACACCTTCCTCCCCAACTTTGAATTTATAGGATTTTTTTAAACATCACTTATCTTATCATAATCATGTAAAGAATAACTTGTAAATAACGACCATGAAGCCATTGTGTTGTGCCTGCTGCCAATCAATGTCTAAACAAAAAATTTCTCAGGGACAACTTGAACTCTTTAAAGTCCCTAAGCGCAGTGAAAATATATTTGATGTATGTAGGCAGAAATTCTACAAATCTGAAAAGTCTGTATAGTATTTTTTTTAACTCAACCTTTTCCAACCTGGTAAAACTTATTTTAAATATTAAAATGGATACCCGATTGTGATTATTATGCCCTGACCATTATTGCACTGTCACTTTAATAAAACCTTAAAGCTGTAGTTTCGACAACAGGATCCAAGTTTCAAAATATTCCAACACATAATTATTTTAGTTTCTCTCGCGTAAAATTTGTAGATATTTCGAAATTTTCTTGTCCATTTTATACTTCAATTCCGTTTTGTTTAAAATATAATGCTAGTAACAGTTACTGCAACACCGGCAATGATGCACTGCACTGTATCGCAAAAGCAATAGATCAGTTATCATTTCATTAGTTGTTTCATCATCAAGTGTTAATAAACTAATATATGTACATGTATATATATATTAGCTTGGCCTTAATTGGTGGCAAGGTAAAAATAACCTGGTGTGACGTAATTATCCATTTAAAAATAGTATCAGTATATCTAAAGTTAAACCTACACGGGTAAACTAACCGAATGAAACAATATCAGGAGAAAAGGGCCCTTGTTCTCTCCAGAAACATGTAAACTTTTAACTTTTGGGAAACGTATCTAAAAAAATCATCCGAGAAATTTCATATTATGCAAATTATTGTTGGCATAGTTATATGGTTCATAATATATTAAAACTATGTTATAACTCGGTTTTACATTTTTTATGTCCATCGCATGTTTAAATATTTCTGTCAGAATGCTGTTTTGTTTATCGACAAACCGAGAAACCGAGAAACCCATTATCCAAGTTTTAAAGAACACTTACGTACGTAATGAGTATGTGATCCTAACTCATTCCTGTTACATTTTGTTATACCAGTTCTGATGCACCAGCTATGAAAAGTATTATATTTTCTTTAAGTTATATTTTTGTTGCACAACAAGTTCTGAATTATTAAATGGATGTCACGTCTAAATACCAAAAACTAAGAAAATGTTCACACCCTCATAGATGTTAGACAAGCAGAGAATTGAAAAACAATCCTATAGTGACTGCTGTGGAGCCTCTCTCGGCATCAGTCACTATAGGATTGTTATCATTATAGACAGCAGATGATCATGATGATATAGACTGATATATAAAAATACTAATTAATTATTAGAGAGGGACTGTCCAACATCTAAGTAATTAGTAAGGTGATACATTTGGTAATAAACATTCTTTGTTTTAAATTTTGATTCACTAATTGTACACCTCTGACAAGTTACAACAGCAGAAAAATGAGAGTTATTGAGATGTTATCGATAATCTTGTTAATAGTTCTTTTCCGTGTCTATAAAAATTGTTTGGGATTCTTGGCATATTTCATCTTGCAAAGCAATCGCAGAAACCTTCTAGGACATTTTGCTGCATGCAATGTTTTTCAAGAAAATTTGTCAACAATTAGAAAGTTTACTTTTCTGACCACTATGCAGTATTCAATAAAAGAATAAATGCTCCAAATGAATTTTTTTATGGGAATTAATTTACAAATGACATAAATTGTTTTAAAAATGATTTATTATATTTTTACTTCCCTAGGTTTCATAATATGAAAATATAAAGACATATGGCACACTGACTATCCATGTGATAATATCCCATTGGAATGAATAAGGAAAATATTTATAGGGGCCGTCGTGTTGTTTTTCATTCACTCTGTATGAGCAACATTCCCGACCACAAAGAAAATTATATATTTCTTCATCCAGACAATAAATTTTTATTTTGTACGTCATAAAAAGTTCGATCATTTTCACATTTCAATAAATGAATAAATAATGAATGAAAAAAATAACTAAATCAAATAAATAAAATCGGAAAACAAGATTGATCTGATTTTATTTGCAGAAAGTCTTTATAAACACTACTCACTAATACAAATATAAATAATCCTTTCCCTCTAGAAACCCATTATAATCAATAAAAGATGAAAAAAAATCTTTCACTACGTTAACAAAGCCCTGACAAAATTACCAGCATTTTTGTCAAATAATTTTCAAACGAAAATACCGAATATTTTTACTGAAATTTCGTTCATTCAGAAAAGTGTCATTTTACATTGTATATTATTGTATTAAATTTTTTTGTAAATATATTAATGGTTTCATTTAAAAGGGAAATGGATATATTTTATAAAGCAAAGTACAGTTTTTATAAAGCAAAGTACAGCTATTTTATAAAGCAAAGTACAGTTATTGTATAAAGCAAAGTACAGTTATTTGTTTCCACTAGGTTTTTATTCCAGAATATCAACCATTTTTCTTCCAAGTGTATACTCTAGTATTGTATTTCATAAATTCTGACATCGTTATTTAGCATGTACAATGTTGATAATGTTGCTATGTGTGCAGCTTTCCAATGTAGCAACTGTTTCTCCTAGCATCGTTTTCTCAAGAGAAGTTCCAATCTAAACATCATTTTGTCTGATGGACTCCAAACATGCAATGTTTTCTAAAATTATACATCAATACCATTGCAGGAATAATTTTTATGTAACTATTTCAAAAAGGTCGTGTGTTATTTTACTTTAAAATAGTAGTTTTTAAGCCAACGAATTGAAATAAAATGTATAACAAAAAAAAATAAATGGAAATGGTGAGCTGTCAAAAGGGGCGTAAAACGACTAAAATGTATGAAATACAGAAGTCGAACAAAACCAAATATAACATCGTAAAAAAAACAACAACAAACTAAAAAGTTAAAAATACTCAACGTTTCGACCAATACGGTCTTGAGCACGAGTATGTAAAAAATAAAAATAAAAAGGTGTTGACTCTTTGAAACCCAGAGCAAGTTTTTATTTTTTACATACTCGTGTATTTCATACATGTTCGACTTGTGTATTTCATACATTTTAGTCGTTTTACGCCCCTTTTGACAGCTCACCATTTCCATTTATTTTTCTTGTTATCTATTGTCGCATGAGCTGTTTCGCAACATACTTAGTTTTTTTTTAAATAAAATGTAAGTGTTTTGTTAATAATTCAAAGTACCTTTGTAACATATCACAAATTAATCTTAGAGTTTACGATAATATCGGATAATTTAGGTATATTGTCATATTTCGCATGATATCTTGGTTTTACATACGCTTTTAGATTGAATATAAATATTAATTTAATTAAGTAAGTTTATTTCCAGGCCTCAAAACTGTGTTTCAAGTACCGCTAGGGAAACATGAAGTTTCGTTAACGATTTTCTCGTGATACGCGTTAAGTGCAATAGTACACGAATAGGATTTCAAATTATCTAACACGAAGATGTATTGGAAGAGAAGCGTTATAAATGGTCTTAAGATATGACCTTTGTGTTAATTTGCTTTAACCTAACCTAATGTTGAACAGTGTGCGATTGATTTAAAGTAATATGCACAGGTACATGTATTGCTTTGGCATTTAAACATGTTTTGAATACGTATGTCAAAAAGTGGTTGATCTACAAACGAATGATTTCAGACGACAATGTAATTTTTTGCTTTCATATACTAGTAGCTAGAATGCAGAAAAATGGCTGAGAATTTTAATATTTGAAGTGGCTTACGCACTTTTCAGCTCACCTGGACCGAAGATAGTTTAACAAAGGTCATTAAGGGAAAACTTATTTAAAAGTCTGAAACCACTTTGCCAATCGAAACTAGACTTGGGAGCAGTTGTCCTTGGATGGCCCTCTTTCAGAATTACGTCTGATGACCGAGACTGTCAACAAAGATGGCTGCCATATCCGAACTTAGTTTAACATGGACCCTATATAAAATTTCATTTAAAAATCTTCTGTTATAAAACCACTTGGCAAATTAAAACAGCCTTTGCTGCAATGGTCCTTAGGGTGTCCTTCTTTAAGATTAATGTCTGATAATCAAGATTAAAGATTGCCGCCACGGCTGAACTTAGTTTATCATAAGACCATGTAAGAAAAACTATCATTTAAAAATCTTATAGTCTGAAATTGCTAAGCCAATCATTACCATAGTTGGCAATATATTGGTTAGCCTCCCCCTCGTATTTTTTCACGGAATATATGCAAAATCGTAGTTAGATCACCATATTGATATGAGAAAAATTAAACCATTTTCGATTGAAGTTTAACTTCAAAACAATTAAAAAAAATGTCCTTGTACACTCATTTGTAAGTTTGTAGTAAAACATATTAGAATGCGTGATTCTATCATTAAAATGTTAGAATACATGGTTTATCACGTTTATCTTAAAATCTTTTGACACCTTTGTATTCTATCCAGATCGTGTTTCAATATGTGGAAACTGTAACGTAATCGTCCGTATAATGCGAAATCTCGATAAATTTCTCGAATTGTTTCCCAGGGGGAAAACCTCCATTTGTTTTCTTTTATATGCGATTATAAACTTTGATATAATTTGATTTGCAAATCCATTTTTGATGAGAATCATTGTTTTAAACATTATCAGATGAGCAACCCACAACCGAAAGTTGCCATAAAACTTGTAGTGTCTGTAGATCAAGGCTGCTGAGGGAGGACGTGGATATGCCATTAATTATGTAAATATAAAAAAAAAGTAATATAAATTAAAATTTATTAAATGATTAAGAATTACAAAGGACAACATATATTAGAATTATTCAGATTGATAGAGAAATGCCAAGACTATCTCAGTATAGGGTAAATTAGACAACCTTTCATTGTCCCAATGGTTGGCCTCGCTAATTAGAAGAACGATCATTGTTCCACTGTTTGTACCTTGTCATTTATCATGACGTATGTGTTATTTTATCTTCAGAAATTACTGTCGAGTGACCAATCAAATTGTTTATTATTACTGTAAGAATATATATTGTTAACACTTGGTTTCCTTAACGGGATAAAAGTGGATAAATTTTTCATATGTATCAAAATGCTTAATTGAGAACAATCATTAAAATATACTTAAACTGAAATAAAAACTAGAAAAAAAAGGTGTAAATGTAGTTATTTTGGTACTATACAATTTATCTGAGGGTCATTTATATCAATGTTGTTATACAGTCATGTTGTTCAGTGTGCTACCAAAAATATAAATTTGAAATCGAAATCACGAATTTAAATCGTTATCACGAATTGAAGAATTCGTTATAAGATATTAAATTCGTGATAACGAATTTTCGGAATTAATTATAACAGCTTTTGTAATTCGTAATTACGAATTGAATTCGTTATCACAATATTTTGTAATTGGTGATAACGGATTAAAATCGTGATAGCGAATTGTATAAAAGTAACGTTATTGTTTCAGTTTTTTACATTTTGTTGCTTGAAATTAATACATTAAAATTTACAAATACATGTATAAAAAAAAGTATACATTATATTCACCCAAAGCTCGTATTGCATCTTAAACATGTTGCGTTATTGTTTACTTTATTGCAACAAAAGTGATGTTTCATAGTAATGGTAAACAGGAATATGTGGGTAATCTTAATTGCAACAAAATTGGTGTTGCATAGTAATGGTAAAAAGGAATATATGGGTAAACTTTATTGCAACAAAATTGGTGTTGTATGTTAATGGTAAAAAAGGAATATGTGGGTAAACTTTATTGCAACAAAATTGGTGTTACATAGTAATGGTAAAAATGAATATGTGGGTAAACTTTATTGCAACAAAATTGATGTTTCGTAGGAATGTTAAAAAGGAATATTTGGGTAAACTTTATGTATCAACGTTGGTATCACAGAACAATGGGTAGAAAGGATATAGTGGGGAAAGTTATTGCATCACATTTATTACTATACTTCACAGTGTAATTGAATAAATCTATTGGAAATTAAAAGATCACGTGGTGTGAAATAATTCGGATAATTTCGTCCTTATTATCGGTGGTGCCAGTGAATAATCTCGACAAATTGCATCGTCCGGTGAATAACCCATTATTTAATAACTATATAAATAGTACTTTTTCAAGGCTAAATTGAACATCAATATTTGGTCGGTATAATAGAACAGTTACGACCGTACGATTCTGGAGATTTTCCAAAACTGTCAAACCTGCTAAAGGTTGACAATTTTTTATATCTACCTCCTCAGAATTGCATCTCATTAAACCCCACTATGTAAATTTGTTTCTAATTGGCTAGATAATTGATCACGTGACGTTTACAATTGGGATGTTTCCTCTGACAACCCCGAAAAATCACCACTCGTCAATTATGGCCGTCTTAGTCGGAGGAGCTGTTACTTTGCCATCCTATAAAAATTATTCTTAAAATAGGGTGTCCTTTACTTTATGTTTCCTAAAAAATTAAATAATTCAGTGAAAATTGATTGGGGAATAATTTAAAACATTTTTCTCGACAATAACTGATGAATTGGCTTTTTTTTCTGTTTCAATGTGATAACACAAAGCAATCAATTTGTGTCGCATTAAAAGTCATTTGATGCAATTCTAACAAAGCGCATGATATATGATAAAAATCATGCTTAAAACATGGAACTCAGACAAGACTGTTTTTTTATTGACGAATTGAATTAGTAGCTTTATTATTATGTATTCTATGACACCAAATGTTATGCATTAAATTTCATTTTAAAGGCGCCGTGGTGTAGTGGTTAGCGCATCGGACTACGAAGCCAGGTCCCTGGTTCGATTCCCGTTCGGGATGAAAATTTCAGGGATCAAATTTGCGACGCCCTATCGACACCATTTGCGAGGATGGTCTCGATAAACGATGCTAGTCCGTCAGATGGGGACGAAAAATGGCTGTACCGTGTTAAGGGAGAGCAACACCCTAAGCACGCTAAAGACTCCTCTGTAGATGTCGAAAAAGAGAGGCTAAAACGTCGCTTCAGGGGCCGCCAAGTGGAGAGGGATTAGTATAAGTTGGCATAACTTGTTTCCCAATCCACTATAAATAAAAAAAGTTTAAACAAAATTTCATTGAATTACGAGTTATCAATTGTGCAATAGGCCGAAAAAGTTAAAGGGAAAAGCAATAATCTCGAAGAGCATTTTAAATGTAAAAAGATTCAAATAAGGACAGATGGCGGCGCAAGGAAGATTCACCTTAGTTTTTACAAATAAAACACATTCAAATTATGTCACATCGAAGCCAGATGTGTGGGAAACTAAAACAGTATGCAACAAGGATGAAGGAATGGTGCAAAAAAAAGAAGATTGAACAGACAAATGAAATCTATATATAACTCATAAGACAAGTAAAAAATCCGAATGAATGGAGACGGCTGTAACGCATGTATAACAATAATAATAAATATAATAATAAGTCATAATAATTAAAAAAAAAAAAAAAACGATAGAACTATGAATTTAACATGTATGTATTGTCGTCTGTTGTAAAGTGCTGATTTAGTTGTTATTTTCTTTATTCTTTCTCTTGAATCTTGTACAATATATACTAGTCAACAAAAGAAACGATACAGGGCAATGTATTTTTCATATATTCATAATTTCAAATAGCTGTACTAAGCAGACAAAAAAAAAAAAAAATACCCACACGTCTAATTTTCATAGTAGATTGTTTTCTTATCAAAAGCATGAATTTTGTGCAAAAAGTTTGAAATACAAAATTCCAATTTTTGAGATTTCAAAAATTACATTTTTCAACACAAAATTAAAAAAATCAGTATTTTTACCTCGTGATGTGAATAATAATTCTGTGTGACAAAAATTTTGAGTTTTTTCTACTGATTTCAGCCTCTGGATATTCATTTGATAAAATGAATGTAGATTTTCTTCTCGATTTTCCGAAAATTAATTTAACCCTGTTTTGGAAATTTCCATTTTCCACCATTTTAAGCTTTATCAAAATTTCAAATTAAACGGATTAGATCAAGAAATGATGTAGCAAACCAATGTTGCCCTAATACTTAAGTATTTTTAAGGAATTACCAAGATATTTGGTTCCGAACTCGTGTATCGCTACTTTTGTTGACTAGTATAATTATATAATACCTTTACCTTTAAAAAACATTTTTTTAAAACAAAAGAATCTTCTTTGATTCATGCTAAAGTAAACGATGTGGTGGTGTTAGATAAAATTTGGTAAAAACTTTATCTGCAATCTTCAAAATCACCAAAATTAGTACTTGTTATCTTCATCAGCAGATACCACGAAATCGAGCATGAGGACCCCCAAATATTTTTATATCATCAGAAAACTCATGGATGAGGTAATATAATATTAGTTTTTCACGAAACTGTAGGATTAACATCGATGGTTTTTATAGACTTTTCGAGCAAAATTTTTGAAAATTTGACGTTTTCCCTATATATCCTATGTTAAAAGTTATTTTCAGAACGCATTTTCAAAGGGTTATAGCAAACAAATAAGCATGGGTACCCCCCTTTTTTATTTCATATTCCAATGTATTTCGGTTAGCTTTACATACTGACAAAAAATTAGAAAACTGTAGGATACTTTCAATTACTGCGCCTTGACCTTAATAACAACAAAAACAAAAACCAAAAAAGAAATGAAATAACAAATATAAACGTAACATGATCTGGTAGTAAAAGAAACGAGATTATATGTTGACAAATAGTCTCGTGAGATTTTCAGTCAAACATCGTATCTGATGGTAGACTCCAGATGTAAGCAAAAGCCGTATATAATAAAATTGACCGATAAATTAATTAATTATATTGTTCTAGGAAGAACAAAATATTTTATCGTGCTTGAGCATACATAAATACACGTGTTCGTCTGTTTCCGACCATAAATTTTAATTTTTATGTTTGGCTTTAAATTAGAATTTTAGTTTCGGTTAATCTGGCATTTACTGAGTCGTCTGATATAAAATACTTTATTAGGAGGTGAATATATGTGTGTAATACATGTAAAATGGCTACAATTTCTGGTGTTTGGACAAAATTCAGAGACTTTAACCAGAGATTGTTATCTTGAAGTTAAGTTGTTGTCTGCCAATACTATGTAAGCTTTACTATGTCTCTTTCATCCCTGTTGACCATGAAAATATTTTATTCGAATAACCAAACCGATATTTCGCTGCTGTAAAGGTTAATTTTTTTAGAAGGGCCACTAATTTTTCCCTTCAGTCTCAACATATCCTATCATTAAAGCTTATCCATGGACAAACATTTAGTTACAAATTGTATCAGTTTCGTCTCTCTTGTATTCTAGTCTTACATTTAGTTCATATAAAATTGTTTGCATTGTTATTCGTGATTAACTAAAATAGACAATAAATCGATCATGCATACTCAAATGACACCATTTTTATTTTACTATTTGCAACATTATTGTTTAGAATAGACAACACGATGCGTTTTCAAATGTTTGGCCTTGATCGAGCACTGCTTGTGATATATGATACATATAGATTATAACATGGCATTTTTCATATCACACCTATTATCAGCCCTAGGTCAAGATATCAGCCCGAGATCCGCTATGACCGAGGTATGATTTTGACCATGGGCTGATAATGGGTGATATGAATAATGACATATTATGATATTTTTATCATATACAGGTACTTCAATATAGGTGGTTTATAGTTCTCCATGAAAATTCTTATATATATCTCAATGATTTCAGTTTCATGCCGTATTACCGAATATCCTCAAGGTGCTGCAAATCGTCATTGTCCCTCATCCATTTAGTCAAAATTTTTTGTCACTTTACGTGTTTCTGTTTGTATTAGTTAACATTTTTGAGCGAATTAATACAATCAACAGTTTCGTTCCGATATCGTAGGCTGTGTTTCTATTTGCTAGTAAGTTTATTGCTTCGCATCTCGGAGCGGAGCTATTAGTTTCAGTAGACATAAAGGCCATCTTGAAAAAACTACTGACCGCTGATTGGTTACTTTATGATGCGGCTGAGATACAGCAACAGCCATTGGTTTAAATGAGATAAAGAATTACAGACTTTATTCGTTCAGGATAAGTCATCAAAAGCCGGAAAATTAACTATGTGTATATCAGTTCCGATACACTGTCATTACCTGTTTTTGTAATATTCATATATTCTGAAATTCATTATTGAAATCAATTATTAATACGTGTATATTTGCTTTGTTAATCTGCAATACACACGGTTTGTTTTGCTTAATCGTATACACTGTAATCCTACGTTTACAACAAAAAATGCATGATCTCTACTTTATAACTTCTGCCAATCTAGGCACACCCCCAGAGTCGTGTCTATTTGTTGTTTTCGCGCAGAAAATTTTACTGGTCAACAGTGAATTCCAATACTAAATCAACAACCACATGCTCATATATTACCATAAATTAAGATACAGCGAAGCAGTCCACAGCATTTTAGAAAGCTAAAACTTGTAATCGATTACGGAAACGACTGATTTATAAAGCGATTACGGATAAGGGGTGTGATATAGAACGGAAGCAGTTGATATAAACCGGAAAATGTTGATAACAAAGTCATATCAGCCCGCAAATCTAATTCTTATAAGATTTGGACAGAAATATGTACAATTTCCAATTTTATCATAGGGTAATGATTTTCTATAAGTATATGATAAATGTATGTATGGTATACTAAGCAACAAAATAAACGATACACACTTTCAAGAAATTCAAAAACTTCTTTCTATTTGCTGTTTGCACTTATACTTAATATATTGCAACATAAAGTTACAATGCATTATTTATTTTTTTTGATTTATCATATAGGACAAAAAGTCACAACTCAAATATTTGCATATTGAAAGGACATTAAGGACAAAAAATGATATGTTAAATTATGAATTGTGACTTTTTGTCCTAATTGATATGTTAAATTACGAATTGTGACTTTTCGTCCTAAATGATATATATTAAACTGAAAATTATGAATTGTGACTTCTTATCCTAGGTACAATTAACTTCTTAAGTGTAAATGAGAAAATATTAATTGGGACTTTTTGTCCTGTGACTTTTTGCCCTACATGTTCTATCAATATGCAAGAAATTGAATTGTGACTTTTTTGTCTGTGACTTTTCGTCCTGTGACTTTCTGTCCTACATTCGGTTTTACTTTGACAATGGCAAATGAATGAACTGACTATCAATATCTATTGTCATATTGAACAAACTTTTTATCATTCTGTGACAAAATGATTTCAAAACTGTGAATCATTACTTGTGTCTTTTTTTAAAACTGCAAGTCTTTTTTCAAGGCATGAATATTTCAAATGTTTCGTTAAAATGAAAGGAATGAAAAACATTTGTTTCCAAAGGTCGTAATTACATGTAAATATTGTCTTCTTTATTGCTGAAATCCATCAAATATTTTACAAGAGTGGATTTTCAATTTTTTTTAGTGTGTGTTCTTTGATTTTTGTGTAAAAAAATTACGGCACTACTAACAACTGTGACGTTGCTGAATATGTTCAATTTTTGATTCGAAGTGTCGAAATTTTGGATATATCACATTGTTATTTGAAAATTAAAGAAGAAAACAGATGCCAAAGTATATGCCGGGACACACATGATCATATATTGAAACATTGCTTACAGAGTGCACTAACATTGGTATCAACTGTTTATTTATGGAACACATGTATTTCATGTCATCATTAAAAGAATTTAATGTTCTAATAATGATGATAAATGATATTAATAATTCTTTCTAACCGACTGTACACCAAACCATAATTACATGAATTAGAAAATAAAACTTGACCTGTTGTGCACTTATTCGTCATGTCTTCGATCAAAAACTGCTGTATTCTCACGAGACTTTCCAATCAAATATTACTTTTTTTGTTACTTGATGCTAGACACAAATAAAGCTGACACAGTCTCTGATACATTAAGATTTTTTAGAGATACCTTCATTTATTGATATATACCAATATAAACCTACATGTTTTATCCATTTATCCATGCAACTGTTACTTTCGCAAGTACAGTAAAGTTAAGTCAGTGTACTACAACACAGTGTTATTACATTGAAATAAATGTATGAAACAATTCTAGTGTAAATCGAGTTGAAAACGTAAATTATATACATGTATACAATTTCAGAAAAATTGTGTTCGCGTATGAATGATATTCGACGACATTTTTGTGGAATTTAAGGATGATCGCGGGTCTAATAGGAAATAAATACGATTTGAAATAGGTGTTTTAGTTTGAGAGAACATATAAATAGTAAACAAATAAGCAAGAAAAAAATATAGGTTCATGTGCTCATTTTAGAGCTATAACGCCTTGAAAATTTGCAAGAAATAGGTTTTCTCTGGATTTTTCATTGTACTTGCATTGGCAACTTCAGTCTCTCAAAAATGTATGAAAAAATAAAAAGGATTTCATAAAATTTTGTCAAATACCATTTTAAGTTATATATAATTGAATTATAAAAGAAAAAGTGGGGGTTCATGGTAAACAAATTTTAAGTTTAAGAAATGGATAAAATCTGACAAAAAGACCAAAACATGACCAGCGAGCATCCTTAACCTCATGGTGTCCGTTTACCAATTAATATAAAGTGTACACAAACCAGCTAAAGCTGCCTTAACCAAATAAAAATTTAACAAAATTTAGTAATATTGCTTTGTCATTATCCCCGCATTTTCGTGGATATTCTCGATGTCTCTAATCTTCTACTCCTCCCTCATTTTTCAATCGATGAATTTTATTTTCTTTTTGTTATATTTATATTGTTATACACCTTATTTTGTATTTGGATGCTCGATACTGTTTTTAAAATTTTGATTTTCAAAAATTGGGGATGGAATATACAAATGTGAATTTAGTGTTGTAATCTAAATCCCTATTTCATTTTTCAATTCTAGCTTGCTTGGTTTTTATTCAATACATACGTTGCCTATATTGGGCAAAGTTGAATCTTTTTCATTTATGGGAAATGCTATTTCAAATGAGCGAAAAAATTTTTTTGGTTGGGCCTGGACTCATATCTCATTTAGGATGATTAAAACAAGTTGAAATTAGACGGAAAATAATATTTTCCCTGTTAGTAGTGAGTTCCCTTGTGATTATATAAGGGTTTTCTATATGATTTGAGACCAGACTCAGGTTTGGTTGATGAAATGTTTTTACTATAACAATAGGTATTATCTGAGTTTTAAAATGAAAGAACTGGATTTTTCGAATGTGATCATATACAATGCGAACAAGGGTAATCAACACTCATGTATTTGACACACCAGATTACGTTTGTGAGACATTTTAAGATGATAACGGAGGAACAAAACAAGCCTTGACATTTTATTGTTATCACTGAGAAGATTCCTCTGATGAAAGGTCCGGAGTATAACATGAGCCCAGTTGAAAGTGCTAAATGAAATTTACTGTTATAATATTATTACGATTTTTAAATTCAGTGAATATCTCTCTTAGACACAGAAACATAGATGGATTTGGGCTTTATTATTTATTATTATTAAATCGTCATCATAAAATAATGTTGTCGTTGTTGCGACTTTCCATATTTTCTTTGTCCTTTAAATTATCGGTATCTTGTAATGCACAGACAAAAATTCACACATCGTGCTTTTCAAAGATTGTTTACCAACAATGGAAAAATCAAACATGAAGACCTCTCCTATATTTCATCAAAGACAATATTGTATGCCCTGCCGAAATACATTAATTTGTTGTTCTTTGGATAATTCTGTTCATTGTACTTCTGTGATGTGATCATGTTCTTGTATAGTTTATATTATATAGACAATGCTTTACAGTGATCAATAACAGAAGACTAATGTTTACTGTCCGTCTCCTAAAACGTTATAATTCTATAATTGGGAAATATCCAGCGGCTTAATCAAAACTTGTGATTAATAGGGCAAGTAGATTCATCTGCCATGAATATTCAATTTAGAGTTTTAGCTATTGGGTTCTTCCAGTTATTTCGATCAATCGTACTATGGCGAAGTAGTTTTTTTCCTTTTTATTGCATTATTCCACTGATGTTTCGGGAAATTTAATGCTTGCCGAGTATTGTTACTTTAAACTGATTGTTAAAGGTCCCACACGTTCGGGATCCATCGGATTTGTATATCTCAATAAAAATTCTGTAGGTCCGTCTGTTGTGAAGGATAATGTGCGTTCGCCGTATTTTTTTTTTATTTCGTTAAAATACAACGTATATTGTGTATCTTCTGTATCCGTAGATACATGTACCTTTGTTATATTTAACTCTCGAGCTGCTCCCGCTCCCACCCCCACCCCCCCTCCCCTCCCTCACGCACTCCAACTTCAACACAGTACGACATTTTCATATAAAAACCAATAAGATTTAGATAAATAACCGTTGCAATAATAATCGATAATAGTTTAAGCATTTTAGTACCTCTGAAGCACGAAAAACTAGAAATCTGTACTGTCGGAATCGACAGTGATCGCCGCACCCATTGTAAGTAGTTGGACCACTTACCTATAGTCAAAAATATAAAACCTTATTCCCATCCAAAAATAGTATGCAGTCATTCTATTAAGAAATTAAATCAATAAACCTAATGAAAAATGAAAAAAAAACCTTAGTTCACAAGCGTTAACTGACAATTTTTGAATTTGACCTGAGTGAGCCCCCGGTTTAAAAAAGTCGATATTCTAAATCCTTATTGTGCAACTATAGATATAGTGTAGAACAATACGATATTTAAGCAAGATGAATAAATTGCAAAATGAAAGAGAAGTTATGTTCACAAGCTTAAATTTCAAATTTCGCCCCTATTGACCCCAATTCTAGAAAATAAAAATTCTAAAACCTTTATTGCACATCTGCATATGGTGTTTGACAATAATGTATAGAAATAAAAGGTATAAATTGAAAAACAAAAGACGAGTTTATGTCACCATCTTAAATTGATAGTTTTTCAAAATTCTACCCTTGTGGGCCCCAATTTTAGAAAATCAAAATTCTAACCCTTATTACCGATAGCAACCTAGTTCCAAGTCAGTAAGTGTTTTATTACATGATTATGCCATAGAAAAAAATAATCAACAGTATTATTTTATTCAACAGTATTCAACAAATACACATTTTCTATTTTTTAGTCATATTAGGTTGCTATCAAATTCCGCGTCACCTACCACTTTTAGTAAAGTCCCCATTCTACGTTTATATCATATTAGGTTGCTATCAAATTCCGTGTAACCTTCCACTTTCATTTTTAGATTATAACCATGAATTCGGATTTTTTTATGAATGTGAGGTTGATATCGCGAGTACTCACAACATCTTATGCTAAATTCGACCAATCAGGCGGACAAGAAAAAATACCATCAGGTAATATAACCACATTCAACAATACCTTTGATATTTATTAAGTGGTATAAATCATCAACACGCTTTATTTAGTATACAATACGTAACATGTATAACTAGTATATATGGTTATAGTAAGAAGTAGGGCCATTTCCCCCTGTCATTATTTCACTCATAAGCATTAATTGTTTAATCTTAAACATTTTTTGAATATTTATCTTCTTTATTTTATCGTAAACGATTGAATGCAATACATCTTTATGTTAATAAACAGAAATGTTACGTTTTATACCCACAAATGTCTTGTTAAAAAAAGCGATTTTGGTCAATTTGTATCACTTTCTGATATATTGCCAAGAAGGACAGCCAGTTCTACGTTCAAAAGAAAGGAGATACATAAACTCACTTACAGCAAAAAAAAAAAAAACATCGTGTTGGTTTTAAGTGTCCTTCACGAAACAATTAGTAATTTATCTGTTGGTTATTATTAATCTTCAGAGATCCCATACCTGGATATGTACCGAGAGATGTTAGAAAGAATTAGGTTACTTTTTGAAAATGGCCCAAGAAGTGAAATAAATGAAGTGGAAAATGGTTCTACTTCTTTATCAATACAACCGTGCCTATAGAGAAATACATTTCTAAAATTTTTAAAGAAGAAAATTATTGCGTGGTCGATTTGATATTTGAAAATTTCTACGATGTGCTACATTTTGTAGTATAATACATACACATATCATTTGTAATGTGCCACAAGTTGCAAAATAACATAAAATTTATCATGAATTACACTTTCTGTTACTTAGACTGGAATGGTTGCAGTAGAGAAAATATGACTTTATATTACTGTCAAAAATGTATTTTCTTAGAACCATTTCCTTCTTATTCATTCCTTTTTATGAACCCAATAGACGACAGTTAATCAATAAAAAAGTATAATGTAAATATAGCCTATACTCAACTGCCTTTAACATGTCTAGTACATGGAACCTTTACTCAAAGATCGTACTAATAAATCATCATGCAAGTTATTGTTGTGAAGTTAGATGTACGTTATTCTTTGGTTATTAGATATGCCAAATAATCATGCCTGTAAAAATGTTTAATTAACAACATTTAAGATGGACAGAAAACGAAGATATGTCAAGTCTGACTGATCTATGGTCTGCATATCACCTCATAGCAGGAATGTCACAGGCGTCTGATTAGTTCTTTCCATGAATCTAAAAGACGAATAAAACTGTAATAATGTACATGAATTAGATCTTGCATACTCGGAGGAAATCAACAATGATTTGTATCTCTAGAAATCAAATTAAAAATAAGTTGAATCAACAGAAGATATAAATGTTTCTTTTGACGTTACTGTTGCTCTTATATCCGTAAGAAATTTGTCTGGTCTGGCTATTAATAGCTACCAGTTCACGCAGCATTAAGACTTCAATTGTACATGAACAGGCATATCAGATTTAGTTATGGCCACTATACATGTATAATACCCAGTTTGGTCTTATTTGAAGTTACCGCTTGTTCAGCAATCTCCCATGCAGAGTTGTCGGTCCTTGTTCGAGAGAGAGCAAGGACCGACAACTCTGCATGGGAGATTGCTTGTTCAGGCCAAAAGATGTTGAAGCAATTTGCTATATGTATTGCTACAATTGTATAATTCAATATGCAGTGTACAATATATATGTACACATATATGTACATTTGTCATTAAGGTTTAGATTGTATAAGATATTTTTTTTTTCGAATAATGTCAGGATCAAAATTTGCATTAATCACAGGAAATGTACTTGAACGTGGAGCAAATATTGAAAAACCAACCCTAATTGTAACACTTCACCATCCTTTGTGCCACAAAAAAATGAGACATATAGTGATAATTATAGTTAAATGGGTACCAATACGATTGTATGATAGACCTATCAATATTCATTCACTGTCTGTGCATATGGCTGATACATTTTTCATAAGTAGATTTAAAAAACAAACTCGATCAGATAGTACGTTCTATTGGTAATGATTGTTTAACAGAATTTATGAATTGTATTTACTGCTAAATAAATATGGTTTATTTGTTCATACTTGTACGATTGATATGTTTTACCTGAAAATGGTGTCGACAAGGAATATACTTTATTAGACACAATTGATAAATTCTTCCCACAAAATCTAAACATATAAACAACAAAAGTTCGTGCATCGTTGATTGTTATTATTGTTCTTATTCTTATTGTAACATTAAGACCAACTCAAAAAAAATATTCTCCATTTTAAGACGGCCCTTACCAAAGGTTTGAGAACTAATATTTGCCAGATGTTATTGGTGTGTGTATATTGATGAACATAAAGAGGACAAATATACCTAAAGAGAAAAATAAAATAACGTAATCCATTGGACACACAAACCTGGCAAGACAAAATAACAACCACAAGCACAACAAATAAACACTGAAAACTAAAATGCAATGAACAACACGAACTCCTATAAAAAACAGGAGTGAACCCAGGTGCTCCAGAAGGGTAAACATAAATCATGAATGTATAAAATAAAAATATATAACATCAAGAGAGATATCTTAAAAACATTACTCCATTTCCACGACAATTTAAAACACACAGAGCGGAGATAGTCGGTATAGATTAACAAAATTCTCAAAAAGTTATGTTGTAATCTAAATCATCTGAACCTTTTTTTGCAGTTTGTTCTTTGTTGATGGAAACCGTATTCACCATTATAGGAGCAGCTGATGCTCAAACATATGACGTTCTTGAGGCCTATAGTCAAGCCATGCACGTGCCTGTTATTCTTTATAGTGATGTCCGAAAACTTCCGAAAGTAAAATATAACTACCTTCTTCATATCGTACCATCATACATGCATGCAATTGCTGACTTCATAAAGTTTTATAAATGGAAGACAGTTTTTTATATTCATGACGGATATGATCGTAAGTTTATCTTTAATTTGTTAATGTCTTACAAGTATGCAGATTTTCCGTACCTGTATGCCTTTCCCTAATCTTAAGTATAAAACTGTCTTTGCATTGTACAGTCATTTCTGACAAAACGATTTAAATTCCTTCAATGATAAATACAAGGAGAAGAATCCGAAGACTGAAAATAGAAGCCACAAAACCCTGCTTTTGTGTAAATACATTTATTATCTAAGTCCGTTGTTTTTGGTCCGTTTAATTTCCTTTCTTCTGAGCCATGACCTTGTCCGAAGTGGATCTCAAAAATCGTTCAAGCGAACTTAATGAAAGTTGTTGCAAAATTAGGTGGGCATGCCTAGTTGTGCATAAAGGTTTCGGAATTTTCAAAATGGCTGCAGTTTTGTGGACCTTTGTATTGGCATCCAAACACAGTATTACTTGTTTATATTGTTATTGCAGACTCTTAGTTTGCATGCAGATAAGCCATTAAATGGATAAATTCCATTAGAAGTTATAGAAAACAAGAATAGAAACAACATTTACTGATTTTATCACACGATGTTTACTAGCTTTTTTATACCACGAATTCGGTGTTGAAGTAAAAATATTTTAATTTTCTTTTAGCAATGTGGCCTTGGCGGGCAGAGGAACTTCTTAGTTATGCAAATGTTTCTGATGACATAGAAATAATACAGCGCCATTTAGTTATGCCATTTGATTGTTACGATGAGTTAAGACGTCTCGATAAAATGCCGATAAAACAGTCAGAAAGGGTCTTCATTGTAGATATGTCTAATTTGACAGTTTTAAACTCAATTATGAAACAAGTAAGTCTTAAATATGTGAACTATTTTGTTTTAAAAATAATTGCAAAGTGGATGTACGGGGTTTTTAATAATGGTATTAAAGACAGGAACGAAAAACGTAGTACAAATACACATTCATTTCGGTTGAATTTGACCTGTATGGTTATTTTATCGTGTTGGTCGTACAGTGGACCTGTATGCAAACTTTACTAAAAATATGAAGTATTTAAAACAATCAATTAATATTATATCTACTAATTGCTCCTGTCAGTCACTGCAATTAGATCTTACAGCGCTCAATTTTACTTTCTCTTTTGATGACCTTTCCAATCAGCCAATCAACCTTCATGATTTTGAAGGCATTAGCCTAACGATAAAACCCGATTATTCTCAATAGGTCATCAGAACAGAAAGTAAAATGGAGTGTTGTTAGATATACATGAAGTGATTGTAAGGGGCAATTAGTAGATCTAATTTTAATTAGATTGTATTTAAAAATCCATTTTCGAAATTGAGACCAAACCAATAACATAATACTAAAACACTAATTTTGTTTTAGATAACGGAACTTGGTATGGTTAGAGATGGGTATCATTACATCATAAGTGGAATGGTAAGGAAAAACAACACCGCCTTGTATAAATTGAATTTCAATAGAATTTTTTTAAATCAAATAAAAATAACAAATTAACAAAGATAATCAGAAAGATTATAAACATTACTTTTGCAGAAAACATTTTGCTTGCTTTGTTGTTTTCGTAAGTAGTATTGTTGGTAATAAAACATGACATTGCTAAACGATAATCACTGCTGATCTTAAACGGCCATTTCTGCATTTAGATTTCCTAACTGATCATACCCCAATTTCTGTTGCTGCTAGGTCTCTGGTTGCATGAAAAATGTAATAACGCCAATTTTGGCCGTGATTGGTTTCCATATTTTGACCCTGAACCGAAAGTGATCAATACATACTAATATGACCAATGGTTCATGCATGTAGCTGTAAAATATCAGGCCTAAACTCCTAGACTATGAAAATTCTCCAAGTTATAATTTTCAGATTTTGCCGTCTAAGACAAAATAGAGTTCCTAGTGTAAAAACTCATTAAACATGCTTAGAACCGAAACAATGTTGTGGCTACAAAAAGCTGAACTTAAAAACTGAGAAGAAGGTTAAATATCTATATATGTGAGGGAGGTATTCCTAGTTTCCAGATATTGGACAATAAATTTATCATGGCTCTCAAATTTAATGTGACTACAACTCGTTTTTTGGGAAATATCTAAATCAATTCTTTGTAATATCAATAAGAACTGTTACTGTACTTTTTTTCTATCAGCCGTAGTCTTATGTGATATTTAATATGTCGTCACAACCTCATGTGACGTTGTTTGTTTATAATGTACTAGTTTCTAAAACTTTGAATCATGTTGACTATACACATACATGTAGTTGTTTCAACTTCAAATAAGTTTACTAAAGCCATTTACTTTCCTAACAATCAGAAAGAGGCGAGATATAAATTAGTGTATGGTTTGATTTTACATAGGATATACAGGCCTTCAGAAAGAACCACTTTGTTCATGGTGGAGTACGGATAACCGGGTTCCAGCTAATTGATAAAAAGAATCCAGGATATTTATTTATGCTAGACCCATGGAAAAGAAATAAAAACACCGAAAAGAGTAAACCTATTCCACCATTGACGGTAGATATAAACAGATTTTATTACAAAAATCATTAGCAATCATCAGACCAATTGAAACAAAGTCTTGGTACATGTATCTGTGCAAAAACTATATAAATCTGAATATTAATAGATATCAGAATATAATAAATAACATACTATTTTTACAAAATATACTTTCCATTCACTACGTTTCGATGGATACCGATTTTTATTGTATCCGAGTGCAGTGTGGATCAAGGAATGATAATATTCGGCGAAATAGATGTTTTATGTTGTGTTGTCATTAGAAAATGTCAAACATATGAAAAGTACATAATTGTAGTTTCCTCGAAATACCGGTACTAAAATTCATGAAATCATGAAAATAAATACCCAACGAATTAAACGAAACAAGAGAATGCAAACAGAAAGAAAAATATAGTATAATTTGTACAAATATATACTGTTCACAGATCACAGATCTATTTGAAAATGTTGAAGTTTACGGTTCTGGGCAACAAATTTTCATTCTTCATATGGGTGCTCTTAAATTAAACCAAATCAAATTTTACACACTGTCTGCAGCCTAATAAATTAAAATTTCTTTTTTTTCAGCTTAGAGAAGTACTTCTTTTGGACAGCGTATGCTTTATTCAAGCTGTTTTAAACAAAAGCTATCGTGAAAGTCCTTACATCTTTCGTACGAGGGCAGGTACACACTGGAATACCAATTTTACGAAGGAAATAATATGCCATAAAAATAAATTCCTAGAAAGAGGCCATCTCATTATGGAAATTTTAAAAAATGTGAGAAAATGTTTTTTTTAGTTGGGGTTTCACGCCATTTTCAGCGCATTTTGCTATTTCGCGGCGGCCACTTTCCATTGGTAGAGACAGCAGGAGTACTCGGAGAGAACCACCGACCTTCGGTAGCAAAATTTGCTATCCTTGTCAATTAAGATCGGAGTCGAACACACCTCGCCACATGTGAGATTCGAACTCACAACCTCAGTGTTGACAGGCTAGTGATCTTCAGTAGTCATGACGAACTACATAAACAACTCGGCCACCGAGGCCCCAAGAAAGTAAATAACTGTTCAATACACTGCATTGTATGTACGTATGATTAAACTTGATTTTTTAAAAACAATGAAAGGATATAGGCTATATATGTAGGTTATGGCATAATGCACCAGTAAAATGACTTTCAATCAACAACAGGTAAGATTTGCTAAACTGTTCTGGATATAGTGTATCAATAATAAGTTATGTTCTAGGTTAGAGATGTACTACATTTCTTATCATAGTCCGCTAAAAAATAACATCTGAGTGAAGAATGAACCTAAATGTATAAAATGAATTTATCACTGTATCGCTTTGGTTAAGTTTGGGGGGAGTGAAAACGGTTTTTCTATAGAACTGTTAGAAGTTGCTATAGCCATTTGGGATAAAGTGTAGGTTCTAAAATGTTCCAATATTAAGTTTAAGGAGCTAGTTTGGAAAATGTAATAGACCTACTTTTTTGCACAATATTTAAAATCATTAAAAAAAAGAAAAATGTTTACAAAAAGTTTAAAAAAAAGGAAAAAAAGATTCAAGTCTAAAGAAATTGTACATTTAAATGTAGTTCATGAAGATTTGTCAAGCTTTTTTATATAACATATACAAATGTAAAAATACCGAAAACCTATTTTGCTGATGTATATGCATACATGTAACATTGACCTAACTGCTTGGAAATGTATTTTTATATCTGGTGGGAAACCTGTCTGCTTTTGAATTCTGCTATTTTTATATTTTGCTGAAGGATTAGTAATTCAGATAATAGTCCGGTCAATCTAGCATAAATTTGACCCTAATCTTAAAGTAATTGCAAAAGAAGATTTTTAAGTTTTAATCTTTAGAATTATTCCCCAAATATACACAGAAAAAAGTCCTAGAAAATCTAACTTGAAGAAGACTAAAAAATCACGATTTTAAAATTCCTATGGAGATTTGCATTGAAAATGGGAGATAACTCTGCAATAAAAATTGATACAAAATTATAACTTTACCGCTTCTATTCAGCAGAATGTATTGATTCTTGATATTTTATCCAGCTTTAGAGTATAACAAACAACTCTAAAGGTGTTTTCATATCTTTTATCAAGCTACAACCTAGATTTCGTAATTCATTAGTTGACCAATTATTAAATTTTTGAACATGTCAAGGTAAAGAATCTCAAATTTAATAAAAATGATTACGCATATATTCTTCTTTTTGTGGCTTAAAGTTTCTTTAAACAAGGTAGATGCTAAACAAATATAATTTACAGATATAAACAATAACAAATTTTCACATTATTTTTTCAAAATGGTCACAGAGCCACAAATTTGCAATTTCTTTAATGAAAAATGTGCAAAAAAAAAAAAAAAATAAATAAAATAAAAATACCCATAACACTTAGGTTTTGTACATTCCACGAGCAGAAGATTATATTATATAGTCAAATACGAACTTATAACCCCATCAAAGTATCATACTTTACATTTATTTTAAGAAAATCAACCAAAAACTGACAAAAAAGACCAATTTTTGCAGAGTTATTTCCCCTTTCCAATGTTAATTTCCATAGGAAATTAAAAATGCTGATTTTGAGTTTTCCTCAAGTTAGATTTTATGGGACTTTTTTCTGTGTATATTTGGGGCTTAATGCTATAGATTAGAATTGAATCATTTTCTGTTGCAATTAGTTTGAGGTTAAAACTTAGTTTGACTGGACTATAATCAATGTAGACAAAATAGTAAAGAAAATGGAGGTAGCTTTGCAGCAATAACCTTTCTAATAAAATTCAGAAGTAATTTTCTAATTCTTTTTCAATGGCAGACATGTATCGTCTTATGGCTATGTGATATATTATTTTGTAATAGACTTAGCTTATATTTTTCAGTGTTATAAATATTACGAAATTCAAAATATTAACAAATAATAATGTTATGTAATGCCTTAAAGAAAGACATAATATAAAATAAATACACTTTTCAGACGTCACATTATTGCTTATCAGGAAATATTCAGTTTGATGAAAATGGCCACAGGACAAATTATTCATTGAAGGTTCATTCGATATCATATAAACAGCCTTTACGAGAGGTTTGTATACATATATACTCATATATAGGGGATATCTCTTGAAAAAAAAAATGTTATGACAAAAGCTGGAACCATAAAGCATCAAGCGCGAAATACGTACATCTGATCCAGACAGAAGGTGCTATCAACCTATCTATAGTTATACTTTGTGGTTTATTCATTTTTTTATCCCTTTATTTTCCTATATGACACTGAATATGGACATTTTACTTAATATACATGTAGGGATATTTAATTATTTTAAACTTCTAAAACAATCATTTTCATAAGAAATGCTTATTTTTAAAATTTTTTCATGCTCTTTGCAGCAGCCAGACACCCATTCCTGGTCTAGGGATATATTCGTTGATGTTCACGTAACAATTTTATGAAATATCCTAAAAATTTCCGAAGTCTTTCCCAAAATTAAACGTTTAAGAGACCTTTGAAATTACAAAATGAGATCACCGACTTTTATAAAAATTACAAAAACGTTAGAAATTGTTTTTTGTTTTTGTTTGTTTGTTTTTGTTTTTTGTTTGTTTTTTTGGGGCGGGGGGATTATAACCAATTTGCTGCTTACAAGGTATTTAAATATATATTTGAATGTATTATATCCTTGGATGCGTTTAAAAAAGGGAAAAGCGACTACTGTTTTGTGTGTTTTTTGGAAATGTGTTTTTAAGTATAAAATCTCAATAAACGAACCTAAATGTTAAAATTCTCCGTATTTCATGAGTTTCAAAGAAACCTTGACTTTCACAATCGGAAGAATATTACTCTTTGTGAATTTCAGCGCAAACCGCAAGATTGAGCTCAGTCTCCGATACGTGTACTTGATACTGGTTATAAAGAGAAACTGCATTTAAAAGGCCTTTCTAGTCGCAACGTTTACATCTACTCCATCAAACCTGATCTTTCTAATCTCTTAAAGTTGTCATTTTCTATTAGAAATTTGTTCTCGTTATTTCCAGTTAAATTCTCTCATGAAATGCCGTAATGCAATAGCGTCAAGCAAATCTACGCCGCACATCACAGGTTAACTCACAAGAGAAGTGGTAAATGGTATATATACATCGTGCATTTCTTTTGATATTCTATTTATATATTGTATCACTGATCACTGTTCATTGCAAGGACTAAAACATTTCTGACAGAAATTCTTTAATCTGAAATGCATAGATTTTATCATTTATCAAATAAAAGTATTTTGCTCACAATATATTTCTGTACAGACAAGACAATCTGATCATTAATTTTCCGCAGTGAATAGTGAATTAAATCTCAGGAAATCCGTTAATAAAAGTGGTTTTATGAAAAATGCTAGGTTTGTGTACTTCAAAGCACGAACTGGGGAATTTATACCTGACCATAAGTCCACCATTATTCAACATACGGGACCGATATATTTTTTAAATGACATGGGCGAAATCAGTAACAAGAAGATTTAAAAAGGAAAGTGTGGAGCGATAAAAAATTAAAGGTGATGAATATAAAAAATTTATTTATTTTCTACTTAAATTGGACACATAACAACCAAAATGATTACAATTACTGTTGATTTATTACAGATAGGTACATGGCATTCAGACCATGGTTATAATGAAATAGTTCCCATACACGCACAGGAGCCAAATAGGACAGGACCATATATTGTGACTTTGGTTGTAGTAAGTCTGTATTACAAATCAAGATATTTTGTAGATTGACGGAGCATATAAATTTTTCGAATAAATTCTTTTATTAAAGAAAGCTCATTGTAACATGAACATACATTCATTGTACAGCTGTACATGTAATATAGTCCGACAGTAGCAGGTAGATAAAGAAAGTACATATACCTTACACATAAATCAGTCACATCCTCTCTTCTTCAGTATTGAGTTTTTATCTTGATATTATCAGAAAATGTTGGCAAAATCAAAACATACAATATTAAACAAGTCCGAGGTTAATTTCAAAACTAATTTAATGAGAAAATACGGTGCGATTACTAATTTTCTGATACTACAACAATATTCAAAGCGAGACAACTCCAAATGACTCTCTTCTTCGGTATTTTGTGAGTTTTATAATTACTTCATTGTAATACAAAGCTTTTTGACAGGAACCACCCTTTGTGATAAATAAGACCCTCAAAGATGGCACCGAAATATTTGAAGGTTATTGTATTGATATGCTGAGGAAAATAGCTAACAGTTCTAGACTAAAATTAAAGTATGTAATCAGAAAACGTCATGATACTAAGTATGGAGATAATTCAACTGGTACATGGAATGGTATGATCGGAGAGTTAATAAACGGAGTAGGTAAACATTTTAATTTTTCAATTCATTTATAAAACATCTAGATACAAAAAAAAATATAACATAATGTCTTTAAAAACCATCATACAGTGTCTAAAATTTGAGTAAACTGTGATTTTCGTTAATAACATTAGATTAATAAACCTCGAATGGTTTCTTTCATAAAAGTTAAAGCAAAACTTTTCATGTAACTGAATTTAACAAGTGTTTATCAGAAACCGTATTTCGTCAAATTTCGATTTTTTTAAACTGTTTTATTTGTTTATCTGGTTCACGATTTAAATCAAATACACACATAAGGTACCATTGTTACAGTGTCCTTCATCGTAGACAACCACCATATGACAAGTACATTTGAATCCCGAAATGCCAATAGGTTATTAGGTTATTATTCTGTTGTTACATTCTATCACAAATGTTACACATTTGAATTAACTGTCAATACAAGGCACACATGTATAGGACCGCATAAGCCTATTATAGAGGCCATCATGAGCAGCCTGTAACTGGCTTTTACATGTATGATGAAGCCCTTTTCACTTCCTCCGTGTATTACATGTACATGTACATGTGCATGTATTTTCCAGTGTCTCATTGTCTACGTACTCAATACATGTACACTAATGGCACATTGGTCTTTAAAATTATCGTAATATGTCGTATCGTAATATCTGACGTCACATTGACATACAATGAAGCACCATTTGGACATTTTGGCATTTTTTAAATATTCTCTTCAACATTTTGAATCACGATTTTACATGACAGAGGAATACCATAAATATAGAAATTAATAACAATTTTGAAACTTGTTTTGTCTTCCTATATAATTACTTAATATTTATTTTTTTATATATTTTTCGATTTTTTTTTTATTATAGGAAGCAGATATCGCACTTGGGAGTATCACAATAACCAAAGTAAGACAGGATGTTGTAGATTTTACGAAACCGTTCATGAACACAGGTGTAAGCATCATGATCAAACGACCAGATAAGCAGAAGCCAAATGTACTATCCTTTAAAGAACCATTTTCAAATCGGATGTGGGCTTGTATAATGTGTGGGTTCGTTGGAGTCAGTCTTGTTTTGGTCCTCATAGGTCGGTTTAGTCCATACGAGTGGTCAAATAATTCAGAGACTGGACCTTCAGAAGACTTTAGTGTTCTTAACTCTCTTTGGTCGTCATTTGGTGCGTTATTACAACAAGGCTCTGATTTTCTTCCTAGGTAAGAAATATGACGAACTTGCTTCATCGTAATTAATAAACACTTTGAGATACCGGCTGTAACTATTACAGACAGATATCAAGAAATTACAGTATATTTGAAAACAACGTGAACTTTTATTTTATTTAGATGCCAATGCTGCTGTGTATTATATAAATTTGTCCAGAAATTAGGTCACAAAAGCATGTACAAAATATTACATTGACTCACAAAATAGAACTTGATTCAAAGAATACCAAGGAGTTGTGGAATATAAGTAAAGACAGTTACAGTGTACATGTACGCATGGATATCATTCTAATTATCTCTCTTAAATAGTAGGAAATATGCTGGTAATTTCAAACTATAAGTTATAAGAACACACAAAAAATTCTGCATGTACAAGAGCCAAAATTGTTAACATTTCAAACGATCTCGATCGGAACTTAAACAAAAAAGAAAAGAAAAATTAAGAAACCGTTTACTTTGACTTTTTCTAATAGGTTTATATTCTTGAAATAGATGTAGTGAAATAATTAATTATTTTATTATTTTTTTCAGTTCATTTTCAGGGCGTATAGCAGAGTGTGCGTGGTGGTTTTTTACTTTAATAATTGTATCATCATATACAGCCAACTTAGCGGCCTTTCTTACCATTGAAAAACTTAATGTACCAATAAATTCAGCTGATGATTTAGTAAAACAGACTAAAATTAAATACGGAATAAATACAGGAGGATCAACTGAAAGTTTCTTTAAGGTATTTACAGAAAGGCTGTTTTAATAGAATTTTCACCAGTTAACTTTTTTGGATAAGGGACCATGATTAAATTTTCACTCTTTGACAATTTCAAAAACGTTTAGGAGCAATCAAAATTTAATGATTTTATATTCTATAAAAAATATTTGTTAAGTGCATATCATTGACACATGCTTGAAAACAATATAAATTACTTTTTTTTCTAAAATAATAATATAATAATAATAAAAACTGATTGTTGAAGCTTTTTATATCTTTTTTTTAGGATACTTCTGTTCATACATTTAAACAAATGTACGAGTTTATGAAAACAACAATTCCATCGCCCTTTGTAGAAAATAACATTGAAGGCTGGCATAAGGTGTTGAATGGTAAGGGAGAATACGCCTTTTTAGTGGAATCAACAGTGAACGAGTACTTGAATCAACAAAAACCATGTAAAACTATGAAAGTTGGCAAAAATTTAAATCAAAATGGATATGGAATAGCTACTAGAAAAGATAGCCCAATAAGGTAAGGTAACAAAAAAACATGCTACACTAATTCAAAAGTTGTAACTTTTTCTCGTGTTGAAACTCTCTTGCATTTTAAATGATATTGCAACATTGGGTTTTTCATCCAAAGCGACAGATCAAAATATTTTCTTCTTCATAAAGTATTTGTGCTTGTTCTGTTTTCAATTCAACGAAAGTGTATTCTTTCACACACTCACAATTTAAATTTAATATTCTAAACTTCCATGTACCCGTACATTGTGTATCTTTTCTGTACATACATCCTTTGAAAAAAAGCCCACCCAAACGTCCTTTTTCACAACTGAAGGGAAAAATATTAAGTCGCCTGCCTGGTGGTCGTGCAGACTTAAACGGATGCTTTGGTGGAAACTACATCATGGTACAAACAATGTACATGTACATATGTATTTCTAGGGAAAAAAACACAACTAAAAACATATATTAACATTACGACATTTTATTTAGTAACAAATCTTGCACATAGCAAATTTAACAGTTCACACTAATTGTTAGGACTGGCTGAACTTGTGCAGGACTGACAGGTTTCATAAACAGCTAAACCTGTGGTCCGGTAGCTTTTTCAGAGAGTTTCAAAAACTGTTTCATATATATTGTTTTGTTTTGTGTTTTTAGCCGTCAATTAAATTTAGCGTTGTTAGACATTCGAGAAAAAGGTGAACTAATTAATTTAAAACAACGATGGTGGTACGACAAAGGACAGTGTGGCCAGTCAACTGGTGTAAGTAAAAATAGACATTTTTATATGAATCTTATATGTATCATGCAGATTGTAATGGGCGTTATCTACTCGATAACTCTGTATCCAAAATCGTTTTTGTAGCCCAAATTTCAGGATGGAAATAAATAAATTTCAGAATATTCGGCGATTTATGTATTGAAAGGGGCCTCGGTGGCTCAGTGGTCTAGATTGGTCGTTGTAACTGCTAACGATAACCAACCTTACAATACTGGGATTGTGGTTTTAGACCCTACTTGTAGCAAAAACAGGCTAGAATTGATGGACAGGGATTCCTTTTATACAACAGACAACATGACACGCGACTAAATTAAGAAACAAATAATAATGCACTCGAAATGCAGAATACTTTTAATACAATTATTTTGTGTAATTTTTGCAAGTATTTTGTCACCATTTAATATATGTCTGTACAGATTTGAAATGTCTATTATTTATCTTTAAAATAGATACTAAAACCTTTGGAGCTACAGTACACTATTATTTTTTTGTTTTTATTTTTCAGGCAAAGAAAGGAAAAAAGTCTTTATCACTGAGTAATGTTGCTGGAACATTTCATATTGTGATTGGTGGTCTGGTGATAGCAATGTTATTTTGCTTGTTTGAGTTTCTATTTCATTTACGAAAGAGTAAAATAAAGAAGTCAAAGGTGAAAATTTGAAAAAAAATTAATTATATATTTTCTAGAAATACTAAGGGTTCATTCCTTGTATTGCACATGGTAGATCTCCTTAGCTAAAATTTGGCTTCCTATTTCGGTATTTTTGGTTGAGTACTTCTTGTTTAATATAAGTCTGTTTTTTTTGGTCTTCCAAATGTTCCGGTTTTAATGCTGCTGATGAGAGGTAACTCTTTGAAATGCGTCGTATACAACATAGTATAAATTTACTATATCTAATATTAGTATCTTTGGATTGATATTTTGAAACTCCTGGGATGATGCCTCTGCTGGTGGACCCTAGGTCCCCGAGGGTATTCGCCAACCCAGTCGTCTTTCTTGTCTGACATGATTATTCATTGATTTGTTACAGAAATTACCAGTATTTAGCAAAATTCAAAAATAACAGAAATAATAAGGGTTCATTCCTTGTATTGCACATGGTAGATCTCCTTAGCTGAAATTTGGCTTCTTATTTCGGTATTTTTGGTTGAGTACTTCTTGTTTAATATAAGTCTGGTTTTTTGGTCTTCCAAATGTTTCGGTTTTAATGCTGCTGATGACAGGTAACTCCTTGAAATGCGTCGTATACAGCATAGTATAAATTTACTATATCTAATATTAGTATCTTTGGATTGATATTTTTTCTATTGGAGTGTATAAAAGGACAGTTTACGATAGTAGCCCATCCTCCTTAATTGTTCTTATTCGCCTTATATATAGCAATATAAGGCAGTTTCATTTTATAGAAAATTATTGAAAATTTTATATATCATATGATACATTTTGCATATATGCGCAATTTTTATACGCCGGAACTGTTTTGCGGTCGTATTATAGTATGGGCCCGTCGTCGTCGTCGGCGGGGTTAGCGTCCGTAGACAGTTAGGTTTCTGCTCATTTACTTTTGTTCTATTTAACTTCTCCTTATAATATTTTACTACAATTGACCCCTTAAGAAATTTAGGTTGTGGTTGATATTTGTAAATATGGCCTCTGTCTTTTTTTTTCGGGGGTCATTAATGGTTTTATTTTTATAATTTTGGTTTAAATTTTACAATTTTATCAGATTTTTATAATGTTATTGTTCCTTAGTGAAAATCGAAAAAATTCTCAGATGACTTTTTCACTATCTCTTACAGTTTTAGAGAAATAAGGGGATGCACCTTAATATTCGAAATTTTTTTAAATTTCCTATCCGATTTTGATGATTTGTTGAAAAAAATGTTCCTTGTTAGAAATACAATAAAAGTTACACTAGGGATGTGTGTGTGAATTTTGTCGTTGCAGGGATAAAAGGGGTTAAAGGGGCAAACAATTAGCCATTTATCCTAAAATTTTATTTTTCATCTGATTTTCGTGGCGATTTTTTCTTTCAATTCATCTTGATGAGTGCTTCCAGTAGTATTGCAACACATTTCTTGTACAGTTTTCGAGATATATTGGGTTAAGGGGGCAAACAATCAACTTGGTTGGAGTTCTAAATTATATTAGTTTTCATCTGGATTTTGTGGTTGGAACTCCAATATATCAGAGTGATGAACATGTATATTATAATATCCACCACTTTATTGGATCAAACATAATAGTTTTTCCACACTTACTTTAATTGATTACCTGTCGACATGTTGCGGTCTTGTCATGCTGCGCTTATCAAAGAACTTTATTTTGTATTCCATGCGACTTACAACCAGAAAAAGATATTAACACTCTCATTTTCATAAATTGTACTAGTAAGATATATTCTGATTGAATCCACATCTTACTGAAACTAACCCTTGTTTGAAATGGCACTTCACTAGATGTTCCAAACTTCACTTGCCATGATTAACCATTCAAAATGACTTTATTCACTTCCAGCCATTACGTATAATGATGTGGTGTAAGATTTATCAGACGTCGAACGGTCGTTTGCCTTATTGGAATAGCACAATTCACATCTGAGAATGCTCTTATATAAATTGATCAATGTTTTTCGATTTTATTGATGGATTTTCTGCCGATGTTTAACTTGTGCAAACATTTGAACAAAATCGTGGTTTCCCGACTTCAAATATTATTTGGTCAGGCAGTAAGGCAAAATTTATTTACAAGAAGCAAACCTTTATTTAATAGGTGTTCTTAAATGCAAGTATATTTAGCTTCTTATTAATTACTAGACATGATTTGAAACATTATTTGAAGAGCGAATGGCGAAAAGTTCTAACAGAAGCAATCAATTTTCCGTTATAAAAAATAATCAGTTTACTTGTAAAACACTGGTAAGTATCAACCCTTGATCGAGAGAAGCGTAGTAATATTCGATGTGTTCGGGTTTTCTCATGCGAACACAACACAACAACGTATGAAGTCATATTTATGTCGGCAAAGCATCGCTTGAGGTGTTGTGCCTTCATTATCTGCTTCTGTTTTGTTCGCGTTAGTATTTATCTGAATTCTTTTCTAAATATATATTTTGAATGTCTACAGTCGTTTCTTTATACTTAAAATGTGTATTTTCATAATTAATAATAAAAACCAAAAATATACAAGAAACTTTATTGTACAGGTTATAAAGGCTGTTATAATAACCGACAACGACATAGAAGAATCTAAGCCATTAAAATCTCCCAGTACAAATGGTGCGCAAGAAAATAAAGGCGTAAGTTTCATTAAACATATTAAAAAAAAATGTCAGACTGAGGGTACTTTTCTGAAATATTCTGGTTATTCTTTTCTTGATATATGCATCCCAGATTGTCGCACGTATTCAAGATCAATAATAAAAAGATTGTTTACTGTCATTCAAGAATGTAGATTAGTTCGGTAAGAATATGATGTAAAGTTTCCTGTAATTGTTTGCTTACAGTCATGACAGTTGCGTCTGATTTTACATGTGTATGAATTGGTCTTATCCAAACACTGAAAGTCAAGATATCTTTGGCTGTATTGTTTTACCTTGATATGTGACTGAAAATCGAGACAACACTAAACAAGACAAATAGTGGTGCAAGACAGAAAACTGAATAATAACATAGAATACGAGGAACCATTTTGATTTTTCCTCATGTATAATTAGATACGTATCCATGGAAATGCCGTTATGATAAATAGATTTTTGCAAGTCTATTCAAAATTTTTTATAACATTTGTTGTCCCTTTTCACATTTGATATGGCGTTAAACTCTCAAACTCTATGAGTACTTGTCTATGAATATTTCGCACTTTCAGTTGGTTTTTACTTATGATTTGTTTTACTTGAATGTTTAGCATCCATGTCTTTGCCGAGTAAGTATTGATGTTATTATGAATATATGCCAAGCTCTCTGTCATTTATTTCCTATTTTTTTTTTATTTTACTAGTTTTTATGTCGAAGACATATAAGCACCAGAGTTGTCTTTCTTTGTGTAAAAAAGATAACGTTGAACTCTCGTCGATTGCATTGAACAGTTTAATGATATAGTGGATTCTAGAAATTTGGTTTTGAAGTGGGTCTGTTAAAAATGAGCTTGTTCTTCAAAGAAGTGTTTGTCATTTCTATCCCCAACTTAAGTAATGCAAATGTACATGTAATAATTGTTGATCTATGATCAACGCAATATTAAAGGCGTTAACTTACAAGATTTTCCATTTTCTCTCAGTTTTGCAGTGATCATGACTTGGTTGACAGGTATAAAAATGAAAATGGACCTGTTCCATTGATTTTGTCCCTTCATCGTACCGGATTTGACGTTTGTCGTATAATTAAGTCCTCTGGTGTCTATTGATAGGTTTAAGTCCAAGTATGAAGCAGACTTATCGTGATTTGCTTGACCTGAACGTGCGCCTATGATATAGAAAGAATGATTGCCCTTTCAATATTTTCATTCTGAAAACGCTATGTATGCAACTAGTCATTCATGTTTGGTGGATTTTGTTCACAGTTGGTATCATAACTCGATATGACCTGAATATATATGTTCTACCAATTTCGCGGTTGGTCGATTTTTCAGAGTTATTGTCCTTTTCATATTTTTGTCTTAGAATCTAGTTTACGTGATCTTTACATGCGCATGCTATACCGATTTCATTGTTGATAGAGTTTTGCTAGAATTATTGCCTTTTTAATATCCTTGTGTAAGCTAATAGGCATTCATCTTTTTGTATCATGTTCATATTTGGTATGATGATTGATAATTACCTGAATTAATGATTTTACGGTTGATCGATTTTCCAAGAATTATAAAAATGTTAATTTCATTCTTTATTTTTGGTCGATTTTGTTCACACTTTGACTGAATGGTAGCGAGTTGGGATATAATAGTGCGATACACATGCATTTTTATTTGTAAAGATACAAGAATACAATGTTACAGTATGATAGAAAATGCAAATACAACATATATACAAAAGCTTCGTTTGTTTTAGGGAATGCTTACAGTATATAGTAATCATACGGACAAAGTTAGTGTAGTTTTGAATTAATGTGCTTGCCTCTCATATGGCTCGTAACTGGCTTATACGCATGTGTTCAGTTAATCTAAGACCACATGATACAACAGCCCTAGATATGCATGGTTTTAACTAAAGCATAAATATTGCCGATAATAGAATAGGAAACACGTTCGGATACTAAGCGAAGTAAATCCTATAGTGATTCAGACTATTTATCTTTATTGAACTATTAAGACTTGAGTAGATACAAATATTTTAGATGTTTTGCATGAAAAATGTATGTGGTAGATAAACATAAGTATAGTGTTAGTGTAGAAATATATATCCACCTGTTACAATAAAGTTTAATTTATCAAACGTCTGTATTTCAAAACAAAACACAAAAACAACAACAAAACATTTATGAGAAATACACGTAAATATCTAATCCTTAAAATAATAAAATATTTATCATTTTTAAATATTAGAAAGATTTGATTTTGTGTCTCTTTTCTCGCTTTTTAAAAAAATGTGGCCATATTGATATTTAAAGTCAGATGTGTATTGTATGTGTTGTAAACTAAGTTGAAAGAGCTCAACAGAAATTAAGCTAGTCCATCGACACTTACAGAATGATTAAAACGTATCTATAACTTACAGGTGAAAATGTTATTTGTTGCAAATTTTTAAAAACGACAAAAAAATATTTTTATGTTTTATCAATTTTATCTTTGCAGTATCAGACAACATCACCAGCAAATTTGATAATGTTTGATTCTATAACAGATAATGGATCCACAATGCTTTAGAACAGCAAGTACTGGTGGATCTGCGTACGATAAGACACAACTTTAACTGTTCTCTTTATTTTTAATAGAAAAAGAAGAGGTCTAATACAAATAAAATTAAATGTCCGGTTTTTAGGTACATTTATTATCGAAAATATGTCTTACTGAATCCGTCCGATTACTAGTTTTCATAGACAGTCATGACAATCTGGATGGATAAAAAAAGAACGTGTCATAATTTTTTAATACTTCTACATGTAGTGAAATGCCACACTTCATTTTAATTGATACACAATTATTTACAGATGTTCTTGAAAATACATAATATGAAATAACACAATGGCCATGTTTCTGTTTTATGTCTTTTTGTAGGGTGCACGACGATTCGCCCCAACTCAATTTCGCCCATGGAATAAGATTTATAGCTTTCACTACGCCCCAGGCTTTATTCAGTTTGAAATTAAACTATTTCCAAGATGGATTTAATATTACAGCAAAATATGTACGACAAATAAATAAATAAATAAAATGAAATGAAAATTAATTACCACCTCGTGAGTGCATTTACTACTAACAGCTGCAAAGTCCCTTTTACACGGATGATGAACAAATTGTGTTACAGTGCCCAGATGTTAACTTGGAAATAATAAACTAAAATTCGAGGACTGAATATCGTTTTCGGTATAACATGTAAACTTGAATTGGGCTGGGGCGTAATAAAAATGAATTGGGGCCTACTGAAAATAGATTGTGGCGTAATGAAAACCGACTGGGGCTAATTAAAATGAATCGGGGCGTACTGTATTTGGGGCGTACTGAAAGTGGGGCGTAATATCATGGGACGATACGGAATTGGGGTCTGTAATTCCTTTTTGTATTATAGTGAGGTTGCAATAATAGGAAAATACTTATCCAAAATTAAACAAAATTTTATGATATTTGAATGCAAAAAATGATCACTACGTCTGCACAAAAATTTTATGGAATATCTCTGTGTTGAAGATGAAGACCAGCAACTACAAGGCTTTATTTTGTAGCTTCCCATTGAAAATTAAGCAAATTGCGATAGATATACGAATCGATGTGATCTTCCATATAGAAAAAATATACGAATATTTTGGTACTTATCCAGATCAATGGTAAATTACTTTCCGTTCTATATGATTTAACCCTCAGTTGAATTTAACCTTTGGTTAAATAAGATGAACAACTGGGCCCAGTAAGCAAATACATCATATTTTCCTAAATCCATATATCCATGTTGGCTGTTGCAATTTTTTGTTTAACTGCCAAGGCCTTTTTTGTTTGTTTTATTTATTATGTTTGGTTTTCTTAAGTCTTTTTTTGTTTCTAGGTTGTATATCTCCCTTTTCTAATCTTCTAGGAAAGCATCATAAAAGCTTTAAGTACAAAAAAATATATCAAAGCAGTTAAGTAATAGTGTGATTACATATACGCTGTATATCTCCCGTTGTTTACAAAAAAAATACTGTATTGACGTTGCTGTCGTTTGTATTGTATGCTAGATATGGCATGAAACATAGATAGACCTTGATTAAAGGGTCAAAGTTCATTTTCATAACATATTATCGAGACTAGCAAATGTATTTTATCAGTCGTTGAATACACTGGAATTTCAACACTTTTTGATATTCAGTTATATTCTCTGTCCTCCCCCCTCCCCACAAAACCTGAAAACCGGTTGCCATTGCCATATAAAGGTAAACGATGATTTTTGTTGTAGAGCGATCTCGGGGGGGGGGGGGGGGGGGGGGCAACTTGACCATTTTATGACGGGGTGCATGCGTCGGTGGACTCGAAACCCTACCTGAAATTATCCACGTCATATCGAATTTGTGACCCGAAAATATCATGGAAAGCTAAAATTACAATCCGAAATCATCCAAAAATAATAAAAGGCAGTTATCATGATGAGACATATTTATACATTTAACATTTTGAATTCTCCTCAGTGCTTTATAAAAACTTCAGAAATTTTTAAATACTGACCGGAAATAGCCGCACGTCCCGTATATAAATATCATCGAGTTGACCCGAGTTACGAAATTTCCACGAAAATGTTTTGGGGTTGATTGATGTATCTGAAATGACTCTCACGTGAATGACTTGGTACGGATTATGTTTAATGTTAATGTCATCACTTCAGATACCTTTCTGGTTTAGAAATGAAACAATGGGTCTTGAGCGTGCAATTGGGTCGGTTTTGGTTTAATTGGTAACGGAAAAGACTTTATTTCATCCACATATCTATAAAAATATGTCTTGTCATTTTATAGAAGCTAAGTGTACAACCTTAACATTGTATTTCTATTATGTATTATACATCTCTAAAATGCATTGTGCATGATCGAATTCATGACTTTTGTAATTCACCTACAATGTCTTCCTCAGCTGATCTGTCATTTTAGTATTGCACAAATGAACCATCAATTTTAGAAATATCGAATTCTGCAAATAACAATAAACAAGAGTTGACAACGTATTCTGAAGTTATTTCTTTGTTTGGAAGAAACTGACATCATGGACGTAATGTTTCACATAAACCTATAATTCCAAATAGCACATATGTCGTTTATGGTATACACCAATTATAAATCTTTAATGAAAAGTTAAACAATTTATATACAACATGTATGCCACTGGGGCTTTCAAAATAACGATAAAAGGGGAAACATGGAAAGAATTTAAACTCGATGATGCGTCACTGTCATAGGCAATAATTATTGTGAATTAACATAGTCTAATATGTGTATACCAATTCATAAGCTGGAAACCACGTTACACAAAAACGTGTACTATGAGAAGCAACGGATAAAATTAACCTAACTGGGACTTTCTCGTTACAAAATATAATCTGTTGTATATTTACTTGTCTAGAATCGAAAATTGTATTCCTGAATGACTTGATATATGATATTTTAAGCTGCCAATCATAAGGTACACGATGAAGTAAACATTTAAATTTAAAATCATTAAGTACAAAATTTAGATAACATATATTACATGTACATGCAGAGTATATTTAACTGAACATATTCCTTGGTTGTTACATGGCGAAATACGTATTGGTAACACTTTGAGAAAAGACAAATAAAAGATAAAATGGAACAATCTATTTAATATGTAGAAAATGACACATTGCATGTCTTACGAGATAGGGCAACACAGAAAATAGTAACTCAATCGTCCTAAATTGATTTTTATCTTTGTTTAAATTAATCAATAGCTTTCCAGAGATTTCTAATGAATGCAACTTAAAACATGCCATTAATGTCTGTACCGACGTACAAATGCTGCTATGTAAGATGTAAATCAAATCATCTTGTCGAATTTCATGTAATATAACATGCAATTCTTTCACTTTACTAAAAGTATATTGGTACAATTAATTTATTTATGGTACACAATGAATATCAGGAATTCAATTTATCAAATGTCACATTCATTTAAAAGGAATCGTTATCGTTAAACTTCACATCATTCTGATATAATGCATTGTACTGCTAAATTTTAAAACACGGATGGCAATGTTAAATCGTAACGTTATAATAACGTGAACACTTCGAGAGAAGGGTAGCACAATTACGTTATAGTAACCCACATGTAATACATCTTTTCAATGGTCCATAAAATAAATAAGTACGTTTAAATAAACAAATGAAATACAAAAGTTTTAATCACAAATTCAAAATGAAGGAAGCGCATTCTACATGTATATGTACCTGTCAACACATCACAAAAAGTCATAAGTAAAGTCAAGAAATACCAAAGGGATATTCTAAGGAGGGGAAAATCGAAACAACTCACACACCCCGGAGAACAACGAAGACAAGACCAAAACAATACATTAACTACAATTAAAAGAGTCTCTGCTTCCTATAGGACACCCGCCATGCTGCCCATGTCAAAACATGACATCAATGGAACAGGTCCATTTTCAATTGGGAAACGGTTTTTTCATACCTGCCAACCAAGCCATGATGACGTCCATAAAACTTTAATGAGAATGTCTCCAACTTAGGAGCAACCTATTGCTACACCTGTGCAACTTTTTTGTCGGGAGTCGGGCCCTGTCCAGGAAGTCAATGTATATGTCACAAGCTCTGGAATAACGTATGAGTTGTGAAATATATACTCCATACGCCGGCGCTTCTGGAATTTTGCCGCTCAAAACATGTGAAGTTGACGATTGGAAAGTCAAATTCATCCCGTTTGTCGTAAATTTTGTATTCAACCTTCCTCTGGTGTATAAGTAGGCTAAGGGAACATCATATGATTTAATTGTGCAAACGTACATGTTTATATACTTTCAAAATATGCTAACCAATCTTGTTCAAAGGCTATCTCTTATTTAAAAATACTACAATTGCTAACATTTTCGATAACAAAAGTCGTGGTTATCCTTCTATCGATAAGTTGTCATAACAAAAAATGACTTGCATGTCTCCGTCTTTCCACCGACAATACGGTAAGGTCCACTTTTAATGGTCGTACATTTTCCTTAAATTTTGAAACTGATATGAATCGAAAAAAAAATTTTATATTATATACAATATTATCTATTTACTTACCTGATACAAACCGGGCTGTGGTATTCAGTACACGTATGTAGGTGAAACCGGGCGCTATTTATCTAAACGCACTCAAGAACACCTTTATTGTTTTAGAAGACCCAATAAATTTAAAAGTAGCATGTATCAACACCTTAAGAAACACAATCACCATATTAAAATATTAACGAGTTCAACCATTAGTAGTAAATAAGCAATCTGGTGAATCTCATTCATAATTTGTACGATCACGGAAAATAATTGAATAAAAATTGGATTAAAAAATTACAGACAGTTTATCCTCTCGGTCTTAATGATCATATCATGGGAATCAGTAATATATCTAGACTGTTAACAGTTTGGATATAGTTTCTAAAACTGTTCGTAAAATTCGTTCTCATGGACGTAGAATAAATCGCAATAAGAGAAAATTTCGTGCTAACAATACATTTGTACAAATATTTTGGACATAATTACTATTTCTAAACACAACGGCAGACATCATCTGTTAACCAAACTCTGTTCTCTACCTGTAATTAAATTACATCAAATTTTGGAAGACTGCATCTAAATTCCATATGTCAGTCCTAAGTATGAAATAGTCCAAACTATAATTGCATACTGTTATTAAGTCTCCCAAACCAAGTTTGGAGACTTATTGTTTTTGTTGCGTTTCTTCTTCTTATTATTATTATTATTATGTCGCCCCGACGAAAGTCGGCGACATATTGTTATTCTTCCGTTTCTCTGTTATTATTCTTTCTTTCTTTCTTTCTTTCTTTCTTTCTTCCAATGATTTATGTCAGGCTTAGTTCTCGGAGATGCCTGGATAGAATTGAATGAAACTTGGCAGAAAGTAAGATCACTATGTGAAGGTGTGCAATCAATACTTTTTTTTCCCAAATGGCCGCCATTTTAAGATGGCTGCCAGGGGCGACATCTGCTATTGCTCGCAATTGCAATTCTAGTTATTATTATTCTTTCTCGCGCCGCCAACATTGTCCGGGACACTTTTGTACTTTATACTTGACCGATTTCAATCAAATTTTGCACAATGATAGTAACCCATGAGATGTTGGTCCTAACCATTTTTCAAGTTTAGGGGGCCCCAGGGGCAGTGCCACGCCCCTTCAAATACCTCAAAAATTGATATTTTTTTAATAGGTCAAAAATAGTTTACATTCCTACCCTATAACCATATATATTATTACTGCTTATGATAAGACGAAGGATATGGTACCTAAGGGGGTCTGAAGGGGTCATGCCCCGCCCCCTCAAATGACAAAATACTTTATATCTTGAAAACCATTGAGATCCCCACCCTATAACCATATATATTATTACCCCTGATGATGAGACGAAGATTTTGGTACTATAGGGGGGTCTGAGGGGGTCATGCCCCACCCCCTCAAATGACAAAATACTTAATATCTTGAAAACCATTGAGATTCCCACCCTATAACCATATATATTATTACTGCTTATGATAAGACGAAGGATTTGGTACCTAAGGGGGGTCTGAGGGGGTCATGCCCCGCCCCCCTCAAATGACAAAATACTTTATATCTTGAAAACCATTGAGATCCCCACCCTATAACCATATATATTATTACTGCTTATGATAAGACGAAGGATTTGGTACCTAAGGGGGGTCTGAGGGGGTCATGCCCCGCCCCCCTCAAATGACAAAATACTTTATATCTTGAAAAAAATTGAGATCCCCACCCTATAACCATATATATTATTACTCCTGATGATTAGACGAAGACTTCGGTACTATAGGGGGGTCTGAGGGGGGTCATGCCCCACCCACTCAAATGACAAAAGACTTAATATTTTGAAAACCATTGAGATTCCCACCCTATAACCATATATATTATTACTCCTTATGACAAGACGAAGCATTTGTTACTATTGGGGGGTCTGATGGGGAACTTCGTTTGGGAGACTTAGTAACAGTTCACTGTTACAATTATTACTTCTTTTAAACTGTTTCCCAAAATTGATCGCCCTGAAAATCATTAAAAAAACATTTTCTTATTATCAAATACGTCAATAAATGTTTTGACTTTATAAATATTACCGGTATTCTTAATGATCATGCTGTTAAAGAACAAATTCCTGGTTATCTTGATAATACTGAGCTCCCTCTTGTTTGTTATGTTTACAAAAAATCTACCCGGAAATATGTTTTTAATTATAGCGAGGTCTGTAAAGATATGTGATAATACACCTACGTCATGAAATTGCAGTAATTCTAAATACATTTATGGAACCAGTTCCCATGTTATAACAGTAGACCTAACATCGTTCATGACCGAAGGTTGAAATCATTCCTTAAAAATGGACCGAAATATCGTCCCTCGTCAATTATTAAGTGGAATGCGTGTCGTAACATCATCCACGATTCACTCCATATTTTCTATAAAAAATGGATAAAAAGAGAAAAAAATCCTTAGATTATTTTTAGATTCCTTTTTCAATTTAATAAAATGAAATTGTTGATATTCTTAATAAACATTTTAAAGAACATTTTACTCCTTACAACAATTATAATAGCACTATAAGCTAAAAGAACTCGGAAAGGAATTTGTTTTTGTCCGAGCTGATAAGGATGCCAATAATATCGTTATTGTTTGACGTAAATTTTATATTGAGGTTCTGCAAAAAGAAATTACAAATTCGCTTACATTTCAACTGACTCAATTTTCGGAAAATGACATCGTCAACACATAAACTTATTGATACCTCTTTACAACCAGAACCGAATAACATGAAAATTCCAACTGTGTACTGTCTTCCGAAGCTGCACAAAACACCTCACAAATAGAGATTTATCTCGTCTTCAAGCCATTGTTCCACTACTGAACTGTCTATTCTACTTACTAGTACACTTTGTACAATCAAACCTGGTAATAAATTTTTCAAATAGGGTATACGAAAATAGTACTATTAATACTGCTGGAGTGTCAAAATTCGTTTGAAGTACTTGATAAATTGCATGATCATATTGGTGATTTCGAATCTGTTCAAAGTTTTGATTTTTCTACCCTATATACCACTTTGCCTCATAATCTCATTAAGAAAAAAATCACATACCTAATTAAATGGGCATTTAAATAGTCAGAATGTGAATATATATGTTCAAACTCTTTTAGGTCATTTTTTAGTAATGACAAACAAAAGAACTATATCAATTGGAACTGCTTTGATATGATAACTGGACTTGAATGTTTGCTAGATAACATTTTTGTTCGCTATGGAGATTCCGTATATCGTCACTTACCGGAATTCCAATGGGGACTAACTGTGCACCACTTATTGCGGACCTGTTTCTGTATTGTTACGAATCGCAATTTATGTCTAAAATCAGCAACTGAACGACATCTGATACAAAAATATAATAACACTTTTAGATATTTGGATGATATTTTGGCTGTCAATAATGACGACTTCGAATGTACACTAAAGAGATTTATCCTGTTGAACGTACTTTGGATAAAGCTAATACTAACAATGAACACTGTCCTTTCTTGGATGTTGATATATATATCTCTAACGGAAAGCTTAATACTAAAATTTACGATAAAAGAGACGATTTTTCATTTTCTATTGTTAATTATCCGTTTTAAGATGGCGACGTTCCGTTGGCACCATCGTATGGTGTTTATATATCTCAACTTGTTCGATTCGCAATTCGCACATATATGTAACAACTTATTTGATTTTAACGAAAGAAATCTTTGTATTATTGAAAAAATTTTACACCAGGGATTTCGATATCACAAACTTGTCAAAAACTTTAACATAATTTTATAGATTTTATCATCGGTGCAAGGACCTCATTAGTAAATATAATTCAACGTGCAAACATCTTATATGTTCAGGTATTTCACATCCCATCTTTTATGGTAATATTCTATACAAAGCACAAAAATGACGTAATTCACCTGAAAAGCCAACCAAACCTTTAAACAGACTTATCCACAATGGATATAGTTACGATACTGTTGTCAAGTAATTAAAGATGGCTTTTTTGGAATTAATATTGATTCACTCATAGGGTCTTTGCACCGGAAATAAACATATTTATTCTATAACAAGTTGTAGGTATGATACGGGTTATGTTTTTGTATAATTTATGATGGCTGATTTTCTATATGATATCTTTTAAACTGAGCTTTACTGTTTGTTTATTCCACATTGGCTAGATGTATAGGGGGAGGATTGAGATCTCACAAAACATGCTTAACCCTGCCGCATTTTTGCGCCTGTCCCAAGTCAGGAACCTCTAGCCTTTGTTATTCTTGTGTGTTTTTTTTTATAGTTTTGATTCATTTGTGTGTTTCGGAGTTTAGTGTGCCGTCCATGTCGCTTAAATAGTATGCATTATTGTTTAGGGGCCAGCTGAAGCCCGCCTCCGGGTGCCGGATTTTCTCGCTTCGTTCAAGACCCATTTGTAGCCATGAGCTGTTTTCTGTCCTTTGTCAGATTGTTTGTCGGATAAGACACATTCCACGTTTCCATTCTCTATTCTATTGTAGTACATAACGAAAAGTCGAGTACATGTAAAGTTGGACTGAGACAATTAAATACTTCCCCTTTGCGCAATTTCCGTGAAACAGTACAGGAAGCTTATTTGCGCAGAATATATGGAACGCCGTAACTGTCTTAAAGTGTAGATATTTAATGTGTTTTGTCAGTTTGTCTTTACGTACTGTCATTTCTATTTTATATTATGTGCAAGTGCCCTTATTTCCTGACACTTCGTCTCTGCGTTATGTCAAATATACTATTTGTTTTGTCGATCAGTTGTATGTTATGTCATTGCTAATCTTTGTTATGTGCAATATACATTACATCATGTTGTAATTACTGTACATTCTGTGAATACCTATAAAATTTATGATCAAACACCTTTACGTTCTGTCACCTTTCTTCTATGTTTTGTCTATTCTTCCTGTCGTTATGTCAGCTAATAATTGCGTCCTGTCTCAAAAAGGTTTATTATGTCGAATGTTCTAAACTTTTGGTCTGATTACCTTTTTGTTCTATTAAAAGCTGGTGATGTTCTGTTTAAACGGCTTTATGTTGTGTTTATACATATGTATCTTCTGTGACAAATTATATATGATATGGTATTTCCTATATTTGTTATGCCAATCACCTGGTACTTTCAGTTTACGTTCAATATGTTTTGTCAGTTAACCGGTAAGTTTTGTGCAAACACTAATTACGTTATGATAAACACCTGTGTCACGCAGATTAAACAAAACGCTATCGTGACACAGAAATATCGTTATATACATAGCGAGTAACCGGGTAACACATTTGCTTAGAAATATTTGTGCCTTAGCTCCAAAGTTTACAGAATAGAAAATAGACAATGTTCAGATGTTGGATTCCCTCACAGATAAGGCCACACCAAACTGATCTCTAGTTCTAATATTTTGACCATGTAAATTTTAAGAAATTTTTCTTTGCCAAGTCATTTTCCAAAAATGCTGAAAATGTATCCCAAATTCTTCATTTTTCAAGAAAATAAAAATATAAATTGTTCTCCTGCGATTTTTTTCAACCACTGGATGCATATTTTACTTTTAAAATTACTATATCCAGGGAAAGATCTATTGTTATGCTTTTGATTATTATTATTATTATTTGTATTATTATTATCATTCCGCCAACCGTACCAACAGAGTTTTCAAGATATCGGGAAGATATTTGGTACATGATATATTTCCGACATTAAGCCTGCTAGTCTGGGCCATGTAAAATTAAAGTTATTGCCTCTGGTAAAAAAATAATTGTTCCTCTACTTTTTTCTAACGCTTAAAGTTATAAAAGCGAAACTTTGTTGAATGGTTTGATGAAGATCAATGCGTAGTTTTAAGACTTTTCGTATTTAAGAATTTACTGCATATCTGGGAGTTATCACCCTGACTTATAAGAATACATTCTGAAACCTCTAAAATTTTCACACAATTATATTCTATTGGACTTCACCGTTCCAAAAATGTACATTGTTTTGACGGTTTTCGTAAGATATTGCAGATTTGAGAAATCCCGGTCCCACTTTTCTCGGTTTCCGTCAAAGCCGGAAAAAGGGACAAACCACCTAAAACTTATATGAATAGCTAGCGAGGCCTTATTTTAGTCTTCATGATTCAATCCAAACGTATCCTGCAAAAAAAATATGTAATATATTTTCGTTCCTGTTTTCAATAAAATAATAAATAGGAAATAGATCTTTCTTTGGATATAGTAATTTTCCTAGTAAAATATGCATCCAGTGGTTGAAAAAAATCGCGGGAGAACAATTTATATTTTTATTTTCTTGAAAAATGAAGAATTTGGGATAAATCTTCAGCATTTTGTGAAAATGAATTGGCAAAGAAAAATTTCTTAAAATTTCCATCGTAAAAAATTCATAGCGGCCCGCGAAATCCAAAGAACTAAACATAAATTTGGTGTGGTCTTATCTGTGAGGGAATCCAACATCTGAACATTGTCTATTTTCTATTCTGGGAAATTTGGAGAGAAGGCACCAATATTTCAGAGCGAATGTGTTACCCGGTTTCTCGCTATGTTTATAACGATATTTCTATGTCCCGATAGCGTTTTGTTTAATCTGCCTCACACAGGCGTTTATCATAACCTAATTAGTGTTTGCACATAACGTACCGGTGAACTGACAAAACACATTGAAAGTAAATTGAAAGTACCAATTGATTGGCATAACAAATATAGGAAATACCATATCATATATAATTTGTCACAGAAGATACATATGTATAAACACAACATAAAGCCATTTAAACAGAACATCACCAGCTTTTCATAGAACAAAAATGTAATCAGACCAAACGTTTAGAACATTCGACATAGAAAACCTATTTGAGACAGGACGCAATTATTAACTGACATAAAGACAGGAAGCATAGACAAAACATAGAAAAAAGGTGACAGAACGTAACGGTGTTTGATCATAAATGTTATAGGTATTCACAGAATGTACAGTAATTGCAACATAATGTAATGTATATTGCACATAACAAAGATTAGCAATGACATACAACTGATTGACAAAACAAATAGTATATTTGATATAACACACAGACGAAGTGTCTGGAAATAAAGGCACTTGCACATAACATAAAGTAGAAATGACAGGACGTAAAGACAAAGTGACAAAACACATTAAATATCTACACCCTATAGTTACGGCGTTCCATAAGAATACGTTTGAATAGTAACTTTTTCAACATGATCATAGTTTGAAAATGAATATTATCATAGTTTACGTTACAGTTATTTTGAAATTTAAAACAAGGGAATAAACATTAAATAGACCAAGACAAGTTCTATTATTAAATCTTTGATTTTATCAAATATTATTCTTTACGTAATGATATACCCAAAAAGCAAATATTTGTTCTGTTCGTGTTTTATTATTTCTTGTCTAACAGCCATTAAAAGGTCTCATTCAGATTCGTCGCAAATACAAACAGTGCTAAATCTTGAATTTTTTTTTTAATGATATCATGAGTGCTAATGAATGGGATTGTAGGGCTGGGTTTTTCGAAGATCATTTTGACATTTTAGCTTATGTTATATCTTTGACTGATAAAAACTATAAATGTTTAAAAAACAACAACGATCGATCTTCAAAGGTTAGTATTACTGCCATAAGGCTTTGTTTTAGTGCAATCGATAGTTTGAATGAGCTGATACTCCTATATGTTACAAACTGGGGAAGCTTACTATTGGATACCACATCGAAGCATCTGTTTGGATGGAGCTTAGCATTAGTGTTAACCTATATGATTTTTACCGGTTGTTTGTTGTACTGGATGTATAACGATTATAATTTTCCTTGTTGTGACAATGAGGGATCGAGTGGAGATCATGAACATGTAAACAACCAGCGGTCCTTTGGAATAGCAGTTTCTTACAAAGTATGGGGATTCGTCGTTGGAATATTATTTGTTGGATATTCCGGATATCTGTGGGATCACTTTAATGGATCTACATTTGTGTTTGGATTAGCCATTGCCGATGTTGTTTTGGATTTTATTGAAATTATAATAATGATCTTTTTCCTTGTTTCAAAAATCGACTTTGGCCAAAGAGCTCATCGAAGAATAGAAGTACAACCATACGAAAGTAATCGTAGATGATTTTAAAAAAGTTAAGGTTCTAAAGTTTTATATCAATTGTATGTTGTAAAATAAATGTACGTCAAAACATTTTCAAAATACTAATTATTGGATTTAGGAAGTTTGCTATCTTTTTTTTAAATCAGTTTTAATTTTCGATTTTCGAATTTTTCATGTTTCAATGCTTTATAAAAACGTACAGACAGATCGTGTTGCACATATACCCCCGAATATCTTTTTAAATATTCTTTCCTTTACATCTCACAACTCCCCTCTCCCCCCCAAAAGTAATAGATCAAATAAAATTATTCAGAACTTGAAATAAAGTTAATGACTTTGGAGAGACAAAGTACTGAGCTTAATTCTTCAAGTACAATGTATTTGTTTTTATCAAACTTCACCAGGTACAATCTATACGTAACATTTGGTTTGAGAGCCAAAATAGGATCATCCGCGAAATAGAATCCAGAGGTCCTACATAGGGTTATCAAAATTCAGGTAAGATAAGCTTAACCTCGGCATCTTTGGGGGCTGAAATTTTACTTTTAACATTGTTCAACAGAAATTCAAAATTTATCAACTAAAAATTTTCCTACAGGTAAATGGTAGGGCCGATCTCAAAATGATAAATTACATACAACAGGCAAAACGGAAAAATTAAAAAATGATCGCTAACTTATCAAATTTATTAAAATAAATGCTTTCTTCTATCTAGCAGAAACTGCATCAATGCAGGCATTTCAGCAAGAAGACGGTTCCGTTGTTCTTCATCCATCGCCTGGAAGAAGCAAATCAAAACAAATTTTCCGTTCTTGAACCCACCACAAACAATTTTGAAAAGAAATCAATCATTTAATTTTGGGCGAGTTTGTTTTTTATTTTGCGCAGAGTAAACAGTACGATTTTTATCATACTTTAAAACCCCAAAGTTTGAAGGGGCTATATTGGTATCAAGTTTCTTCCCTGTTTGCCTCTCCTTTAAACCACAGGCCTTGTAAGCGGATCTCCCAAATGTTTTGGTATAAAGGTAGAAATTAAAGAAAATTTAAATTTGCATAAAGGCAGACTATGTTTTCTTGTTTGTCCCATTTTTTCTCGAAAAAAAAACAACCAATAAAACAGAACAGAATGTGCCATTTTTTAAAGTCAGGAAATCGAAAAAAAAACTTGTAAACGCATCTCTGGATAGATTGGTATGAAAAAAACTTTTTCATTAAGACAGAATACTATTTAATGATGCACTTGAAAACAACAGAGAAAAAATAATTCTGTATCTCGAACATGTATTTTGTCATTTTTGTCCGTCAGTAAATAGAAAAACCTTGTAAACGCAACCCCACCTTCAAAGTTCAATGGATTTCTGATGAGAACAAAATATAATAAAACAAGCAAGCCTTATGATCTTTTTATTCTGTCTCAGGACGTTATCGTTTACTAGATTTTTTTCTCGAAAATCTGTAGAATTGAAAACTACCTTTTGGTGTGCTAAGTATGAAAGATAAAACGACTTCAATATTTTATTACAGTTTTTTTTTCGGAACAGTCAAAACGAGAGAGTCTTACAAAAGAAATCAATTTGTATTCCCTTTAAGGGCAAATTTTGTAAAAGTTCAAATGAAATATGCTCTGAAAAATTATGTAATTGCCTTTATTATTTAAGTAAATTTAAGGGTGAAGGTTGTAGATTTCGGACAGGAGGCTCATGTAGCTATACAAAAGTCAAATGTAAAAATGTTAAATCTAAAAATCGCTTGTTCAACGTACAGACTAGGTTTATAAAGGTACCTATCTTTCTCGTCTGTTTTTAACGGTTTTTCTTTCTATATTTATTGCTTAGTTAAATTATACATACAATATGTGACCCTGAACTATAAAACGTGCAAACGTGTACTTTTTATGTTAATGTTCCCTTTGCATCCGGGAGATTGCTGTTCGGTTTCGGATCGGATCAAACCAGACTTGAAAATTGGTACATGTATTTACTGTCCTGACTGCGCAGCACTATGGTGTAGGGCAAAAGAAAACAAAACATTGTTTGTAGTTAGTATAATTGGACAGAATAAGGGGACATATCTTCTTGCGTACTGTTACTTCATTGTGTCTAATTAAAAAAATCTGGCTTTGGGTGTTGGTATAGCAAAAGCAGGAAGTATTTTATATCAGCAAATATAGTTTGTTATCACCATGAAACAGTTAAAAATCGCCACTTTGCGATAAACAAGAAATATCCATATTTCATGGTATTGTTGTGTCATCTTTGATTGAGTGGTAGCTTTTGTGTTATCCAAAGTTTCACCTTTTCTCCGGGGGCCTCGGTGGCCGAGTGGTCTGGGTAGTTCATCATGACTACTACTGATCACTAGCCTGTCAACGCTGGGGTTGTGAGTTCGAATCTCACCTGTGGCAGGGTGTGTTCGACTCCGATCTTAATTGACAAGGATTGCCAATTTTCCTACCGAAGGTCGGTGGTTCTCTCCGGGTACTCCGGCTTCCTCCACCAATAAAAACTGGCCGCCGCGAAATGGGCAAACTGTGTTGAAAACGGCGTTAAACCCCAAATAAACAAACAAAACCTTTTCTCCGTTTTCTGGGGAAAAAAGGCGAGTATTTATAAAAAAAAGTTTACCATTGTCAAATTTGATCGTCGAATCAATTTAACTGTTTAGTCATGTGTTAGCATAATTTGTATTTTGAGACCGCCCCTATAATTTACCTGTATGCGTCGAGTCTTACTCGTACTCGTGTTCCGAATCAGAAAATTACCGCAATGTCTACTAGGTTGTACTATAATCTTATAAAGTTAGGAATGTATAAGTGTACGAAAACGCTTTAATGATATCGATATTAACTGCTGTAATTTTTAATATTTCAACATCGACAACATTACATTAAAATATACTTATATTGTCCAGTGTTGTCGGTAAACAAATAAATAACTGACATGTATTCTTTTTGCGCAATAAGAGAGGTACCATATTTCCTTTGAACACGCGAACATGCAGTAACAACATAAATGTAAAACAGTTTAAAATAATAAATTTTAAATGAAATTTATCAGAGTTTGCCGTTGTCTCCCATCTGTTCATAAGGTCCCGTTGCATTTCATTAAATCATGATGCAACTTATACTTAGTTTGTTACTGAATCACGATGTAGCCTTTCTACTTAAAAAATGAAACTTTATTAATAAATACTTGAACACATTTTTCTTATTGTTTCCAGTGTAAATATTCATATTATTAAAAAAAACTGAAATCATCATTACTAAAATGGTGAAAAATGGTTACAAAATATTGCCAATTTCTTTCTGAAGGGGTGGAAAGGGTATTGGGAGACAGGGAGAAAGGGGGCGGGAGAAAGGAGAAAGGGGGTGGGAGAAAGGAGAGAGGGGGCGGGAGAAAGGAGAGAAAGGGCGGGAGAAAGGAGGGAGAACTATCAAAGGGAGAAGAACTTTAATGTTGAAAAAAAAATAAAGAGGTAAAAAAACGAAAAAACTGGATACTAAATGTTCTAATAAATGGACAAATCTTTGAAAAAAAGGCAACATTTATATTTCCCAAACCATTTTTGCCATTTCCGATCATTTCTAGAAATCATCCTTTCAAAACGGAATTATCTCTCCGTTACGTTTTCCTTTTTTAAAATGCCCCCATCATTTCCGGTTTGCCTTCACATGTGGGTATCTGTTTCCTCTAAGTATTTGGCGATCTTCTACAAATTTAAAAAGAAGGGATGCTGACAATGTCAGAGAGATACACTCTCTCCTCTAAACAATTTTACATGTAGTTAACGCGTTTTCCAGGTCACCTTAAAATATTTACGTTATCCACTTGACCATACAAAGTAAGGTGTTCTCGAGGACAGGAAAAAATAGAGATGACACAATAAAAAACTATGTCTAATTTCATGATCCTCATACATGACCATACATATCAAAAATGAGTTTCTTGACATTAGGGCATGCACAATGCACCATTGACAACATTCTAACATTGTGTATTAATTTGCGTACGAGTCGGAGGCAGGCCTTGTTCGAAAATCAGTATATGCTTTAATAAAGACCTATGCCACCTATATATGGTCATATATTAATTCAAATTTGTATTAAAATCGATTGATCTGAAAAAAAGACAGTTGTTAAGGTGGGAGATAGAAGCAGAGGGGCGGGAGAAAGGAGAGAGGGGGCGGGAGAAAGGAGACGAGGGGTGGGAGAAAGGAGAAAGGTACCCCCCTTCCCACCCCCTCCTTTCTACCTGTGATCAATATTTGAAGTTTCTAAAAAGACTGGTATAAAAATCACTAGACTGACATTTCCGTAGGCTCCTCTACTGTTACCTTATGAAAGTCAGATGTTCAGGAGTTAAGTCGCCTTGTAACAAATTAAACATGCACGAAAAATCACAAAATTAGCAATTTTCGGCTAAATTTAAAAACGTGTCGACTTCGATGGGCTCAATATATCTTGTTAGAATTTGAAACATACTTTGTTAAAATAAGTATCTTTCAACTGTCAACTGCTAATCAATCAATGAAGTTAACCCTTGACGTAATGAAAAACGTCATGTAAAAAGCCTACACGATGCATTGTTGTCAATCAGTATTAATATTATTTTTTTTAATTCGTTAGAGACATATTCTTTACATAAAGTACTGCTTAAACTACATGTACAAGTATGTAGAAAATTTTTGTTCAAGAAATAACAAAATTTGTAATTATAAAAAGTCATGTCAATCAAAATTATAATCGGTTCATTAATCATCAAAGGCATTGTGAAAATTATTGATCTGTTTGAGATATAACAATACTGCAAGTGACGCGTGAACAATTGTTAATAATGGTTGTTGTAAGGAATGACATAAATTAAGAAAAAAACAAGGACAATTGACATGGTTGCTCATTTTTGCCTACTAGTTTTATTTAAATCTATGAACTACATTTCGGACGTCAGTTTACACGTATGCATATTTTTAATCCACGATGATGAATTTTCAAAGGTTTTATAGCTTCTTCTAGATGTTTGATTTTTTTCGAATCGTCAGGCTCACATTCCTTTACCTGGAAGCTCCATAAATTTTCTCAAGACATGAACGGTTATGTCATAAATACTTTAAATGACCTACAGTCACTCAGTTTTATGTATAATTTGTGATGAACTTATTTAACACCTATCCTAGACATAAACGTAGCCATGGTAAAAGACCACCTAAGCCTCGGAGTAAAGACCCACCCGATCCTCAAAAATCATTAAGTCTAAAAGACAATTATACCAACTTACTGTCTTCCTTACAACAACCATTAGGCGTTCATCACATTAGGACAAAACTTTTTTCGCTTCCCGTCACCATCCTTAAAGATCTCCGAGATTTCGCCCTCGACGAAGGAGGTGTCGATCCTTTTTCTACCAAATACAGATTGTCTAGTATTATTTCTGATGTAGCGCAATTTCGCCTTTTTAAACCAGTCAAATCTGAACCTCTTCATAATGATGATCGGAAGTTTATCCATATTCCATTTTCGAACAAAGGAATAGATGCTATCAACATCAGCAACATTCTTCATCGTCAAAAGGTTCTTTCTAAAATTCCACCATATTTCAAAAATCAATCTGTTCCGATTGTATCTTACAGCTATACTAATACTATCGGTGGTAGAATTTTCAATCATAAAAAGACATTGCAGAGCCTAAACATTGAGGAATACCTCAAATGCCCTCTGACTTGTGATTGCTCTTCTTCTCCCTTTAACTACACTCCTTCTGGTCATGTCATCACTGGTGATCTGAATATCATTGAGAATGAACTCTTACGTAATCTCATTTCTCATGGTCCTAAATTCAGAGAACCACAGCGCCTCAATTGGAATCTTAATTTCAAAACCATTATGGATGCTGTTGAAGATTATGCCAGATCATGGATAAAGAGAGAAAAAGACCAAGAGCCTGAAGTTGAGTCCTTGTCAGACTGGGTACGTACCATTCGATCACTGGTACAGGGTCGTATTGCTAACCTCAGAAAACATTCCCATAAACGACCCAAATCTGTTTTTAAAGATCGTGAGGCACTTGACTGCCTTACTTCTCTCCAGGACAAGTATGTTATCGTCCCTGCAGACAAAGCTTCCAACAACATAGTATTTGTATGTAAAGCTCATTACCTCAACTGCCTAATACATGAATTAGGTATTGATAGGGATACACCAGGTAATACCACATATAAACGTACTACTTTTGACAAAGATGATATCCTCAATAACCACAAGTCTTTCATGTCTTCTCTCAATATCAGCACTACATGTGAGGACTTGCCTTACTTGTATTGGATTCCTAAACTCCATAAAAATCCATACAAGGAAAGGTACATAGCTGGATCATCATCATGTTCCACCAAGGAGCTGTCAGTTCACCTCACAAAGATATTGTCTGCAGTGAAAGAGGGACAACAGGCATGTTGTGATACCATCTATTCCCGTAGTGGTATCAATCATATGTGGATACTTAAAAATTCTAAAGATTTACTTGACAACTTTAAATCGCGCAGTTTTTCAGAAATCAGTTCTATTAAAACTTTTGACTTTTCAACCCTTTACACTACTTTACCCCATGATAAACTCAAATCTCGTTTAAAGGGACTGATTCATAAAGCTTTTAATGATTCACGCAACTTTGTTGTATTAGGCTACAATTCCACATATTTTTCTAAAACATCTCCAAAAAACAAAACATGCTACATTGAAAAACAGGTTTGCGACATGCTTGATTTCCTCATTGATAACATATTTGTCACGTTTGGAGGAGCGATTTTTCAACAACAAATCGGCATTCCAATGGGTACTAATTGTGCCCCTCTCCTCGCCGATTTGTTCTTATATTCCTATGAGACAGAGTTTCTGCAGAACCTCGTGAGGAATAAACGTATGAAAGATGCTAAATCTTTTAATTTCACATATAGATATATTGATGATGTTTTGTCCATGAACAATCCTTCTTTTGCTCAATGGCTTCCATTGATATATCCACCAGAACTCGAAATTAAAGAAACTACAGAAACAACTTGTACAGCATCCTTTCTAGACCTTCATCTCGAATTTGACAGTAGTGGTAAACTAAGCACCAAGATATACGATAAAAGAGACGATTTTGATTTTAAAATTATAAATTTTCCTTACCTATGCAGCAATATCCCAACATCTCCTGCATATGGTGTTTATATTTCTCAATTGATTCGTTACGCTAGAGCATGTTCCAACTACTCTGATTTCCTTGAACGCCATAAACATCTGCGTGACAGACTTCTTAGCCAGGAATACGAGAAAATGCGTCTAAAAAGGTCTCTTACGAAATTCTTTTTCAAATACCAAGATTTGGTTGAAAAATATTCAGTATCTTCTACTACTATCATTGAAGATTGTTTTTTATAACTTATCTTGGTGTTTTGTTTCTACTTTACCAACTTTGACATCAGCATATCTATGTTGATTACCACCACTGGTACTTTTATGCCGTAATGGAAGCGGGAGGTTTGGCGCGCTGTAAAACCTAGATTCAACCCACCATTTCTTTTGAAATGCCTGTACCAAGTCAGGACCATTGCGGTTGCAATTTTCCAGTGGTGTGATACCAGTTTTGTCACACGTCTTATGGACTTGCGAGTTTTGTTAATACTGTTATGTACCTTATTGAATTCATTCACGACAATGACATGATATATTTGAAAAGAAAAAGTATGAATACCAAAGTGTAAAAAGAGCGGAAGTCCGAACACAGAAAGTTTTTAGGTGAATGAATTATTGTTCACTTTCAGTGGCAATAACATAATGAGGACGATAACATTTTGGCATGATACACGTATGAATATGAGCCCTGCTTTTTACTTGACGGACACGCTGAGTTGGATTTTCAACGTGCTATCTCACGACGTAACAGTCCACAAGAAGATATATCATCCACACCATATTATACACATTATACTGACTACGAGCCAACCAATCTTTTCCTCTTACTTCTAGATGATGCGCGCGTGCTTGGTGTGCAGCAAGTACAAATTTAATGTCTTTAATTTGAATCCGCGTCCCTCCGCTACCACGAGATCACTTGGGCTGGTATAGTTTTTTAAATTAAAAAAAAACCTCACTGCAAATCTGCATACAGTGTATGACGATATTATGAAGAAATAAAATTCATAAATGGAAAAAAATAAAAGTTTAAAGTCACAAACCTAAATTCACAAATTTTGAAAATCAAAAATTCTTAAACATTATTATTGCACATAAACAGATGCACGACAGCCCAGAAAGATCATACGAAATTCGAAATTCAATATCAAAAGTACGAAAAACTAAATTCGAAATACGAAATATTTGATTCAATATCGAAAGTTCGAAATAAGTGATTCAATATCGAAAGTTCGAAATACGAGATTCGAAATACGAAATGCGAGATTTGAAATACTAAATACGGGATTCAATATCGAAAGTCCGAAATGCGAGATTCGAAATCGGAAATTCGATATCTTAAATTCGTAATTCGAGATTCGAAATTTAACATCTAAAATAAAAAATTAGAGGAAAGATTTTAAGTTGTGAATAATCTTTAGCCAATTAAATATCTTTTCACTGTAGAGATAGCTATAAATAGAACATCTGTGCTACTTTCGATATATATATATATATATAGATATAATTTGCAAGTTTATCATTTATAAACATTATAAGAAATATCAAGTATTAAAGTGTTCTTAGAATTATCTTACATTTTTCTAGATTTATGGCTTATGATATATTAGCCCACTGTTATTGTTTATTAAAGGAATGTTCTGGTTTGATCATGTGTTGATGAAGAAAACAGTCACGTGACTGTATAATTATAAATACATATAGATACACAGTTTGCGGAATTCACCTCTACTCTAAAGAGAACATTGGTGTTATTTTCATTTCGTTATAGAAACTCGTTTACAAGTTATTAATTGAAAATTTTACAACTTATCTTGTCATGCTTGTAGGAGAATGTTTTTTATTAGAATGATCTTGCATTTTTGAGATTTCAAAATTTTGATATATATTATATAAGTTCACGATTTAAGTCAGTTTACAGAGGTTTTTAGTGGAGTCAATTCATTTCAGAAAAGCACTTTTGTTTTTTTTTTCGAATGTGGTATATCAACTTAACCATAGCGTTATATAGAAACACTCATAAAGATAAATAGTGTTCAAATAATTCTAAGATTATTCTACTACAAGATATTTCGTAAAATTATTAAGTTTCTCGACTTTCTATAGATATATTAAAAGTACCACTAATATTCTATTTATAGCTATCTCTACAATGAACAGATATCTCATTGGCCAAGTAATATTTACAACTTTCTTCTGATTGGTTATTCTGGAATTTGAATTTTCAACCTCGAATTCGAACTTCGGATATTGAATCTCGAATTTCGTATTTCGAATAATGTATTTCGAATTTGGATATTGAATCTCGATTTTCGTATGTCGAATCTCGTATGATCCTTCTGGGCTTTCGTACAGATGGTATGTAATTATCAACACTGGGAAACTCCGGTTCACCCAAGAGGGGGGCAAATATTATTTAAGATAAAAAAACACTTTCAAGCGGTGCACCCCCTTGGACCGCAGCACGTTAAATAGTCGGAAAGGGTTGCGTGTTAAATGCATTCGAAATATCGACCCTTAGAAAGCAAATTGACAGGCAAAACGAGGACACTGTTCAGATTTCAACGAGAAGCAAAACTCACACTGAACAAATAAGCTCTTTAGGAACGGTAAATCTGAAATATGTTTGTTCAATATCGCCAGATATCTGAAACAGCAACCACCTATTCAAAAGTACAATAAACGAAGACAAGACTACCATTTTGCAAGTAGCAAGCATGGGCAGTGTATATTAATATTATAATACCTGGAAGCTGCATAAATGTTCTCAAGACTTGTATAGACTATGTACAATATTATGTCGTAAATACTGCTTTAAATGACCTATAGTCACTCATTTTTATGTGTAATTTGAATTCATTCGCGACATTGACATGATATATTGGAAAATATAGGGACGTTGGGTCTTCTATTGTTGAGAAATGTGAAAATAATCGAAGCCCCATAACTCCTACAAAACTTGTAAAACCAACATGGCGGTATTGTGTGCATATCTACACGTCATAACAATGAATCCTATCAAATATGGAAGCTATCCGCCAAGCGGTTTCAGAGGAGAAGCGTCCACAAGGTCTTCTATTGTTGAGAAATGCTGAAAATAGTCTAAGTTCCATAACTCCTACAAAACTTGTAAAATCAAAATGGCGGTATAGTATGCACATCTACACTTCATAACAATAAATCCTACCAAATATGGAAGCAATCCGCAAATCGGTTTCAGAGGAGATGCGTCAACGAGGTGTTGCGGACGGACTGACGAATACCATTACCATGTCCCTCTGTCGTTTCGCGGCGGGGAACAAAAAAGACTGCTCGAAGTTGATTGAAATCTATTGAAAAAAAACCAAAGTTTTTGACAATGAATTTGAAAACAATATGCTTCTAGAACTGTTAATGATTATTTTTAACACTACGTTTTATTGAAATCCATTCTCCCGTAAGATCTGTTGTATCCACAAGAGTATTAAAAACATAAAATCTCACAGTGACTTTTACATTTTACGTTTGACGTTAACCATTATTAGGATTCTTGCACTCTATATGGTTAATGTTTACACAAAGTTTGATTGGTCCCAGTTTGATACCTGACTGGAACCGTTGTGATTTTGTAGAGAGCATCGTGATGTATTGCTGCCCAACTGATGAACACAAAGTAATATTTTGATATATAAACGAGTTTATCCACATTTTGACTGTGCTTGTTTGATTTTGGATATCATCATAATAATGTAATGAGATTGGAGAGATATAGCGGCGGATTCCTTGACTAGCAGATTAAAATACCGCTCTCCATTAGCTGTGCTACACACGTAGCGAATTATTCTTTAAGCTGATTTTGGGATCATAGCCTGAATGTCCCTGTGGTACCGGTTCCAATCTCCGGCTGGTACAGTTGTGATTTTTTAAACTGGATCTGGACTGGATCTTGCTGTAGTCTTACTCATGATGAAATAATCCATCTTTAAGGGTAACTGTCCAAACGTAAATATTGTAGACTGCGTATTTTAGCTATCCCAGTGTGAAATGAGTAATACCCCCTACATAAACATGGATTTTTCGTACGAGTCCTTACGGATCGCCAACTCGTAGTCAATCGCACGAATCCGTATATAACCCGTTGGTATCGATTAATAACGCGTCACATCTCGGATCCGTGAAAGTAGAGGCAATTTTTTTGACATGTCAAAAAATTTCTTGCAATTGTCCACGGATTACAATTGCCGTAAATAACAATCCGTTCGTATTGTAAACCGGTCGCAACATCACGTAACTCTCCGTAACTTAATCGCAAGAATCCGTAAATGTCTCGTGAACAATTTGTTTTACGATTTGTTACTGTTGATTTACAATTTATTTACGAATTATTACGATTTCATTCACGTCGTGTTATAATGGCTTTATGGATTGTTAAGAGTTAATACGCAAACTTTACGTATGGTTACGAGTACTTTACGAATACATACGTATAGGAAAGGTATAAAAATTGTCTCGTTGGATGTCAGTTGTTGAATGATGATACAAAGAGATTTGCATACTTTTTTGCAAAAAACATAAGGACTCGTCAATATTCGCAACTATTCGTAACAACACGTTAATATGTCGTAATTTACACGTAAAAGCTTAGAAGAATCGTTATATTCCGTATACTCGTAACAATCCATAAAAATGTTCGTAAAATGTCGTATCTTGCTCTGTGGTAACTCGGAACAAATCGTAGATTTTTGTCGTAAATGCATTGTAATAACTCTTTATAAACCGTAAATGGCTCGTTATTACTCGTATCCAGTCCTTAAATCGCTCATAAAAGTGGCTAAATCGTGAGTATGTGAAGGTAGCATAAGACAACTTCAGTGTTAATAGGATCGACTCGTTTTCAAATTAATATCAATAATCGTAATCGGCCAATCTCATTGTGAGTAAGATGTGAAGTGTATAATGCTAAATGTTAAATTGATCTCATGAACATTATGAACATAAGAGGAGACAATTGCAAACAAAAACCCAAGCAATCCATTAACAGGATCAACATGCAAAAACTTTGGACGATTTAGCAAAGGACTGACATAAGCTCACGGGCAAGGGGGCTACATTTATTCCTCAAAGGCAAATTCCTGCTGCCAGTTGTTTGAATGAATCTGTACCACGTGACCCAAGAGTGGATCTGTTGTAGATGGTATTCTTGTTCAACAAAATTTTAAAACATTTTATCATGTGATTTATGAGGAGAATTTTTTTCCAAATTGGCCAATCAAAGGTTTAATGGCAAGTGTGAGAAGCATCAGCCAGTGTGGATGTATGCGCAGCAGGATCTGAACTAACAGAGGATAGTCTGTAGAGGGTATTGTCATCATCTATTCTCCAAAGCTTCTACACTTTCTGAGAGCAGTTTATTATAATCATATCAAAGAAAAAGATGACTCTGATGGCAGTCAGAACATTTAATCATTTTTGACAAGGAATACTTACTTGAAGAAAATAACTTGATGAATGTAAAAAAAAAGGAGTCGTACCTGTACCATTACTTTAAGAAACTCATCATATGTTGATAAATGGACTGATACAAGAATGATATAACATTTTAAGGTATCCGGACCATAAATGACCACGTGATTATTCAAAAGTTCCCGGATGTTCCATACAACGCAATTGAAATGACCTCGGTAATTATCGGGAAACTTCGGAAATGCCAATATAACTAACTTATTTTTACAGACTCTGCATATAAGCAAACAAAGTGTGTTTCAACTTGAGAAAAATATGTATATAAAATTCCAGCTTTAAATTGTTTGGTTTAGCCATTCACGGTCAAAAGAGATACAATTTTCGATCATGATCTATTATGGTCCGGATACCTTAAAATAACAATCCAAAGATACTAATATTAGATATTGTAAATTTATACTATGCTGTATACGACACATTTCAAGGAGTTACCTCTCTTCAGCAGCATTAAAACCGAAACATTTGGAAGACCAAAAACCAAACTTATATTAAACAAGAAGTACTCAACCAAAAATACCGAAATAGGAAGCCAAATTTCAGCTAAGGAGATCTACCATGTGCAATACAAGGAATGAACCCTTAGTATTTCTATTATTTTTGAATTTTGCTACATACTGGTAATTTCTTTAACAAATCAATGAATAATCATGTCAGACAAAGTTACCCAATAACAATAGATAAAACAGTGATTTCGTTCAAAATCAGTAGCTTGAGCTCATTTTATGTGTTGAAATGATAATTGCTTTATCTAGGCATTATACTTTACATTCTCTCTCAGTTTGATCTGCATATTGTTACAATTTGAATATTTTCATGTACTATTCACCTTCTGTTCCAAGGAAAAAAGATCTCACGTTGACTGATATGTTATCCGACTGATGCTCATGTCACTTGAAATCATGTTAACATAAACATGTTCTTATTATATGCATAATCACCTATTTTTGTTTTTTTTTTAAATTATGATCTATCCTGTTTTTTTAACTTATTTTAAGATACTATTGTTGCAGCGTGGAAAGTTGAAGTAATGACACCAGTAGTCTGTATATCAAACAAATAACTTTCAGTTTTTTCTTTACTTATACCTTAACTGTGGACTTGAAGGAATGGCAATTGTTTCATTAATAACTGATCAGACATAGTCTATTAAGGTGCCAAACATGTGATAAAAGTTTTCGTTAATGCAGTCAAAAACTATAAATAATGACGTAATATGTATGAGTGATATATGAATTTTACTTAATAAAGTAGCTATCTTTTTATGATCAAACTGTCGACAGTGCTTCCTTTTTTCACAGAAATTTATAAAGTATTTGACCGTTTTACATAATTTCTATTACAATGTAGCATATCAAATGATATAAGTTGCTAGATTATCTTATGTTTCGTTAGAAACCTTTCCTTCAATACTTTTGTACAAAGATTTGATTTATATAATTCTACACTGACACTGAATGCTTATATATCTATTTACACGTACGTTCTTTTATTTTATCAGATAAGTTTCACGACACTCTGGAATTGACACCCCAAAGGACTTGACACGTCACTGTCAGTGTGACGGGTGCCGTTAACGGAGCAGGATATGCTTACCCTTTCGGAGCACTTGATGTCACTCAAACATAAAGTCTGGTCTGAATTGGTGAAATGGTTTCGTAAATGTAAAAGTACATGTATGTTACTGCTAAGAAACGGAAATTTCACAATTGGAAAGCTACAAACATCAAATTTATTATTTCAATAGCCCATTATCGCCTTATTTATTACGTACAAATATAACCCTAGATATCAAGCATAGGAGGATGTCTTTGTGGTTTATTTAATTTCAAGTTCAATGGAATAGATAATATTATGTAGAATAAAGTTAGAATTATGAAAGAGACAGACTAAAGCGGAAAGATTAAATTTGCCCTATAAAATCTTAGGTTCGTATGAAAACAAGAAAAGTTCGACCAAAAGCGGTGAACAATTAGTACATTTTGGAATTCAGACCGACGTTGCTCCTCAACAAAGATGTGCTCCTCAACAAAGATGTTGTTGATGAGAAATTCCAGCATATTACCATCAGTCTCGGATAACTTTTTGTAAGAATCGGTATGGTTTCATTTCCTCATTATCTTTAAATTATTATTTTGCTTTTCAACAAATGAATATACGCATTCAGCACAACTGATGAGTCGTGAATGAAGGAAATGTGCACATTTTGTGGTATCAGAAAGAACTGATTATAACCAAAGAGGTATATCTTTGTATTCTTTGTGTAATTCAGAAACATTGGTAAATTAGATCACAAAAAAAAACAGATATTAGTTTATCCTGTGGAAAGGTGTATACAGCCTAGACAACGCAAAACTATTTATCTATTTCAATTTTTAATGTCACTAAAAGACATATATTCCTGTAAGTCTTTAGGATTTTCAAGAATCCACATTTGAATCACAATACTCATTGTTTAGGACTAATCACAGTAACTCTTAAGTCCACCCATAATTACTGTTAATCAGTAGGGAGTTTGAAAGAGGTTTTACTAGTGCACATGTACCTTTATATGGACACTTATGAAGATTAGGTATCCAGTTATTTGAAGGTGTTATAATTATTGTCATGACTTGAAGCAGTGTAGAAGGAAGATGGAACAGAAATATGATTATTGATCATGTTGATGATAACATCCTTCTGTGTGCGTGTAATTGGGATTTCAATCTGACCTGTTAATACATGTACCCATTTCTTAAACAGGCAATCATTGTAGTGCCTTTTGCAGACAAACACCAGTCGTCATTATATATTTGAATTAAAAAAAAAGATTAATTGTGAATGTTTATTTCAAACAAAACCACAGACAACTTTCCATGTAACAATCTCGTCTTACGAATGAAATTCTCCTTCAATCCATAAACGAATTAAGCTTTTTCGGATATTCCCGCGGTAATCGATGATTGCAATAAACTAAAATGTGGATCTCGATTGTCAGATTACGGTTCCTGCTTCTACGGAACTCTTTAACGGATAGATATATGAGGCAGGATCAACAAATCTCACACAAAGACAAAGAATTCCAATAAATACTATAACATGTATAAAGTCATAATTTCAAATAATAATCTAAAATCGACTAAATACTCAATAATAATGGACTATACGCATATTTAAAAAAATAGAATTATACATTATCAGCAGTGCTTAATGTAGATATTTGTTTACATGTACGCACAAATGTTTTTATTTCTTCACTTGAAGAGCATAGTCGAATAAAAAGTGACAAATAAATATTCAGTAGAACAAGCAGTTACTTTTTACGGGGAAAATAGCTGATCCAAAATTCTGGACTTATCATCACTCCCTTAACTAAAAATAGTATGAAATCTGCCCTATTTTTTTAATGAATTCTAGGTAATGATCAATCCAAGGTCATATTTTATATCATACGTTCTTCCTTCCTTGCAATTGTCTCATCATCTCCCCTATAATTGGCTTTATTCTAAGTAACAAACATTTTTTCTATAGTATCTAAAATGAAATTTGCCTATTAGTCTGTCTCTAAAACCTGAAATATCAGTTTAGCCGATCTGGTAAGGTCACGTGAACAAACATAAATGCCGAAGTAAATCATAGAATAATTCTAGATTTCTGTTTTCATTCAAGAACTACATTTGTACATTGACCTGATTTCAATTGGGTAATACGGTTATATATGTACATGACTATTTTCTTTACAATCCAATAAATATTTTAATTTTCATTATGTTCAACCTAAAATCTATCACTGAGAGTCCTTGTCAGTAGCGATGGTTGTACAAGTACATGTACGTGTATATTCCGTACACAGTAATGTAGAATCACATACACAAAACATAAGCACATGAATAAATACACGCATATCAGTTCCATACGAAACTGTGTCCTTCTGAACAATAACATTACAAATTCAACAAAGAATTGAGAGGCTGACTTTCACTTACAATGGGTTGCTGGATTTTTCTACAATCTTACTGTAACTTTAAGATGAAGGATAGAAATAAAAAACATTGTTTCTTTGAAAAAATATGTGTTGCGTATGCATGGATATGTACACGTATGTAGGTATTTTGTGTCAACTGTTAATACACCATATCTCTTCAGTCTTTAATATAGCATAATTTTTTACGACTGAAATGTTTAATCCTTTAACTTACATGTAGTTTGAATTTCTTAGTTTTATAAAAGAAAGAGAGAAGTTCGGGTAACGATACCCCGTCATTGTACCTAGTGAGACTGCCCTGACTTTTCGTTGATTCTGTTTTGGTTTTTGTCTAAAGATCTGTCGATTCTTTGGCGATTAATTTACTGAAACATATATACTTTTATCTTTAACTGTAATTACATTTGTATATATATTTACTTAGGGGGTGGCAAATACATTTAATGAGCTCGTTATGCTCGTGGAATAAATACATGTATTTGGCATTTTGAAAATGAATTCGAATTTAAGAAATATCAAAGACAAAGAAATTTTACAATTCTGTTAGATTTCAGTTTAGATTTTTACACTTCAACAATGATTCTGAAAGGTCACATGACGTCAAATTTCATGCACATGAAAATTTAAAAAAACATAAATCTTGAACCGACTAACTTTACCTATCCTAAAATTTAAATATTGTTCATTAACTCATTGTGCATATTTCATACAACACAGGGATGTAATACTTAGTTTAATAAAATCTCATAGGAGGAGATCCTAGCGCGGACTGAGATTTACAGACGGGAAGTTTCTCATCGTTGTTGGTTGGGTACAGTTGCATTGTTAAACAACAATTGAATAGTCAGACATTCTGTCATATTTATTTCCTTAAATTTAAATCTCTTCTGAACACTTTATATTCAGTTTGTCAAAATATCATTCCAAAATGGATGTTACGATATGTTTACTCATCCATTTTTGTCAGCTGTCAAAGTTTAACTTAAGCACTATCATGACTATGAGACGGCTTCTGATGCTTAAAGTTTTTCAGTGCACTAAAAACATGAAAAATGGGGCTAGTTTTATAATCTTCAAAGGTATGATTTGTCGTTCATTTATTTTTAGACGTATTTTCTCTTAGAAGATAATAAATCGGTCTTTCAGTCTGACTGAGCGATTTTCTTCCGCCACAACTCTTTCGTCACTCAGCAGACGATGTCATTACATTATCAGAATCCTCATGATAATTGAGTAAGACCAGAATAATCGTTTATGATGACCACGAAATGGACATTCTTAAAGGCATTAAAATATTACGTGACAAATTGTAATGAAAAAACCAGTTAGCGACAGCATTCGATATCTCTACAGGATATCTATAATCCGTTTTAGTCAAATAGATCATTGAGTATAAAGCATCACAAGAAGAAAAATCAGTTGGCTTAGCAGGAAGACATTTTTTTCTGTCTCAAGCTTGAAAATAAATTCGTCTTTTTCATGTGGTTTATACTGACAAAATCAAATTACAAAAAAAAATACGTACTCTATCACATAGAATTAATTACAATACCAGACGCCTGGTAATAAAATTTATCGTACTTCCCCGCGTCTATATCACCCTGCTCATCAGCTCTGAAATCTCTGTATTAAGGCTTTGTGACGTATTAGGTACATATTATCAGGTTTTCTGCAAACGTATATCGTAAAATATCAGCCGCGAGACACAATGTGAAGCTTTTTCGGCGAGTGAGCGTAGCGAACGAGCTAAAAAGCTTCATATTGTGTCGAGCGGCTTATATTTTACAATATTTGTTTGAAGAAAACTTGATGATAAATTTATCGTATTGTTAACTAGCAATCGTAATGGAATTTCTTTCAATGGCCATCTGCCTATAACCGGATGTTTTCCTGATATATTCGGGTCAACGTTGGGTCAAACATTATGACGTCGCTGATATATTCGGGTCAGCTCATATTAGGGTCGGGTCAACACTTTACGACGTCACAGTGCCGAAATACGGGAAATTGTGAAGGCCTCAGCAGGTCGATATAGGCATGGGGAAATACGATAATATTAGTTACACAGTGTGCAATTGTCCTAATAGGACAATTGCACACTGTGTAACGAATTTATCCTGATTTTGTTATCAGACCACTTATTTATTGTTTTTTTCCATGATAAATTCCGTATTAGGACAATTGCACACTGTGTAACGAACTTATCCTGATTTTTTTTATGACACCACTTATTTATTGTTTTTTTTTCCATCTTACATACGTCAGTAATAAACAAAGGGAAGCAACTCAAAATTTTTTTTTTTATTAAGTCAATAAGGGAGATAATTCGAATTGACTTAATAAAAAATTGCATTGAAATTTATTAGGAAAATATCAGCCAATCAAATTGCGAGAAATTACTCTAAATCAGGATAAGAGACTTTATCCGCGACAGCAGGACTTAACAGCGACGTCACAATATGAGAGCAGGACTTATTAGCGACTTCACAAAGTGAGAGCAGACGTTATCCAGCTTACCCCTAGGAGGACAAAAAAGCGTAAAAAATGTCTTACAGGGGCGACTAAGATGTACAGAATTTGTACGATAAACAGATTATTGGGTTTTCTGCGTAAATATAAGGTAAAATATCGACACAATATGCATCTTTTAGGCTCGTTCGCTGCGCTCACTCGCCAAAAATCTTCATATTGTGGCTCGCGGCTGATATTTTACGATATCAATGTGCAGAAAACCCGATAATCTACACGTCTTGTATAAAAATACCAAAAACTATGTCGATTAATAGTTGTTATAAAGGCTTAGATCTGGTTTCAGAGGAATATGAACTCTATCAAAGAGACAAGCTAACAGTAAAAAGATATTACATCTACCATGTATAAGATCAGTAAGGGTTGTAACAAACATATCGTAGATTAAAGATCATGGGTTCTGAGTCATTTTCAAAGACCTTGCACGTGGAACACTGTACCGTCACGTTGACTCTGTTCGTATACCTTTTGCCAAACTCCGGGCAGTGGTTCCATTGGGTACACCAAAGCTGCATTTCCGCACTGCCAGCAGCCTTCTTCCATTGCGTAGAGGTACATCAAGTTTCTGGGAAAAAAATATTATGAATAACTCAGAGTTGAATTCTCAAAATTATTTTTTGAAAAGAATCGATATTAATACAAATCTAAATAATTTTTTTAATTTATTTAGTTTTAATACGTTAGAAACAATGATGAAATCTGTCTCAGGTCGTAGCCAGAGCACTTCAAATGGTGGATGTTATGAATGAATATTAAATGTCATAAATGGAATATGTCACAAGCACTTAAAATATTATTCACATTTACAAAATTTAAATCTCTTAATAAATGTTAAAATGTACTAACTGAAAAACAAGAAGTAACCCGCGAAGTGCTGGCAGCAGAGATTATAAAAGAGGTTTACCGAATGTTAAAAATCGCTGTGTGGAGACTTGACGTTTTGTAAAATGTATCACCTTCCGGTAAAGCGTTGATCAGTTTCTCGTGTATATAAATTACATATCCTTCTTTTATCTTATTGAAACGGTTATTTTGACTTGCATTTTAACATGTCGATGAAATAACAATCGTGTAACGAATTATAACAGAGTTAAATAGAAAAACTCAGCACCCTTCTTCCAAACACCACTCCCACAAAAGGGAAAAAAACATCTCTACGCAGTCGTTCGTTTCCATTGTCCAGCTGCATTGTGAAATTGGGTAAATTAATCTCATCAGTTGATATTTTATTTTACTTAAGGTCTACGTTTTATTATCCTGCAAATTAGAAGAAAGTTCGGAAATATTGCGGTTATCTCGGTCCGTCGGTCCGTCACAGTTTCTTTTGAAATCAATTCCTCCTGAACTTTTATATGGATTTAATTTTTATATATAATAAGTGCATTACCATGTTACCATACTCTCTGTTGTGATTATGTTTGTGTTTTGTGCTCTTTTATGTTATTTTTTGTTCGGGGTCTGTTTGTTGAGCACACGTAGCGTTGATTCATTTTTATATCATAGCCGACCTTTCCTGTTATCCATTTTGTTGTATACGGGTGGGTTATACCTGGGCAATAAGGTTTTGATTTTAGAAACTTTGGGCCAATAGGGGTGGAATATTAAATATTGTGAATTGATGCTTGTGACCTAAAATCCTCTCCAAGTTTTCAATTTATATATTTCTTTAGTTTCGCCACACAACATACGCAGATGTGCAATACAGTTAGAATTTTAATTTTTCAAAACTCTGGGTCCACAAAGGTAGATTTAGGTTACCTCTATTCCTCTTTCATTTTTTCAATTTAGGCATATTTCTTTCTTTAAAGTGTTGTCATACACCAAATTAAGTGAAATCGGATTTTTTTTTTTAAAAATTGGATCGACAGAGATCAAATTTCTAAAATGATGAATTTAAGCTTTTGGCATTTTATTCATTTTTCAATAGGTATAGTGATGATTACCCCCGCACTTCGACCTCGGACTAATTCGGCCATTTTGAAATCAGCAAGTAACAACACTTATGAATGCCCTCAAAGGATATACATCTAAAAAGTTTGTTCAAATTCTGATAAGTAGTTCTCAAACAGAAGACAAAAAAATGCCATTTTCCGTTGGGTTTCGATGTAAACTTTGACCATGCATGGCTGGCGGCCATTTTGAATTTCTGTTTGGTACTAGAGTAACAACACTCGTTAAGCACCTGCATTAAGATATATCTACCAAGTTTGTCTTCAACCCTGCTTTGGTTCTTCAGAAAATTTTCGAAATCGGCCAATCAGAAACTTCAATTGAACATGGCGGCCATGTTTTTTTTGACGAATCGACCCAAAAGTGGCCAAATTCTGTTCAGTGTTTCTCAAAAAGAAGACGACAATATCATTTCCCATAGGGTTTCAATATAAACTTTGACTTCAGCTGGTTCAGTGGTTCTCAGGAGGAAGATAAAAAAAGGTGAAAAGTTAACAGACGACGGACACCAAAAGATAGCAATACCTTACACTGGATTTCGGGCAGGTGAGCTAAAATTCTATCAGTATCAAAGAGACCTGGGTTTAATATACCAATTACTCCTGGTTCAAACATAGGAATCGGATATTTTGAATTATTTCTCACTTTGTAATTATTAATTCACTTTGGCTAGATATATAGGGGATGTATAGGGGGATTCCACAAATGATATCTTCGCCATAATTTCTGCGCCTATCCATAGGGTGGGATGGATCCTCGCCATTCATTAAAGACTCATGACTTCGAGTTACTTTTCACTTCGTTTGGGAGGTTGTTTCTTTGACACATTCCCCATTTCCGTTCAGATCATATTTCTCTCCCGACAGTAGAGTAAAACACCTTGATCGTACACGAATTTCAATAGAAAAGAAACGGATATGAGAAAAAGTCACAAATGCACCAGCATATCACCAAAAGGAACTACAGAAATTATAGTACATTCAGAGGTCACCACGGTTTCTTCAAAATGTTGAACCCACTTCAAGCAGGGAAGTCTGAATAGCCCAAAAAGAATATTAACCAATCCATGGTCACATCACAATGGCAATTCATCATATACATGTAGTTAACTGAAAATTTTACAAGAAAAAGACACACCAATAAGCTGTGAACGTCCACAAGGACTTTTCAGACGACCTTGATAAAGTGAGACTTTTTTAGAGCTAAACCTTATGTACTATTTTTGTCTCACCTGCTACGGATGCCGCGGAAGGCGAGACATAGTGATAGTGATTCCGGTGGCGGCGTCGAGTCTCTTAAAGTTTAATATGAACTACTTAGTAAACTAGAGGCTGTCAAAGCAAGAGCCTCTAGTTTTAACTCACCTAGATTCAACCTGTCCACCTTCAACAGGTCTGAAAATTTATCTTGTCTGGTTTTCACATAGGTATAATGTTAAACAAAGTTAGGGTGTTTTGGCCATCTTAGTTGACATGTAAGGTTATCAAACACAATTCTGAAAGAGGACCATTGCTGACATTAGGTTGGTTCCAAATGACCAAGTTTAAGGTATGATGATCTGCAAATTAAATTTTCCAATGTTGAACTAAGTTCAGCTTTGGTGGCCACCTTGATTGACAGGTCAGGTCAGCGGACACAATTATGAAACGGGACCATTGCTGCCAAGTCTGGTCCCAATTGGCCAAGTGGTCTCAGATAAGATTTTGAAATGAATTTTTCTATAGGGACCTATGTTGAACTAAGTTCGGCCATTTTGATTGACTGTCCTATTCATCGGACAGATTCCGAAAGAGGAAAATCTAAGGATTATTACTATTTGCCAAGGTTTATCCAAATTGGCTCAGTTGTTTCAGACAAGAAGATTAAAATGAGTTTTCTCATAGGGCCCTATGTTTAACTAAGTGCGTTTATGGGGGCCATCGTCGTAGGCATTCTTGGTCATCGGACACAATTATGAAAGAGGACAGAGGACCATTTCTGGCAAGTTTGACTCTGTAGTTTCATGAAACACATAAACTTGGTAGAGGACAATGTAATGATCATTCCTGCAATGTAACGATTCAATTGCTTTTGTAGTTTCATAGAAGATTTTTAAAATTTCAGGCAATCTAAGTACACAAATGGCCCTGCAACCATGTTTTTGAATTATGTATTTGAATTTGATCGACACCAAAAAAAATAGTTTTGTTAAGGACCATTATCTGATCATTCAGGCATAATATTGCTTCCATCTGTCAAACTGTTTTCGACAAGATGTTTGTATGTATTTCCCATAGGATCCTATGTTAAATGTGTTCCGTGATGGTGGCCAGCTTGGATGTTAGATCGGCACAAAAAACATACTTTGTAGAGGACTATGTAAGGATCATTTCTGCATTACAATTCAATTGCTTTTGTATTTTTAGAGAAGAATTTTTAGATTTAAGTCAATCAGAGTGCATAAATGGTCCTGACAGCCATGTTGAATTTTGGATCAGAACAAAAAACATACACTTTGTAGAGGACTATCCAATGAACATTCCCACCAAGTTTAGTTTCAATTGGACATGGGGTTTTGGAGATGAAGATTGAAATGTGAAAAGTTAACGGATGGACGACGGACGTAAAATGATGGAAAAAGCTCACCCTGACTTTAGCCATCTGAGCTAAAAGGGACGGATATGGGGAAATGTCAAAAATGCATCAGTACTTCCAAAGAAGTTTTCGATTTTGTTGACGAAATCTCTAATGGTGGTGTAATTTGCTTGGCAGCCTGTAACTTCGTAGGATATTGCCCTGAAAAAGCAATTTCCGACACTTTTCATTTTAATTAGGTTTTTTTTTTGTTAAGTCCGTTGACGATCTTTCTTTTTGTGTGACCTTTTTTTATCTTTAAGCCTAATAGTATTTCTTCCATTACTTTTTGTTACCATTTATAATGAACAGGCACGAAAGCCCTTGATCAAGGTTTTTTTCCAATTTTGACCCTTTCCTGTTTGCTTTTCGGGAGTTAAATAGTAAGACCTAGTCGCCTCTTTTTATTCCAGTTTTGCTTATTTCAATCCATTGGCGCTTGTGAAATCTTAATTTCTGCTTGTCTTGTGATCTTTGACACCTTTCTCAATTGCATTCCTTATTTCTTTTAATTTACTGATAGTGTTTTCGGCATGCGAATCGTCATCTGAAATGCCTCTCATTTCTGGCATCGTAATCCTACCGAACATGATTTCGAAAGGTTTTTTTTTCGTTGTACTATGGACCATCGTGCGGTAAGAAACCAAGATTTCATCTATGTTTTCGTCCAAGTTATCCTGTTCATCGGAACAAGTCTTTAATATCATCGATTGCACGGTTTTATTTAATTGCTCAACTAATCTATTTGTTTGCGGGTGGTAAGTTGTTGAAATTCTGTGTGTCGCTTTTGTTTTTTCTGTCAAAAAAGCAGTGACTTCATTTACGAATTCTCGCCCCTGATCTGAACTGTAAACTGCGGGAAACCCAATAACCATGCAAACATTATATAATGCACATGCTACTGCTCTATCGGATTTTTCGGATATGGAAACAACATTGGGCCATTTTGTAAAGTAGCCCTTCATAGTCCTCGGGTAGTTATTACCCGATTTTGATATGATCATCTTTACCAAATCTACCCCAATATGACACCACGGTGAAATGTGATGGAGTTCGTCAGTTGTATTTTTCAATCGGTCCATTTTTTGACATTGATTGCATGAGTTAATATACTCGTTTATTGTTTCATGCATACCATTCCAGTGATAAATGTATGATATAGCTGCGTATGTCTTTTCCATACCCATATGACATTTGTCGTCGTGGAACACAGAAAGTATTGATTTTATATCATTTTCATCGGAGAGAACTTCTCGCAATTCGTCTTTATGGTTTAACAAGAAGAGCTTATTGTTTTTCAAAACATACTTTTTACTTTTGGACCTTAGCTGTCTCTTATCGTCCTTTGAACATTGTCTCGGGTAAATATTATTTCTGAGATAATTTAAAATGTGACTTTGTTCAGAAATTTGCCTGTGTGCCATTTTTTATTCAGTTTCTGATGAACCTTCGTCTATAAACGATCAAATACATAACCAATGTCTGAAATGCCATGCGCGCGCAGAACACTGTAAACTATATAGAAGAATTTGTGTGGTATATACATTTCTTGAGGTTTGTATTGTTTCAGAAATTCTTCAAATTCATTGATGAGAAACTATAGAATGTCAACCAGGATATACTCTAAATTCATTGAGGTCGTGAATCTTGATATCTTTTTCTGTTTTCAAATGTAAACAAAACGAGTACTGTTTTTGTATCAACTGGCATTATATTTTTCTTGCGGAGAGAATTTCACTAACATAATTGTTTGATCCACTTACTGTCAATTTTTTTAGGAACCAGACCAGGTATGACACTTTTGACATTTCATTTCCTAACTGTCTTTTTTGCAAACACGTGAAGGACATTGTAACAGAAACGTTAAATTAAAGTTGCAGATTCAATGACGGAAATAATTCCGAACGTTTAAAGGGGAAAGTCTAGTATGGGTTCGGGTTAGGGGGGGAAATCTAGTATATACTCATTTTTCCTACCTTAATTCCAGGGGAAAAAATCAGCATATACACATTTTCCGGGGGAGTAGGGGGAAAATCTTGTACGCGACACCGGTTTTCAAAACTTGGGGCCAACAGAGGTCAAAGTTCTAAAATTGGGAATTTAAGCTTGGGATCTCAAATCCTCTTTAATTTTCATTTATATTCTAAGGCATGATTGTGAAAAGGGTGCAAATAGATACATTATGTGGGGAGTGCGAAGATAGCTGTCGTTTTCGACTGCCTTAATCTAGTTTATTAATAGAATTATTGCATACAATTTTTAGATGGGCACTATGTTTTTATATTTTATACTGTAGTTAAGTATCCCAACTATACTGGCATTGGTGCTTTGATCACTTCCATTGTCAGTGATATAAAAGGAAGAAACGAGGTGAATTCTCGCTTAACTAGTTGAAACCTCCCTCACGTTTACATGTATTTGTGTATTATGCATGTCCTTTGTCAGTTGTTTTGTGTTACCTTTGCGCAGATTGTATTTTTTAGAGTACCATTCGTTTCAGAAAACATAAAAAAATACATAAATAAATAAATAAAAATATGCAAAAGCAAACACCCATTTAGGGAAACTATTCGATTTACATTATTAAGCTTAACTACAAACCATGTTTCATCCACTTAAAGATACATTTGTAGTTATCATATAAAATATCTGCTGATCCGAGTATCTGAAAAGCATTTGTTTTCATTAATAAAACTGTCTTTTTATCCTTGGAGTTATTCCAAGTGGACGTTTTTATTTTGCCGTCGTCAGATACAATCATTAGTATAACCATTCCGTAATAAACATATATCATGTAGTAATTTTTCCTAATTTGAGCAAATTATTTTCTGTGTGGCTGTTAAATCTAATTTGATAAAACTTCGGGAATGGAATGAAGCTAATAAATACAAAACGAGAATCATAATTAGATATAGCTGCAATTGTAACCAATATTGACCGTCCCTAAGCAGAGAATAATGTGTCAGAAGAGCTTTTGTAGCTATCATATCACTATAAGATTGCTAGTCTACACAGATAGCTATAAAATGCTTTTACGTTAATATTTCGTTCCTATATCGATTCCGACATAAGCACTTCGACACATTTGCAGTTATAGAAGAATTTCAGACATCGCTGTTTATTATTTGTTTGTAGAGTGTCTCTCTCCGGAGAATAAAAGAGTTCATCTTTTTTTTTGTATATTCTAGTTCGATCGAAGGAGCGTTTCCATTGATTTTGTGGAGAACATACAAAATTGTTTAATTTTTGCAAATGGAGATGGTTGATAAAGTCTTTGCAATTTTAATGTGGGCTATAGTGCAAGGCTTTGATGATTATTTTATGCAGTCGAAGTTGACTTCTAATAATTATGTTTGCACAGATTTAGATTTTAATTCTTCGCTGTCAAAAGGTAAGCCATAGTCATTATAAAATATAACTAAACGTTAGTATTTGAAAAAAAAACCACTGTAATAAACTAAGCTTTAAACTGATTAAATTTATACCTCGAGCGTGGTAATCGAAATTTTGATGAACATTTTCCATTGGAACTCTTTCCGAAAACTGTAACAGATAAAATGTAGATTTGAAATATTACGTAAAGAAATCAAATATTTATTATTCATTTTATTTCAGTTTTAATTATCAGAATGTGACTAATAGTTTTTAGGATTTTAGCATGACAGGTATAAATTCCCCTGAGGGTACATGTACAAAATACAAACATGTATAGCTAACGACTTACTTACGTTCACATTCAGTCCCGACTGGCAAACGCTTAATAACACATGTACATCTATGTATCAAATGGTCTAATGGAAAGCCCGGTTTGACCCATAGACAGATATCGTTGAAAGCCTGCCTGTCAAAATGCTTTCAGATAAAATAACGTTTCCAACAATCTTAGCTATATCTAGCCGTTGCTGACCACTGTAAAGCGTTTTTCCACAGCCAGTCATTTGCAAAGATTTGTCGTGGAGGAAAACAACATAACTCTTCCTGAAATTATTAAACAATATCTCGCATACAGACTTGTTATTAAGAACATACCTTATACCTTTTGTTTTCAAATATTTATTTTCTAAATTAGATAATGTTGTAAGATCTTGTACCCTGCCGAAGGAATGCTTTTTATTACCATTATTACGCCAAAAAAAAAAATTAAAAAAAAAAAAAAAAAAAAAAAAAAAAATATATATATATATATATATATATATATATATATATAAATTAAAAAAACTTTCAAGCCAGCTAATATTTCAAATCGCACGATGAAGGGTAAATAACGCACGAGTAACTTTTCTTTTCATGGCGTTAGGTGACTTGCAAAATATTATGCCATTCAGACACATCTTGCTTAATCCGCGCCAATTGATATTGCCAGTGATTCACATAGATGATAAGGGGAAATTCTGAGGATGGTCATACCATGACACAACCAAACTAAGAAAGTCAATATAGGAGTTTTAACTAAACATCATGTTCTCCGTCCCCGCTCCATCTATCAACATCCTTGATTCTCGCATAGATGACACAGCGATAAAGTATAAATAAAAAAGTTGTTGGAGCAGTCATAAACAACAGCTAATCCACTCTCCCTTTTTTTGACTTGTTTTGAACATAAGGCTAAAACATTTTACAAACATAAGATAATATTTCTCTTGATATAAAAGAGTGTACATTTGGTTGTTTTTATACATATTTATCATATAATGATGATGTTATTTCTATAAGGAAATGGAGTAATAATAACAGACGAATCTACTGGTGAAAATACTTATATGACAGACGGTGTCTTAGAACTGGACCTTAACACAAAACTTAACCAGAGTCACTTATGCATAAAACGAAGGTCTGGGTTATCCAAATTTTATACGCACCTTTGTTATTTTTCAAGATGCACCCACAGTTGAAATACCTATATGATTGCAGTATCTTAGAACTGGACCTTAATGCAAAACTTTACCACAATCATCCATGCATAAAATGTATTTCAGGGTGATCCAATTTTTATACGGATCTTCGTTTTTTCCCAAGATGCATCCACTGGTGAAATATTATACCTGTACGAATTTAAATACAGCGTCTTAGAACTGGACCTTAACGCACGAACCAAACGCTATATCCACTCCCCCAACTCCGTTGGTCGAGGGGATAATAAAACGGCTGTGCGTGTTGATAATCTTTCATTTTTAGATTATATTTGGTTATTAAATTCAACACGTACAATTATTCTATAATGGTTTTGTTAGTCACATCAAAATTGCACTAAAAACCTGTCTATAATAGTCATTTTAAAGACTTTTTAAAAATTCTTTCTACATAACCTTAGGAAAATTGCGAGTGGTCATAGACAAGGCCTTTTCATATCGCTAATTTTTAAAGATTTTTTGCTTATATGTGTTCCTTGTATTTCTGTGTAATTGAATTCCTTTCAAAGCAAGAAGCAATGTTGAATATGTTATCAAAAGCGAAAACTCAGATGTCGAGAAAAGAATAACTAAAAATCGTGCAAACCTGAATCTTTTTTAAAATAATTAACGATAATTTAACGTGGTCACACTAGGAGGACAGTGACATTTTCCTGAGAATGTATTAAATGTCACTTCCGCGTAAAGATATTATTTCCGGAGTCTCATCTTGCAAAGTCAAATAAGAATGAAATTAATGCAGACATATGTTCACAAGACAAGAAGCCTGAAACGGAATTCTAAAAAATACAAAAAAGAGCTGGTATTTTGTGTTAATAATTAATTAAACCGAAAATTAATATAAAGCGGTTCTTTTTTACTTTGTTTTATTCTTAAATCCGGTGTAACATGTATATAGTTTCTTTAAATTAATTCCGTTTTGAGGTTTTTTCATCTGGATAAATATTTTTTTTCAATCTCACTTCATCTGAAAACTTATGAAAATTGAAGACATTTTTTCGAAGAAAGAATACTGTACCTTTTTTTAGTTTTTCCCGGATTCCTTACCATGTTTATTAGATACCCGTACTTCAATTTTGAATTGTGTTATATATGTATTTTACCCTGCAACTAGCCTATTTACTAGCGAAATAAAGGGTGTCGAATATAGTTTTCCATATTAGTCTAGTAGCATATTATCATCTTCCCACTGCTTTTAGACAATCAAATCACGCCGCTCACAAATGCACATACCCTTTTACCAATCAGGCGTAACGTTTTTTAACTTCGTCGACTGTGCTCATAGATTTTACCTAGGTACGGGGAACTTAAAAATCGAGTATTTACGGAAGCAATAGGTACTCATACACGTTCGAAAGTGAAGAACTGGAAAATCTTCCACCTGTTTTTAAAATTTAGCCTCTTTCAATTTTTTTCCCTCGTTCTGCTGCATTCCACTCGGGAAAGTCGTGAATTTTAAAAACTCGTTGAATATTTTCCAGTCTTCTCTTTGAACTCGTGTAAGAACTTTTAATCTCCTGGTACAAATGTACATGTACACTTGTCCACACTTGAAAGGAAATTTTGTATTGTGTTCTGGTTCACAGTGATTATGACGTCATGTTCTCCCCGGAATCCCCGCCAGAAATCGCATTCTTTAATTAAAACAAGCTGGAAATGTGCAATTTTCATAATTTTCACGATAACAGATAACAATGTATTATTGCAAGATAAAAACAATATATTTTCATTGTCGGAAAATACATGTAAATGTATGGCTCGACAAACCTCGCATATCAACCTGTTCTCACTTGAAGGTTTGTACAAATACATATTTTTCACCAAAGAACATATATTTTATATTTTGAATTGGAAATTGTCATGTTTTCACCAAAACACCTTAATCATAGGAGAGGTAAATATTACTATGAAGTAAATTCATAAAATATATATATCTACAATGAATTCTAGCAGCAGAGGCTGAAATCCCAATAATATGCTTTTCAAATAAATTACATGTACACATGTACATGTAGCTGATAGATGTATCTACACATGAATGCAAAGAAACTTTTCCTAAATCATCTAAAGTGCACATGAACTTGAACATGTATATTTCTGAAATTAAGATGAAAAAAAACCAAAATAATATATATTGCTTTAGCATGGTCCTCAAAAATAAATCGGTCGAAAATGATTTCAATAAAATCGTGCACCATATGCGATTCGTTGTCTTTTTCATCCTTTCTAGATCAAGATGGTGGATTTGGTTCGCAGCTCTGTTGATCATTTGTTTCCGCAAATATGTGTAATGTTTTTTTTTTTTTAATTTATACACACATCTTGTATCAAATCATTTATCTTGGCCAAATATTTTATACTTGCCTTTCTTTGCCAGCCCTAAAGAATTTCAAAGCGACGAAGCAGTAACTTGATGCATTCTTCGCGGCTTGATTTCATTTCATTTCAAGAAAATATTGTTTTTGTGAAAAATGTCTTTATTCTCGTTAAAATGAACACTTGGGTACTAGTACACAAACATCAATCACTACTGCTTAGAAGATTATACAAAATCAATTTTTAACATTTCAGAAAGAAAAATTGTCTTAATATAATTTAAATTTTTGTTGTTGTGAATAATGTTTATACTGTAATTTTATCTAATTATTTATTAATTACATATAGCGTATTCGTTTTGTTACAAAATTGTAAAAATTATGAAAACTAAGGAGTATCTCTCTCGTGCATAGCTCTGTCCTTAGAGCTCTGTCCTTAGATGGTTTTGGCATTACCCCTTTTGGTCAGTTTTGGAATTTGCTCGTCAACTCTGGATTGTTGTTTGGTTTTCTTTTTTCTTTTTTTTTTTTTAACACAACAAGAATAATTTTATTGCACTAATTGTAGCTGTTAACAATTCAGAATGAAGGTCGAGCCAAACCTTCATTGCTTCACAATTAATTTCTCTGATATATAGATACAGTTATATATTAAAAATTAATCACTAAACAATCATTTTCCTTCACTAAGTATACATGTAAATATTCATTGATGTAAACATACACAGGTACCCGGAAGAAGTTCTAACTATCTCCCGTCAATTGTTTTTTATATCATCTTTTGTTTTACAACGTAGCCTAGGCTAAAAATTTATATATGCATGTATATCGTTCGTGAGACCTTAGAATTCATTCTGTTGTTAAATTGTACCTTGAATTGTCGGAAATAAATGATTAATTTAAGAACAATATATCATTTATAGCGTTCTTTCAAAGTGGATTAAAGACACTATTTTTTAGAATTTAGAATGGCACGATATTAATATTTGTGAACAACTTAACAATAGTGCTAATATTTTTTTTAAACAAGGAATCAACGCCTACCAGAGAAAAAAAGATATTAATCACCTTTTACAAACAAGAAAGTGCCAATGAAAGGGGATCCATCAAGTACAAAGAAATGCTATAGAAATCTTGGACAGTTAAACGATATTGTGATATCAGCATTAGGGCTAATAACGAACATAATATATTAATAACGGAACATTTTTTCTTCAGATTTCCAGATATCATATAACGCCTATTGCCAGATAAAAACGGATCCTCTTAAAAGGATGAAAAGAGCCAGAAAAAGAGAGAGAGGATTGGTGATACCTATAGGTAAAATTACTTTGTCTAAATATCTTTTAACATAAATGTTTATATTACTTTCTCCTATTCTTGACGTGTTTAATCGGTGGGTAAAAATACATAATATTTTTAACCACTTCCCGGTGATTAAATTTCTACATGGGAATTACCGCCGTTTTTTCTACGGTTATTGGAACGATAAACTAGAGAAGTCCCGAAATGACATCTATGTAAACAAACTACATAACGACATTTTCTTGAGGTTTTTGTCAAAAATCATGGGAGAAACAGATTCTCCTTCAATTTACTCGTGAGTTAAGGAATTTCTCCACCCTCGATAATTAAATTTTAGATTTTAACACGCTCGCAATAGCTCGCGTGCTGAAAATCGAAAATTTAACTATTTCGGGAGGAGAAATTCCATAACTCACTCGTACCTGAAGGAGAATCTATATTTATCTAAATATATTTTAACGCCAAAGTTTTCATTACTTTATCTAAATATATTTTAACATCAATGTTTTTATTCACTCATAAAGACTATGTACTTTTAGTCAGTGACAGTTCCAAAATGTATAATTATCCAAACATCATACAACAAATTCAGAAAAAAATAAAAAGACCGTATTTAGCAATGTCTGTAAACGCCAGGTGGGGCTGTTTTGGGGGAGGTTATTTGAAAACTGGATTCCGCTTCTTTACAACCTTTTCCAGCCTATTTTGGGACCAGTATACAGTAAACAAACTGTGGTTTCCGCCCAGTGGCACCCCTAGTGTTTAGTGACATTGCTACTGTATGTAAAAGTTTTTTATTTCTAACATCGGACAAGTAGTCGTCATGTTTCACAACATATCGATATCCTAAGAGCGTTTATAATTCTAGCGTCTTCCCTTCAGTGCAACAATTAATTGCAATACTGCTTCAACTAATTATCTTGTTGGCGGACAATTAATATGTGTTAAGTTAATATTCATAATCTTCATTGAACTTTACCCTAAACGTTATACAAAGTATCAGTTCGTTTTCTTTCAAAAGATCTAAATATTTGCAGACTTTGTTTTTGTCACTGTATACTTGAACATGTCTTACTTTGTTTCTAAAAAATACATGTATATTGAATGTCTCAGTTAAAATAGTTTTTTCCAAAGACACATCCGGTCGATTCGTCTCTTGTACTCTTAACCGGGGCACAAAATTCCAGATTTTTATCACATTATTATTTGCAAAAAGTATAATGATAGGCAAAAGTATTCCGAACCTTAAAGAATGATTCATTAATTGGTGCTCACCGCCACGGTGACGGCTAAGGTCACATTGTGGCAAAGAAATCTCTAAGAATAAAGTTATTATCCAAAACCTACAAAGGAATAACTGAACGAATAACAGGACAACTCGAATGAAAGTTATAAAAAATTTTGTTTTCATGTGTTATAATATTTTTTTTCTGCCACAAAATTGTATTTTTTTGTACATTTGATTTCAGGAACAATATTTAATTTTGAGGATGTACAGATGAGATCAGCGTTCCGATGGGCATTTAAACAGTACCATGATAATCCCCATAAAATGTACAATTTAAGTCAGTCTATTAACATAACAGATGTATCCAACAATTTCAAGCTAGCTTCCTCATGTAAGTTAATATTCTTTTTTGTAGACTTCTCCATTTTTGGTACATGTGAGTTGTCTCCAATTTACAGAGTTATCTGCTCATTGAAGAAGGTGCCTTCCATAGATAGTAATTTTTCTTCAAAATATTTTTTCTTCCTAACAATATCTTCTTCCCACATTAATCATATGTTTTTGGTAATATTTTCCAACAATTTTCGAAGTCTGGTGAACCTGTCTCAAATCCATTTTCTCGGAAAAATAAAATTATTTTTTGTCCTTTATGTAATACAAATCACCTTTTGTCAGGAAAGAAAACTCATTCGTATGGGAGAAAACTTCAAATTCAGTATCCGCAAATAGGAAATAGAACGCATTAGCATTATGGGACGCCAGAACGACTAGTACCATGGTTCCATCACTTCCGAACCGATTACAAAAAAAAAACAATACAAAAAAAAAAAAAAAAAAAACAAAAACAAAAAACGAAAAACAAAAACAAAACGAAAAATTAAATTACAGGCCTTCAACTAGACTCAGAAACATTTAAATGGAGGTATTGTCAAGAGAAAAGACACCGAAATGGTTATAAATTCTAGTACTCCTTTTATTTATGTCTGTCTATTGAGAAAAGGCAACTAAATATTGTTGTATTGACAGCACAGTCACTCATCTTCAAATATAACATAAGACGTTTATAACCACTGTCATGACTGTACCTTTCAGTCGTTGACAATGTATTATATCAATCTAGAGATTTAAACAATACATTTTTTTTATGTTAGCACAATTCCTCTCTTTAATATGTACAATGCATGTACATATTTATTTTCTATATATACATACTTTATTCAAAACACAGTTCACTCACCTGTATGTTTTAATTACCTTATTTTCTGTTTTACCCTATTTGGTCCTAAATAAATATACGTACTGGAATTGTATTAATGGGCTCATTGATTGGTTTTCTATATCCACTATTTTACTACAGCAACAAATTCCCAAAGGACAATTTTGTTTGACATTGAGAAATTTATATTGACTTAACTAATTTCATTAGGAAAGGTTAAAGATTTCTTAGAACCATTTTTAGACATTTTCCAAATATATTATTCGTAACGTCAGAACAAAATGATTGATGGACAAATTATGTTCTAACTTAAGACCACGTAATAGCAATTGTTAGATCTTGAAAGTTTGTTTATTAAGCAATTGTTTTCTTACACGTATTGTGGATCCTTGATTTGCATGCGAAGCAGTTGTAAATTAATACTGGCAAATGGAAATACCGAATTATTAAATTAAAAGGAAACATCAAACCACCAAGATCTCGAGAAAAGCAGAGATGGTTTAAATAAGGAATGAATGTAACACGCAGAGATGGTCAAAACAAGAAATGAATGTAACACGCAGAACAATTACATATATTGAAAAAATAATAACACAAAGAATAAAGCATTTAAAATTTGGAATCTCCCAAAAAGGGAGACTGACTTCGACTTCGGGTGCTCAAGGGGGATCCGGGAAGGTAAATATTTACTGTAACGGTTACAATGACATCATCCGTCTAATTATAATTGGGCAAACCCAGCTAAAAGTTAAATCAAGCACGAGTTGGGAACTAGTAAAAGACATTAAATTGTCTCATTTGCATTACATCGTTAATATAAGCATTATTCTAACATTAATGACAAAACCATTTTACAATAACGATGTACATCTACTTTTGGCCAATATACAGTTATGTAATATTTTACTGAAACGTAATGTACACTACAACGGCATTCTGGCTTATGCAGTAGAATACCGATTCTATAATATATGGTTATTCCCTATAAATGTCCGTCATAGCGTCGAAATGAAAATAAAAGATCTAAACTGGGTAAAATATCTGTAAAATAAATTGTTGTTTAATATTTAAAATGCAATGTTATTGTACTTTAGTACTTCTTGGCATTATTAACACAATTTCGGAAACAAAGCCTCAACCAAATTATATTCCCCTTTGTGTATTTTTATCATATTGGCTAGTTTGAGAATAGCCAATTGTATAATTGGTATCGAATAGTTTATTTCCTCCAAGCGTTACAATAAATTATTGTATTTCTTCGGGAAGCTTCATGTCAAGGGTCTGGTCAGAATATAAATCTAATAATACAATTGATCAGCTCGTTAATAGTACAGGCTGATCATTATTATCTTACAATTATATACATCAATCTGACATGTCTTTATTTGGTTTGGCTAAAAGAACAATTCTCGTTTATAAAGACTATGTGTACTTTAAGGGAAAGTACTCTTGCATCCTCCAGGCAACAACAGTGATACGAAAATAATTTATAGACAGATCAAAATTTCATGAGATGTAGTTTTATATACCATTGCTGAATAATATTTTATCTTGTGTTATTTATTTTGCCCATTCAGATATTTGGTTCTGGGCACTGATTGTTGAAATATGTATATACGTAGAGCGTATTGATATATGCTGCGTACATTTATATATATATTTATACTGTCATGACCATGAAAATGTGTTCACAGTCGACAATGGTAAAACAGTGGAGATAAATGAATATATAATATAATCAAATAAGTCGTGATTTTTATTACTGTGACAATTTACCAGGGATGAAAATTCTCACAAAGCAATGTAACGGATATGGTTAAAATGTTTCTTTAAACTTCCTAACGTAAATGTATTTCGATTACTGCTAAATTAAGTTTTCACTAGCAATGTTCATTCAAGATTCTTTTTGTTGTACGCTTGGACACGCAACCAGTGTTTTCATATTTTTCAAATACAAATATTTGTGTAAACGCGTATCAGTGTTATAGATCAGGATTCAATGACTATAAAAATAAGAAATTGTCCGTTGTAACCACAGAAAATAAATTATAAAATAAAATATCGTTGTCTAGTGGTTTCCCTCAAACGTGCATAGAAAAATGTTCTCCTTTAAACCTACACTACTTTTTGTTAACATGTACAACTACCCGTCGTCAAAAGAACAAATGAGACCAAAAAAAAAAAAAGTAAATAAATAAAAACTGGCAGAAGAATACAGAAGTGACAATATAGTCCTTAAGACAATGCATGTACACACTAACTTTTTAAAGAAGATATCCTTATACCTTTTTATTTCGAGATTTTAACTTATTATAAAGTTAAAGACTGATTATTCGTGATTTTTGTAGAATGACAGTCCCATGGTTTTGATACCGAAAATATACATGGAACATATTTGATCATCTAGAAATATCGGAAATTCCGGAGTCCTATATTTATTTACATGTACATACAATTTCGATACATACATTGTATATCAGTGTAATAAATGCAATAACTTTTTTTACATTGTTGAAGAGAATTTTTCGAATTTACAGAGTACATATATGTTAACAATTGTCGTTATAAAGTTAACCTCGTAAGCTTTCCTTTTCATGCACTTTGTATTTCTTTACTTTTTAATGAAAATTGAAATACATGAAATTATCAAGTATTTTTCTTTCTCTTTCGTCCATTCCTTTCTCTATGTTGTCTTTTATCTTTGTACATTTGTACTTAAATAGATCACGGGAGTTCAACCCAGAGAGCTGCCTTGTGCGTCCCCGGGTGACGGATAGGGAAACCCTCTCGTCGGAGGGCTGTCAGGTCATAATAAGAAAAGCCTGAACGCGGACCATAATGGATAACGTGAATATCACGCTCTTTGCATGACAAGACCATTTCAGTAGTTTTCGAGTTTTCAAAAAGAACAGAACAATGGCCGCTTTAGAAGGCTATTTTATCCGAAACTAACTAACCATCAACCCGTTTATAGTGGCAGTAAAATTAGTGTCCCCTTTGTGTCCCGCCCTATCCCTATTAAAACTGTGTTTGATAAATTGTTAAACTGCTTCTCGTCCTGAAGATGCACGAATATTTGCTACTGGACGTTAAGCAACAACGATCAATCTTATATTTCTTACGGGTTTTACAAATTTGTTTTTCACGAGTAGTATAATATTACTTTGCATTGGCGTACTCTAAATATTGTCATCAGCTGACAGGGATTGCATTATGTGTAATATTAAGGATTTTTTTTTTATATAAATGCGAGGACTGTAGACGCATTACTAGTACTTTTTGAATCCGTGTAAGATGCTGATAATATTTGGTGTACGTTATTGCAGTATTAATATGAGCCTTGTACTGAATTGTTTTTTTTTTTTTTTTTTTTTTTATTAAGGAATTTGTTGTTTTCTTTAGATGTCTTTTTCGTATAATTGTGTTATTTTGTTAGAGTTATATATGAAAATAAAATTGTGATCTTGTAACGAACGCACAACCCTATTCTGAGGTTTAGCTTTTCTTCAGAAAAGCTTTATTTTCGGACGAGTGTAAGAGGGAGAAAATAATTGTATTTAAATGAAATTATGTCAAATCTACCCTATTTAATGTTCTCACTTTGTCTGTTACTAAAAGAAAGAAAGCAATATACAGAAAGTATTAACATTTGAATTGAACTGACGTGTCAAAACAATACTTTAAAACTCCAAATATTTACCATTATTAGGAATGTTAAAATGAAAAGTTTATACCATTCCTTGTAGCATTTCTGTTTTAATATAAAACTTACTCCTATGGGAATTATATATTTTCCGATACTCAGAATTTACATGACATTCCGAAGATAAACCATAAACATCCGTATAAATCAAATGTATTCCCATTTCGAAAACATTAAAGAGAATACGATAATGCAGTTGCAGTAAGACATTGATTTGATATAAATCAAACTAAATATAGTTTAAAGTATCCATGAGTAAAAAATGTATATTGTACTACGCTATGTATATATACATGTATATTACCCACTAGGTATTGGATGGTTATTCTTTTTCTGATGTTTATCTACATAGATCTAAATCAAGTATCTTTTCTGCACGCAAACAGTAATGGTTTGTTCAGGAGCTTGGCTTTTTCGCTTATTTAAATATCTTGGTTGTGTAAATTATCTAATATTAGTATCTTTGGATTGTTATTATATTATTAAAATACATCTGAAAATGATGACTCAACACCAGCAATTAACTTAGGGATTACAACACATTTATAGATAAAAAATTAAAATGAACAAATTCATTTAAAGATGTTCTAGCAGATGTCTTTTTTTATGATATTTATTGATAAATATCGGCAAAAATTCAGAAGCGACAAAACAGTTTCAAAAGTTCACAAATTGGAAGTCCAAGGAAAAGACGATGAAGTTAACAAACACTGAAAATTTCCCTCTCTTAGAAGTTTATGTGACAGCAATATCACCCTTTCGAGAAAGTCGCCGTATAAATCATATGCGCGGCAGTAAGGAATCGCCTGTGAAATGTACACCCCGCAGGCTGGAGACTTTGGTTTGTTACAGCTAAGAAAGGGGAAATTCACAATCGGAAAAGTGAAATCATCACGTGTTTAATTTTTTATTTTAATCGTCCATTATTGTCTATGTACACGTACAAATCTAGATATTAAACAGAAGTTGTTGTGTCTCTGGTCTCTTGTTTCAAGTTCTCTTGGATTGATGAGATGTAGGTAATCCTTCCTGTAAAAACTGAGCTTCATATAAAAACGAGAACAGGTCGGACAAAAGCGGCGCACAGTTTGTCCTCACTGCGAAATTCCAGCATATTAACAACATCAGTCTCAGAGTACTTTTTGTTAGAATCAGTGTGTTTTTGACTAAGTAAGCCCTTTCCTTAGGTCACTAGAAGGGAGATATTCCTGTAAGTCTGGTTCACACCACTAGTTGAATAGGCCTTATCAGAGTTGCTCTTGATACCGTCATTAATTGCTGTAAGTAAAGTAGTAATGAATTTCGAAAGGGGTTTAGTAGTGCATTTGGCAGAGTCTGCTTTGTACGTTTGTTTGTATGGACACTTATGAAGTTTGGATATCCAGTTAAAATTGTCATCACTTACATCAATACCAAAGGAAGATAGAACAGAAATATGATTATTGAAAACGTCTTCCCTTGGTATCGTAGTGTGCGTGTAAATGGGGTTACCAAGTGAATTGTCAATACCAATCCCTTAATGCCAATGTGATGTATTTTGCATGTTTTGAGCTTTGTCAGCTGGAACAATGACATAATTGCCATGAAGATAGGACAGTGTTTTTCTTGGTGATTGTTAAAGACACTGTCAGATTCGGAACTCATGGATGTTCTTAGGTGTCGAAAGCGAGCACGAATTAATGGCTTTATCGACCTGATCCAATTCAAAAATTGTCGACGTCTTTCGTCTTTCTCTTCGCCTATTTTCTGGCATAGTCCTCAACTGTATCCAAAAGTAATTTGATGTTTCTTTTCTACTTGATAGGCTTAGCCTCTCGATGTTGGGTTATTTTTTTCGAGGATGTCTTCCAATTTAGTATTGTTTGCCATGCGTAGGTCGCCAGTAATAACGTGGCCAGTCAATCTTATTAAAACAAGATCTTTGTTGAGCAAGATACTGTTGTGGTTTATGGCATCGAAACCGTTGCTAGCAAAATTAATTTGAAGGAATGAACGACGTTTTTGTTCATTACCAGAAGTTCTAACAGGCTTTAATAATCTACTTTGCCCATCATCCAGGACAATGAAATTTATTTTATATTTAACAGAGGTATGGTCAGTACCAGGTGTATCTAACCAAGTTTTATAAAAGGAATGTAATTTTGAATGAGTTAAGGATTAAAGTTTAGTGCGAATGTGATGAATACCGAGAGGTTTATTCATGTATGGAAGAAGGCTATCTATTGCAATGTCATGCAAATTGGGCATAATGTAGTACCATGACTGACTACGTAGACGTCTCTGGCTTTCATTAAAAAGATAATTGTTATTTACATGAGATGAAATTGGAGATGTTTACCTTTGCTATTGTTTTGATGTGTTATAGGGACCAACACTTATTACGAAAATTACTATCTAAGAAATAGAATGAATAAAAGTGAATATAAAGTTTTTAATTTTGCATAATGTGCATTTATTTGCGGACTAAACATTTCAAAGAGCATTCTTATTTCTTCTATTATAAGAATTGCTCATCTGAGTATTTTAATTTCCCATCAATTGACTAATTTGTCCGACCTCAATTTTACAGTTGATCGAATTTCTGTTACATTTTTCGTGATGGTGTCCTTTCTCATGATCTATAATGATATATTAACTATATTATGCGTGCACATATAGTGGAAGATGCACGTGTCAGTCTACAAGGTGTCACGTTACCTTGACCCCATTTTCATGATCATGTGATTTTCAAAACATTGATAGGGGATAGATAAACAATATGTTGTATGTAAATACATTAGGTTTACATGTCTTACACGTGTCGCCTAACCTCAATTTCACCGATGACTGGCTTTGATGAATTTGTGTAAAGTTTTCTTTATTAGGTTCGGTCGCCAGTAACAATAAGGTATACATTGTATGTCAATTAAACTTTTTGTGCAGATCGATACATTGGAAGGTGTACATGTCATTATGACAGGTGTTACTTGACTTTGACCTCACTTTCAGCGACCAGTGATCTGGTTCAATTTTTTTCTCTCAAAATGCTTAAATTATTTGGAGTTTATTTGGATTGGGATCAGTCTGGCAGATTCAATTTGTCATTATCTCATTTTCATGGTCCAGTGATTTCCAAAACACACATATTGGCATAATCTTCACAATGACAAAGGATTATTTTTGCGCAGTGTAAATCGCTGGCTTCTTTGTTTTTTCATTTGTAAATTGACTGACACTGTGTAGTTTTGTTTTTAAACACAAAATAATTGACATTTTCACCTTCAACAATTAATTTACGCCTCTATAATGAATATAGATCTGCACGCTGTGTTACCTAATGGAAATGTCATATCTAAATAAGAATCTTGAGAGAATTATCTCATTTTTTGATGCAATAACACATTAGTTTATCTGATAACATTTAATCCATATATTGGCAATGAACCAAATGAAATCCAGACTCTTTCCATAACAGTTATATCTTCATTGCACGACATACGTTGGTAAATATAAAGTATGTAAATAGCAAGATATTGAATATATTTTTAAGTATCGTAATCCTTTTAAATCGATTTTACTTTTTTCTGTCTGTATATAAAACACGATTTAAAGCCATTCGAGTCACAAACACAACGCGAACAACAAAGTAATACTATTTTCAAACAAAAAAGTCATATTTTCGTCCAGAATTTTTGCTATTCTTAAGCAGTAAACCTTTATACTTAAAACTTAAATCTTTTTCCACAGAAAAAGGAAAGACTTTAGAATATTTAGTATGACAATAAACTATATTTTAATTAATATCCAAAATAGTTAAATCGAGGAAGGAGGACATTGTAGCCTCCGCCATTAACGAAGAGGAAACGGCTTTTACTTGTAGGCAGAAGATATTACTTTTCGTGCCGAGGGTTATTATATCCTTAATGTAGATGTTATATATACATGTACATGTACCTATCTTACGGTTTTTTAGTCACTGGTTTTCAAAAAGTAGGGGGAACAGAATGCTAATATAAAAACAACAAAATAAATGAGATTTACATGGAATACACTTACCCTGTACAAATTCAAGAAACGTTTGTCATGAGAAGGGAAATCGCATTTTTAATGGCTGTCTGGTATTTCGTGATGTGACAGGTCACACTATATAGAATTCTATTCAGCTCTACCCTCTCCCCATGAAGTACTATTAAATGTTTCCGTTATTCCTTGTTTGCATTTTGACACATTAATTGGAACTTTTGAGTGCAAGGTTTAGGATTAAAGAAGCTACATGTAACAGCCATTCTACAATATGATATTAGCGTGCAGACTAAACTTAGTCTAATTTATTGTTGACAATAATGCAAAATATATTTTACTTCTCATTATTTCCAGTTGATTGTTTAATGTTTCCCTTAAGTAAACTCAGGTATAACACCCACCGTAACACCAATCCACTGGAACAAAACAGATGGCCAATTTATAATAAAAACAACAAACACATTTTGACATCACATCACAAGGTATTTGATAAAATATTCAGTTTTAAATGAACATACTTAAACAATTTCAAGCAAGTATATGCCTTTTAAAGCTTAATTTTCTCGATTTTAAACTATTTTTCATACCTAAAAAAATCATGCATGCCACTAAGCACGGAAACCTATTAGAAAATTATAAAACAAACATTTTATACAAAGAAAAATATCATTATACAGAAACTCTCAAATAAAATTTGCATAAAACAGTTCCTGAAATCACATATTTCTTTTTTACATGATCTTCTGGACCAGGTTTTGTTTTCACAAAAAAATATCATAGATGTATAAGATTTAAAATGAAAAACAAAATAATTAGATTACATGTAGCAAATTAAATATTCTCAATTTCATTATTGTGAAATGTTACGAACCTAATGTCCAGGCATTTGAGAAATAAATGTGATCCATTAGCGGCTGACAAATGGGCAAAGTTAACTCGACAGTATTTGAATTCACAGCAAAATAACAATCAAGAAGTCCTAATAATAAGAACCTGATATCCAGGGGCCGACTTCACAAAGCTATCCTAAGACCTGTCATAAGATATCTCAGGATATATCTTAGGATCCTCTTATGACTATCTTAGAAAATATCTTAGACCTCGTCTCGAAGCTGCCTTAGGTTGATATTAGCTAAGATATCCTAAACGTGTCGCAGGTTAAATATTAACGTGAATTTATAAAACAAAAACAAAAACAAAAAAAAAAAAAAAAAACAAAAAAAAAGACTATGTGTTTCCCAATTATTACTAAACGTATTGATGAATATTCCCTAATTAGATAATTAGATAATTTGAAAATTGATTTTTAAAAGAAAACAAACTGAAGTGTAATTATAAAGAATCTATTAATTATACACCAGTATATACTGTATACATACGAAAATTAAAATACAAAATGAAGGGAAAGCAGAATGAAATAATAACTACATTCTTTCTACAGGTGTGTTGAGTTCAGTTTGTCACTATGTAGGTTATAAAAAGGTTAAAGGATAAAATCGTGAATACTTGTTATAAATACACCGAGTATTCATTGTTGTTAAATCAATTTGGATATTCCGTCAACTTGAAAAGACACAGTTATGATCCTAAGACCATCATAAGACACCTCCCGTGTAGTCCTAACTTTAAGAGATGTCCAAAGTTAGGACCACTTTGTGAAAGCGATTTTGGACTAAGATATGTCGTAAGACAATCCTAAGACATGTCTTAGTCCTAAGACAGCTTTGTGAAACTGGCCCCTGCAGGCATTTAAAAACTTCTTACTTGAAAATAGGGCCCAGAAAATCAAGACAAGTTAAAAGACATGACCGAAAGAATCCGTTTCAGATCAAAAGTGTATTAAAAGTGATGGGTAAAAATGTGAAGTTTAAATAATGATTCATGCACCCTATGTATTGTAATTCTCACAACTCTACTGTCAATTTGGCTTTGAATTTTGGATTTTATGAACCCATGTATTTTATCGCCCCAACATTCTTTTGCTGATATTTCATACTAAAATTCATTTACAGCAATAACAAAAATAATGGCGAAATTAGGAAATAAAAGGAGAATATATCATTTGTAATTGTTGTATGTTAACAACCAATGAACACATTAAGGCATTCTGAGAAGTCTTAATGAACAAAACATTGATCTTAATGTGCATTACTCGTTTTATATTAGATTGAGATTTTACACAATGACAATTGCTATAATTATAAACACAATCACTGATAGCTGCTTTTTTATCAGTGAGAGTTAATGCCTTAGGTTTTTCCCAAGATTCCATCGAAAACCATCATCAACGTGTCTTTTTCTCTCTATCTCGCTGTTTATTTATTTATTTTATTTTATTGGAAAATTCAGTTGGTTTTTCATTTCTGATTTTACTTCTATGCTTTTTTCAAATAAGAATTATGAATGTCCTAAAAGGCATTATTGCTCGAGCGTTGCTAGAGCTATATATTGTTGAAATGTGTTCATACAATGTATCAGAGTTGACACAAAGGCTTTTAAATTGAGGCTATGCTTCTACATGTATACATATGTACATGTATCCAACAACGTAATATTGATATGTGGAGACGTCGTATTGTACGGAATTATCAATGAAACTAAAAAAAAACATAACTATGCCCGTTGAATATTTGAGGTATTTATGCATTTGAAAATGTTGTTATCAATAATCAAAGAAAGGTGCAATTTCAGCTTCTAAGAAGATTCTAACATTATTTCCAGTTTATACGAAATGTACGTACATGCGGAAAAGACCTACACTAAAATTACTGCTATTAGCTATCTTACAAAAACGTGCGTGTTGGTTTTTCATTATTTTCCTATGATTGCTTTCAATAAAGATTATTACATGTAATTGGCTTTGTATAGTTATGTTTGTAGTTTTAACTTGTACTTATTTCATTCAGTTTAAATGGGAAATATGCATCTTTTAAAATATGAAAATAATAAAAAATAACAAAGAAACAAATTTGAAATAAGTTTAAATGGAATATGCTATACGCAAATTAAAATGTCCAAAATCTCAACAGGAAATTACGTCATTGGCATGATTGAATTATCTGACGTGGCAATTTACATCATCAGCCATTATTTGGACTGTATAAATTACATTTGGCTTATAAATTACATGTACATGAAAATGATAGATTATGGGGTTCATTTAGATATGAATCTTACCTATTCAATACTGAAATACAGCTTTAAAATCAAGAAAACAATGCTTTTCTTTCTGTTCTTCATCCCTAAGTCCCTTAAAGGATTTTTGTGGGTCAAAGGTTTAAATCCCACAGCTAGATCAAGACAGCAATATTAGATAAGAATCTTTAGCTCAGAAATAAGTTATGTAAGTAGTGACAAAGTTTTACCTCAGTTTTCAATTGACTTTACTTCAGTTTTATGCCAAATATTAAAATTTCTTTTGAAAAAAAAATCTTTTTGCAAAAAGATTTTTTGTACAGATACTAAAATGACCTTTTAAACCCCCTTTACACTGAACGAAGACTGCACTACGACCATAAAAAATGTTTTGATCGTGGAACATCTTAGTGGGGTCGTACTGAGGTCTTCAAGTAGCGTAGTGTGGTCGGCATTGCGCGTGATAGATCGTAGTAGAATCTCCAGGTGCCACGACTGTTTTGAACATACTCAAAATTTACGTAGCGAGGTCGTCGCCACTTTAGATCGTACAGACATCGTAGCGCTGTCTTTGAGGAAGCGCAGAGACATCGTAGTGAGATCGGCTACATTGTAGTGAGGTCGTAATGTCAGCGTAGCTCAATCGTGAGAACAAAGACAAACTTGCATTACGACCTTGCTACGACCTTGCTACGTCCTTACTACGATTACTACGCTCCAACTACGACACCATTACATCCTAGTTACGATGGTATCACGACTTGTGGCACTCTTACTACGATAAAGAAGACCACGGTACGATCATACTACGTTGCCTCTACGCCCATCGTGAACCACGTGATATACTATAATTGCAGTTTTAATAAAAATTAATATCACGTTTAAATGGTTCATTTGCAATCAAGTTTCGAAGATGAACAGACATCAAACTAGAGGAAAGAGAGGAGGAAGAGGGAGAGGGAGGGGAGGATCAAAGCCAAAAGAAAAAGAAACTCCTGGCAACGAAGTTCAGGAAAAAGAGGACGAAAGGTGTAATGAACCACCCGTTCAACCACCAGAACATCCTCCCACTGAAGAATGTGAAACGCAGCAAGAGGGTGCAGGGCTCAGTAAAAAGCGAAAGGTGGTCGCACTTCTGACTCAAGAAGAAGAAGCTATGGTTGATTGGTTGGAAGCCAATCCAATCTTTTACAACAAAAAATTAAAGACTTATAGGGACACCGTAAAAAAAGAAAGTTTGCGGAGGGAAAAGGCTGCGGAAATGAGTAAAGATGTCGATGTACTGAAGACATGGTACTCCAGTCTGAGAACTAGATATGGTCGGCTACAAAAACTTAAATCTGGACAAGAACCACCTGAACTAACAGAAAGAGACGCCTGGATCATCAGATGCTTCGATTTTCTGAAGCTGCACATTGTGGAAATTCAGAGGAGGACAGTGGTTAGTGTTAGTGAAAAAAAATTAAATATTAAGACTCAGAGTTTTATCTATATGATGCTTTCACACACAAAAAGATAAACAAACAAATAACGTTTGTGATACTGTCAGTGTATTAATTTTCGCGGTGTACTTATTTTAGCAGTGCCTTTAAAAGTGCAACAGGGGCCGCGGTGGCCGAGTGGTTAAGGTACTTTATCTGTGATCCCTAGCCTATCACCTTCCGATGTGAGTTCGATCCTTGGTTGGGCAGTTGCAAAATTGAGGTTCGATTTTCATGCCAAATGTAATAAGGTTTGTCAGTTTCCTACTGCAGGTCGGCGATTTCCTCCGGGTACTCCGGTTTTCTGCGCCAATAAAACTGACCTTCATGAAATTACCCATGTACCAGGTGTAGAAAGTGACGTAAAACCCCACCAAACAAACAAATAAAAGTGCAACAAACCATACCTGCGAAAATCTATACCAAACATTCAAAATGAAGATGATCGTTGATCGATGTTTGTGTATAAATTAAGTATATAAAATTGCATACTTTAAAAATGCAAAATAAAGATATACGTTTTTTCCAATTCCATGTAACTTGATTCATTGTGATTTTCTTCTTTGATTTGTAATAGCTCATAAAGTTCGTCAGTATATTTTATATTAAACGTGTTCAGAAAATTAATTGTTACAATAATACATTAAAGACATTTGTTCAGTTGTCACTGACCAAATACAAATTATTAAATAAACACTTGTCAAACTTAAAGGGGGTTAGCGTTTAAATAATCAAATCAATCACAGCATTTTCATAGGGCGTGTTTCATCCCAAGATTGCATTGTCAAAAACGTTTAATAGGTACATTTGTGTGTGAATCTGTTAATCAGCAAGTAAAACCAATCCCAGCAGGTATTTTATATCGTAAATTTGAGCCGGACTTTTGACAAAACCACGGACATTAATACGTTTACAATATTTCGACTTTGTGGCCAAGGCATTTATGTTTGGCAAATTTGTTATCACTGTCTATCCGCGTACACCGGATATTGGTATTAAATGGCACCCAGTTGATCGTTCACTCCAACAATAGAAGTACATAGCAGGGATTCAGTAGCAATTCCCGGTACACTATAGCAATTCACGGTACACTGTTATGTTGATATGCTTAGGTTACTAGATCCCTGCTATGTAATTTTACTGTTGAAGTAAACAATCCATTGGGTGCCAGTTAAATCGATATCCGGTGTACGGGGATAGACAGTGGTTACAACCCTTACTTTAAATGTCATTTTTGAAACATGAGAATATTCCCCTACTTCCAGATGAAGGGAAAACTAGCTGATGAAACAAACCCACCCTCTTTAGAAACTACAGAAACAACGGCTTCGGAAGCTGATTTTGAGGATACCGACGGCTTTCCTAGGCCTGGTTCAGCGAAATCGAGCACCAGACCTTCTAATGCCTCAGTTGTTAAGAAATCTTCACCCGTCGATGACAATACTATCCTTAGCAGTCTGGAGGAACGCTCTCAACAGTTTCTGAACATGCAGAAGCAGCTCCTCGATCAAATGCGACCACAAGGTGACAGGGAACGTGATGCTTTTGTCGACTTGCTCTAAGATCAACTTTGCTAATCTTAGAGCACTCCCTCTGGAGGAGATGTCAGCGCGAGCTGAGTGACGTAATGTACAGATATATTGCACAGAACGATTCTTTAATGCCGAGAAGCCAACCTAGTCAGCCTTCTTCCGTTCATCTGGTAGTCCTGCTGTCTGAAGCCAATCTGGTGCCTCACCAAGCATCTGTCTGCCTCCGACCAACCAATCCTGGCAACCGGGGCCGCAACATTGGCCTGATTCCGTGCACAATCCCACCTCGGTATGGGGATCAATGGACTCATCCTGGGTTCAAAAGCAATTTCAAGGTATGCCGTTCAACTGTCCGTCACGAAATCAACCATATGAGCGTCAGAACCAGGTGTGTGCAACGCCTAGTCAGCCTAGGAGATCACACACCGCACCACCAACTACCAGCAGCCAAGATACCTCACCAACAATTTCAAGCTTACTACGGGAAATTCCAGGGTTTGATGAGCAAGATATCGCTCCGAATGTAACTTTTGAGCGTCCTTTGTCTGGAGGTAGTACAGAGAGTTCCGGGTGATGCAAAAAAAAAAAATGCTGTGAATTTTCTTGACCGAAACTTTTCTACAGTATTTGATGGGTTTGACGCTAATTCAAGAGTAATTTTATGATATAGCCTGAAAACAGTTATTTTTTTCCCTTGAATTATACTTTCCAAGTATGGATATGACTTAGAATGCAATTGGGTTTTTTGTCGTCTTATAGCTGTTTATGTGAAACTTAAAATATTGGTAAAACAAACGCAAATAGTACATTCACGTAGTAGGTGAAAGATTTTCCACATACGCATGAGTAATAGATTCGTTTGAAAAAAAATGTTCTAATAAATGTGTCGAAATGATAACAACGATTATTGTGTGATACTGTGATCAATAAAGAGATCCGATATTATCGACCATTTTATAGTGTCTCTGTTCTGGTTTGGTTTCGATCCGTAAAAATGTCTACATGCACACCGGCTATCTGTAACGAAGATGTTATCAGAGCTGCAGATTATATAAACATCACAATAGACTCGAGGTTTTTTGAATATCTGGAATAGCAGATTTATGCATAAGAGTTGAAAAATATATATCGAATCGACTTAAGTATCGATTTGCCTACACAAATTTGCTGCCAGAAAAAAACTGCTTTTCAGATAGCCGGTAACAAGACCGATTGAGATTTTGTATTTGCTGTTTTGTTGGATCGTTGTTTCATGGACATTAATTCCACCAAATGGTATTTTCTATCCTTGCTTTTAGGACAGGCACAAGCAAATGTGGCGGGGATAAACTAGTTTTATGAGGCCTCAACCCCCTTTAATCGCCAAAATATAAGATAATTAAAGATCACTTACAAAATTTGACTATTTTCTTGTATCGAGATTTTTTTTTATTCCCCGTCCGGACTCAGTGGCTAATGGCATACATGCACCGAATATTATGTTGTGCTTAATTTACATAAACTTGTAAATCTCACCTATGTTTGTGATAAAGCAATCGAAATGAAAATGTTTTGACGGCGTTGTGAATTTCAAAAACATGTACGACTTGTACACAAATACCAATCGATGTGTGCGTGCAATTTTGCCACTCAATCCGGATGGGAAATAATTCAGCATCATCTGATTAGAAGAAGTAAAACTATATATTACTCTATTGTCACATCATAGCAATAAACAAGACATTTTGTTAATAGTAAAAACATCAAGTTCCAGGCATAAAAAAATAGTTGCACCGGACGCGCGTTTCGTCTATAAAAGACTCCTCAGCGACGCTCTTGTCAAAATATTGAAATACCAAACAATACAGAAGTTGAAAGAGCATTAAAAGATCAAAAAAGTTTAAACAATTGTACCAAATGGAAGTTAAGGCAATACTAGGCCTGGGAATAGAACAACCTTAGGGTTTTAAAGAATTTCAAAATTTACTACAGGAAATTTATTTTGATGGTTCAATATCAAAATTAAAATTGGTTTAAATCAGAAAAGCTTGAAGGATAAATTTGTGTTTATTCAAGTTTATTCAAGTTTTTCTAACATACATGTATTTGTAAACAGTATTGTTTTTGACATCTACTTAACTTTCCACAGAAATCTGTCCTTATCAAATCATTCTTTCCTGCCATGGTACCGACCCCGCATGACTACTGAAATACAACCTTAAGTATTCTCTCTCTGTTTCTGTCCAGCAACAGTGTCTCGGTTTGGTCCCGCCACTGAGTCCACTTCGCGCATAATACCTAGCTCCGTCCTCCACGCTCCAGGAATAATGTTATGTTCATCATCCTCTCTATCGAGAACTGCGTTTTGCTGGGCAGGGTATCGAGCACGCATAAGATTATGCAGACAAACACATGATTCCACTACGTCTCGTGCATTATCAGGTCCAATCTGCATTGTTGTCAACAGAACTTGAAATCTCTGGGCTAAAATACCAAAAGCGTTCTCAACGACACGACGTCCTCTTGAAATTCTATAGTTATAGATACGTTGTTCTTGCGTTAGTCCTCTCTGTGAGTAAGGTTTCATGAGAAAAGTCCAAATGCGTCATTCCCAAGAATAAAGTAGGGCATATTCCTATCATCAAATGGCATAGACTCAGGTTCAGGAAACCCAATGCTCCCGTCTTGAAGACATTCCTTTAGTTCAGATTCATTGAATATTTGACAATCCGACATTGTACCAAGAACGCCCATGTCTACCCACAGAAACTTGTATTGTGCGTCAACAAGTGCCATTAAAACTATAGAAAAGAACCCTTTATAGTTGTAATACAGACTTCCAGAGTAAGGCGGGCATCTAGCCGCGACATGTTTGCCATCTAAAGCACCACAGGCGTGTGGGACATTCCACTTATTGTAGAACTCATCGGCTATAGCTTGCCAGTCGTCCGAAGTTGTTGGACACAAGATCACCTCATTCTTGTACACTTCAGTTATTACACGGCACACTTCGGGAACTAAAATACTTATTGTGGAGTGGGATACTCTGAACTGATATTGCAGAGTTGGGTACTTATCACCGGTTGCAAGGTATCTCAAAGTAATAGCTAACTTAAGACCTGGTTCCAAAGCTTTCCTAAAATTAGAGTCATCCTTCTTGATTACGGGTCCAACGCGCTGCAGCAACTCGTCAAACATGGCAGGCTCCATTCTCACAAAATTGTAAAAGGAGTGTTCGTCTTCAACCCTAAGCTCATTCATAAGCTGGTCCCAGTCTCCGAAATGAAGTCGTCTCTCAGCTGAAAGCCATGGTCTGACCCAAACAGACCTGTGTCGTCGCTTGTGTCTGTTCCTTTTTCTCATTAGCACCAATATCATCTGATGATGTAATATGGCTTGTTGGCCTTGTAGCATCGCTAATATGAACAATATATCGTTGTTCATTATGTTTAACATGTACGGCCTGATGCAGAGATAGACTGAAAACTAATATACATTCAAGCAAGAAATTGTCCTTTTACATAGTTTATTTGCTGATCGTGGCTAGATCGTGAGAACAACGTAGCAAGGTCATAATACTCGTGGTAGCAGCGTAGTGACAACGTATTACGATCGTCAAGCGCGTATCGATGTCGTGTCACACTCGTGAAAGGTCGTACAACATCGGCCTAGGGACGTCGTGTGATCGTGTTATTGTCGTAGCTTGAACGTACCACAAACGCAGGCATCGTAGCGAAAACGTAGGAGAGCGTAGTAGCAACGTGAAAGATTATCGAAAAAACGTATTTTGATCGTATGGTAAGCGTAGGGGTGTTGTGAATACCTTTACACTGAAGGTGGTTTTCCAATTTTCCCACGACCCTGCTGCGATCTTGGCGATCGTAGAGGTCGTGGAGAGCGTAGCACAGTCTTCGGCCAGTGTAAAGGGGCACTTAGCGAAAACTTTTTTGTACAAATGTTTGCCGTCTTACTCGTATTCTGTCTGTAGGCAGTCATTTTATTACCCGGGTTGAGTTGGCTTAAATCTTTCTAATTGATCATTATTTTCTCTGGTCTAATACAAATTATTTCTTTCACACATGAAGCAAAGCATACAATGTATATAAAACATAAATAAGAAACAATTGTGGTACATTTACTGTGTGTAAACCTACGTCCACTGAATGGATTGTTTTCAAAATCTGAATTCCTTAATCATCATTAATTGTCCAAACACTTGGATAAAAGTCGTAACTGACTTGACTGAAACAATTGAGCTTACCTGATGTCGTTTAAACATGTCTTCAAGAGAAACAGAAACATTTCGCCTATGGAATTTTCAATGTAAAAGAGAAATAACTCTTCCCATGAGATTTTATAAAATTCAGTATTACAACACCCTGTTGCAAGAAATATGCACAAAGTGAATTTAAAGTATTTAATATACCGACCGTCATAATGACACTATAATCATTTGATATTAGTAACATGAATTCATCGAATCTGTGACATTGCTGGTGAAAAGAATAAGAGAGAAAATAAAATTGCTGGAGAAAAGAATAAGAGAGAAAATGAAATTACTGGTGAAAAGAATGAGGGCATCTGAAGAGAGAAAACCAAAAACAAAAAAACAAAAACAAAAAAACACCAGTTTCGATAGTCTTGAATAAACTCGTCCTCTGTACCTCTCCTTGTCCTTCAAAACTAATGTAGAGTATTGTTAGATATATTTATATTTCAACCTCCCGTGCTTAAGGTTCTTCTTTCCTGAACATATTAGCAAATTATGTAATCAGTTTTCCCTTTAGATCGCAAAAAGACATATCAAAAACGTGAAACGTGAATAAATCAAATTTGTATAATGGACAGATTTGCGGAATTATGTAACACTGATAGAATTTTAACATGTTTAATAAAACATTAATAATTAAAGAAGACAAAGCAATCAAGATTTGCATATATTGTACTGAAAAGTGAGATTTGTAACAGAGTAATACTTTTATCTTAAACATGGGATTAAAGGGGAAAATGATTTATAGTGGTTAGTTATCTTGCTGGTTAATCGTCTAAATTTTTATTCTTTTGTATACATCCGAGGGTCGGTAAAGGTTTTGGGGGATCTTGGGTATCAATAAAACCGGTTAAATGCCTCCAAGAGCGAAGTGTCTTTATCTGATGAATTGATTCTTGTGGTTCGTGATTTTTATGTTGTTTTCGTTGATTAGATGGCGTTAATTGATCGGTATGTCATTGTTGATCATTGTTGATCATTCCTGTCACTCGTTTTATTTTCTATTTGCTTATGTGGAAAACAAAGTGTCAAGACATACATATGAATGTATTCGAAAACCTAAATTGTACAATTACATATTATTGAACATTGCTGGTGCTTTAGTTTTTGTGCTGTCTTGTTCTAGTTTTGTTTAGTTTATTATACGTTTTTTTATTCTTTGAGTTTGTCGCGTTTGTTTGTTGTGTTCCGTTCTCCTGACTTTGTCTTTTTTTCTGGACTTCGAATTTGTGGACTTTTCCCACTGTTTTGTGGCTTCGGTATTCTTTTGCCGATATTAAATTTCTTTAAATACATCGAATCATTGTACATTCTGGATTTCTGCATCACTTTTTGAAAACAAGATCATTTAGAATTAACTCTGTAGGAAACACACAAAACCTTTTTTACCTCCTTTATTTAAATATGGTAATATTATGTAATTCGTCCATTACAGACAAAACGATCTTGACGTCGTGACTGAAAAGAATTTTTATCATTATAACCTTTCCAGTAAAGGAAATTCAGAAAAGCATTTTATGCAGAAAGTTTTTAATAATTATTTTAAAAATAATTTGCATTATACTAAGTGGAAAATCTTGTTTTCAAAAGTATGATAGTTTACACATGTACTATCTAATTTGATGTAACTAGTCAGACAATAAATAAATACTACTTCCTCTTCTGCATTTAATTAGGGTCTTTGCAGGAAACATGTATGTTCAAAATAACGTTTCTTAATGAATGGATGAAATGTAAGTCCATAATGTTCCCTTTATATCTTAATTTAATCAAATCCTTTTACGCTTTCAACTGTAAAACATGGTATACCAGCGTGTTCGCTAGTCAGACGACATTTAATCCAAATTTGGTATAGACTAAACACAATCATGGAAGGAAAGTTAAATGCCAGACTCTATATCTAATTCAGTTAAATCTTCATTAGCACGAAACAAATTTGTAAATGTCAAGTATTTAAACAGCTAGATCTAGAACAAATTTAGATCTAATTTTCTTTTGAATGGTTACAAATTATATGTTTGAAAAAAATATATATATAGGAATTTTGTTTTAGATTGTAAATGTTGATTTGGAAATGCAGTTTGATATGTGTGTGTTACATGTAATTTCAAGAAATATTTGTGTTCGCCTGTATACTTATTTTGTGGTTACTTTTAACCTATAATGATTCCTACAATGATCATGATGATTAAATATGTAATGAAACAAATACCAAATATTGTACTAATATTTTGAAATGTCGATTTCGATTATTTTAATCTTATAAATTCAATTCTTACGGATAGGAAAGTCCGTAAATTTTAAAACCTGCATGTCTACTTCTGGTTTTATATGAATTTGTATCGCTTATATTTAGTCACTATTTTCCGTGTGCCAAATTATTATTTCACACAATCACAACATAAAAAAAATAAATCTATTAAATGCCTAGACATTTGATCATTTACATTTCGCCTATTCTGTCATTTGGATTCAAAGCTGTTTGGAATGATTGATTACGGGTTAGTCTAACTATATATGGTATTTCAGCCACTGTTTAAGCCAATACAAGTTTGTCAATTTTTTGTCATATGTTTACTATTTCTTCGTGATCCATTTGTTGTAGTGTCTCTCTTAATGAAGAAGTGTCTTTTAAATAAACACGATTCTCTAATTCCAGTTTGTATAATACATTATAACTGTAAGCGCAAATTCATACACGTATCTAAGGACCATTGCTGCCAAGGTTGGTTTCAATTGGCTAAGTATTTTCAAACAAGAAGATTTTAAATTGAATTTTTCCATTGGCCCCTAAATAAGTTAGGCTGTGGCAGCCACCTTGTTTGACAGTCCGGGTAATATGACACAATTCTGAAAGAGGACCATCTTAGATAATTTCTGCCAAGTTTGGTTCCATCTGACGATTTAGTTTCACAGAAGAAGAGTTTAAAATTCGTACCCCCTTTTTTCTATTTTTAGTAACAGCAGTCATGACGGACACAATATTGGAAGCGCCCACACAACAACTATTATACCAAAATTTGGTCCCAATTGGTCCAGTGGTTTCAGAGGAGATGTTCTTTAAATGAAATGTCACGACGACGGACGCAAAGTGATGACAATAGCTCACATGGATCTTTGGTCCAGGTGGGTTTAAAATGATCTGTCACAATTTCCTTATTACATTACTCTCGGTAGAATTTTGAGTTGCAAAAGCTACATGTGTATGAATGGTGATTTCTTTGCACATTTCTTTTAATTTCAGTTTTTGTGACGACTTGTTTCAGTTTGGTTTACTACAGTGTACATGTATATGTACAAATGATGTATGTGTTTTTATTATTCCTTTCGATGGTTGGTTCAATGGGGTTTGACTCCACCTTTAGATTATTATTTTTTGTTATACATGTATTTATGTAGCATTTTACTTTTCTGGCGGGGAGCCTCGTTCGTGGCCGAGTGGACTAGGTAGTTCGTCATGACTACTAATGATCACTAGCCTGTCAACGCTGTGGTTGAGCTTGAATCACCTATGGCGGGGTGTGCTCGACTCCGATCTTAATTGACAAGGATTGCCAATTTTCGTACCGAAGGTCGGTGGTTCTCTCCGGGTACTCCGGCTTCCTCCACCAATAAAAACTTGCCGCCGCGAAATAGCCAAATGTGCTGAAAACGGCGTAAAACCCCAACTAAACAAACAAACAAACTTTTCTGGCGAATTCTCATATGTCTTTATATTTTCATCTTATGGACTTTACTGTACACCCCTATCTTATTGAATTATTTGCAATTCATCAACAATTTGCATTCTAAATTTTGAAACATAATTTATTTTTTTTCTAATGGTAAAAATGCCATTAAAATTTGGCACATATAAGAAATATAGCACAATTTACCCTATACATTCAGTAAGTCGGCTATTTATTCTGAAATTTGGGAAAAGACGTTTGAAAATATGAATGATTTGGACACCTTTAATATTGTAACAGGAGGAAAGTCGGTGCAAGAAAACTAAATAATGGATTAAACGAAATGTAGTATCCAAGTGCTGCAATGGATTACGAAAGTATGGCATTTAAGGATTATTACATCAATCTGATTACATGTTTAAGTTTTAAAGTTACAAAATCGTATCAGAGAGCTACACGAATAACTCTTTAATTACAAAGACAATTTTCAAAACTGAATGTAATGTCATTAAACATATTAAATGCATGATCGATATAAATTTTAATTCGATAATGATGACTTTTAGACTTTGGATATTTTTGGACACATCACGTTTGCTTCATTTTCCGTGCGTAATACCCCCCGCCCCCACCCGAATCATCGTCGATTTTATTTTATAAATTCATTTCTGACATATTTAAAAGCTAAATGGTTTTGTGAGACGAAACATTTCAATACACGTACAAATGTATATCGCGTAATTATGAGAAATCAAGAAAACCAGGTTTCCCACAAAAAAAAAAACAAAAAACAAAAACAAAAAACAAAAACAAAAACAAAAAAAAAAAACAAAAAAAAAAAAAACCAACGCTTCAACTGAGTACATTGTATATCTAAAAATCAAACAGGAAGACAAATCCTAAGTGTTTTTGTTTTTGCTTTGTTTACTATGTCATGTATGTGAGGCTCACAAAATTGTAACCATAAGAATTATACGTAAACAAAAGCCAAATTTGTAGAAATATTTGCTTCATCTAACAATGAGTTCAATATAAAAATGCAATATGTTAATGGTACTCAGGTTTAGAGAAGTAGGTTGTAGAATACAAGCATTTTTCCTAACTAACCACACATTCTTTATTCAAAGGTCACATTGCTACAGTCCCTAGAATTTACTGGTACCATGCATACAGTGTTTAATTATTATTAACAATAATATGAACAAAATTAGCAACATTATTTTACAATTTGTGTAAAAATGTAAGAAATCTGTATTTATGTTATACGAAAATGGGCCTTAAAACATTCCTAAACTGTCGAATGCAGAAGATTTATTGAAGAATATTCATCCCTGCGAGAAATAATGAGACGTTTTGATGTCATTGAAAAAAATAAATCATTTACAATGGTTGCATGTTTAACTCTAAAGAACACTTAAAGGCATTCTCTGGAGAATAAATTAACAAAGCAGCCAATCTTAATGTCCACAATACTTGTTTTACAACAGATGGGATTTTCTGTAATCAACTTGATTTTGTAATTTTTAAATCCGATATTGTTTGGATTATTTTGCTTTGACAAAGGTTCGAGAAATTATAGAGCTCGAATTTGTCGTACATTTCTATTGAATGAGGAACCAGAGTGAGTTGTCTTTTCCTAACCAATGAAGGTAAGGGAGATAATTAAATTCTCTCCCTTTTGTCCTGAGGCTTAAAGGGAGACAAATTTATTATCTCCCTTACCTACATTGGTTAGGAAAATCTAACTCACTCTGGTTTCTCATTAGACTATTTATATTGGGTACGCACGATGTGTGATTATTTGTTTCCAGTACTTATATACATGTATCAGGAAAAAAAGGCAACTTGATAAAAAAAATTGTCGGGTCACCTAACAATCCTAATTCTAGAATAATTTTACCGAACAATGACATGAATGACAAGGGAAAGAACAAACTAAAAACCGTAAATGGAACCAAAAACAAGAAAAACCAAAACAAAAAAAAAAAAACAAAAAAAGACTCAGTCAGTAGATAAGTAATACAGATCTAGTGAGAAATAAATATAATTCCTCAATAATACTCAATGCATATATTTTTACAGTGCAGTCTAGTCAAGACTTGTCTTTGCATTCCACAGTTCCCTTTGACTCAAAAATAATACCTACATCATTTTGTAATAATATTTTTCTAGATATCTGTACTACTTAAAATTCTGGACAAATCTTGGTATTGATCGAATATCGTTTGAACGTAATCTTGACGCATAAATGCATTTGAATTTAAAGTATTATAAAAGGACAATTCTCGAAACTATTTCAGTTCTGCAAATAAACATCTAAAGCCACAAATACAATTAAACGGAATGCATTTGGGCGACCACAAAATCTATGACCATTATTATTATACACCATAGAAGGTGGATAATATAAACGAAACGTGCAATCGAGGAAAGGTTGTCACAGATCTTTTGCTTTTAATAAATTACAAAATAACAATTTGGCATGCATGGGAAGGTTAGAGCTACATGTATGCATGGTGAAATAGTATTTTTCTTCACATCAGTGTTCCCTAGAATTAAAATACACGTAGAGATGTAGATCTTTGGTATTCGAATTTCAAGATTAGTTATTCTATTTATTACATTGAAATATTCAATGTATTTATAAATTTTAAAGAGAAAATACAATGGATTATGTTTTTATATGATTACGCGTCGACCATTGTATAGCAACGTTCTTGGTAACGGCTATTGTTACGTCACTTACTAGGGTGAAATATGACTTTCGATTTAACTGGGTGAATTATCGAATTTGATTTCACTCGAAAATCCCGCTATTTCACTACACTCAATGTAATAAGAAAGTTTAATTTAGTGTTAAATTTTGTAAAAAGCTTTTCATTGATCTTTTCGAAACTTTTAGTTTTATTTTTATGTTCTCGATTGGAATGTTGAATTGCCGGAATTATGTAATTGGGTTCTTTTAAGATCTTAAACTGACTTATTTATACTAAATATATTAGATAAATAAATCAGATATAATAGAAGGATTTTTCAAATTATGTAATGCTAATGGAATTTAGGACGACTGTAATATTTGGCATACAGAAAACAATCATTATCTGTATAGTCTGCATTAAAAGCATAGGAAATCAAATTATTGTAAATTGAAACTTGTACATCAAACTGACAGAATGGGGATATACATACTCAAACAACTCCTAACAACAATATTGTGTGGGCTGATATATCTTGAACGAGGTAATGTTTCTCCTGTTCAGTAAAGAGATCCGAATGGTTTTTCATGTTAGAGCCTCTTTCTTTCTTTTTCTCAATTTTTACTTTGTACTCTGTATTTTGTAGATACCTCGTTATGTGCAAAGTTGATTGCAAAATAAGGAATGAAACTTTATGTTATCATATTATAATTAAGGACGATTTACAGTATTTTTTTAATGTACAACTAGATTACACCCGCAAAATCGCGGCCACGAAGTACTAGTGTCCATTTTCATAACAAATTTGACCTTTTTTATCTAATATAACTTACAATCATTTTGTTGCACACAAACAAGTTATAGTTGTTGAGATGAACGAATTCAAAAGAAATATTGGTTTTAGAGAAATCGTTATATATAGGTCTATAGACAGCAAAGAAACTGTACATGTACCACAAAATATGTTTTGTTCACATGAACTTGTTCAGCGAAATGATTTGACAGGGTGTTTCGTTTATCTCCACTGGACTTGAAAACAGGAAAGAAATTTCAGTGTCGGACGACGGGAAAGACTGTATACCCACTTGAGCTGATTGACGAACGACTGACAAGAACAAACTTGCTGATTTAAATCTTTAGAACAAAATTTCAATACTTTTTCTCTTGTAACCTATTTTTGTATTGTTTAAAAAATTGTTTGCAGCCAGACTTTCCTTCATTTTAAATAATCTTATGCGACTATCAGTCGTATACCCACTCGTCTATTTTTGAAAAGGTAAGTTTTCCCGTCAAATCAACTGGGCCTATTAAGGGTAACAAACGTTTTAAATAATTTTGAAATTGGTAGAAAAGGCCACTAATGTCACCAGAAGATTGCAGTGTAAAGACAACAACAGTGCATTGACTTGACATAAAATTCGATATAGGAATTCGGCACGAATCGGGACAATAACCCGATTCTAAGCCTCATCCGTACATTGATTTAATGTCACATAAATGCACGATTATTGTCTATACATTTAGTATACATTTACATTAGTGTCGTATTTATAAAGCCATGTACAGTTATTAGGAATTAAAAGATGCATCTTTTGTTTCCTGAATACGAAAAACCATTTTATTAACATAGCTTTGATTTTCGTCGTCCATCTCAGTGCCGTGTCTGGAGCAACTAATTGAGTGTCTTTTGACATATAATTTAATTATATTGTGTGCTAGATGAACAATTCGTTTTGTTATCGTTTTTCACTCCTTTACACGTTCTAGCACCTTTGGTCCAGCTTTACACGTGTATGTGCATGAACTTTAATATTCAGTTGACTTTGTCATATACATGTACATGTAACTGATAAAATTTTGGATATACAGTGACTGGTCAAAGGATTTTTTTAAAAGAAAAGCTACACAGTGAAAATAATTTTTTTAAAACGATCTTATGATGCCTCTCTCTCTATCCTCTGGCCTCCCTAAAACATTTGCCTTGTTACTACTCTCGCGAAATCGCTTTGTCGTTTAATTTTGGTCTTCAGGAATGTATGCACTCTCTTATCGCTTCGGTATCTTTAACCGATAGTCACACACTAAAAATCTCATATTCTTGTCGTTATAATCTTCAACACAACAAACTGTGGCATTTGAAGAAATCACGCAAAATGTTCGAAACATGTAACGAAGTAATAAACAGTTTTTTTTTCTGATTTATGTATTGATAATGAAATAATTTCTTGCGAGAGGAATTTTCTGTAACCGAAGACAATTCAGAAGAATATATTCTGGTCGTTACATTCATCAATAATTTCATATAAGTGTCTTTATGCATGCAATTCTTAAGAACTTGGCTAAGATCCTGTGTTGTTTGGTCCTGTTTCGATGGAAAGAGAGAAATATAAGAAGACTGCTGGTAATACGTTTATCGTCCAGAATATTTACATTTTCGCCTAAAAAGAGGACAAATATACCTAAAGAGCAACCAAAAAAAAAAAAAAAATAAAATAAAATAAAAAAATAAAAAAACGCAATCCATTAGACAGACAAAACCCGGGAAGACAAATGAACAACCACAAGTACAACAAATTAACACTGAAAACTAAAAAACAATGAACAACAAGAACTTCTATGAAAACCAGGAGTGAACTCATGTGATCCAGAATGGTAAGCAGTTCCTGCTCCGTATAAGGTACCCGTCGTGAAGTTCAACAATTTCAATAAGGTGCATAAGTTATAAAAAATAAAAATCATTCGTTCATGAAGACAATATATGTGTAGTTAAAATATGTTGTTCGGGTTAATTGACAAATGAGTGTTTGAACGGAGAATCGCAATTTTATTAATTAACCTTTCCATGTGATAGGATATTTCCAAAAGAACTATCCCTTTATATAAAAAAAATGTAGAAGTATCGAAGAAATCGGAAATCCACCAATTACAACGACAGTTTTATTACTAGTCAGTAATTATAGATGGTATATATCAAATCGATTTAAGTTCGTACACTTGCTACGTCACTACAGTATTACGTCAAATGCCTAGTTTATTGTGTTACGACTCACATTTTTTCGGTCGTATTTCAGATTTATTAACAGTTTGTCTATAGCAAAAACATTTATTTTTGTAACAAAATAATTGGAATAATGAAAAATATAGCTACGATTCGAGCTGCAGTTATAGAAAATGTTTCCAGGAATCCATTAGTTACCATGTGATGTACACAACTGCTAATCGTGAATATCGATAAAACCAAAAGATGATAAAATTTGCAATTCTAGTAAAAGTAGGGATTCGGTTTCAGTTAGCGAATTAAACTATACAGTTGGGTTCAGTTCAAACCTCTCTTTAGAACTGTCATAAACTGTCAGGAGAACTGTTCTAGAACGGTTCTAGAACTGTCATCCTGATACTGTTAAAACCGTTTATCTCGGGGTATGTCCTGACCTAAAACCGCTCTGGACAGTTCTGGCCTAGAACATTTTTGGATAATTCTACCCAAGAATCATTTATGACATTTCTGCCACAGAACCATTACTGACAGTTCTACTCTAGAATCATTTATGACCGAGTGCGTCCTGATCTAGAACTATCCTGGATAGTTCTACCCTAAAACCATTCTGGACGGTTCTATCCTAGAACCATTTATAACCATTTATGACATTTCTACCGTAGAATTATTCTTGACAGTTCTACCCTAGAATATTTCTGGACAGTTCTACCCTCAGAACCATTTAGGACAGCTGTATTATTTAATTTTGTTGTGATACATATTACAAACTAGCTATTCCAGATTCCGTAATAACTTATTGAGTCTAAAAGTAAAACTCTTACCGGCATAGACAGTAATTTTGGTATTTTGAACAGATAGCTGGAAGAGGTACATGTAATTTGCATATCCCCCTCCCAGAAATTCTATATCTGATTAATTCATTGAATATCAAGACAATATCAATGTAATTACTCACATGCAATGTTGATTCAGTGGATAAATTAAAAACAATACTGTTGTACAAAATATATGCAGGACACCTTCTGCGTCTGAAACAACCGAAATTTCGGGGTTTTTTTTTAATTTTCGCAACAACTTATGTACCATTTATACTAACAATGATCACACTCAAACTGTTATCCCTCATAATTATTTATGATAGTGTGTCCTGCAATAGAACAGTACCGGACAGTTCTGACATAGAATAATTCTGGACAGTTCTACCCTAGAACCATTTATGACAGTTTAACCCGATAACCATTTATGACAGTTCTACCTCAAAACAATTTACTACAACTTTTTTTATGTTATTTATGCCTTTCCACATATGAACATGCTCACAGATGGAAGTCTAATCCAGAAAATACTAGATTGTTCACACTAGATTTAATGCCTGTTTTAGTATTAGTTTAATTTTTGATTCAAATAGAACTTACAGAAATACTTTTTACATATATGAATGGTCATCTGTCTGAATTATGTCCAATAATCCAGACTGTTGTTTGTTTTTGTTTTTGTTTTTTTTTGCAAATTGAATCCATGGGTGAGAGATACAGGGAGCCCCTAGTTAGTTATATGCTTCCAAACAGATACACATTGTTTAAATAGTCAACAGAACTAATGCCAACATTATGTGCATGGAAACATAATACCGAAGCTACAAGACTATGAGCAAATTCCACTAGACCCAAAATCCAAAGACAAGGCCAATACCTGCAAAACCTTACGTAGGAAATATAAGCAAACGAGTAACATATACAATAGAAAACCAAAGAGAATCAGAAAACCACTGCACAAAACAAAAACACTTGCCATGTTAAGACAGTGTAATTTGAGTTGTTGCGTTATTAATGCGGGTTATCTATAATCTAGTAAAATTTAAACACAGCTATCTAGTATTTTGTTGTGTGACCTGTGTATAAAAATTAAAACATTAGCTGGAAACCGATATTCCACAAATGTCAAACGGTCATTTCGGAACTGACTTGAGCCAATCAGCGTAAGAACACACCCAATATTAAAAGGATCAGGCTTTCCCATCTTATCTGATAACAACATAAAATCTAAGCATTCACGTTTATTAAGAAATTATTAACTGCTGTATTTACACAAATCACCGACAAGATAGTTATCTAGTATGTAAAACCCATGTTTCCTCGGCTCATTGTTAATCCTAGCCACCCCTTCGTTTCATTATCAATCAGTTCTTTCACTGTAAAATCACATTTGAACCATGAATGCTACACAACAAACACAAATCGTTTTTATGAAAAAAACATCTCTCGGTGGGGATGTAAAGGAGAAAACTTTCTGAATATGTGTTTGTATAAATGTTTGTATTTGTTGAAATGCTAAATTGTATCAATGTTTTCTTTCAGTAGACTAAGGAAAACATCTCTCCAAACCTGCATTTCCACTGTGCATACTTATGTATCATTTTTACACTGTTAAATGACATTGTTTTTCCAAATGTAAACTTTCGTGCTCCATATTTGATCGGAATCTTATGGAACTTGATGGTAACAGTCTGGATATGCTTCATTTAGCGATTTCACAGTAAACTAACTCTGAAATCGATATCAATAATTTCAAATCAACATAATGCCAATGTTTCGTCCATAATGTTAACAATTAATTTAAATGAAAGTTCAAACTAATCTATTGTCCTGGCATGTGTTATTTTGCATCGTGATTGGATTTTGATTATGTGTTAGTTAAAAAGATAAAAATTTCACGGAATTGAAGTGTCTTAATACTATCAGTTCCAACGCTGGAAAGAATATTTTATAAATATTATTAATACTACAAGTTTACTGTCTTTTATAACTTGTCAATTACATGCTGTCCGTGTGAAAATGTAAAAATATAGGGTAAGCTTAAATTAAAAAAACATTCCACTGATTCGACTTGTTGTTTTCAAAAGGAGCGACATCTTTCACAATGAGACAAGCACTAAACGGAAACAGGCGGGTGTGAAATATGCAACAAAGATAACTATAAATCTGAAATTAATTATAGGTTTCACAATGAGTGAGAATTAGATATCGCTTGATATCAAATCGGGTTATTTAATTTGGATATAATAATAAACGAGCCTTTGGCGAGTTTATTATTAAGTCCAAATTAAATAACCAGAGTTGACACCAAGCGGTATCTAATTTTTACGAGTTGTTCAATCGATTTCTCTTATGATTCTTCAGGAATATTTGTTGGTTTGTGATTCGGTGTCCGACCAGTGGGAAATCTTAACGTTCATTTTTGCTATGCATCGATGTCTTTCAACGATGACCGCACGATTTCAACCAATCAGAAAACAGCCACTTTTGGACCAAGACCAATCAAATAAAAAAAATTCTCGTAACATTTTTTCATACCATATGATGGGGAATTAGTTCTGACAAATAATTCATCGCGCGAGAAATAGATAACAACGCCCTATCATAAGAGAATAAAGAATTCTACACGATAAGTATGGAATGAAAGAACAACAATTAAGTAGAGAATCCCGACTTGCTGACATACATTTGTCATGTTTGTACGATAGACACGCATAAAATAATACGATTGACCTTTTTTCAGTATTTCAACCAATATTATGTTACTTGTAGGTTCATTTTTTGAAACATTCTTCATATAGAGAGTGTCATCTCCAAGTAAATATATCTGTCATATTTTATGGGACATTTTACAACCTATGGTTTATAATAAATACTTGTTGAAAATTTTTAGTACAAACAAAATGTCAGGATCGATATGGAATTAATGCTATCGCTGAGAATTAATCAGCGATATTTCATCAGTTTCGACGTTTCGATGACACCGTGTAATAAAGCGTAGTCGTAGAAAGTAATTTATTACAAGCATACTTTGTTTACACTGTTTATGTAATGGATAAAATTGAATAAGTGGTCTTTTAGGCATTCTGGTATCAATCAGACAGAGTAAACTCGATTACATTCACAAAACGAAGTTTATCTATGTATATTTAATAATTATTATAAAAGAGGTTCCGCATGTATTGGATGAAATAAAATAAAATTAAATGTAACGAGTATACAGAGAAGGATATACCTATCATTATGGAATGGAGCTTATCGCTTAATTCCTATTTTTTAAGGAGCTTGTTTTTCAATTTCTGCGTAATTGTGTTGTATGTTGTTTTTGTTTATCGTTATTCACTGGTTTGTATTTTTCTTTTGATTTTGTGTTTTGGATTGCTCCCTTAGTACTGTCTGTAAACATCAGTACGTGGAACGACCTTTTTCAGGATTTAAGATCAGTTTAAATAGTCGATCACTTTGCTGGGTGGTATAATTATCTAAGTCATGGCTAAAACAGATATACACAGCTGGGGATACCATATGAACTCTTCCCGCACGAATATCTAAAATAATGATTTTACAAATTTTAGGATAGATTTGAGTTCGTCAGTTAAGGTTTTTTTTTTCATTTTGTCAACTTTCGAGTACTTTTATGTTTTTTATTGCAAAATTACTCATTCAGAATCATTCATTTCGGTCATGATTTGTCATTTAACACGCTTTTTTTAGCAATTAAAATAGAAAGATCAAATCACAAAGTTACACTTTAAAAATACCCTAATTGAAAACAAAACGTTCTTCTAAAACACCACAGCACAAACATACCATGAGCAAATTCTCTACCTTCGGAATTGTCGAAACTAGTTTCTTCCATCATAAGCCTATTTTTTATCCACCGATGACATGATAATTTTGTCTTTTAATATTCAAAAACCTGGTGTTATTTTATACGTACGTAGGTACATCTAACAACACACATACTTCATTTTGACATGTCCACAAAATGTATTGAAAAATAAAAACAGCAGATCGAGTGAAGAGATAGAAGGAATGTACTTTTGAAATGTGATATGAAGATCCAAATATTTTAATCTTTTTTGTTTCAAATGTCAGATACGAGTGATGATACGGTGTCTAGACTGATTTTTAATAATATTCCAGACTAATTTGTAATAAAAAAAGGAGTAGTAAAATATGAAATATCAATCACAATAAAACCATTTTTTATTATATTGTTTTCGGTTACCAAGACAAATACAATATTTGTACTCTTTGAAAATATATCTTTATCTCTTACGAAATATAAGTATTTTCTCTTTATGAAATTTTGAACATTTAAAAAAAAATCTGTTTTAGTCATCATGGGATAAACATATAAATTTAAATATCATTATCTCATATTCTCCTACCTCACAATTTCTCCAAATGACATTATTTTCTCAAAATAATAATTAATTCTGATACAATGTAACCAGAAATTTCTTCGATTTTATTACACTTTACATACCTTTGAAAAAACAACTTGTTATAATTTGTATGACAAGTATACTGAAAAAAAGTTACGAGCGGAAACAATTCCAAGTTTGGATATTCTATGCTTTTACAATTTATTCTCTGGGTACATGCATACCGTATAACTACATGTATTGACCATATATAGAAATATATCCTACATATATATGGAGGCGAAACTTTATCACATGCTATATCAACCCGTATACCAAATATCACCCGAGGGGCTTTGGCACGGTCGAGGGTTGATATATAGAATAGGGAATATGTCAAAGAGACAACAACCCGACCAAAGAACAGAAAACAGCATGTAATATAGATTTGACCATGTATTACTCTTGATATCATATAAGACCCCGAACAGAATAAAAGTGTTCTCAGTAAATGAAATATAGGTTTAGGGTGTTATATACATGTAGGATATGTCATATGGGCGATACAGATCTTGCAAAGTCATATATAATACATATAAAAAATGTATGTATTTACTCAATTATTTTATACTAATTTTGATGAACAAGATGTGCATATTTTGTCGATTTACGACTGATCAGTTATACTCAAGGCCTAAAGTGTTGAAAACCGAAACAACAGTCTAAAAAAGTTGAAAGCAAACTCAAAAATGCCAAAATGACCAAAGGGGGTAAAGCCAATATCATCTAAGGACAGAGCTTATATATATGTATATATCAAACCTTAAAGATTAAAATTTACTTTTGTTTTGATAGATAGATAGACGGATGCATGGATAGATCTATTAGTCATTCGACTGATGTGTAACTTATAAATGAATAGATATACAACATTACATGTAACTTTGTAAATTAAAATATAAGATAATAAATATTTTATCGTACAAGAAACAATAAGCTGAAATATAATTTTTAATTCTGTATATGTTTTTCAGTATGCAACCAGATGAAAACTGGTGTATTCCTGTTTTTCGGGACTAACAGTATAACATCTTTGGAAATAATTGATGATTATACAAATCGTTTCCATATGCCGTATATATCACCAAGTTTATCAAGGGACGCTATGAACTCATATGACACCAACTACCAGATCAGTATGAAACCACCTATTACACAGGCCATCGTCGATTTAATTTTTCATTTTGACTGGGACGTTGTGCATTATTTGTACGATTCGAACGAAGGTAAGACATGTGCTCTATATATATATTATTACACCCCATTTTCTATACCAGTGCCGATATCATCCCATGACTTTCATACCAGCCCGAGGCATTGGCCTGTTAATGGTATGTTTCCAATGTGAACAAGGAATTTTACCAATGACCAACATACAAAGTTTAGCACTTTTCTCTTCAAAATCACTAATGAAATGTCCTAAGCAGTATTGGAACATGTATACTTTATTTGATACGGAATATTCCTTTTGATTTTACATCATCAGATACACGATTGAACACTTTATCATTTTTTATTTCCGTATGTTTGAGTATGTCTTTTGCAGCCCGCTGCGGATCATACGGCGCAACAAATATTAGGTGACAATACTGATATGGACATTTTACGTGATATGGATTGTGTCCGTGATATCGATTTGTTGCCCCGCTGGTATGATGTGGCAAGCTCACTTCCGGCTGTATCATATGGGCAAAACTATCCATATCAACGCTTAAAAATATGATAAATCAATAATAACGAGATATAACTTTAAAAAAGCAGTTTTCTTAAATCAAGTTTTAATTGTTAAACTTACATTGTTTTATCCCTCTCTCTTGCACTGATAGGCCTTTACATATAGGTGACATTTACGTTTATCTTTTTGATAATATCATCACAATTTCTTTAACTGAATAGGGAGTTTCTATCCCACACAGAGGACAGGATGTCATCCGTTAATTTTCTCATTATTATGCACACACAAATTTTTCCACTTGGCGGGTGACTTTAAGGGAGCAGATTGTGCATGCCTTTTCTTTGGAAATGATGGGGATTGTATATTGGTTTTTATTTCCTGTTTAAGATTTTAATTCATTGCTATGTTTTTCTTTTTACTGATATTTTCAAATCCCGAAAAATCTCGTTTTGCCATCAATGTTTTGCGTTTATTCTTCAAACATTGTTAAATTCATATTCAAACTTATTTTCATTCTGTAAACAATGTTAAGTAAATCAAAGGATTTCATTTTTCTATTAAACAAGTGTAGTTAAAATATATGTTACTTTTTCTTCTATTGGGATTGATATAAATGTTCACTGCATTTTTTTATCCGGAAAACTGTATCATTATATAACACGTTTTTAGCGATTTACTAACATTGGTTGACATTGATCAGCTTAAATAACGTTATAACCGTAAATCAGCATTTTGCTGTCTTGTGTAACCGACTTTATATTTAAATTCTTTATGAAGTGAAACATTTGACGATCCATTTGAGAATTTTGATGGAACGAAATGGAAAATTATTCACTGGAAAAGATTATATCAAATAGTAGACTTAATCTGACACATTTTAATCCAGGCATATTCCTATGGGAGCTTGGATCCATAATGTAATCATCCACCGAACGTAAAATATTATCTCACTGACGTTGGATAATGTCAGAGGCAACTTATGTCATTGACATCTATGTTATCACGAATGAATATGCTAATTCATTTTTGGGCTTTATCTAAATTTTATTTACATTTCTACTTGAGCACAGATATCCTTTGGGCATATCTGTTTTGCCATCAATTGATTTCCTTCTGAAAATAGAAAATGACTTCTCCAAGTAAACATAATTGAGGGATTCTTTTCACTTTGTCACGAAATAGTACGAAAAAAAAGCTGACATCTCTTCTTCTTTTTTTTTTTAATTAAAACCATTCTTCAATTACACAGTATATTTTCTATTCCGTGCAATAAGTCATTTTCATTGTTACAGGACACGTAAAGTTGCGACGAAAACCAGTTAACCCATCTTATACACGCATATAAAGCATTTATATACAGTGTGTGGCAATAATATATAGAAATAATATTTACACAGTTAAAAATGAACGACGAATGTAAGTGGCACAAGCTTGAATTCACAATTACAAAACTCGACCCCTTGGGGCTCAAGTTTTTAAAAATCTAACTGATTCTAAAACCTTATTGTATATCTACACACAGAGTATGACAATACAAATAATATACTACATTTATAAATCTTAAAAATGCAGGGATGACACGTAAGAAATGTGTAGTGTTTATTGTCACATATTTTATTGAAATAAAGCCGATTTTGCATATATATGTAATAAAAGCATAATTTAAAGCATGCAATTTGCCCATGTTATCTGCCCTCTCGTTAGCCTTATCGACGTCACTTCCGCTCAGCTGTAAATTATCGTCTGATCATTATTTACGGTAAATCAACCGTGCATAAATGTTCTTAGAAGTTTCCAACAGGGACTTTTTGTAGATCTCGGGGAAAGCACAGAAACTTAAGTTGCATTTATATACTTAAAGTGAAAGAAATAACTGTTTACTAGCTGTAGCACTGTGAATGTGCACTTTATATTCAGTCACCACATCAGTGTTGTTCAAAACCTGAGAGTCTTGCTTGAAGACAGGAAAATCGAATTCAGCATTAAAAGTATTTCTTGGCAGTGGCACAACATGTGATAAACAGATTAATACATGGTTTTTTTTATATTGGACTTGTTATCAGCCCTCGACTGATATCGGTCCCGAGCAAAATGTCACGGTAATACAAATAAAAACTTTTATAATAACATTTAATTATATTATGTAAAGAATAGTAAAACTTTTACTTAAATGTAATTCGTGCACTTTTATTAATCTTTTGTCATTCGTCTACTAAAAACATTGAACTCGTTACACTTTGGGTAATGGAATAGCATGATATCTGAGTGAAAGGAAATATTGGTCTTTGACATGCAAAGTGAAAGAGTGACGTACATTTGAATAGAGCTAATCAGAATTGCAAAATGATGCTGTTCTTTTTTAGATCTTACTGCAAATATCGACAATTGAGAGATAATTTCTAAAATGTATGATAAAAGGGTCGATTTTAATTTTCCAATTACGACCTTCCCCTTTCCTGACGGAAACATGCCTCGTATGGAGTGTACATGTCACAGCTTGTACGTTTTGCATGGATTTGCTCAAGGCTAAAATATGTTAACGAACGAAACCATACTTTTACTAATAAACTTTTATTACAGGGTTATAGATTTCACAAGCTGCGCAATGATTTTAAAAAGTTTGTAATAATCAACATCTTTTAGCTAAATACTTAGCTTTCACGTCCTAGTTTATGTTGTAATATCGTGAATAAATTCAAAATTCTCTCAAATAACCCACAAAAACTTGGTAGTTACTTAAGATCTTTTCACAGTAAGGGCTACAAATATGAAATTATGTGTAATTCTGTAAATTCTTGCTCTTTTTTCCAATGACTTTAAGAAGACTTTAAATTCATACTGGCGTCTCACGAATACTGTCGATTTCTATTGAAATCTATGACGAGATAGCGTTAAATCCTTTATGGGAATTTTGTTTCAGACTGTTTTGTTTAGTATCCGACCTGCAGCTATGAGAGCCTTAGCAAGTTTTACAGTTAAAACGAGCACAATCTAACCCTGATATTTAACTTATGTACCATCCAATGTAATTTCGTTCTAGCAATCGGTAACCTTGTTGATAATGATATTGTATTGGTCTGTATAGTGTGTTTAATGTACAAGAGGGTCGGGATAGATAAGGGGGAAGTTTCGGTACCCATAAAATCGGTTTAACCCCCAACACTCTTCACGTCTGTACCAAGTCATACTATCCTTACCCTGTGTTGTGTTTATGTTTGTGCTCCTTTATGTTATTTTTTGACCGGAAGTTTGTCAGTTGGGTTGCTTTGACTGATTGTTATGTAATTGTTGACCTTTACTATTATCCATTTTTTGTTGATGTAATAATAGAGGTCGCAAACATCCTTGCTATGCAAATGCTGACGGGTAGTCAATTGAAAAAATAATCTCTAATACTTTATTAGTGCATAATTTCAACCTTATAGTGTAATCCACAGAATAATTAATCTCGAAATTAGAATACCAAATGAACTACAACTAGACCGAACAACACTGAAATTCAATCATGCACTTTGCGTATTCGTTAAGTGTTCGGAAAATTGATGCAGACGTCAAATTCAAGGACTACTTTCACATATATCATATTTATTTAGCATATCATTTTGGCCCTTTTCTTTTTACCCACTTTGTTAGGATTTACTTTAATAAGCCCTCAAGCACTATTGAAAAACTGGACAACAATTTTAGAAATAAATATTAAAAAATCATCTTCCGAAACCTGTTCACATTTGAAATGGACAAGAATACTCGGGTTAGGGGTGTGTGCAAAACATCATGAACTGAAATCTATAAATACTTATAAGTGAACCCTGATGCTCTGAGAGGATTAGCAGTTCCTGGTCCTTGCACGGTACCTATCGTGTTGTAGAAGAAATTTATCACTGTAGTAGTAAGGTGCAATTGACATTTTATTTTGCAGTTGTATGTTATCAAGCTAAATATGATACGAGTTGTAAAAATAAATAAAAGTACCTTGTGACTACAGTTTACTACAACTAAACTGTATTAATTTAATACTGATTTCATTAATTTAAACAGTACACACTATCAGATTAAAGTCCTAATCTGTAAACTAAATCTTTAAAGAAGCGATTACACATTTTGAAAATTATAAAATTTACAAAAATAGAAACGGCTAAGTTTTTACTGTTCCAATAAACCAACAAAATAAAAGAAACAAAAAGAAACCAAATAAATTATAACTACGGAAATGTCAGCAAGAATAGGATAAATATGAAAACGTACTGAAGTGGCGTTAAAGAGACAACATTCCATTGGTTGCACGTGAGAGAATTGATAACATCTGCACGGTGATTGTGTTACGTTCAAGGATGAGCAAGCACTTAAAATAAACAAATCCGTAATAGGCTGAAATGAAAACCAACGAAAGAGTGTTCCAACTATGAATAATTTATATTTCATGTGAAATTGGATGTCTACAGTTTCAGGTCTACGGGAACAGTTCCTGTCAATTCCAAATTTCAGTTAATGTATTTTATATCGATCAATTTTGCATAACAACGTTATGCTGTGAAATATATCTATATGATATGACAAGATAAGGATAGATTTACATACTATAGGCACCAGACCTAATAGACAAACACATTATATAGCACGTTTACTGACTCGTGGGATCATAGGATATAAGTGCTTGTATTTGTATACAATTTTTAATATCAATATTATATTTTGCATACAATTGAGAGGAAGGAACAAATACTAGCTTGGTATACACCAAATCATGATGTACACCATGTACACCTTATTCAGAGGGTCGTTTAACATTAGCTATATATTACAAGATTTTGGTTTAATGTATGTGAGATACTATTTTCTGGAATACTATAATGCAAAAACAAAACCCAAAACAAGAAAACAGTACTTTTTTATCATTGCACTTCATCTTGAAAGGGACTTTAAGACTAAATCAACTACTCATACTAAAACAAAGCAAATGTAGAGTGAATTAAAACAAGCCTTTTTCTCATTTACCAATAAATGCTACATGTGCGTCGTTATTTTGATCTATGTATTTATATACAGATGCTTATGAATACTCCATTATCTATCGTGAAATCTTGAGAAATGGAAACGTAATACGACAGTTAAGTGTAAAGTCTGACGAAGGACACTTTTACACTTTTAATTTGGAACTGCTTTAATGTTGCAACAGCGTTATTAAAAAAATGTTCTCCGTCGAATAAACATGATAAATACATTTGCTTTGACACAGAATTAAAAGAAAAAAACATTAAAAGAACACTTACAGGAGAAACTGTCATTAATATTTTAAATCCTTCTCAGAACCCCAAAAATGTTATGGCAAAAATGTCGGAATTTATATTTATAATGTTTTCCTTTGTGACACTTTAAAAATCATTTAATACTCATTTTGTTTTTGTTTTTTTTTCTCTATTTCTTTCTTGAGAACAGTTGCGATTTGTAAAATTAAAGCTTTCGGAATTGAATTTTAATTTTAGTGCAAATTTTCCTATGTTCAGTTCAACACTGAAAACAGTGTGGCAATAATACTACACAAATATGTAGGTTCTTACACTCACCGCTGTTAAAGATATCAGATTTCTTCCGCCAGTGTGAGAAATCCCCCTTTTTTACACGAGTGAAGCGCAGCGGAACTAGTTAAATCACTTAGAATTTCTCACACGAATGGAAGAAATCACAGATCTTCAACAGCGACGTGTGTAAGAACCTATTTCTTCCGGTCAAATACACCATTACAATGTATATATTAGACTGCATCAGAAAATGACAATCCTCGATGATTTGTAAGTGTGAGATCAAAGGATTTATTGACAATCCCAATACATCTGTACTGTGAATATCAACCTATGACAGACAGCCCAACTGAACCTTGTCTGTAGGGGCTGTCTGTCATGGAAATAGCCTACTTTCGGAAGAATAATCATTCTTTTCTGATGAACTATATTTTTTAAACAATTTATATCTCAGAGCCAAAATTGAACGGTCAAAATCCAGGAAAAAAACAATCCAAAAAATTGTAGTTCAAAATGAACTCAAAGGGTAGAACCAAAACCTTTCAAGGACACATTAAAGATGAATAAGATAGTCTTTATTTTGCTAAATTTCCTAATCTTATACATTTGTTACAGTACAATTTTATGATGCCCTCTTGTACTTCGATGTCAATAACGAGTATTATTTATCAGTTTGTAGTGTTTAGATAGAAAATGATCATGGACTACTCGTTATTCCCGTCTCGCATGCGAGACGGGATAAGCAATCAAAAGCTAAACCAGTTGTTAAAAAGGACCAGAATAAGTCTCCTGATTGGTCGTCCCAATATCAGGAGATGGACGCATGCATGATCAACGGCCTCAGTCAACTGGAATAGCTGATCTGCGGACGGAACTCCGTACATGAATACGGGATAGCATCACCTAAACTAGGGAAAATCGTCACGGGCTGTACAACATACAATATTTATTCAGTTTACCATAGTAAAGATTTAAACTTATCGCTGGGTGTCTAATAAAACACAGAACTTCATTTGGCGCTTTTAGTTTGGTTTGTTGCTTTAAAAAGCGTGTTTCACACTGTCGTACCTGTATATCTTCATTCTATTAACAGAAAAATAGCGGTCTATTTAGAGACAAATTGACTGAATACATATTGACAATTCATTTATTTATTCTGGATATGTTTTGCAATAAGGTCCACTGCTAAGATTCTAAATATTACATTATGTGTATTTCCTATTACAAACTAACGGGCCAAGGGGATTAGCTGTCATTTCCGACTGCTCCATCGGTTTATTTAAACAAAAGTCAGAAACAAATTAAACTTCATGAATTAAGACAATTAGAAATACAAATATCACTTATAATCTTCCTAATGTACTAAATACCTTCAAGTAACCACCACATGTCTCCTGTGCCCGTCCCTAGTCAGGTCGTAGTAATTGGTTAGTCTTTGTACTTTGTATTAATAGCCTTATTGTATTTACATGTATGATTGTTAAATTTTACAAATTTTACCACAATCATACATTTCACAACATAAATATTGTCAGAGATATCGTCAAATGTCAATCCTTACGTTTCGGAAGTTAACTCTTAAGATAAAAGGCTATTACATATATCTGTATGGCGATTTAAAAAAAAATCAAGTATAAAAAATTAGAATCTTTGAATATTCTTCAGTAAAAAAAGGCAGCCCAAAAAAGCCATGAAAACAGATTAAAAAAAAAAAAAAACTATGTAGTAATATGTCTATTGAAAGGTAGTAATAATCCGTGATAATAATACATATAATAAGGGAAAGTTTAATGTGATGACATTACGAACATTTAATAATACATAAACATATTACTCTTTATTAATAAAAAGCTAAGAGACGGCTAGCTTTTTAGAAAAGCTATTACTTGTTATAAACTACGCTCGTGTAGTTAAGTAAAACTATAGGTAGGGGCTGTCGAAACCACAGCTATACCCGCACCCAACATATATTTGTAAACAAACATTTTTAAAATTTTCAGTTTCCATTGCATTACAGTTTGCATCTGTAACAAATAACCTTTCCAGAGATATATCACAACCCACTTTTACTGTATTCTAACTCTTTTCCCTTTTTGGCCCTTTAAATCCTCAAAATGCAAAATAAAAGCATGCTTAGCATTACAGTTTGCATCTGTAACAAATAACCCTCTCAGAAATATATCACAATCAAGAAAGTGTGACGGACGGACGGACGACCACAACGACAATATACCCGAACGTTCATTCGGAAGTGCGACTATAACAATAATGAAAACGTTAATTGCAATTTCAGCATTGTCTGTAGTAAAGTTATGGTTTTGTGCTTTTCATTAGAAAATAATATCATTTCTATACGCTTTAAAGTGTAAACAGAATAAATACAATATCTCTTATTTCATACAGGGCTTCCTTTATTGTATTTCCAATTTGCTTGTCCTTGGCAAAGCCTCTTAATAAGGAAATACAAATGTCTGTTCATGCTTCCTTTCATTTCGTCTGTATTGTTAATTAAGTTGTCAGCAATTCAATATTTTTTATACAAATTCTTAGAAATCCATTTCAATCTATAATTGTCTTCTTCAGTATAAACAGAAAATTATTAATTGCAATATGTTATTATCACAAGGAATATTTAATAAAAAAATACATTTTATTTTCTTATCAGCAGAAGTAAACTTAACAATAACCGCTCCCCATATAATCTGATACTTTCTTAACACTATAAATATGATAATAAAAAATGTGTTATTCACGGATGTATTTGTATAACTATGCATCCGTTCATACACTAACATATTTTAGGATGTGCAGAAAATAGCGATATTTATCAAAGCTTCTTTTTTGAACTTGTAAACTGCTATTTGATACCAAACAGCTATTCATTCCATGATTTTACAATCTTTGAATTTTAGACGAAATAAGGATACAAGTAGCAAGACCAAAATAAGCTATATCTGATTCATTTTAACCCAATCAAGACAGGTTAAATTTGTATCTTTTCAGACACAGTACAAATGCAGTATGCTATGGACTATTGCCGAAATGTCCAAAACTAAGTTTTATTAAGAATAAGGAAACAAAACACAATGATGGTTTCAGACAAAATATGAAATACCTGTGTGGATTCATAGTTTCTTCTGTCTATTGTTAATGCTCTATTTCATCGTTGTAGCCTTTTGCTGGTGCCTTAAATTTCATGTAATTTCTTCCTACAATTTGTATTTCATCTTGTTCTGCTTTTTATTTCTAATTTCATCTTCTTTTTTTTTTGTGTGTGTGGGGGGGGGGGGGGGGGGTCTTAAATAGTTGTATTATTTTAATCTGAAAAAGTAGTAACTAGAATGTGGAATAATCTGTTTTTAAGGCTGTTTACCGAGCATAAACATTTGCCTTGTTTCTGGTTAACAATGAAAATAGTCATTCAATTTACCCAGTAATCTGATGTAGAGTCTACAAATGTATGAAGAACATCTTATCCGATAAACATCGTAGAATCTACTATTTTCCGTATTTGAGTATTAAACGCCAAGAACGTAATAGACCTTATTTGACACCAAGATTGATAACTTTCCTAGTCGATATTATTTAATAAACAGTTCCATGGTGATACGACAAGATAAGACTTACTAAGCAAAGAACTGGCACCATAACTAATTGCTAAGGGTATGAGAAATCAGATCATTTCGCTGATACAATTATCTAGACTAAAGTCGGATTCACTCGGACAATGATAAATCGACTTTAAATCCCTTTTTTCCCAACCGTGTAGGCATGGTTATCTTTTGTCATCTTATTGGATTCAATCAGAATCAAATCTATGTTTCATTGAAAAAAATGGCATTGTTTGCGGTTCATTTAGTACTTCTGATGGTTAAGATTGTATTGATAGAAGTCTTGATAATTGCACCATGATATCGACTCAATTTTTATATTAATTGTCGAATCAAAATAAGTATATTATTGAAGCATTTTTAAGATAGCATTAATGAAGTTATCTCATATTAGTTCAAAAAGGAACAATTCGTCCGATATTTAAATCGTAATTTTGAATTTTCGGTCAAGACATCCTTGAAAAAGTACATCTTTATAAATTAGGCAATGATGTCGAAAAAGGATCATTCGACAGGGTTAATAAATACAGAATATTACATGGCTTTTTTATATCACACCCCGTATCACACTGAGAGCCCCATACCAGTCCGATAGGTGATATGGACTATGCACTTCAATCAATATCATATATACAGAAAACCTATATGTAGTACTAAATATACGATAATATCATATATACGATTATTATATATCAGTCTGCTGTGTCGGTACGAAAGGGGGTTAATTTCAAGAATGTGAAAAAATTTAGGAAAATGATGGAGTTGAATATGAAAATTAACCTAGTCCTACTCGTGAACGGCTTTGGTTTTTTGTTTTTTTTTTGTACAATTGTTCTACTTAATCCACGTAATTGACATATTTCAAATATTTTTAAATTATTATTATTTTTTTTTGTTTGCACGTGTAATCTAGGAAAACTTGGACGTCATTTTTTTATTTTTATCTAAGAAAACATATCCATTCTAGAGTGTCATTAATAATGTGTACATTTTGTTAAAGCAAGATAGTTATTTAAAGCAAACGACACTCAAAACCAATCGAATTGTTTACGTAAGTTCGAAAATATAGTTCCTTTTATGTGAAAGTAGAAAAGTCTAGGTTCTTTGTTTTATGGAATATCCCGAAATATGATACAAAATTACTTGGCAGTCGACCCAAATCGCCTTTTTTTTTTTCTTTTCTTTTGTAAAATGTGCTTATTTTAAAATGATTATTAAGCATTAAATTTCTATTAATTCAATTAAAAGTTAGGAGTGAAAAAATATTGGGGACGTAGCCTTACCCCTTTGCATTTGTGTATTGTTGTCGTCGTTTTTCCCCCTTTTTTTTATTTTAAATAATTGCCTTATATTTTTCAGCTGACTAAACGATTAAGACATTTGTTGTGATAAAATCCTCTTCTCCGTTATCTAATGAACACCTTCCAAGTGATAAGATACAATAACGGTTAGATAGGAAGCAATTGTCACCAGAACTAATTTCTACGGACGCCACAAATCAGATCGTTTCGATGATACAATTACAATGTCTCCTTCGGTATTCGTAGAGATGATGACACATTTACATTTAATCCTATTTTCTTCTATTTTACCAACACAAACGTCTTTTTCTCTCTTATTGGCTTTTATTAAAGATCAGATTTAGACTTATTTACAGTAATTGCTTTTCTAGGCCTTCGATAGTGTGGAATGAATAAAATAGTCTTATGCAATGAAAACCGTACGAGGTGATGATTGTAATAACCATTAATCATCGCTATATATATGTATATATTTGAACCGTTTGCTTACAACAGTCTTACGATTGATGACAAATTTAATATATATACGTTTTTTATTTTGTTATTTTTTGTATTGGTTTTCTTGTTTGAATTTGTTTGTTTATTGTTTGTTGTTGGTGGTGGTGTGGTGCTTTTATCTAAGCTTTCTTTTATTATCGGTTTTGAGAAATTTTAGATATATCAGTTACCAATAGTAATATGAAATTGTAATGCAAATAAGGATACTACCAATTTTGACAACAATGACTTAAATTACCATCTCATGTTGATTTTATCACTAGAAATGTCTTATTCCTTTTCAGGTTTGCTTAAAAAAATTCTTACTCTATATTTATACTGCTATATGAGAAGTTTGCCTAAATGTTATTTCGCGATAGACTCAGTTTATCGTCTGGACTGTAATAATGAGTAACGACCCATTCCATCATGATTACACCACAAGTAGTCGTTTGAAACTGGGTGGAAATTTTAACTTACAAAAAAAATTGCTTCACAAGAATTAATAATGGATCTCCTTTATTGTTACAGGGTTACAACGATTGCAAGAAATATTTGGTTCAATGCCGGCGTATAGAGAAATCCGGTTTACTTACAGAAAACTTAAAAATGTTGACCACGCGCACGAGGATTTACGCACGTTAGACAGAATGAATACAGCAGAAGATAAAAAGATTATTTTAGATTTGTCATCTTTTCATGCATTCACATCAGTATTACGTCAGGTATCTAATTTTAGTGACATATTAATTTATAGAAAATAAAAATGGCAATAGTTTTCAGTGGGCCTGTTCATATACATGTATATGGACATTAAAATACCAAGAAACGTTTTTAAATACACACGACATATTGTGTTTTGCTATTTAAGGAAAGTTACAAAATAAAACGAAATCAGCTAATTGTTATAATGTGAAACTAGATGGATATTGGAACAATATAGGCAAATAATAATATAATTTCATTTCATTGAGCTTTTATTTTGAAATATCAGTTACCCAAAATTTGGATCGAAATATGCTGTTGATTTTCTTTTCTTTTTATTTCTTCTTTTTTACTTTTTAAAATACAAGTACTAAAAACCAGAAGAGTTACAAAATCAGACCACAAAACAAGAAACTATCTGATTATTTTAAATTCTTCAAATCAGAGGGGTGTCTAGAATAGGAAAATAAAGTATTTATGTTCAACTTGCGAAACAGCTCATACGGCAACAAAATACAAGGAATATAAATTGAATTTATGAGCCATTAAAAGGGCATAGAACGACTGAAAGGTATAAAAGTTTCGTTTGTTTTAGTTGAGGTTTTACGCCGTTTTCAGCACATTTGGCTGTTTTGCGACGGCCAGTTTTTATTGGTGGAGGAAGCCGTAGTACCCGGAGGGAACCACCGCCCTTCGGTAGGAAAATTGGCAATCCTTGTCAATTAAGATCGGAGTCGAACGCACCCCGCCACCGGTAACCTCAGCGTTGACATGCTAGTGATCACTAGTAGTCATGACGAACTACCTAGACCAATCGGCCACCGAGTCCCCCAGGTATAAAAGACTAAAGCTGAACAAAACTGAATTCAAAATAAAAACAAAATAGATAAGGTTAAAAGTTAAAAATGCCCTAATTTTAAAAGTTTTCTGTTTTATTTTTATTTTGCATTTAGTTTTGTTCGGCGTTTGTCTTTTATTTTATATCTTTTAGTCGTTCTATGTCTTTAATTGCTCTACAATTTCATTTATATTCCTTTTTTTTAAAGGAAAAAAAGGGGAAAACCTATTAAGTTCACTGTGGCATAACATTGATATAACAATGAAAGCCCTGGTGGCCTTAGCCTGTAAACACTGACGTTATTACTGCCTACACATACAACTATATTTATGTTTCTAGGTAATTCCAATATTTGATATCAAGCGTTAATGATACATTTTGTTATTATATATTGGAAACATCAAAAGTGAAATATCAAACGTAATAATAATCTACAAGATTTAATCCGAGATTAACATCATCGTTACACATAACCAGTACTTGTTTTCATTTCACAAATGTAATTTGATCCTAAAATTTCATAAGAAAAATAAAATAATCCTAATAAGATCATGAAAGCATAGAGAAATCGATTGATGAAAACAGTTTATTCAAAGCCATACTTATCTGCAATAAAATAAAAATAAGAAATCTAAAGGACTGATTTTTTTCAAAAAAGGACTTAATACACAAATACAACAAGACAGCACAGAAACTAAAGCATTAGCAATGTGAACTTCCGTTTAAAAGCAGCAGTGACATCAGGTCCCCCGGTAGGATAAGCATGTCCTGCTCCGTTAACGGCACCCGTCACATTGCCAGTGGGTAAAAGAGAGTGAAGTGTCAAGTCTGGTGAGTTGTCAATTCCAGAAGGACGTGAAATCTAACTGAAGATATATAGTCTAATACGTATGGATAAACAAAGAAATAAACACGACACATACATTTTGTGGCACAAAAATAAAGCCATACAAAAGTCGTTCGTGATATTAGATTTTTCCAGGAATTAAGGGTAAAGGTATCCTTCTCAATTAATGGTAAAGTCATCATGTTGACTATTATTAAATGAAAATTGTGTACTGTACTGTCGTTCTCCTTTTTATTTATTTTTTAGATAGCAGAAGTTGGAATGAACAAGCACGAATATTTTTATTTGCTGACCACACAGGTACATATATATTAACTGTTGAACTTTTATTCATCTAATGATTGGTATACCTTTACTAACAGTAAAGAGGTAGAATAAATAATAAATCATTCTGGCTTATAAAAACAGGGACAATAGGAAATTTAAAAATATACTATAAATACATGTACCCACAGCACTCAATGCAATATAAAATCCAAATCATTAAATCGCATCATCAGATCTTTGCATTCATTTTGAAGTTGACATTTTCTGTACAACGCTTTGGTGTGCCGATTCAGATTTCAACATTTGCGGCCTTGAGAACAACTCAAGAGAAATAAATTGTTGACATAGTGTACGTGGCGCATCAAAATTTGTAACAAAGAATGTTTATTCATTGCTATAATAAATTTATTCGATGTAACATGTGTAAAGTAAGTAAAATTAGTAACAAAAATTATATATTACAAAAAGTAAACATTTAAGTGATAAATTACTGTTTAAATTTCTTCAGGTATCAAACATATGTATCTATTATCAAATCTTCTTTATAATGATATTGTGAAGTATCATTTCGAGCCACAATTACTATAAAGCGAACGAGCTAAAATGCTTTATATTTTGTGAAGCAGCTGATATTTCCATATATTATATACTTATAGAAAATAAAGGTCAATTTTTACCCTACGATAAAATTGGAAATTGTACATATTTCTGCCCAAATCTTATAAGAATTGGCTTAGCGGGCTGATATGACTTTGTTATCAACTGTTTCCGGTTTATATCAACTGCGTCCGCTTTATATCACACCCCTAATCCGTAACCGCGTTATAAATCAGTCGTTTCCGTAATCGGTTCTAAACATATATAGAAACACGGCAGACGATAGCGGGACCAAACTGTTGATTATATTAATTCGCTCAAAAATGTTAATACAAACAGAAAAAACATTAAGTGACAAAACATTTTGACTAAATGGACGAGGGACAGTGACGATTTGCAGCGCCTTGAGGATATTCGGTAAATACAGCAATGAAACTGAAATCATTGAGATAAGAATTTTCTTGGAGACCTTTAAAACACCAATGTTTCAGTATATGATAAAATAATCATACCAGATCTATTATCAGCCCATGGTCAAAATCACCCCTCGAGCCTTGCGGCTCTCGGGCTGATAATAGATGTGATATAAAAAAATCCCATTTTCTAATCTATATATATCAATATACAGAAAACCTCATAATTAATTTATCGGATTTGATTGAAGAAGATTTTCCGGGTCAAATTGTATTGTTTTGATGATTTTCTAGACCTTCGTGAAGTCATGATAACACCAGCTGAAGCATTGTGACGTCCGTGATAACTCGGGGCTCAAACATTGTGACGTCACTAATACCTCCGGCTAAGATGCCACAGTCGTGATACGGGATTTTCGTAAGAGCTGAGCAGGGTGAGATCAGCATAGGTAAATTCAGATAATTCATTTTACAAATGTACATAGCAGCTCCTTTGTTCTTACATTGGTAATCGGAGGCGGCTCACCCCTGCCCGATCACCCCAAAAGAGTTCTTTGTTACGTTTAAAGTTGGCGGGAACAATTTACTCACGAATAAAAGTTAGAAAATTTATGTAGAAACATATACTTGGGTCTCACTGTATCGCGGTACTTATTGTTTCAAGAGAGTGTCAAAATTACGTTGAAATAACGTTGGTCATGTTGGTAGCGCAATATAGTGGAACATAGTATAAATCACATTTAAAAATTAATATTAAAAATTTTTGAAAGAATCTACTGAGTACCCTTAGTATATTGTCCAGACGCCTTAACCACTAGACTACGGAAGCGCACGCCGTGTTAATTTTACCTATATAAACATTATGTTACGGGTTCCAGTGGGGTATTCAATATATAATATATATAAAAGTAAATCTATAACGTATAATAGTACTGACGTCTAACATTTAAGTTTATTATCATTTACCCCGAATCTGCTGGGATGTAAAATAGTTATCCCACTGGGACTTGGCGTGTCTGTATAAGATCATCCCGAGCGATGATCTCATACAGACACCGCGTTCTCGTGGGATAACTATTACTTACATGAAATGACCGGAAGGTTAGTGTAGAATATATATTGTAAGGATAAAATATGTTAACACCGACCAGTTTTGATATTTTCCACACCGTGAAAAGTGGAAAATATCAAAGAATTAAAGAAGGAAAAGTTTATTGATGGTTTACTGTCTTTTATGTATTTCTTTTAAAATTACTATTACTATAAGTAATTTTTACGGTTTCAGATATTTAGCATACCTATCGTTTTAATTACGTTAATTTTTATCTTGAGAATAACGTTTCGTCTGTAACAAAATGAACAGGCAATCGTATTTATAATGTAATGGTGTGTTCTGACTTGCAATTATAGCGCGTAGCAAAATGTTTTAGAACAATTGTTTGAATGCTAGGGTTTTCTAAAATATACCGTGTGATAAGTCACTTAGTAATAACCGTCACGTCATGTCTGGAATTGGCTTTTGAAAAAAAATGATAATAGCAGTAATTTAATTAGCGTCCTTAGTGATGGTGATACTAATTGAAAATGACACTTGTTTTTAACATTTCAGGATTTTTCACGATTGGACTTCCAACGATTTATACATGGTGGAGTAAATCTAACCGGTTTTGACATTATCGATCCTGACAACAGAGAATACATTAAATTTATGCGAAACTGGCAAAAAGCAAATCCGAACGAATACAAAGGAACAGGAGGTCACCTAATGGTACATTTTAATTAGATTATGCTACCTTTTTTCGGGAAATGCTTTGATTTTACATGTAGAAATGTCATTATCTCAAAACAATTGATGAATCTAAACAGATATTCGAAACATTTGTTACAATCGACTTGTCCGCTCAGTTCTGCATCTAACTTTATCTTAAGCTTATATTAGTATTTTTTTTTACAAACTTTCATAGTGGCCTCAAATATTCAGTACCAGTTGAACTTAACTCTTACATTGCAGTCGGACGCAGCATTAGCAGTTGATTCTGTGAGAGTTATAATAGAAACCTTCAACATAATGCTTCAGAGAGATCCTAGTATTTTTAAAGAAAATTTCAGACGAGGAGAATTATACAACAACTATACAAGACCAGGAATTCCATGCACAAAACGACACCATTTAGAGCCACAACCTCCACCATGGATGCATGGTAAAGCTATCTTGGACACAATAAAGGAGGTAAATAGATCGAATAGCAAAATAGCATTTTCGGTTCCATAAAAATATTGTTGTGCGTTGACCTAGATGAAATAAATTTTGAGACTTTTTAGTTTTTTTTCTGTAGGAGTCGTGTTTGATACACAACAAAGTAAAATGTAGGTCGATTTATCTAAGTCCGACCATGTGAGCTTTGTTTCACAGCTCCATGCTTTGCAATCTCAATCTTCTGTACTTTACCACATATATTATCTAAAACGGAAAATATGTTTCATCAGTCAAAGAGATACAACTCTGTCATGTCTGTCAGGAAAAAAGCAAATATCGATTTTCTTTTTCATCACTCTAAATGTGTTTTTTGTAAACTATTTAAAATGAATACAGATACATGATACATGTATATAAATTATAAGAGATTGCACCTTAATATGTGTAACTGGGGTATTAATCCATTTTAATTTTGCACCGTCAATCTGGTGTTATTTTTTCCTTATTGTTTTTGATTACTTATATGTCATTTGATTAAAATCAATTCAGAGACTCGAATTTATCAGAACAAATATTTACTAATCTTTGAGAATACTGACAACGTACAAGACAAAAACGGACAGGAATATTAAAATAGCAGTCAAAACGAATAAAAAGCCAACATTGAAATAAAACCCCATGGAATTCCCATTGAGAGCAGAAGTAAAACAAGATGATTGTTTTTTTTATTCTTTATTTTTATCTCGACGGTTGGTAATTTCTAATTTATATAGGTAAAATTATGTGTAAAGAAAACAAAAACCAAATTCACTTACTAATGCTTGGGTTATTTCCCATTTATTCATCTTCAACGTCATGCTCATTAATGTTTAAGAAATACACCTGCAGCTATATGAATTAATTTATTTTCTCGGTAGGTAGATTTCCAAGGTATTACAGGAAGAGTAAGGTTTAGAAAGTATGATGGATTTAGAGAGGAATACCTTCTTCATGTGTCAAGTGTTGGTCTTCATCAAAATCCACTGAAGGTAATATACATGTAACTCTGATTGGTTTATGGTTGTATAAGGTAACATTTGTGTCATTTTTCCTAATTTGCTATTGTTTAGAGGGGAGGGTGTAAAAATTCTGAGTTTTTTTGGTGAGTATAACATTTCACAGGTATTTTTTGGTTAAATTAATATTTGGTATTTGGCATTGGGTCAATAGTTTTTGGAACAGTGTTTATTATCATAAAGTGTTTATATATTGATATAAATGATGATACCGTTATGTAGATTTTTCGAATAAACACTTTAAAAGTATTCATTGTTTTTATTTTTTTTTAAGTAGGCGGATTTTTTTTGTGGGGGGGGGGTAGGGTTGGAGAAGTAAACTTATTTAAACTGATATATTTGGGCTGTGTGAAAAACGTCTATTTTGTTGTGTATAAATCATTTTTGATAAGGAACCCATGTTCAGATTCCTAATGCAGTTCTTTTTGGTCCATAAACCGCTTTTATAGTAACCTGTCGGTGCATACGTCTATATTTCCATATGTCCCTCAGTGTCATGAACTAGAATCTAACATTTAATAATAAATATGACTGTGACTGATCTAATTTATTATTAATATATAAACATTGTGGTTCCCAAAAATCAATGGCATAAGACGCAAATGGACGACAAATAACCTTTTATTGATTTAGATATAAATTACCTATCGTAATAGTAATTTAAACAATCATGTGACTGATTTATATGTCTTTGCATTGATATATTGTATACAACTTTAATATATACATCTACCCGTAAGGGTTAAGCAATACAAATGAATTAAAACTAAAATATAAAACATACACATGTATAGAACCCTGACCAAACATGGACCTCACTATCTCAACGTTAATGATTTTTTAACAAAGGTACCTAAGTATGATAAAAGTTCAGAATTAGGAGTTAGAATAAATTTAATTTTGTCAGAACTAATGAATAGTCATTGCCAAAATATCAAAGCCCTGCGTATCAAAATTGGTAATCTTATACCTTATATTATGCATTTTAATAATATTTAATTGAAGATTGGTACATGGGATTCTATGAATGGATACGTCAGCATAGACGGAGACGATAGATATGAACCAAGAAATGAAAATATTAGTGATAGTAGCATAAAAATCATTACAACAATACTGGTATGTAATAGATCTTCTATCTGTATAGTCCAGAATTTGATCGGACTATGAGGTTAAGTCTTAAATGTTTACCCAGATGCATGTATTAGGAAAATTAAGTATCCCAATGAAAAATAAATAACTAAAATTTGGGATACACTGTACAGTTAGTGGAAGTCAGACTGTAATTTTCCTCGAAATTTTTCAGAAATATTGACTACTATTCATTTTCAATCACGACGAGAACATATTGATATGATATGAATATGACCCCTGCTTTGTACTACACCGACACACTGAGCCATATATTTAAAGTGCTAGCTCGCAAGGCAACAGTCCACATGAACACAAATCACCTCAGTCGGACGCATTATACTGATTCCGAGCCAACACGTCGATTGCTCTTACTCGTAAATGCCGCGTGGTTGGTAGAGAAACAGCAAATACCAATTTTTATGTCTTCGGTTTGACGCGGCCACGAATCAAACCTGCAACCTTCCGCAGTCGAGTCGAGTACGCTACAAAGAGACCACCGAGGCGGTATGTCAAACGATTTCAGTTGGAATACACTGAGTGAAATGCAATAAACCCAATTGCCCATATATGCATTTCATTGGATGTATATGAAATTCAATTGAAACACATACAGCTTTTATTGCAGTTCTATTTTAAATTATCGTGCAAAATCTTAATACTCACAAATTGTTGTAAAAATGTAAATACAGATCTTCTGAATAACATGAATAATACAAGAAGCTTATTTTGATATCTAATATAAAAAGAAATAAAACCTTGGTTCTTATTAAGAAAGTTTGAAGACTGGGAAATCGTGTACTAATCAGTTGAAGACAGAGGGCAATCGTGTCCTAATCTACAGCACTGATGTATCGATAAAACATTTAAAAAAAAAAATGTTTTGGAAAATCAAAAAATAATCAGAAATAATCAAATAATGTTAGATAAAAAAAAAAACGTTTCAGAAAAGAATTTCACTTACCTGATTGATGAACACAATTCGTTTGATGTTTTTTCCGTATTCGTCTGATTTTTTCAAACACACTTTCCTATAGCTGTTTCACCCGATGTTCGCTCATAAATTGCCATTCTAGAGACTTATGCATATAAGCAAATAATTACTTGGCATTACCTAAAGTATACAGAAAAAATACCCATAAAAAAAACAATTAAGAGAGTTTTCTAATGATCTTATTTATCAGTCACCGCCCATGCTTATGAAGAAGCCAGACGACGAAATAAAAGAAAACAATTTATCGGGAAATGCAGTGTATAAAGGTAACGTATATTACCAAGTTTTTGGTTGAATGCAAAAGCAAATTAATAAATATTTTGTTTTTGCTTTAGTTTCTTTGAAAAATTGAGAATTTCAATTTTAGAAATCTAGAGTGGTTTTAAAAAGCAAAGGCAAAATAAAGACCAAAAACTGTATGTAAGCTATTATTTTGGTACATGAAAGCTGTTTGACTAGTGCATGGTTGCCAACACAGTATATAATAGTTCTATAATGTGACCTATTTCACTTTGTTTCCTGACAAATATCAAATACGAAAGAAGAAAAATGTCAAAAAATTTCAACAATGTTATTACTTCTTACACCTGATAATGGCAGCTGATTTACACTATACATAGTATGTTTTTAAGTCATATCAGTGTTGACGACTTATGAAAAATTGAACTGTAGGTTGTCGAATTATAAATGTTGTATTCTCTTAGATCATTGATTTCGGCTTCATTCTGTTCTTGATACATTTGTACCAGATACTCTTATATTAGTATGTAAGTAAAGTCAATAAATATCCTAAGGAAAGGCAAAAAATAATAAAAACACTTCACTTAAAACTTAAATACATATGAACAACATGGACCCCACTGAACAACCGGGGGTAGACTCAGGTGGTCCGGAAGAGTAAGCAGTCTCTGCTTCCCTCAGGACACCCACCATGCTGCCCATGTAAAATCCGGTATCAGATAGGGACAACATCAATGAAACAGGTCCATTTTCATTTGGAAAACAGTTTTTTTCATACCTGTTAACCAAATCATGATGATGTCCATAAAACGTTAATAAGAATGACTGCAACGTAGGTGCAACATACCCCTATCTGCACAACTCTTCTACCAGGAGCCTATCTCTGTCGAGGAAGTGAATGTATATGTCAGAAGCTCTAGAATAACGTACGAGTTGTTAAATATATGTACAGCATTTTCTTGATCATGCTGTTTGGGTTTTAGCTCAGCTGGCCCCAAGGGCCATGTAAGCTATTGCCATCGCTTGGCGTCCGGCGGCTGTCGTCCGTCGTCGTCCGTCGTCGTCCGGTGTAAACTTTTCTTTGAAGATCTCATCTGTAACCACTTGACCAATTTGGACCAAAATTTGGTGAAATGGTCCTTTGGTGACCCCCTTTCAAAGTTATGTCCGGCATCAACAACTTCCAATGGACTTTTCTGCTGTGACTAAAAAATAGAAAAATAAAACTTAAATTGAACTACATGGCCAACATGAATTGTCTCTGATGACCAGGACTGTTAGCAAATATGGTCAACACAATGAAATTCATTAAATAATCTTCTTGTCTGAAACTATAGAGCCAGTTGGAACCAAACTTTGCAGTAAAGGTGCTTAAAAGGTTCTCTATCAGAATTATGCTCGATGACCCGGACTGTCAACCAAGATGGCCGCCAAAGTCGAACTTAGTTTAACATATAGGACCCTACATTGTGGTGGAAAATTCATACAAAAATCTTTTTGTCTGAAACCACTGAGCCAATTAGAACTAGACTTGCTGACGTTGCTAGCAATGGCCCTTAGATGGTCTTCTTTCAGAATTGTGTCCGATGACCCGGACTGTCAACCAAGATGTCCGCCATAGTAGAACTTTGTTTAACATAGGACCCTTTGGGAAAATTAATTGAAAAATCTTCTTGACTGAAACCTCTTGACCAGTTGGAACCAGACTTTGCACCAATGGTCCTTAGAAGTGTTAGAAAGCCCTATTTCAGAATTATGTCAGATGACCCGGACAGTGAACCAAGATGTGTGCCACATCCAAACATAGCCTAACATAGAACCCTATGGGAAAAACCACTTGACCAACCTGATTTGGCAGCAATGGTCATTAGAATGTTCTGTTTCAGAATTACTACCGATGACCCCGACTGTCATTCAATATGGCCATGCCATCAAAACTAAGTTTAACATAGGACCCTATGGGAAAACCAGCCTAATTGACTGCTACACTTAAATTTTAATCCTGCTCTAGGTGGACAGGTTAAATCCACATAAGCGATACAGGCTCTTGAGAGCCTCTAGTTTTTGTATAGTGTTTATGTTTTGTTATGTGTTGGATATTCTATCGTTGGTTTGCTATTATATCTTCTCATTGTACATGCACATGTATATACCCTATCATAAATTTTGTGACAATATCTGAATACATTTTTTTTTTCAAATAATAAACACATATATTCTGTAGTAATGACCTGCTTTACTAACTTTTAAGTTATGTCCAATAATTTCAGGTTTTGTACCAGATTTTGCAGAGATATTGTCTAGGAGAATCGGTTTTCAATATAAATTTGTATTAGTCGGAGATGAAAAATATGGAAGGGAAGATAGTACAACAAAAAAGTGGAATGGTATGGTCGGAGAACTGATTGATGGGGTAACATTTTTTTGTATTCGTTTTGTCCTGAATTTTAACCATTCTAATTTCATATAAATCTATGGGTGGAAGATATAATCCATTAAGAATATAAATTTACTATTCCTTTTTTGAATTCCATAAACACGGGCACCTTTCTTTTTGTCATACAAAAAAGTCTTGTTCAGTTTTAATGTGTGTTCTAGTATAGCTGAATAGGACTATTTGATGAAGAACGATAAATTGTTCAGGCAGATTTTAGTATTTAGAAAGTACTGTTTCTATTTACGTGTTTTCATCGAAATCTAAATACCGCACCAAACTTTAATATTGTATTTGCATATATAAAAGTAGTCGCTTGCTTCATTAATGTCGTTTTGATATTATCTATCTGAAAAAAAAGAAGAAGAATTAAAGGGGTTTTCAAGCTTGAACATTAAATTTACAGAGATTGATCATATGCATGTATTATATTTACAGGTTGCTGACATGGCTTTGGCAGACTTAACAATAACTTATGAAAGAGAGCGTGTTGTTGATTTCACAAAGCCATTTATGGAAATAGGACTTGGTATAATGATTAAAAAACCAGAAATAGAAAAACCTGGTGTATTTTCTTTTATGCAACCATTTAACTTTAAGATATGGATCTTCATTGTACTTGCATACGGATCTGTCAGCATTGGCCTATTTCTAGTCAGCAGATTTAGTCCATTTGAATGGACCAATGTTAAAGGAGAAAAAGAACCACAGTTAAATGAAGATTTTTCAATGCTAAATTCATTTTGGTTTTCAACTGGTGCTTTGATGTTGCAAGGAAGTGATGCATGCCCTAGGTTTGTATTGTAATTTTGCTACAGTGTGATTTGAAAAATATTAAAATCATTTCAAATCAAAGATTAAAAATTAAAAAAACAGTATCCAATATTGTTTATCGCGATTCGATATACTACTGATGCAAGGACTTTACATGAACTTCACAAATTTCTAGATATTTTCCTTCTATGACTTATTGGGATTGACACATCACCAGACTTTAAATCTTGTCGATTTTGTCTAATGTGTAATATTAGGGTGCCGTTTTTAGAGCACCTGATGCCATTCCCGATTTTGTTGGATTTTACATTGTTTAGTTTTTTTTTTATGTTATCCTGTTCCAATTCATCTGCTTCGCAATGTGTATTTTATTCTCTATGAACAATCAACAAAACGAAGAACAGGAAAGGTCAACAATGTCACATTAATCAATAAACAGTCAATAGTCTTCAAACAAAAGAGCACACAAATCAAACAGAGAAACACCAGGGAGTTAAGATAATCTGACGTGGTACAGAAAATTAAACTTTAGAAGCGGTGGAGTTAAACATATTTCATGGGTACCAAAACTCCTCCTGTACAATGGTGCATATGAATCATTATTAAAGCCAATAAAGTGACCAGTAGCTAGAACATAATTTTGTTAAATGTAGCAGGGTCAAAATATGTCGTTGTAACTGTAAACTAGGTAAAGGCTATTATTTGGGTTCAACTCCTTCAGACAATGTTGACATTCATGTACAAGACAACAATATTAAAAATCAATACATACAATTACACAACCTTGAAATCTTAACCCATATCATCTGATCATAAATTGATGTTAATCTGTTCTTGTTAGAAAATGGTTGTTTTTTTTGTTTTTGTTTTTTGGTTTGATTATTTTGTTTTTATCCGACTTGGTGATTTTTAAAGTTAACAAAATAAGCTTACCTTATATACGTGAGAAATTTATTTCCAGAAACGTGCCCCATATGGTGAAATAAGTACCTGACTTTGTTTAAATCTGATCAGGTTTACTCATTGAGCCGATTAGTAATTATTGTGCAATTTTATTTGTTAACATTTATTTTAATTTACTTGCAGGTCATTTTCAGGTAGGGTAATAGGAACAGTTTGGTGGTTTTTTGTTTTAATTATAATTTCTTCGTACACAGCAAACTTAGCAGCTTTCCTTACTATAGAAAGAATGATCTCACCAATTGAATCTGCAGATGATTTGGCCAAACAGACAGAAATAAAATATGGCTGTCTAAATTCTGGATCAACGAGAGAATTTTTTGAGGTAAATCAACAACTGACATTTTATTGGTCAAAAACACCCAGCTTATATTAGATCAATGACATTGTAACATTTATACACGTACCTGTTTGTTTGAGTTCTAGAAATGAACGGTATTTGCGTATGTGGTGAAGGATAATCCCAAAATGTATTTTGTTTTTCTGTACATGTATAACAGAAACATGTGAAATGAAAGGATGAAAAATTTGAGACAGTAATCAACACTTGTAATAATATACAAAGTCAGTATACCAGTTGTAATTTATCTTGGGTACATTTTTTTGTATAAATTGTTTTGCCCTGACGATGAATTTGCTTAGTTCAAAGAAACATAACTCAATATTATTGTGTGTCCTCGATGACTGATTTAATTACTTATGATGGTTACGAATAAAGGAGAGGTAGGGTAAACGCCGAAAAGCGACAACGCTGAGTCTATCATTTTGTCAAAGATCCTGTCACGTTTTATTATTTCACAAGTACCGGTCCGTATTTTTTTCTACATGTTCTAGTAAGTCTAGACTTCTCCAGCAAAAATATGACTGTAATACAATATACTCACTTTTTGTTAAATTGTCAAAAGAAATATGTACATGTACTACAATTGTAACTGATTATAAATAATTTGTTTTTTTTTCAATCATAGAGTATTACATGTATCTCAGACACAAAATGAAATACAAATCGCAGAAAGAGTAAGATGTGTTAGTATTTGTTCCAACTCTATATTTACACGGAACTATCATACATTTCTTTACTTTTAGAAATCACTAGTGCCTACTTATCAAATGATGTGGAATTTTATGATGTCTAACCCACAAAATATGGTTAACAGAACAATCGATGGAATAGAAAGAGTAAGAAAATCTAAAGGAAAATATGCTTTTTTGTTGGAAAGCAATGTTATAGAATACCAAAATAGCAGACAACCATGTGACACTTTCAAGGTCGGGAGAAATCTAAATACTAAAGGATTCGGTGTTGCTACTCCAAAAAGATCACCTTTCAGGTATTTAAAACATATCGATAGAGAACAGAGTAACCAATATATAAAATCATATTCGTTGCCCACGTTACAACACAAAAGGGGCAAAACATACACATAAAAAACAACAAAGAATCCTGATAGTCTAATTTAGTACAAACACATAACAAAGTTGGATTTAAATAGACTTATTGACACCTGTAGGCCATAATCATTATCAAACTTTTTCTCTAGTAAATCTTTTTTGTGTATTTCTATCTTCAGTTTTTTTCTAACACTACTGTTGACTGTCTTGATTTTTGACAATCTGTAAATTGTCAGACGAAATCAAGATGAGACCAAAAACAAGATTGCTAACTGGATTTTGAAGCAAATCAAGAAATTCAGTTTCAAATACATATTGTTGTAACACCAGATTGGTCGCGTTTATCTTTATCATTAATCTTTATTTCAAAAAATTTATTTCCAATATACAGTTTACAGTAAACCTTTGTTTTCAGAGATGATTTGAATCTTCACGTTCTAGAACTTACAGAAGACGGGACATTAATCAAACTGAAAAACAAATGGTGGACAGATAGAAGTCAATGTTCACCTGTAGGGGGTAAAGTAAGTACATAACTGGCGTGTTCTCCAGTAGGAGGTAAAGAAAGAACATGACTCACAATCATCCTGTATAAACTTTGAAAAACCCCCCTTTATTCTATGTTCAATTACCGTGAATTAACCTTGCCTTGCATTTCGATATACATGCATATAATTACATGCACGTATACGAGTTTATATGGGTCTCGCGTGTGGATAGAAAAAGCTTCTATTATCAGAAGCACCTCGATCACAAGTGGTTACATGTTTTGTGCACTTGTGTATCAAAATTAGTAACAAAGAGTTCGTATTGTATTTTTGGTGAAGTTATCCTTGTGTCGTGTTGTATTTTTAATTTCCATAATCTTATCTGTTGCATCTATTATGTCGTGTAAAATATTCGTTTGATAAACCTTTTTATACAGTTTGAAATGAATATAAAACTGAATTTCAGCGTCAATTAATTTTAAAATTTGACACAATAGACAATATAAAAAAAACAAACGTGATGGATGACTATTGACACAAAATTCCTCTATATAAGTGACAAAAGTTTAGGCAAAGGAATGTTTAGGTATTGATGTTCTTCACCTTCAAGACATGTAAAAGTTCGTAAAATGTTCGAGACGACTCTACAGCAACGTAATTAATCATATATGTATACATGGTATACAATAAATTATGAATTTCAGGATACTTCGAGGAAAAGAGAATTGTCGCTTAGTAATGTGGCTGGTGTATTTTACATTCTAATAAGTGGACTTGTTATAGCTGTCGTATACGGAGCCTTGTCATTTATAGTATTAAAAGTACGGCTGATGCCTATTGTAAGTTCAAATTATAACACTAATAGTAATTGCCTACTTTAGTTGTACATGTACCATCAACTGCGTATGTATCTTAAGAAAATGTTGAACCTCACGTACATGTATATACACATGACAAAAACAATTCCACTGAAAAGAATGTTAAGGGATAATTCATAAGTTTTTGCGTACACTCATGACATAGTGTTTATTTTTTGGTATATCAATTCATTTTTTTCCTTCTAGTTTGGTAACTTTATAAAGTTTATAAATAGTCAGACCAGCTGACAGATTTTTTATTTTTTCATTAAGACAAATAGATAAGTTAGAAGAATGAAAGAAACTGTTAGCATTGTACACAACATTTATGTAAAAATGTTATTAAGTCGCAGTTTGCTTATAGGTTTTAAAATATAATCTTTTATCTTCAAATTGATTTTCATTCTTTGACAAAACATGATTTTATCTTTATTCTTTATTTTCCTTAGACCAACTATGCAAAAGGAGGACTAACAACTTCAACAGGTGTCCTGGAGACGGATAAAGGAAACGGCAGTATTAGTGAATATGCAATAAATAATGGACATTCTCGTACAAATTCCGAAAGAGAAATACAGACGGTAGGCCATGTACATTTTAAGTCTACTAAAAGTCAATTGTGACTTACTGTTGACGGATATATGACTGCAATATGATTTTTTCGGTGTAACTTGGGATTTATTTTGTCTCATATACACGTAAATATCGTTTTATTCCTATACCATAAACCTACAATTGCCGTAAGTAGTTTTTTGTCAAAGGGTCAATCTTCTACTTGTATATGAACCTTATTTCAAAATGCGCAGTTAAATATAAAAAATTTAGTATCTGAGATCTGAGACAATGAAAATCATTAATGTCTTTCACAAATAGAATTAAGTGAAATATTGAGATTTACAGTTATAAATATCATTCAAAACAAAGGTGAAAACGACTCGGTTAACTCATGGTACAAAATGTACAATTTAGCCAGCTGCTTGCCTAGAGTGCGGACGATTACCTCGTAAGCCAACAAGTTATAAGATCGGCTCAGCGTTCCGATCTAGTATAAGGCCGGAATTATTTTAACATCAATATGTTCTTTTCCTGATATGGATGTAATATTTGTGACCGAACGTTAAACAATAATCTTAAATCCAGACCTCAATCCACAATCTAATCTTGAACAAAAAAGCCGAAAACCAAACAATGATTCAGAACCTTTTCTCTACTTTCAGTATACCTACAACCCACCTCCTTTAATTGGATTCGAAGCGTTCCAACAACGACAAGATAATTCAGATGTTTGATTGTGATGTGGATATAGTTATTTTAAAAGTATAAGTTAGAATTTTTACCGTTTTTTTATTAATTTTTTACACTTTTGTGTGCAGTTTGCAGTTAAGAATTAAGTCGGATTGCACATAGTATATTTACTTTGAATAATTCATCAAAGCGGTATAGAAGATGCTAATAGTCTATAAACTTGGATCCTTTTTTGGAAATTTATCTCATTTAAAAATACGTTTTACTTCGCAAAGTTGACAATCGAAACATTTTCCATTTATTTATAGTTTCTTGTGCAGGAATTTATATCAGTGCCATGTTTTTTATTATTATTCTTGCCTGTTAAAAGTTGAAATAAAATTAATGAAACACATTGCTTTTACAATTATTTATTGATCAGAAAAAAAACGGAGTACCTGTTTATGCCACATACACATGCGCAGGTTTAAAAAAAATCAGTAGTGTCAGGGTTTAATGTATCTACCATAAATGGCACTGCAGTCCTACAACACATGTAATGCTTTGATATTTCGATATTAGCATGAACATGACACACAGGTAGTTTAATATTTACCATTATAAATTTGTTCAGTTTTGTGAAATTAAGTGGTGTCGTTCACGTGCATAAATCTGTCTTTAGAGGAGACGTGCCGACATTGAGGTATTCATTTAAAGAACCGAATACATACCTGACTGAAATTAATTGTGCTTTGGCATAAATATTGGGAGGGTTTGGATCAAACAAAACTAGTTTAACCAAACTGAAAATTATTTCGGCCTGACTTAATCAGGAATATTTTGCTTGTTGGCACGTATGGTTTTTTTTTAAATTCCAAAGTTTATAAATCTTTTTTAATGATTGGATGCGGTCTTCTTTTCATTGGCATATACTTTGGGCCTTTTAGGGCTCACCACATGGTGTAGTGTCACCCATGTTATTTTCTTAAGGCCGTTTATTTTGTTTTTGTTGTATTCATTTTGCTTGATATCCGTCTTTTCCTTGATGACTGGAACTGATCAAGAAGAGTATCCTAAAATATAATAATAATATATATAAAATAAAATAATATACTTTATTTGATCTTATTTATTATTATTATTATTATTATTATTTGATTTTTTTTATCTTTATAAAAGAAATTCACTTGATCAATGTTAGTATTGACTTTCAATACTTAACGAAAATCATCTGAGGATGCAAGAAATACAATACAGTTAAAAATTGTACTGATCTTTGATTCCCTGCATGTTCAGTTCCAACAATATTCTCATCTGTAGTGCTCAATGCAGAAAATGTAGAAATCCAAATATCATATGAACGAAAAATTACCCTAATAGCATCCGAGATTCTTTTGATGCCAAACGTAAATTTTGTCAGGGGTCGTGGTGAGACTAAGTGCACTAGTAAAATTTTACCAGAATGTTTTCCTAGTATCAAATTGATTCTAGGGGAAAAACATTACATGTTCAGCTTCTATGACTATTTGAATATTTATTTCAGACACAAATGCACCATCCATGCAAGGCAGTTATTTAATTTTACATATAATAATTTGGAGACATTTCATAAAACTATAAACTTTTTTGAAGAGCTAAATGGTTACAAAAGTGTTTAAGTATTTATTCTATTCTTGGTAGAAGAAAAACCCCACAATATACTTTATTAAAATACCCAGCTTCCAGAAAAGCACTTATCTTGAACGGATTTTCCCATCCTAGTTCTACTGTAATATCGTGAATAAATGTAAAAATCTTGCTAGTAATTAACAACTTGGTAGTCCACAGTTACCACATGAATACTGCTGTTCAACTCGATGACGAAATAGCATTGGCCCTTTGTGGGAGTGTTGTTTCAGACTTGTGCGTTTGGTAGAACGACAATGTCCGGCCTGCGGATTTTGCAGTTAAAGCGAACACATTATGACCCTGCTATCTAACATATGTACCATCCACTCTAATTGTGCAGTTCTGTTGGGCGGTCACCTTGTTGGTAATCATACCGTATTGGTTTTTAAAGTGTGTTTTCAGAGTGTCAGGATAGATAAGTGGCAGGTTTGTGTACCCATAAGACCGGGTTAACCCCACCACTCTGGTGTATCTGTACGAAGTCAGACTATCCCGACCCTCTGTTTTGTTCATGTTTTGTGTTTCGTGCTCTTTTATGTTACTTTTGTTACCGGATTGCTGTCAGTTGGGTTGCTTTGATTCATTTGTTTGTCATTGTTGACCCTTCCTGTTATCCATTTTGTTGTTTATATAAATCGTAAAACTCTGCAAAACTCAATGACAGTGCTATACTCTATAGAATCAAACTATGGCTAATGTTATAATTAACTGTTTAAATATCAATAAATAGCAACTTCATAAGCCAGAGTAAATATCTTTGGATATCGTTCTTGATTCATGGAACGTATGTGCACATTTAAAACAAATGTAAATATATGTCACGCAAACAATGCACAAGGTCGAAAATGGGAGAAATACGAAAAAATAAACAAAACCACAGTAGAGCACTCATTAGCTAGATGTATATGAAGGGCCGTTCGGGTCATAAATCATTTTGTTACACGTACGCGAGAGGTACGCGTAACAGGTCGATCACGTATCCTAAAGATACACGTAACACGTTCACGTACCCTAGAGGTACACGTAACAGTTTGTTCACGTAACCTAGAGGTATACGTAACACTTTGATCACGTTCCTAGAGGTGCGCGTAACAGTTGTTCACGTAACCTAGAGGTACACGTAACTGTTTGTTCACGTAAGCGGAATAACCTTTATACCCTATGGACAATGAACTCGTCTGCTGGAGAATACTAATTGACCAATTAAATCAGGCCTTTTTTTACCTAAAGTGTTACGTGTACCTCTAGGTTACGTGAACAAAGTGTTACGTGTACCTCTAGGTTACGTGAACAAAGTGTTACGTGTACCTCTTGGGTATGTGAACAAAGTGTTACGTGTACCTCTAGAGTACGTGAATAAAGTGTTGTTTGTCTTTATTTTCATATAGCATAATGATTATGACTTGTGTTGTTTACTTATTTTAACTGTTTGTCTTATTTTGTTTGTATGTTCCTGAATTGCCACATATGTGTACATGTATATAAATGGAAAAGTAATCATTAATTATGATAAATGAAATTATGATTGCTTGACAATAGATTTGAAAAAGGATTAAATTTGTGCTCAAACCTATGACTAAAATCACGTTGATTATTTAAAACTGAATTGTGTATCTATTCGTATATATATTATACATTTGTATTCTGAAACGCTATCTAGTTTAAAAGTCACGAAAGGTTGACACAGTAACCACTGTGCGGCAGGAAAGCAGTACGGGTATTAATTTGGTCATTACTTATGATCTGAATAAAAAATTGGTGTATACCAAATTGTTCAGAAATGTTATCCAATTCTTTATGCATATCACATATTGTACTTGTAAAGATTGTCTATTGCTGCGAAAGTGGTAACTGCAGAATTTATCTGTGTTTTACTTCGACACTCATCTCAATCTTTACACTATGTATTGGCGTTATCTACAGTATATTAGTACGGCTTTACGGGACAACATTTCATTATCATTAATAGATTACAGACAATTCTAATACATGTATGACGTAATATGTATCGCCAAACGATATATTACCTGGTTTATCCACTTTTAGCACATGCGTACAGAGGCTTTTATGTAAACGCGAATTGCGTCAACTTTAACAAGAAAAAATTTCTTTTTCCACATGAACATGACAAAATTGTTTTTCTTTGCAGAGAATTCATCCGATACAACCAAAACAATTATGACAATGCTGTATATTGCAATACTACAAAAAAAAACTCGAATGTACAAACTTAGCGTATTTTGCAATGTGTACTTTACATTCTAAACGTTTATACTGTTATCAATAAATATTTTAAATTAACAATTATAACAACAGAATGTAAACAATATAAATGACGTTTCGTATCGGACAATTTGGAAATATTTGGTACATTACCGTCATAAGAACGTAACATCTACTTCAGGTAAATTAAATATCTTTTAAAACGAGTGATAAATATGTTTGTTTATTGTTCTGACCACCTTACCTGCGTACCGTTTGTATATATGTATTTTTTTTTAATCATATCAAAATAGTCGGGTAAATGTATATTATTATGAATGAAAGTGTGGGATGTTACATATAATTTAATCAGTTCTTTTAGTCAACATTGAAATAATTACGTCAGGTTAAAAATGTCACTGAGGTCAAAAGATTTGTACGTAAAAACGTGTATTGAAAATAAAATACCGAATAAATTTGATGCACTGTATGGCCATTTCGTTGACTGAGAACTCACCAGCAGTGCTCGAAATCAAACTGTTAAAAATCCAGTAAAAGATATAATGGTTAATTAACACTCACCAAAACCCAAAACAATCAAAACAAACAGGAATCCAAACTCAGCTAAGGGTTACCTCTGCATCAAAAGGAAGAGCCATAGAAATTTATGTTAAATATTTGTCAAATTTTGACCGGAGATTTTAAATTATTTAAGTAATGAATAATGCAAGGACAAATTCTGGCTACTGGGCTGATGATGCCCTCGGGGACTTACAGTCCGCCAGCAGTGACACAGACCCAGTGGTACTAATAAAATGTACAAAAAGCAAAAGTATATATATAAGGAGCAATCAAAAAAACGTAATCCATTGGACAGACAAACCCGAGAAGACAGAAAACTAAAAAAACAATGAACAACACGAACTCCTATAAAAACCAGGAGTGAACCCAGGTGCTCCGGAAGGGTAAGCAGTTCCTGCTCCGTATACGACACCCGTCGTGAAGTTCAACAATGTCAATCCGGGGGCAGTCACAAATCGGTGGAGGCACATGAAAGGTTACGACAGTGGAACAGGTCCAACATCATCTTAGATATTGGAACACTGTAATGGTCAATCAATTCGTGATGACGACCGTAAAACTTCCGAAGTGATGATATCAACTTATCCCTGATAAAACCCTGGTTAAGAAGCTTTTGTGACAGCAGTTATCCTCTTTGTCGAAAGTCAGGGCCTTGAAAATCGGATAAGCTGAGAAACGTAGACGCCATATGCAGGCGATGCTGGTATATTGCTACTCAAGAAGGGAAAATTAACAATAGGAAAGTTGAAGTCATCACGTTTGTCATAAAGTTTTGTCTTTATGTATTGGTGTATCTGTAGTAATCTTAATTCAAGCTTACTGTGGTAGATAAGATGTAGAAAGTCTTTGAATTTGTCATCATTTAACAACACGTCATCTATATAACGAAAAGTGAAATTAAAGGATGGGGTCGTTTCGTTTTGTTTTCACGTAGTAACCCTTGAATAATATAAATTTGATGCACTGTATGGCCATTTTGTTGACTGACAACTCATCGGCAGTACTAGAAATCAATGTATTCGTTTTTATAAAAGAGGGTTAAGTACAATGTTTTTAAGAAAATAGAAAAAAATATATATAATAAGAAATAAAAGGAAACATCCTTTTTAAGAAAACAAAATCATGCCCCGGCGGTTCCAATCATGGAGCGGCCTCAAATAGAATGCTGTATACATGTTACATATGCATATAGTTAGACAGAAGTTAAATATTTGTACAAAAAGGTTCTCATTTTCCATTGATTTGTACAGAGGAAACAATTAAAAATATTCTTCATTGCTACATTATACATAAGAGTGGCATAATCTTCGCTAGTGGAATTCAGCATTATCACAACCTAAGTCCTTACTATTTCGATACTGAGCTGGAATTCATACTGCAAAATAGTTGTTGGTTCTAAAATATATGCTATATATTTTTTTCTTCAGAAACTAAGGCGTACAATAAATGTATGTTCCCCACTGATATCTTTATCCTTCGAATGTTTTGACTTTCAAACTTTAGAATCCTAGGATTTTTACTATAGATGGCTCTCTTCGGGTATTTTGGTACTTCATTACTTAATGAAATGAAAATTCAAATATTAATGTCTAACCATTCTTAATTTTTGTTTTAAACGGTAGCAATAGATAAATAACTCACTCATAAGTCTGCACTAATGACTATTTGCATTTCCTTTTTGGATCATTTTGTTATTTGTGTATGAGATATATTTTGTCTTAATTTGCATTCATCAAGGATTGGCATTTTTAAAAGATGTTTTTTGCAACTCTGTGTCTCAGGAATTGTATTTGAATGCTGTGGTGAAATAGAATCTAGTATACGACACACGGGTTTTAAATAATTACACTAGGCGAGGAAATTGTTTGGTAGTCTCATAGTAATCATCTTCTGATATTAATAATTCCAATGTTTGTCCTACCATCTATAAAAATATTTAGAAATTCTAAAAAATTAAAATATGCTCTCCAAAGTCAATAAAATAAGACTTTATTTAAGTGTTTATAGTCATTTTAAAATGATAATCCAAACTCAGTGAACTTAGGTGAACTTAGTACTAACAAAGAAGATACCGAATTGTGCATTCACTTGGTGAACCATTTAACGTGTACTACGTCACCCCGGGGAATTTGTTTAAAAAGCTATGCCAATATTACAGGTAAAATACAAAATTTAGTTCATCTGCTGTGTGATTTTTTACCATTACTTTTCAATTAAACAGCAGGCTCTGTTGCCATGACCCATTTCAAAAACCTTCGGCATTCTATATGATGAAGACATAATCTTTTGATCAGTTTAATTGAGGTCCGGAGCTGGTATGTCAGTAACTGCTAGTAGTTCTTTGTTAATTTATATTGATCATTGTCATTTTGCTAACTTAAAGCTTCTTCCGTTACCTTTTCTAACATCGGACTCCGACTTCTTTTGAACTGAGTTTTACTGTGCGTATCGCTGTGTGTTTATTCCACCTTGGTTAAAGGTGTAGGGGTGGGGTGAGATCTCACAATACATCTTTAACCCAGCCTGTCTAAAGTCAGGAACCTCTAGCCTTTGTTTGTCTTGTGTGTGTGTTTTTTATTTTGGTTGATTTGTATGTTTCGAAGTTTAGTGCGGCGTCTATTTCGCTGAAGCAGAATACATTATTGTTTAGGGGTCAGCGGGTGTGGGATTTTTCGATGCGTTGAAAGCCCATTGGTAGCCTTGGGCTGTTTTCCCCTCTTTGGTCATGTTTTCTCTTTGACAATTCCTCGTTTCCATTCTCTATTCTATAAGAATACTAGAGCAACAAATCAGTGGGAAAAGTTCGTAAAATCAAAATCCAAAGGCAGGACAAACTCATGAGAATAGAACATAAACAAACAAATACCACGAGATACATACATAACTCAAAGAATGAAAAAAAATGATAAACAGAATGGAGTTCGGGATCCAGAAAAATATGGCGGCATTATACAAATATTTGTACGACTAATATTAGTCGTAAATGTCATATGATTTTGGGTATTCAATGTCTTTGTTTCATTGATGATCTGGAATCTATGTCGATATCAATACTGGTCATACGGATATTGGTGCAATATATTCTTACGACAGAAAAATCAGAACGTCAAACTCTTCTTAGTTGTTCCATTCAAAAACTGCATAGATCTACATTTTGTAGCTCTGTGTCTACAATCACAATATTTTGCCCAATATTAAGTTTATTTATTGAACAGATGTGTAAGATGAAAGCTTAGATTGTAAATAAATCCTACAAATATTGGTTAAAACCTGATAATTAGCCAGTTATAAAACTGAATCCGAAACCTCCAAGTTAAAGAGTGACAGAACAGTTGTACTCTTGGATATAATTATTCGAGTTACAATGTGGGTAATAATTTACGGACACTAAATCTTTCGGACTAAATATTTGTGTCTTGTCTAGTGCAGATGTCAAGCATCCAGGTGTTGTAAAAAATGAGCAAGGAGCACTTTTCACAAAATATCTTAAGAATAAAATCTCCGATAAGTTATACTAGAAACTGTATGACTTCAGAGTAATTTGTCTTTTTAGATTTTTGGTGGAAAGTACTACTGAAGGGGTCGGACACATAAGACATTTACTGAATCCAATCTAAATTTGTTGTAACAAAAAAAAATTAAAACCCCAAAAAAGTGGTATACATTCATGTATATATATATATATATATATATATATATATATATATATATATATATATATATATATATATATATATATATATATATATATATATATATATATAATATTCTACCATTTTTGATCAGGTACTCTCATGAAAAAAACACGTCAACACATGGTAAAGCAAGAACATTCAAAGGACAGCAAAAGATGCTTTTGTTCTATGGTATGACGTTTTTCACGCCCTCTGTAACCTTACTTTCTATAAAAGACCCTGCACTGAATAGGAAGTTAAGTACAATCTACTAGACAATTATTCATTCATACATACGCAGGTTTCTTCGTAATGGAAATATTTCTTATCAAAGACAAACATTATTAACTCGATACGAAATGTACACATATCCGTTAGCTTTACTATAAATACAGACGCACATGTAGAGATGTTTACAAACAGAAAATTACAAGGCAATAGTTCGAGAACTGAATGTACATATTATAACAGTAAGTTTTTGATTTTTCAGAGCATAATAAATTTTAAGCAAGTGAGATACTAAATGTAACTCTAAGCAAAGTATTTTAATTATAACTTTAAAAGGTTAATATATACGAAAGGTAAACCATGTTTGTTAATTTCTATTTATGTATTTAATTAAATTATTTTTTTGTTTATTTATTTATTATTATTATTTCATTTTATTGCATTTGAGAAGAGCTTTTTCAGTTGAAAATTAAGACCTTCGTTTTGGTAGTTTTACATTGAATTTCAATGAATTTGCCCGATTTTACTCACACGGGTATTTTCATCTTTGTTATTTTTCCAAATCGTAACTATATCATGTATATGATGAATATTCTCAGATTCTAACTGAATTGACTCGACGATTCTATAATCAGATGACATCCAGATTAAAATTCATTTTGAAATTATGAAATTATATTTGATGGTCGCTTTTTGTTCGACATCTATGAAAAAAAATTTATTCTCATATTTTGCAGAATTATGATGCATTTCCGAATGTCTGTTGAAGTTTACACACTTCTTTCACTGATTGTTATTGTATTTGGGCATGGAAGACTTATTATTCCAGCTGGTAGATCTACAATGTGGCGCTACGGGTACAATACTCCAAAAAATTATAACGACAATCAGTTATTTTGTGGAGGTTTTAATGTAAGTCACTTATCTACAACAACATTTTACATGAATATCACGGGAAATATTCAAATTGAAATCTTATACAATAGAATCTAGGGAAATATATTTGCGGACAACGGGTTGATGCGCTTTACTTGTGTTGTCGGTCCATAATTTATGGAGACCTGTGGTTTCTATGTTTTACCAAGCCTACGACAGTTTGCATATTGTATCAAAAAAATAAAAATTATAATAATAAGGCCAACCATATATATCTTTATTATGATAACCTTTGCTGAATGGTATAAGTACATGCACACGGTAAAATCGAAAACGAACAAAAGAATTATTTAGTATATATTATATAGAATTTATTATTACCATTTATCCGATACCTCTGCTGTCGGACTCTTTGTTCCCGAGGGCATCACCCGCTTAATTGCTGGTACTTCGATACGTGTCCGAAAGTGAAACAATTTACTGTTACAAAAATGTTAAATTCTATGAATATTAAGTGAATAGCTCGATTATTAGATGGATTGGATTTCCCCTTTTTGGTCATTTCTGTATTTACTTTTAATTTCCCTTCTGCGGATTGAATTCATGTTGTAGTCTTCAACGTTATAGTCCTTAAGCACAACTGGTGAGCCATGAATTAACACATTATTTACATCTTGTGCATCAAGTTGGTTTCAAGGTATATATTATTACCAGTGAGTGGATACTTCTACTTGTTGACTCAAAGTCCCAGCGGAAATCATCAGCTCAGTTGATAGTACGTGTATTTCTATACTAGCCTTAAATTTAGACTTTAAATTCACTAAAATGTTAAATTTGAGAGAAGTAAGATTTATCTCCCTTTACATGGCACTGTTCGTAGGTTTGGCTTTATACTTTGGAACATGTGCCAATTGTTTTATAATTTTCTCTTCAACTTTTTAGACTGTTTCTATTTTAAAAATGTTGGGCATTGAGCACAACTTATGAGTCGTTAATAGACGAAGTGTGGACATTTCTTGCATCTCAATTGGTATAAAAGAATTTATTTTGATGGGGTGCAAAGTTAATGGGGATTACAGAACATAGTTTTTCATTTTATATCAACAAATATTCCATTCTTTTGATTAATCTGTGGAATGTTCTTTGCAGAAACAGTGGAATATAAATGGTGGGAAATGTGGAGTGTGTGGAGACTCATGGGACGGTCCTCGCGAAAACGAAGCCGGTGGAAAATATGCTACAGGTACAATTGCTGCACAATACAAGGAAGGACAGACAATAAATGTTAAAGTTCAAATAACAGCTACTCACCGTGGTTACTTTGAGTTTCATCTCTGTCCCGTAAACAATCGAAACCGTAAAGCCAGTCAGGCTTGTCTTGACAGATATCTTCTAAAGCAAACCAATGGTCAAACCCGATTCAACGAACCAGGAGCCATAGGAACCTACTCTATAGATATCAAGCTTCCACCAGGCTTGACTTGTAGTCAGTGCGTACTGCAATGGAAATGGAACACAGGTATGGTCATTAATTGATTCCTTCAATAAGGTAAAAGAATGATGCGTGTTTTTTTTGTACATGAGAAACAAACAAACATAATAACGAACGTAATACAAAAAGCAAGTTCCGGTAAAAGTCACTGAGGGGGTCTTTAAAAAATGTAACTAATGCAGTAAAAGCTCAGAATACCCAAGACGACACCACACAAACTTACCTCTGCGGTTAACCAAAATTTGTTATCAATGAAATATATAATAAAGGTCTTGTATTTTGTTTTGATAAAGTACATTGGTTTTGAAAATAAACTTTATAAGTTACTTAGTGAATTTAGATCACAGACGATATGTGTACATACATCAAGGCTATACTTGTTGTATGCATATGTATATAGCTATTAGGGTACACTCGGTGTAGTCTACCCTTAAAAGTTTTCTTGAACAGCTCTTTATCTTGTTTCTTTGTAAAACATTTCACATTCAGTAATGTTGATTTTCTACAGGTAATTCCTACAACTGCGATAGCAATCATAACTGTTGCGTTGGATGTGGTCCACAAGAACAATTTTATGGTTGTGCTGATATTGCAATTTCGTCAACTTCTGGTGTTATTTCAACTGGATCCTACAGTAAAAATATACAGCAAGGTGGAGTTATTGGATTTCTTCCAGTTTCCGGTTCAACTTGTAAAGCTACCCCACTGTTTAGAAGTCGTTATCGATACGCAGATAGATATTGTGTTTTGCAGTGCAGGCAAAACAAGTGTCCTCCTATTCAGTACTGTACAGATAGTTGCAGAATTAAATAACATCGAGGTTAATGACTGATTGAGCAACATTTTATACTCAACAATGTTTTATTTTATACTATTTATTGTAAGAATATGTTTACTTTTTGATACCTTTTTAATATTTTTTGTAATAAAAGCGAATTCGCTCTATTTTATGTTGCTATTTGTTCTTATATACAGTGGACCCTCTTTACAACGACCATGTTTGTCCCCTGACAGTCTTGACGTTAAACTGGATTTGCTGTTATACAGAATCCATACTTCAAGAAAAATGCAAATTTGTTTAAGAGCTTTGCTGTTATAAAGAGGGATTCTGTTGTAAAGAATGTCGTTATAAAGAGGGTTGACTGTATATGCAAGGCATTAATATACAATTTTAAATGTGACGCAAGCTTAGAAAATAAGCTGTTTCATACCCAAATACATGTATTAAACACAAACGCTTTGATTCCTACATGTCATTGTTTAATTCCAAAAAATAGAAGAAAAAATTGCTTTAACTTTGTAAGATATGTTTTTGGAATGTACATATATTTTTAATAAAGGCAGCTAAAATGTACCCCTGCAGAGTTAATGCAATACAGAATCGAAATAAAATAGGCAAACTTCCCGTATTTACCTGTTTGTTTTAATAGTTTTGATTTTTGATGGTTGTGCTTATTAATTCATCATTAAATCTTTAACCGGTTTCCGAATAATTTGATCTCGAGCATTGCTAATGAATTGTCAGTCAACGAAATTAACATACAGTGCATCAAATTTATTTCGGTATTTTGTGATACGTTTTGTTACACAATAAAACGAAAGATACAATACTAAACATGTAAATAGAAACTTCTGCAAGTTCATATGGTACACACGATTCCTACATGTAGTTGTTTTTTTTTTTTAAATAGGTCCGAATGTTTGGTTAAAACTCGTCTTATCGACATTTTAAAAGTCATATTGTTGTCTTATAAACCAACTTGTTTTCTTGTTTTCGTCAATATTTCTATATTTTACCTAGTTGAAACGATCAAAATGTGTGCATTATATCATGCCGGCTTGTTTTTCTTCAGTTTTAAAGCAGCTGCCTGCATCTTTTATTTCAGTAACTGCACATGTAGACATGTTTAAATTTACAAACGATAATCCGTCTTTTGTGCGTCTTAGAAACGCTCTTATATAATGTCTTGATTGCAAAAATCAAAAAGAAATAACAAAAACCTTACAAAAAATGAATCTGAACCTGCTAAATCGTAAGTAATAAAACATGTAACAACGGAGATCTCTGAAAATGAAAGATTTAAAACAGTACCTGATGAGGATGTGGAAGCCTTCTTGAAGGAACAAGAAAATAAGAATATTTCAAAAAATCAGATCTTAAAATATATCAAACATTCCATAAAAGTAAGCATCAAGAAAGCAGAAATCTAGGAGAAATTTCACCGCAGGAGTCAGACCGATATTTATGTTTGTTCTTTGTCGGTCAATGTCGGTGCAAGAAAATAGCGGGAAACTATCGGAACAGATGAATATGAGCCAACCTCACTGAAATCCATTCAACGAAGCATAAGTCGTCATCTGAAGGGTATAGGCTATGAATGGACGAATTCTACTAAAGTAGACAAACTTTGAGTGCTAAATTCAAACAGTTAAAAGTCTTGGAAATAAACCCAACGCTGTCGATCCATTACCAGATGACGAATTAAACAAATGTTATGCTGAGGATGTGTTGGTACTGTTTAACCCTAGTGCATTAATTAACAAAAATACAAAAGTTTACAAAAATGAAAATTATCATTTTGGGCTCCAAGGCGTAACAGAACATTACAGTTTACGTTGGGGCGACGAGACACTTAAAGTAGATACTAATTGGTTATTAATATCTCTAATATTGTCGCGAACGAAAAACAAAGACTCGACAGTGTGACAGAATTACAAGCATTCGGAAAGACGGACCAATAGCTTATGGAGAGCAAGACAAATAGGACAATATGTCCAGTTCTAGCGTACAAACGTTTTAACCAGAAAAGACCAGAAAACATGAAAACTGATGACTCCCCGTTCTACATACAAGCAAACACCCTTAAAGATGATAACTTCAAGACAAAACCTCTTTGGTACAACCTTGTTTTTGAACTGTACCTCTACACAGGCAGAGGAAATGACAAACAATAACCACGCTAATTATAATGGAAACTTCAATTTTCCTGACATGCACCCAGAAATGATAGGATTGTTTTCTAATACAACTTTCCATGGGGGATTTTAATTTTACTTTTAACATTGTATACCATCTAATCCACAACCTACGGGTTTATATATGAACAAAAGGAAACGTGCTTACGTCACTAACAGTGATAGTAATGACAATTACATGCTTCCATGTACTAATATAAATTTACAATGTTATTATATACAAGTAATCTCATGAGAGACAATCAGCTAGCAGTACCTGTAAGAAATCTACAATGCAAGCACATGTATGTACGGATGGTCAATAGTCAATATAAAGAAATTCAATCCAACTTAATTGATTGACCATTACAGTGTTCCAATATCTAAGATGATATTGGACCTGTTCCCACTGTCGTAACCTTTCATGTGCCTCCACCGATTTGTGACTTTCCAAGGATTGATTTTGTTGGACTTCACGACGGGTGCCGTATACGGAGCAGGAACTGCTTACCCTTCCTGGGCACCTGGTTCACCCCTGGCTTTTTAGGAGTTCGTGTTGTTCATTGTTTTTTAGTTTTATATCTTTATTTGTTGTTCATTTGTCTTTCCGGGTTTGTCTATCCAATGGATTACATTTTTTTTTATTGCTACTTAGGTATATTTGTTTTTTTTTATAACAAGTTCAATTGCAAACAATTACCATATTTAATTGGAATAGCATGCAATACACCAATACAATGAACTTGACCCTACTGAAAAAAATAAATGGTAAAATCTGCCTCACAAACAAATATATGTACTAATCAATAGGAAAACCAATACGCAAACTATATCCTACCTAGCTCTGATATTTTAAGAAATCAAATTAAACTACACTAATTTACAAATTACCAGATTTGCGGTAATTAGCACTCGTGCTGCATTATAGTATATTCAAACTCGAAGAGGGGGAAAGGGGGGCATATTATATTCATTTAGAAAACAGAAAATAACAATAACTCTTGAATAATATAGACTGATATTTGAAAATGGGTCTTGTATAGAATTCAGAAATCAAAATAATTTCATTTCAAGCAAATCTGGTATAGATTGCACTTATTAAAATTGTTCTACATATACACAACATTACTTTGTACATATAAAAACAATGTAAGTACCTTTTGCATCCGTTAATGTTTTCCATATAGAGAAGTCACAAATTTGTTTTTCGACCATTAACCTGTATCTAATATCTTTTTTGAATTATTCAGAAATTTTTGTTTTCAAAATAGAAAATTAGTACATTATACTTTCAAAAAATTCTGACAAATGACAAACTAAGCAGTGAGTATTGACATAGAGGGTTTTCACATAATATGTAGCCCTTAGAACAAATAAAACAAATTTGTGTTTCTGGTAACCCGGCCGACCCTGGGGACTGCCCTCAACGGTTTTTACTTTATTTGAACAAACACTGTTAAAGTAAAAACGAGTCCCCTTTATAACCTAATGCATGTAAAAGGTTTTGGAAAAATTTAAAAAATCCAACCGACCCTAACTTTTATAAGCATGTTACCAGAAACGCCGGATTTATTTTTTATTACGCCTTATCGGTAACCCCTTTCTGGAAATATGTGTTTCACTCAAAAAAAAAAATGACACCGTTTCCTTGTTTCTGGTCATGCTGCTAGATACCATGGATACATACATTGTAGCAATAGAAAGCATAGATGTAATAAACAAATAGTAAACGCTTCTATTTGGGATTTACTTCGAGATATACACATGTGCACATATGTATACAAATTCCTTTATTTGTTCCATTTATTGTACAAAGCAAATATTTCAGAAAAATGAACAGGGATAAATATATTATCAACCTTGTTTTTCATTACATGTACATTGAACCTTGATCTGTGTTTATTATCAGTAGTGGAAACAACTATAAAATATTAAATGTTAATAAATTCGGGCATCCAAAACAAAATTCTGAACTGTTATAGTCCGTTTCATTTCAATAATAACTGGAAAATAAACTAAATTAAAATTCCTCTCAAGTTATAAAACTTAGTTAGAAAAAGTTAAATTGACACTTTTAAATTTTCTCGTCTAAATTCATACAATGTAGCTACAGTAATGGTCTTTTTATAGTTACATCTCTATAAACATGATAAAGTCATGAAATTCAATGTGTTGTTCCCGCTATTATGATGCAAATACCATGTTTGCCGAGTAAAATTGTTACATATATCTGGTTCGTTTTAAATGTTATCTAAATATACATTTTCGTACAATGTATACTTGAAGCGTGTTCTGTGGAGCAATTCAGAAGTTGATATAACATGAAGCGCGGTTACCAAAAGACTTACATATGTAGATGTATATACGGTCCAAAATGTCAACGAGAATAAAAAATTGTGAATGTATTGTAAAAGACATGTCTCTGGATATTTGTACAAGGGGTATTATTTAAGAAAAACATCATAGTTTAAATTACAAATTACAAACCGGAAGTTCTTTGTTCTAAAAGTATTCAATTATATTTATTTATCTTTTATATTGGAGTATATAATAAACAATTATTCTCTGTAGATAGAGTAGGAAATAAGTATAAATATTTCATATTTCGTAGCTCCATTTTTGTGATTACAAATCAATTCACCAAAATAACTTAATTTAACAAATGTGCCTAAATATTATTAAATAATTACTGCACTAGAAATGTGTATTGGCTTATTTACTAACCTTTTTACAGAATAGAAAATCAACATATCGTGACTAATTACAGGAATTACACAATGTAACAGGTGTGACACGCAATTGATTTTTCTTCGTTCTTCCTGCTATACATGTATAAGAGTTGATAGCATATCGCAGAAATATCTATTCCATGTATAATATCAATATTCATACTTACAATGAGAATTGTTTTAAATTTTTATTTTTTGCTTGCACTTTGGGCAACGGTTAACCCTAATCCTTTTTTCAGTTCGCCTCATTACAAAGGTAAATATATCACCGATATAAATTTAATTGTTAGTGTTTCAATACATTACTAGTAGATTCTAGTTGTTTTTTTAAATTAAATTGTCATAATTGTTAATTCATGTGCATGTAACCCAACCGACCAATTAAAACAGAATTTTTCAACGCACCAAAATACCAGTTTCAGTAATATGTTTTAGATATGGAAACGTGGTTATCTTGATTCACATTTATAAAGTCTTTCCTTTTGGTTTTTCGTAGGTTATATGGGTTGTTATGTTGACGATGCAGATCGACACATCAAGCATAGAGGCAAGGCGTTACACATGATTACGTTAGAAAAATGCCGACATCACTGTCGAGGATACAAATACATGGGATTGCAGGTATCAGTTTTCAAATACTTGAATCAAGGTAGTAGTAAAACATGATAAATATTCTGGAACCAGTACAAGATAGTATATGGATGAATATTACATGTATATGATTTTTGTTTCGCAAACAAGGATAGATACAAAATTTCTAAATTATTTTAAAAGTTTTTAAATATTTATTTCAAGTACGTAATATAGGATTTATTGACAGATTTTCAACGGTAATCTGAATTCTAAATTAGCGTAACTTTTTTCTATTTATTTTTTATAATTATTATTAATAGTATTGTTTTGTTTGTTTGTTTGTTTTGTTTTGTTTTGGTTTTTTGCGTAGTACTTGATGAATGAATGATTATATTATATTACTGCAAGTCTCAATTCATTTCTATCCGGGTCATTCTAACGATGTACATAATGTATTTTAGACGATGTTTGCCAGCCAATCAAATATAGCATTTTTGCCATGTCATTAAAACACATCACTTAGTATAAATGAGTATTATGCAAACTGAAAAAATGCCTATTTTAGAGTGGATCAATTATTTCACATGTGCCTGTTATAATGTATTATTTGTAATGTAGTTCACCGATGTTTGCTTTTGTGGAAATTATCTACACCATAGAGGGTATCCATCAGTCTCAGAATTTCAGTGTCAAATGCCTTGTAGGGGTGAAACAACTAGAATGTGTGGTGGTCCATACAGAAATTCTATATATCTAGGTAAAAATTTATAAAGTTATGTTAAACCACGATCACGAAATGAAGTTATAAATATAAATTAATATGAATATAAATTTAACAATTCACTAAGAATGAGATCTTAAGTATGGAATGATAACATTATTATATTGATTAAACCAAAGTTATTTGCGATTTTCGTATTCTTGAACATAATTTGTTTACTTTTTTTATTTTAGTGTAGAATAAAAGACAACAGCTGCATTCCATCCAACACCAGCAGATACTTTAACTACATGAATGTAAAAGAAGAATAAACCTTTTATGATTCTTTATGTTTTTCTTTCTTCATATATTCGCCCTTGTGCGTCTTAGCCAGAAAATGCTATTTTCTGAACAAATAATAAACACAATACCGATGTCAATTTCGAGGTGAAGGTCAAGATAAGATGCAGACTTGACAGTGTCTATGGTATTCTTAATTTCGAGCTCGTTGGGATAGATGAGATGTAAGAGATTCCAAAAACGTGAATTGTTGAGTGATAAAACATCATCTAAATTAAAGGTAGGGGTGACATCTTCTGTTTTTCCTTAAGAAGCCCGTCAAGGAAGTCTGCCTCATATGAGTAAATGAACAAGTCGGCCAGTAGTGGCGCACAATTAGTACCATAGGAATGCCAATTGTCTGATGGAAAACACGTCCACCAAACTTGACAAATATGTTGTCGATCAAAATTCAATCATCAGGACAATTTCGTCCTCTGTATATTTTGTTAGATTTAGAGTGGTTTTTAACAAAGTTTGATTTATCTCTACCAATGACAAGGTATGCGTATCTGTTGTTGCCATTTTTATTTTGAAAGCATCTATGGATTAGATCTTTCAACTTCTCCTTCAGTTGTGAATGGTGGTATAGAGGTTAGAGAAATCAAATCAAATCAAATCAAATGTTTTTATGCGGTTACAGCCTGAAATGGACAGAGATCGTAAAATATCCTTTACGTCTTTGGAGTTCTTTAATATCCTCATTTGATTGATACCACTTCGTGAATACTTGTCTCACAATAACTTTGGAGGCCCGTTTTGACAGCTGTTAAGGTATATGTGTCCTCTTTATAACAGAAATTTTAAAGTGTCGATTGATAAAATACTTTGTATGTTTCAAATTCAGCAATTTTTCTTCTTGATTACTTGACATTTTTGGTTAAACTGCAAAATAAACTCGAAAGAAATTTATTACATGCAATGACTGAACGATAAATAACCGCGTGATTTCACTTGTAATATTTCTTGATTGGCTAAATATGATATGAAGATGATGAAAGTAAAACAAGTCTCCAGTCAAAAACAATGAATATTGGATATTTATACATGTGTTGGATCGCAAGCTTTCTAAAACTTGAATTGAAAGCATACATACGCCATTTTGCTAGTATTTCGATACGAGCACGAACTTGATACTTAAAAATTTCTGTTACAAGATTATAAAATTTGTGAAACTAAGGAGTATCTACCTCGTGCATAGCTCTGTCCGAAGATGATTTTAGCTTACCCCTTTTGGTCGTTTTTGGTATTTTTAATTTGCTCTTCAACTTTTTGGATCATTGTTTTGGTTTTCAACATTTTAGGCCTTGAACACAGTTGATGAGTCGTAATTCGACGAAATGTGCACATCTTGTGCATCAAATAAATTGGAATCAAAGAATTTTAATTTGTTACTTCTAGAAATTTGGTTTTTAAATTTCCCCACCCTCTTCCACCCAATTGTTGGCTATTTTATTTACATGCTATAGAAATGTATTGATTTAACTTTCTTTATTAGATTTTACGTTAGCTTAAGTTTGTGTATTATTTCAAACAGGGTGGAGTCATGTGCATATATTTTTTTTCAGTATTTTTTTATTTTCATCTCATTGTCTTTAAGTTTAATCTTAATTGCATTTAGATAAACTATTCTATGGTTTAAATGTTTAAGTTTGACCTGTGATTTGGGCCCAACCTGTCCTACATGAGGTTTCACAAACCACTTTTCCCTTTGGTTTACCGTCTAATGCACAACATAACGATAACAACCTTTTTTTCAAAAAAGTACCAACAGTAAAATGTGCATACGCTGTAGAGGCGTGTAAATAATCAGTGAATTTTACATTCTATTGGATAACAGGTCAGCAATGCGAAGCAGAAATCATACGTAATGTACGTAATATTTTTATCTTGCACACAAACAGCAATCATTGGAAAGAAATACACAAACTTGGATTGATAAAGCTAAGTGAATGAATCCATAACACAAACGTGACGAAGAAGGGCAAACCTCCTCCTTATCTATCCTGACAATTTTTCAGGACTTCGATAGCTCGAACTACCGATATCTCAAACAAGTTCTAAAAACCTCTTCGAGTTTGGGAAATCGAGATTCTACTGTATATACAACACTTGCTCATAATCATTTTACAGCAACGTTGAGTACACTCTAGTAATCCCCACACTTTCGAAGAAAGTTCGGGAATATAGCGATTGTCTCCGTCCGTCTGTCATACTGTCTTATGACATCAACTCCGCCTTCACATTTGGGTTTAGGAATTTAATTTCTATATAGACTTGTTGCATACTACAGTTGAGCTCAGTTCTAACCTCTTTTTAGAAGTAAAGTCAAGAAATACCAAAGGGATATTCGAAGGAGAGAAAAATCGTAACAACTGACAAACTCCGGAGAACAACGAAGAGAAGACCAAAACAATACATGCACTACAATTAAAACTAAAAACATATGAACAACATGGACCCCACCAAAACACCGGGGGTAGAAACTGTCCTAAACTGTCAGAAGAACTGTTCTAGAACAGTTCTAGAACTGTCATCCTGACACCTTTAGAACTGTTTATGACAGGGTGTGTCCTGACATAGAACCATTTATGACAGTTCTACCCGAGAACCATTCTGGACGGTTCTACTCTAGAACCATTTTTGACAGTTCTACCCTAGAACCATTCCCGACAGTTCTACCCTAGAACCATTCTTGACGGCTCTACCCTTGACTTTATTCTGAACGATTCTACCCTAGATCCATTCTGAATGATTCTACCCTAGATCCAATCTGAATGGTTCTAACCTAGAACCATTTATTACCCTGGCAATAGTTTATGAATTTTGAACATCAAAATTATAAGAAATAAAATTATTAATGTGTTGTCGTAATTTTAAAATCAACTTTTATCATACCGAAATATATTATAGAGTAAAAAAAAAGAATAAAATTCACTCACAATAAAGCTTTTACTAAAACTAAATGATTTAAAACCTAGTCGGTGTTATTTGCTAGTGCATAAAACATTCCTCTACATATGCTCCGACAAAAGAACGCTTTAAATCAAGATTTAGTACCGTCCCTTCTCAATTGAAATGATTGTGTAAAATGTCCATATGTGTACGTTATGTCTGTAATTATTCAATAAATTGGTGAAAAGCACCTCTTATTTCAAAATTGCGGTACTCGTCTTAATCATCTTCTTCCTTGTCATAACGAAATAAATATCGTTCATACGAGCAAAGAGAATTCATTATATAATTAAATAATATATCAAATGTTTAACATATAAAAATGGTAAAAAAAAAGATAATATAAATTATTAATTGAAGATAAATTAAAATGTTACTTATCTGACACATTTGAAATTTCTACACTCAAATTTGGGACCACTTATTCACATCTCTGTATTCAAATGCTGCATTAATTATTTTAAATATGAAACCCCGCAGAGTTTGTCAGCAAAACAGTTTACTTGTATACGTACACATGTATCTGTGTACCTTAAAGGTTGGAACAATAAACATCCAGACAGTAAAGGTACAATATACATGTCAAAACATTAATCAGTTATAATTATCCGAAACACAAAAGATGTTACGGAGAACAAATTTATTTACCTGTACATTTACTTAAGATAAAAATCACACTAATTTTACCAAAAAAAATAATTCGTTTTTTGTGGATTAAAAAAATGAAAAAAAAATCTTGCACCATAGCTCTTTATTACATGTATGTGTGTGTACTTTGCTGTCTTGTATAAATTGGTTATCGATTTAATATTATTAATTATAGTCATAATTTCATATTGAAATTATAATCGATGTGAAATGTTACTATATATTTAAAAAAAAAATGTTTTGATAAGTTTGGAAGAAGCGAAGACGAGGAGTACGTGCCATAATCAATACAGAGTTATCGGAGATGAAAATGGACGGTTCTACCCTAGAACCGTTCTGTATGGTTCTACTCTAGAACCATTTATGACAGTTCTACCTTAGAACCATTCTGGACAGTTCTACCCTAAAATCATTTATGACAGTTCTATCCTAGAACCATTTATGACAGTTCTACCTTAGAACCATTTATGACAGGGTTGGTTTTACCCTAGAACCGTTCTAGGATGGTTCTAGAACCGTCCTTTCTGACAGAATTGTTGAGAGGTTAGAACTGATCTCAACTGTAAGTGTAGATGCGCAATAAGGTTTTTGAATTTTCATTTTCTCAAAAGAGGACAACAGGGTTCGAACTTTGAAAATTTTGAATTCTTTTACAAACGATTTTCACATGCAAAATATCTATTAACTTAGAATAAAAAAATGTTATTTTTCTTCTAATGTTACGCCTGTGCATAAAAGCAACAAATAGATTGACGTGAAAAATTATAGACCCATTTATTTTAAAATGCATGGAACGCTGCATTTACAAACACATGCATAACCACCTCCTAGATAATAAGCTTCTAACGCGAAACCAATCCACTTTTCCTCCTCGTGATTCTGCTGTCAACCAATTAGTTAGTATATCAAATGATTTTGGGAAAGCTTTAGATAATGGGAAAGAAATTAGGGTAATATTTTGTGATATTAGTAAAGCATTCGATAGGGTCTGGCATGAAGGTTTAATATACAAACTTAAAGAGTGTGGAATAAATGGAAAATTATTAAAATGGTTTAATAATTATCTCGATGGTAGATATCAAATGGTTGTCATAAATTGGGTCTTGTTCAGATGGGTTACCAATTAAAGCTGGAGTTCCTCAAGGGACCCTCTTGTTTCTTATTTTTATAAATGATATAATAATCGATATTCAAACCGAAATCAAACTCTCTGACGATTCAAGTTTATATCTTGTAGTAGAAAACCTCATTTTAGCTGCAAATATATTAATAACGATCTTTCCAAAATCTAAAACTGGGCCCACACTTGGCTAGTGTCATTTAATGCTCAACAAACAGAAACAATGAGTATTTCCCGTAAGACTTTCAAGCCTCACCATCCCCTTCTATGGTTTAATAATGAAGAACTAAAAACAGTAGAAAATCATAAACATCTTGGAGTTTTATTTTCAAATAACATGAATAATGGTTCTTGGGACGATCACGTGGAATATATTGTAAAATTTGGTTTTCAACATTTGAGGCCTTGAGCATAACTTATGAGTCGTAAATCGACGACATGTGCACAATTGGTATCAACGAATTTATGTAATATATCAATGCAATTCAAATTTGAACAAAGATTAAAAGCTATTTCTAAGAAACATTCGCTTGGCTTACTAATAATGACAATTAAAAAAGGCCGTAACGGTTTCAATAATTTATTGTGATAAAGCCACTGGTCAATGCTGGTGCTAACTGGCCTCATACTGAAATAGAAAGTAGTCATTAACAATATCACAAACGTGAGTATCAAATCAATGTATCTGAAGCAAAAATGCCACTGAAACATTTACAAAAAATTTTGCAGTCATATTAGGTCCATGCCCTTTAAATGGTAAAGCTTTTAGGCTTTAAGGTACACGTACATTGTATGTTCACTAATTGTCTTGAATTACAAGTACGATATCGTATATTTCACAGAAACTCGCCTTTATATAATCTTCTCCTAAATGATATTGAACATTTATAAGACCACACCTTTAAAGAGAAAATAAATATGATTTAAAACTTTTCTGATGATACGAGTGTTATCGTCTATTTGCATTTGGTTGGAAAGTTTATGCATAAGATTTGTTTTTTAAACTTACTCAAGAAAAACATTACTTCGAAAACTATATTTCCATACTCACTAAATATTTTAAATCGATTAAATAAAAAAAAATACTGAAGGGCTTACCTTTGTAAATAGAGTTCATCCAACCTCCACCGCACATTCTATAGTGTTCCCCAGTGCATCGCATATTGCACAATAGTTCTGAAGCTTGTGGGTAAGCTGAATGGTGAAGGTTATTCCCACAAAGGCACCAGTTACTAGCCTATTTAAATTAAATATTACGGTAGATTATGCTTACTATCATTTCATTTAAATTTTCTTCTAATATAGAAAAAGCGATTTGGAAAAAGTACAAATTGCAAAGAATTTTAGATATCATTAACTAGATCTCATTTTTCAGTTCTAGCAAGCGAATACCTTTATCAATGTTTCTGGTAATCATACGGTATTAGCTTTTATAGTATGCTATCTATGCCTTATAGATAAGGGGAGGGAGGGGGGGGGTTGGGTACCCATAAAAACGGTTTATCCCCACCACTGTTCAGGGTCTGTACCAAGTCAGACTATCCTGACTCTCTGTTGTGTTTATGTTTATGTTTTGTGCTCTTCTACGTTAGTTTTGTTGTCCAGTGTTCTGTCTGTTGGGTATTGTTGATTGTTTGGTACATGTATGCCATTGTTGACTTTCCTGTTATCCAATTAAAATAAAAAAGCAAATAAAGTGTCATAAAACACCTATAAGTGCGGAATTAGGATATAATATGCAATTTTGCAAGTTTTATACATGTTATATGCATGTATGGATTTTTTTTCTGACTCAAGTCAAACAGAGTCATCTTATATTATCTTAAAGTGCGATTCTGTAATACAAAATTGATCAATAAATAATTAAATCCAATATTTATAAATCCTCGCCAACCAGGTAAATTCAATTGCTTGAATTTAAAATCAGGAATTGCACACTATTGAAATAACTCATCAATTGTTGTTCCACAGTGCAAACCATTCCAACCGAATACATATTCAACCATTTAAAGTAAATGCTTGTTGACAAAGAAAATTACCTGTAAACCTAGATATCTATATCCTCTGCAATGATGTCTACACTTTGCCAATGTTATCCCAGATAATTTTTGTATTCTTCGTTTTAGAAGTCTATTCCCATCATCAACATAACAACCTATATATCCTGTCCAAAAAATGGTAATTATATATTCAGACAATAAGAACATTTCAATTCTTTCTCAGTATGTTTTTTAAATCGCATCAGTGATATCAAATTTCTGAATTGGTTTGCCTAGATGGTCTTGTACATATTTATTCGACTTTCAAACATTCGAAGGTAAACCAAGTTAAATATTTTAGTTGTTGGAGCGGGATGATTTGTGCGAAGGTTGAAAAGGTCCTTCCATAGATGCTTCATACTAGGTTTCTGTTCATGTGGTTAGGGGTTTCAGAGGAGAAGATCAAAAGACGGGTGGACGACGGGCGACATTTCTAATACATTATTTTTGCAGAACGAATCATTTTCTAAATTCTAAATACATTTCAGCATTTTAATGATTAAATATGCACATTTTATAGAGGAAATCTGTAAGTGAATTGTAAATATGACCTAAAGTCAAGAATGTTTTAATTTCACCAAATAGAAAACTGATTAGTTCAATTTCATAGCTATCTAAGTTATCCACCTAATATTAATAAAATAAAGGAATTCTTTCCACCGGACAAAATATACAAACTTTTTAAATGTCGTTCATATGGTTTATACCAAGTTTCAGTTCATTTAGTTATGGCGTTAAAAATAATAAAAAATACTGGCCTCTTTGTCTATTTTATCTAACCCTCTATTAAATTTAACCTTTAAGTTGAGTTTAATGAGTTAAACGGCTTGGACCAGGTTAAAACGTGTATAAAATATCTTTTGTAGACTATAGAAGTTTGAATTAAAACAATAGCTATACCTTTGTAGTGTCGTCCTTTCGGGTTATAGGCCGCTATAAATCCGATGCAACATATGTAAAGTACGAATGTACATGTAATATTCATTGTAATTGCTTAAATTTCGAAATCTGGTTGAACAACTACATGTATAAGTGTTCAATACAACAGTACTGAGATAAATGTTTGTATCAGTTGCAGCAGTCTCCGTAATTGAAAAATCGCGTGATGCAATTGCCAGTTTTGTTATTGATCACGTAAAACTTATAATATAGAAAAAAAAATATGGATATTTAAAAAAATATATATATCGTGCAAGGTCAAAAGTGAATAAACAGAGCAAAAAGCACATATTTATGTACAGAAACGCATGTACAAGATACAAATACAAGATTTGTTCAGCAGTCATGGAATTTCTCGTGACATACAACATTACAGACATATAGTAATTATCAATTATCAATGATACATATCATCAACGTGTACCAGTTCCAGATACTTTTATTAAAGGGATATACAAATTTATACAATATCACGTCGATTTTTCAGTTGTTTTAATTCCATATGTTTCTAAGTGAAGGTTTTCAGATTCAGCAGTCACTTTCCTTGGATTTAATCTTAGTCTGTAAATGAACATAGAAAGAAAACGTCAAGGTTCAGACGGATGCAACAATAACGTAATAACAAAAAAAAATTAAAAGGGCATAAAAATAGCATGATTATGTAATAATTATGATATTAGCTCTGCTTGAAGCTTTAGTATTTTTGGTTAAGAAAATGCCAAGGGATTCTTTCCACCCCCTTTAAAAAACATTTAGGTGTCAAAAGGAACTGAAATATGAAAAAAAATAAGAGATCCTATAACTTATGTTCAGGCGATGTCTTTTCATATATGTATACCGAATATCCTTTCATTTTCATATTTCACATAATATAATCATCGCTCGGGTGTTACATTAAAGACTAAGATAATTATGTACAAATAGCAATCAGACTAGTCCAAATTGAAAATCATCGCAGGCAGTTTAAAACTGAAACAAGAAAGAATAATTTTATTCAAATTTGGCCTCGAGTGATACAATACCGTGTCTGCGATCTGAATATATTCTAACGTATACCAGGTTAGCCAAAGATCGAAACGTATGTCACAATTTCGAAAGGAGACTAAGCAATGGCCATTCAAATAGGTCCAGTGCGATGAGAAGTAATATGCTTGCATAGAAATGTCCGTTATACAAATGAATGATTAAATATTTTTAAGACGTGGTGTTGGTGGTGGTGGGGGGGGGGGGGGGGGGGGGGGGGCTGCAAAAAGTAGATTTTCTTTTATCATATTTGGTATGATAAAGTAAAATATTAGGACATAAAAAAACAAAGTTATACGATTGCGTGACTATACTCTGATGTGTTAAATGTAACCGATATTTTTTTTCTACGAATACAACTGAATTAATTTCCCCCCGAAAATGCATGCAATTAACGATGACAAATCTATAACAGCAAACTATGAAACTGTTATATATACTATAAAGTTTTAAACTGATTATTTACAAATGTATATTATAAAATTATATTAAAAGATTATCAAAAAATTACATACATGTACATGGGAAATGTCAGTTGAACTGTACTGACATATTATAAATGACTTTGTATCATGATTATTCATTGATTTGTTACAGAAATTACCAGTATTAAGCAAAATTCAAAAATAATAGAAATACTAAGGGTTCACTCCTTGTATTGCACATGGTAGATCTCCTTAGCTGAAATTTGGCTTCCTATTTCGGTATTTTTGGTTGAGTACTTCTTGTTTAATATAAGTTTGGTTTTTGGTCTTCCAAATGTTTCGGTTTTAATTCTGCTGATGAGAGGTAACTCCTTGAAATGCGTCGTATACAGCATAGTGTAAATTTACTATATCTAATATTGGTATCTTTGGATTGTTATTTTGAAACTCCTGGGATGATGCCTCTGCTGGTGGACCCTAGGTCCCCGAGGGTATTTGCCAACCCAGTCGTCAGACTTGTCTGACATGATTATTCATTGATTTGTTACATACATTACCAGTATTTAGCAAAATTCAAAAATAATAGAAATACTAAGGGTTCATTCCTTGTATTGCACATGGTAGATCTCCTTAGCTGAAATTTGGCTTCCTATTTCGGTATTTTTGGTTGAGTACTTCTTGTTTAATATAAGTTTGGTTTTTGGTCTTCCAAATGTTTCGGTTTTAATGCTGCTGATAAGAGGTAACTCCTTGAAATGCGTCGTATACAGCATAGTATAAATTTACTATATCTAATATGAGTATATTTGGATTGTTATTCTGTTACATGAACATTATAGCATACTACCCCTAACAGTATATAAATATATAATTGCCAATCATGCGTGCATTAACATAACATTCTTAAAATCATCAAAGTTCGTACCTTAGAAGGTACAAACACAGGCTATAGAAAAATATATACATATACAGTTTTGATGTATAACATGATAATTTTAAGATATAAAAAGCAAAGGACAAACGAAAATCAATAATTATTAAAAAAAAGTCTTCTTAATCAGCCCTAATACCTACATTCCTTAAGACGTCTAATATTTATATCTCTTTCCGGCCCGTGGCCAATGTTGAGAAGGCCGTGTTAGCCAATGGGCTAAAAGAAGCTTCCGGGTTTGCTATTGCATATGCAATAAATAAGTCTGTCGATTTTGAAAACCCTTATAAAAAGAATGAAAATAGAATCTACATAGGAATGTTGAAATTACAGTAGAACTTCGATGGCTCGAACTCCAATGGACCGTCGAAATCTGTTCTAGTTATCGGTTGTTCGAGTTATAGAAGTTTGTTCAAGTACGGAAATGTTCCAGTGTCATACCATTTACGTGTATGTACAAATAATATTACACACTACTATGGAGTATCTGCACGTTTCTTAATCGTCCAATACCAATCGACCGCAGGTCATCAATGACCCCAGGTCATTCCGACAATAATAATGACGTCACCAAATGTGCGAAAGGGTTGAAAATAGCTGCGCATGACAATTTTTTACTTTCACTTTATCAATGAAAATTTATGACAAGTCACAGGATATCCATGATGTGAAGCGTATCATAACGGAAGTATTTTAGACTAAATAAAAAAATAATAGATATATAGTGTACTACTCATGTAATTGTTGTTGCTTGTGGAAATACTTCAATAGTGAATTGATTGAGGAAGCCCTTGGGAATACTACTACAACTAGACAAGTTATATTTGAAGGGGATGACCTCAGGTCATAGGGTATAACACAACAAGACAAGTTACATATGAAGGTAATGACTTCAGATCATAGTGTATAATGCTATGCAAGAGGACAAATTATATATGAATAGAATGACCTCAGGTCAAAGGGTATAACACAACAACAATTCAAGTTATATATGAAGGGAATGACTTCAGGTCATGGGGAATATTACTAAAAGAGGACACGTTATATATGAAGGGAATGATCTCGGGTCATATGGTATAATACTAGAAGAAGACAAGATATATATGAAGAAGATGACCACAGGTCATATGATATAATACTATAAAAGACAAGTTATATATGAAGGGAATGACCTCAGGTCATAGGGTATAACACAACAAGAAGTCAAGTTATATATGAAGGGAATGACCTCAGGTCATAGGGTATAATATTACAAGACAAGTAATATATGAATGGAATGACCTCAGGGCATATGGCATAATACTACATAAATACAAGTTATATATGAAAGGAATTACGTCAGGTCATAGGGAATATTACTACAAAGACAAGTTATTTATGAAGGGAATGACGTCGGGTCATAGGGAAAACTACTACAAGAAGACAAGGTATATAGGAAGGGAATGACAACAGGTCATAAGATATAATCCTACAAAAAGTCAAGTTACATACGAAGGGGATGAACTCATGGCATAGTGTATATCTCTACAAGAAGACAAGTTATATTTGAAGGGATGACCTCAGGACATAGGGTATTATACTTCAAGGACACAGTTATATATGAAGGGGATGACCTCAGGTCATGGGGTATAATACGACAAGGGGACAAGTTACATATGAAGGGGTGACCTAAGCAAAATTTGTTCTCAAAATCCAACCCAGATAATGGTCGAAGGAAGGCGTCAAAGCAAACTTTAATAATAACCTTTTTAGACAGAATAACTTTTTTAATCATTTTTGAAGTAAAAAAAAACTTCATGTCACTAAAACAAAAGTAGTATATTCTGGAGACAAGCACGTATGTAAAATGAAATTACAGCTACGCATGAGCAGGAAAGAATGTTTAGATTTAACCCCGTTTTGATGACTGGTACACATATGACCTCCAGTCTTACGACTTGGTGTCCATTGGTATTGGACGAACCGGAAACGTGCGGAGTATCTTTACTGACGACCTGTATTAATTTGTTTTCATTTGAAAACAATTGCAAATAATTTATGTGGTACACGTTTTTAATATTTTGTGCGTAAATAAAACGTAAAAAGACAAAGTGTGTTGTGTATTGGCTTTGTTTACCCAAGTGTGGAATGGATATCGATCATCTGGTAATTACCGTGTACAAAAATTGTGATTCGAGAATGTTTTGTTCACAGAATTGCTTCTTTAAAATAATCATTTAAGTGTAAATAAAACTAAAAGTAAAATATATAACAACTTGTATTTGATACATTCCACTAGATCATGATGCTACATCGTACAGGTAACTGATTGTTGGTGGTGGTTTCACTTCTGGCTCGTCGTCGTCGATATCATGTACTGGTTCATCTTCTGTGTGATTTCTTGACATTTTAAATTCATTGATGACGTCTTCGTCGGTGAGCTCCCCGCATATTGGCACCTGTTCGTCTATGCTGAGATATTATTGGATGTTGATTTGGTTTGGATGTAGCTGAGCAAGTCTGGCTAGTGGGATGTTATCATCAGGGTCCTCATCGTCGCTTGTGGTATCTGCATTTGTTGCATGATCAGAGATCACGAATTTAGCATGATGGTAAGAGTTTAAAATTGTCTGTGGTGTTACCATTGACCAAGCTTGTCTGAGTAGACGAAACGCATCAAGAATGTTAAGTTTAAGTTCTTCTTCCTTTTCAGCTGCTTGCAGTTGTTGTAAAATAACCTGCTTTCTATAGTGAAACTTCAAACTTAATAGATTTCAACCCTTTTACATTAGGGCGTGCTGGGCAATTGTTCACTATCATTGCAATTTTACGATTTTGATTCGTAAATTTTTTAACAAATTTTATTAACCAACTATTAAATAACTCTGAAGTCATCCAGGCTTTTTTATTACTTTCGTAAAGAGTTGGTAGGGTTTTGACATTTTTAAAACACCGGGGACGGGCTGATTTGCCAATAACTAAAAGTGGAAATTTATCACATCCTGTCATATTTGAACAAACGAGGGCAGTTAATCTGTCCTTACTTCGCCTTCCACCTTGACGGTTTACACTTTTAAATTCTAGATTGAGTTTTTTCTGGCATTAACTTATAGAAAATTGCTGTCTCATCTGCATTATAAATGTCTTTTGGATCAAAATTTTGTAACAATGTGTTCAATTTTTGTTGCCAGTCAGTCATATCTGTTGACTCACAATCTACAGATTTAGCCTCTCCGCAGATTTTTTTTGAACGAGATAGCATGTCTTTCCTTAAATATATCAAGCCAACCAGTAGATAACTTGAAATCACGAATTTCCAATTGATCAGCCAACATTTTAGCCTTTTCCAAAAGAAGTGGACCAGATATCGAAATATCACGATCCGTCATTGAAATAAACGACTTTAACGAAATATTTTCAAGCCTTTCAAAATTGCCAGTTTTCAAATTTCTGCGTTTTGGTCTAAATTTTTCGTAACCTTCTTTGATAGTTTCTGATTTTTTTATTCAGCCTGATAATGTGTTTTTAGGAATATTAAACATTTTTGCAATTTCTGTTTTGGATTTTTCACCCTTTTCAACCTCAATAATAGCCTGATATTTTTCGTCCAAAGTTTTTGTTGCTCAGCATTATTAGCATTCAACTCTGATCGACCCACATTAAACGTTTTTCATAAATAAAAATATTTATTTGCATATGCTAGTTTGTTTAATGGGAAATTAATTAAACTTGATAGCAGAACTGTAACATTTTATATTTCAAATTTATTTATTTACAATTAATAAATCTTTTCAAGTTATTTTCATCTAATTAGCTAGGGTATACTTACCAAAAGTGATATGATAATAATAAAGTTGTCAGCAAAATAAACATTACGCCACAATTGTGGTTTCTTTCAAACAAAATATATCATGTCATGGGGGTGTGTCCTACATGTACGAACGACTACTGGGCTTAAACAACACCTAATTAGACAGGCTATTACATTGTAATAGTTCCTCTGAAGGGACAAATACTTATTTATCTGTATATCTACCACAGATGTACAATGTGTAATGGTTTAATTATAAGTTAAATTGTAGTCATATCTTATTTAATTATTAATAATATAAACTATAATATAAAATATTAGCTGTTAATATATAGTTGATATAAATTGATATTTTTTATTATTAATTCACTTAAAACATTATTAAACCATAAGTGAATAAACATATTTAATATTCTCTATGTAAAACATTTGTAAATACATGTAAATATATTTATTATATAAATTGAAGGTTATCTGAAAACGTAACTCTAAATGTATACATTTGAATATAATATTTATTTTGTCAATAAATTGTTTTTAGTGATCTTTGTTTTTATTTTCAGTATATACATGTATACTTTGTCAGGTTTCTTATGTATTTCTTGTCTTCAATCAGAAAGCTCATCTCAGGTAAATTTACAGGTAAATACATAGAACCTCTTAATCCCTTGGCTTATAAGATGTTGTTTTAGCCTAGTAGTCTCCCGGGGAATAAATCATCTTGGGAACATAATAACCAAATAATTACTTATGAAAAAAATGTACTATGCAGATATAAATTAATATATGATTTTGCTCCAAAAAAAATTTAAATGAAAAGATTAGAATCTGTGCTTGAGTATTAATATCAACATTTTCAAATATTTGACACCGGTGAAAGTTCGTTCCAACCATATATTTTAATTCGAGGTTGAAATATGTACGGACTTGAATTCACACGTTGTAAAATATGTCTCGACCAATGAAATCTCGTATACGTTACACGATTCAAATCGCATGTTTATTACCACGATTCGCACGATGCGATAAATAAGCCTATGTCAGGTTCGAAAGTTTTGTATGTTTACTTTAAAAAAATAATATCAATATAAAAAATCACTTCAATAGTTATTTGATAGTTATGTTCTGTTACCCCGCCCTTTTCATATAATTATGATTTTAAAAACGTATGCCTTTTCATATATTTCGCAGTTAAAAATGTAACCTTTTCCAATATATTGGTAAGAAAAGGTAGGAATACCAAAGTGTCAAAATTGTGGAAATAAGTGGACAAAAAACACAACAGGGGACATCGAGAATGATGACAGACGAAGAACAAGTTACATATAAAAAAAAACTAAAAAGTGCAATCAATACGTGATAAATCAGTCCATGAGCGGATAAGAATCAATTCCGGAAAAATAAAGATTTTCCAGCGATAAAACTTAATTATCTTAATTAAGATAGACACAAGCTACTTTAATATAAGCAATTTTAGTTTAATGATTACACACGGCTGTGTAAAATTTCTGGGCTTTTCATATAATTAGTAATGTGAACTTTATTGACCTTCTCATATATTCCTGATTGTTTTCCCCACTTATTCAGATATTTTCAAGCTTGAAAGTGGGACCTATTCCAGCGGCACGTCCTATCACCTTGTATATAGGAAGTGCCCCCTCCCCCGAAAAAATCACATCTATATTATATCACACAATGTGATAGGGCCAAAATATCTAAAGAAGACCAAACCTAGTAGTCACAATACAATAAGAAGAAACACAAATAAAATAATAGAAAAAACAAGTAAGTAAATATATTTTTTCAAATGCAAATTTGTATTCCCTAATTATAAGTGGGATATAAGGTATGATAAATAAAAACAATGAAAAAATAAAGTTAAAGATTACACATGTTACAGTTGAAAGAAAAAAGTTACTAAAAAATTATACATGTATATATTAAGGTTTAAATAATTTTGTGAAATATACGGTGATAGTCCACGTACTTTATTCCACATGAAACATTTGAACAAAATTAGCTGAAAGTCTAGGAATCACATTATTTGTTTTGATTTAAATGATTTAAACTACTCATGCGCGCGGTCCTGTTGACAAGTTCCAGAATGCAAGTGCATTTGATATATTACGCATGTGTCATTCTTACGACAAAAGCAGAGATTGATTTGGTCATAAGGACGAAAACGATCGTCAGAACAAACTTAGTGCGCTTGCTCTGTCCTAACCAAACGCGGTCCTAAGAACAGTCTTTATCTCAAGTTAACTTTATGCAGAGATAATGACCAAGTGTGATGTTTTAAAAGATCTGTACTATACATGTAACTTGTTCACTGGTCTGTGCCCTCATTTTTTTATTGAGATTTTGAAAAATTATCATCTCTTTTCACGAATTTGCATTGTAATAAAGGCTTGTTTACCGGAACGTTTATATTTTTGTTTAACTTTAAAGTCCGTTCGAAAAGTCATGTATAAGTTTCGTATACGAGCTATTTCGCAACATCATTATTCTGTATATAACAATAACAATGTATTATCACATATTTTATTCAAATAACGCCGGTATTGAGTAAGTAATAAAAGCATAATTTGATGCATGTTATCTGCCCTCTCGTGCGCTTCAGCGACAACACTTCCGCTCAGCTGTAAATAATCGTCTGATCATAATTTATGGTGAATTAACCGTTTATAAATGTTCTAAGCAGTTTCAAATAGGGGCATATAAAATCTGTTTGTAGATCTCGGGGAAAAACATTTTAGGGATGTCGAAAACCTGACAAACTTCCTTGAAGACTGAAAAATCTAATTCAACTGTAAAATTATCTCTTGGTAGTTGCAAAATATGTGATAAATAAATTAATACATGGTCTTTTTCATATTTCCCGTGTTATCCCTCAACTGATATCGTCCCTTGGGCTAAAGTCCTCGTGTCCGATATCAAGGTCTCGGGTTGATAACAAGAGCAATAGGACAAAGACGATGTATTAATCTATAATTATTGATATTCTGGTTAATACATGTAGCCTTTCATGCACTTTTCAAACGTATTAGGTTCGAAAAATTTTGCTAATTTGATTAAATTGCGAAATGTAATTTTTTTTTATAGAATTCCTAATTTGGCCCAAAATTCAAAAATCTTTTCGCACGTATAGTGCAAACGATATTTCTATGAAGAATGTGAGTATAAAATTTAAAACAATGTAGAATGAGTTGAAATCGTTAGTAAACGTATGTTAGACAGGTACCCGTATAAACAATACTGGCGTCTTCGGATTTTCAAGTAGAGTGTGGGGATAAAAACAATTAATCCAAATAATCAATTAAGGCTAGTTTGTATGCAAAGGTGCTAACGAGCAACCATTACATATCATTCTGCTTTCATTAAATACTAAGACACGTATGTGCGAATAGCAATCAGACTGGTCTAAACTGAAAAAATCGGAGGCGATATAGAATTGGAACAAGCAAGAATAATTTTATCGAAGATTGGCCTCGAATGATAATCATAAAATATTCTAACGCGTGCCATATTAGCCAAAGATCGAAACCTCATGGCCATTTAAACAGGTCCAGTGCGGTGAGATTCAACATTTTTATGACAGATGGGCTACAAAACGTGATTTTTTTTTAGATATTTAATAAAATAAATTTAATATCAACACATAAAATACAAAGAATGTGATTGCGTGACTATACTTCCCTGTTCGATTTTGTTTTCTCCCAATACAACTGAATTAATTTTTCCCCGAAAATGCATGCAATAAACGATGACAAATCTCTAACAAAGAAATACGAAACTAGTATAATACTATAAAGTTTTACGCTGATTATTTACAAATATACATGTAATTATATTAGAATATACAAACACAAGCCGAACTACTTGAGAGTAAATTGTTTCCACATGAAACAATAAAATAAAAATACTACAGGTTTGGAAACTACATAAACAAACTTGATGAATAACATGATAATTTTAAGATATAGAAATCAAAGAAAAAACGAAAATCAATGAGTATTAAAATAATTCTATGCTTAATCAGCTGTATTATGGTCATAAGCAAAAAGAGTTAGAAAAAATAAATAAGAGAAAGTACAACAAGTTCAAATTTACTAATATGTCACAAAGTGCAATAATTATATAAAACACAATAAAGTTTAGACTAGATTATAAAATAATGATTATCTATCAGTTTTACTATCTATATCTCACGTGTGGTAGGTTATTGTATATAGGTTTTAAAAGTGCTACTTGGATAAAGTGTTGAGGATTTGGACATGTTATCATAAATATATAGTGGACTTTATTACCAGTGAAACATGTGTTAAAAGAGTTAATTAAACAGATAATGATGACCACCTATGTTTTCCGGTCAGCGAGGAATATTTTAATGGTTTTCATTTTTATGGTACCTATTTTATGTTTGATTTGTTTATCTTATTTTTTAATGGTACCTATTTTATGTTCAACTTGTTTACATTTATTTTTAATTGCCGAGTAATCAATTAACACGTCCCGTGCTTAGGAACGTGACAAAAACAGTATAAAAAGAGAACCCAGCGGGAACTGGCTGAAGACACGTGAGATACAGATAGTAAAACTGATAGATATTCGTTATTTGATAATCTAGTCTAAACTTTATTGTGTTTTATATAATTATTGTACTTTGTGACATATAGTAAATTTGAACTTGTTGTACTTTCTCTTATTTATTTTTCTAACTCTTTTTGCTTATGGCCATAGTATTACACATTTATAGAACATAGCGTGAAGTACTAGCCATTCAAACAGACGATCACGAGCTATAGGGTTACACAGGCCTAATATCTGAATTCCTGCATGCATAAACTGATGAATTCTCGCTAATATTTATATCGCTTTCCGACCCGTGGCCAATGTTGGAAAGGCCATATTAGCTAAACAGAAGTTTCAAGGACTCAAATGCAATAGAAATAATTTGATTACTAATTGTAGTTTAGCATGCGTCTGCATATGCAATAAATTAAACTGTCGAATTCGACATGTAAAATTCCTATAAAAAAGAATGAAAATAGAATCAACATCAAAATGTTGAAAATATCTCATAGATGACGGATCAGTGGGTCACATTTGTCATAAAAGAATATTATGATTTTGAACCTGTATCTAGGTCTACTGTTCTAATGAAAGAAACAAACATTTTACTTTTACTAAGTAATACCAGTAATCATATTGTTTAATGAAAGTGCTAAACTGACTGTTTCTGTATTGGCCCTATATAGATCCTTGGACGACTGTATAGGCCATCGGCTCACGGGACCAATACATCTACCCTCGAATCTATAGAAACAGCCAGGCCAGTTACTATAGTCATGATACTATAATTAAAATAAATATTCTATTTTTTCTGTTGTGATAGCTTGTGAAAATGTAAGCTTACATAGTATGTCATGATTTAAACTTTTAGTATTGCCATGCCAAAAAAATCACGGAATTCTATATCCATCTAAATTCAGTTGATTTATCATTATTTTTATGGGATGCCAATTTTCGTGGATTCCGTGGGTTGTGGAAGTCACTAATTCAAAACTCCAAGATTTTGATCAATTTAGTTAACTTAACTGAAACTAGATGCTCCCGTGATCCAGTATCGCTCACCTAGATTTTATTTGGCATTCAAACGTCATAAAATAGAATTTATTAACACCATTGAAAACAAACCTTGACATTTGTGATTTTGCCTTACTGGTCAAAGGTCCGGACGTCCCCGACACAATTTTTAAAATTGAATCGGCCCAGTACCATTCCATCAAAGTTCAGTAGCAACTGTCCCAGTTGATTCAGGAGATGTTTCGATGTTTTTTTTTTTTTGTTAATCTTTGTATATTCAGTAACAGTGATCACATTGACCAAATGTAATAATATTAAAAGGGGACCACCAGAGAACCATCCTACCAATGCTAGTATCAATTGCCCTAGTTATTTTAGAAAAAGTGTTACTTTTAAATAATTTTTCAAATGTACTTGCTATGATTAAGAAATAGTGACACTAGATGGGATATGTTTGGTATATTATTAAATTTTATATTAAAATTAATATCTTTCGATTCAAAAGGTTATGTTTTAAAATGAACATATATGATATATCCATTTAGGATTTTCCAATATTCTTTAGAATTAGTATTTTTCAAAGAATTCAAATTCTTTCTAAACTTTTTTCTATAGTCTCTAATTGACTTATCCATTTGTACCTTATAACTACCTTCTGCATGTGTCATTTCGTCATACCTTGAACGTGTTTTATTAATTTTATACCTTCTTTTTGCAAGTCGAAATGCTTTTCTGTGTTTCCAACAATCTCAGTCAAACCAAGGTTTGTTATTGATGTTATTACATTTTGCCAAATTGTTTTTATTATTTGAGCGATAGGTACCAAAAACTTGTTTTGCAGAATCTAATAATATTATATTTAATTCATCTATGAAATTGTCAATTGTTTCTTGTGTCAGATTTACATCGTTATTAGAAATACATTGTAAGAGGCGAGCATCTAAATTATCAACTTTGTCTTGATCTATATTCTCTAAAAACTCTTGACTTTTCTGTGTCCCATTTTTTAATCTTTCAATCAGACTAGTCAAAATTGAAAATCATCGCAAGCAGTTTAAAACTGGAACAAGCAAGAATTATTTTATTCAAATTTGGCCTCGGGTGATACAATACCGTGTCTGCGATCTGAATATATTCTAACGTATACCAGATTAGCCAAAGATCGAAACCTATGTCACAATGTCGAAAGGAGACTAAGCAATGGCCATTCAAATAGGTCCAGTGCGATGAGATGTAATATGCTTGCATAGAAATGTCCGTTATACAAATGAATGATTAAACATTTTTAAGACGTGGTGGTGGGGGGGGGGGGGGGGGGGGCTGCAAAAAGTGGATTTTCTTTTATCATATTTGGTATGATAATTAAAATATTAGGACATAAAAAACAAAGTTATACGATTGCGCGACTATACTCTGTTGTGTTAAATGTAACTGATATTTTTTTTCTACGAATACAACTGAATTAATTTTCCCCAAATGCATGCAATTAACGAAGACAAATCTATAACAACGAACTATGAAACTGTTATATATACTATAAAGTATTAAGCTGATTATTTACAAATATATATTCTGTAATTATATTACAAGATTATCAAAAAATTACATACATGTACATGGGAAATGTCAGTTGAACTGTACTGACATATTATAGATGACTTTGTATCATCTGTTACATAAACATTATAGCATACTACCCATAACAGTATATAAATATATAATTGCCAATCATACGTGCATTAAGATAACATTCATAACATCATCAAAGTTCGTATCTTAGAAGGTACAAACACAGGCTATAGGAAAATACATATACAGATTTGATGTATAGCATGATAATTTTAAGATATTAAAAGCAAAGGACAAACGAAAATCAATAATTATTAAAAAAGGTCTACTTCATCAGCCCTAATACCTCAATTCCTTATGACTTCTAATATTTATATCGCTTTCCGGCCTGTGGCCAATGTTGGGAAGGCCGTGTAAGCCAAGGGGCTAAAAAGAAGCTTCCGGGTTTGCTTTTGCATATGCAATAAATAAGTCTGTCGAGTTTGACAACCCCTATAAAAAGAATGAAAATAGAATCTACATAGGAATGTTGAAATTACAGTAGAACTTCGATGGCTCGAACTCCAAGGGACCGTCGAAATCTGTTCGAGTTATTTAAGATTGTTCAAGTACGGAAATTTTGCAGTTCCATACCGTGTACGTGTATGTACAAATAATATTACACACCACTATGGAGTATCTGCACGTTTTTTAATCATCCAATACCAATCGACCGCAGGTCATCAATGACCCCAAGTCATTCCGACAATAATCATGACGTCATCAAATGTGCGAAAGAGTTGAAAATAGCTGCGCATGACAATTTTTTACTTTCACTTTATCAATGAAAATTTGTGACAAGTCACAAGATATCCATGATGGGAAGCGTATCATATCTGAAGTATTTTAGACTTGAGACTATAGAGTAAATAAAAAAAATAATGGATATACTACTGATGTAATTGTTGTTGCTTGGGGGATACTTCAATAGTGAATTGATAGAGGATGCCCTTGGGATTCTCATATTTTGTTACCCATCCATCTTTATATATTTTTTAAAATGTATACCTATTCCTATATTGTGCAATTAAATTGTTTCACTATTGGAGTGTTTTTGTATGGTCGGTTAAAAAAGAAGGAATATCAAAGATCATCAAAGTGTCAAAAGAGGAACAAAATTATTGACAACACGAAGCAAATTGTAGAGGATGACTTAAGGTCATAGGGTATAAAACTACAGGAAAATAAGTTATATATAAAGGGGATGACCTCAGGTCATAGGGTATAATACTACAATAAGACAAGTTACATATGAATGGAATGACCTCAGGTCATAGGGAATACTACTACAAGAAGACAAGTTATATATGAAGGGGATGACTTCAGGTCATAGGGTATAACACAACATGACAACAAGTTACATATGAAGGTAATGACCTCAGGTCATAGGGTATAATACTATACAAGAGGACAAGTTATATATGAAGGGGATGACCTCAGGTCATAGGATATAACACAACAACAATTCAAGTTATATATGAAGGGAATGACCTCAAGTCATAAGGTATAATACTCAGTACAAGACGACAAGTTATATATAAAGGGAATGACTTCAGGTCATAGGGAATATTACTAAAAGATGACAAGTTATATACGAAGGGAATGACCTCGGGTCAAGTGATATAATACTACAAGAAGGCAAGTTATATATGAAGGGAATGATCTCAGGTTATATGGTATAATACTACAAGAAGACAAGATATATATGAAGGAGATGACCACAGGTCATAGGGTATAACACAAGAAGTCAAGTTATATATGAAGGGAATGACCTCAGGTCATACGGTATAATATTACAAGACAAGTTATATATGAATGGAATGACCTCAGGTCAAATGGCATAATACCACAAGAAGACAAGTTAAATATGAAAGGAATTACCTCAGGTCATAGGGAATATTACTACCAAGACAAGTTATATATGAAGGGGATAACCTCAGGGCATAGGGAATATTACTACAAGAAGACAAGTTATATTTGAAGGGGATGACCTCAGGACATAGGCTATTATACTTCAAGAACACAAGTTATATATGAATAGGATGACCTCAGGTCATGGGGTATAATACGACAAGGGGACAAGTTACATATGAAGGAGTGACCTCAGCAAAATTTGCTCTCAAAATCCAACCCAGATGATGGTTCAGCGTCGACGGAAGGCGTCAAAGCAAAAGTTAATAATAACCTTTTTATATAGAATAACTTTTTTTATCATTTTTGAAGTAAAAATAAAACTTGATGTCACTAAAACAAAAGTAGTATATTCGTATGTAAAATGAAAGTACAGCTACGCATGAGCAGGAAAGTATATTTAGATTCAACCCGTTTTGATGACTGATACACATATGACCTCCGGTCTTACGACTTGGGGTCGATTGGTATTGGACGAACCGGAAACGTGCGGAGTATCTTTACTGACGACCTGTGTTAATTTGTTTTCATTTGAAAACAATTGTAAATAATTTATATGATACACGTTTTTAATATTTTGTATGTGAATAAAACGTAAAAAAGACAAATTGTCTTGTGTATTGGCTTTTTTTACCCAAGTGTGGAATGGATATCGATCGTCTGGTTATTACCGTGTACAAAAAATGTGATTCGAGAATGTTTTGTTCACAGAATTGATTCTTTAAATTAATCATTTAAGTGTAAATAAAATTCAAAGTAAAATATCTAACAACTTTTATTTGATACACACCATTAGATCATGATGCTACATCGTACACGGTAACAAGGTAACTTACGACAAACATTGAACATTAATTAGCGAAATGAATTTACCAAAAACGAAACAATAATATTTATAAAATCAAGCACTTTGACAAATATTTTATGTAGATTTTAATGTTTATAAAAAGTTCACAAGAGAACACTGCTTAGCCGAACGTCTTTTCTGTAGATCCCGCTGAATAAGCTTCTTTTTTGTTTACACAGGCGAGCTAGTTCTTCTTCACAGTTTTCCTCGAAGGCAAAGAATTCATCAAATACTGTTGCTGCTTCTAATACACGATTTATTGTTTCTGGTGGTTTCACTTCTGGCTCGTCGTCGTCGATATCATCTACTGGTTCGTCTTCTGTGTGATTTCTTGACATTTTAAATTCATTGATGAAGTCTTCGTCGGTGATATTGGCACCTGGTCGTCTATGCTGAGATATTCTTGGATGTTGATTTGTTACCATGTAGCTGAGCAAGTCTGGCTAGTGGGATGTCATCATCAGGGTCCTCATCGTCGCTTGTGGTATCTGCATTTGTTGCATGATCAGAGATCACGAATTCAGCATGATGGTAACAGTTTAAAATTGTCTGTGGTGTTACCATTGACCAAGCTTGTCTGAGTAGACGAAACGCATCAAGAATGTTAAGTTTAAGTTCTTCTTCCTTTTCAGCTGCTTGCAGTTGTTGTAAAATAACCTGCTTTCTATAGTGAAACTTCAAACTTAATAGATTTCAACCCTTTTACATTAGGGCGTGCTGGGTAATTGTTCACTATCATTGCAATTTTACGATTTTGATTCGTAAATTTTTTAACAAATTTTATTAACCAATTTTTAAATAACTCTGAAGTCATCCAGGCTTTTTTATTATTTCGTAAAGAGTTGGTAGGGTTTTGACATTTTTAAAACACTGGGGACGGGCTGATTTGCCAATAACTAAAAGTGGAAATTTATCACATCCTGTCATATTTGAACAAACGAGGGCAGTTAATCTGTCCTTACGACGCTTTCCACCTTGACGGTTTACACTTTTAAATTCTAGACTGAGTTTTTTCTGGCATTAACTTATAGAAAATTGCTGTCTCATCTGCATTATAAATGTCTTTTGGATCAAAATGTTTTAACAATGTGTTCAATTTTTGTTGCCAGTCAGTCATATCTGTTGACTCACAATCTACAGATTTAGCCTCTCCACAGATTTTTTTTGAACGAGATAGCATGTCTTTCCTTAAATTTGTCAACCCAACCAGTAGATAACTTGAAATCATGAATTTTCGAATGATCAGCAAACATTTTAGCCTTTTCCAAAAGAAGTCGACCAGATATCGGAATATCACGATCCTTCCTTGAAATAAACCACTTTAACAAAATATTTTCAAGCTTTTCAAAATTGCCAGTTTTCAAATTTCTGCGTTTTGGTCCAAATCTTTCGTAAACTTCTTTGATAGATTCCGATTTTTTTATCCAGCCTGATAATGTGTTTTTAGGAATATTAAACATTTTTTCAATTTCTGTTTTGGATTTTTCACCCTTTTCAACCTCAATAATAGCCTGATATTTTTCGTCCAAAGTTTTTGTTGCTCGGCATTATTAGCATTCAACTCTGATCGGCCCACATTAAACGTTTTTCATAAATAAAAATATTTATTTGCATATGCTAATTTGTTTAATGGGAAATTAATTAAACTTTATAGCAGAACTGTTCTACATGTACGTACGACTACTGGGCTTAAACGACAAAACTAAATAGACACGCTATTACATTGTAATAGATCCTCTGAAGGGACAAATACTTATTTATCTGACTATATATATCTACCACATATGTACAATGTGTAATGGTTTAATTATAAGTTAAATTGTAGTCATATCTTATTTATTTATTAATAATATAAACTATAATATAAAATATTAGCTGTTAATATATACTTGAAATAAATTGATATTTTTTATTATTAATTGACTTAAAACATTATTAAACCATAAGTGAATAAACATATTTAATATCTCTATGTAAAATATTGTAAATACATGTAAATATATTTATAATATAAATTGAAGGTTATCTGAAAACGTAACTCTAAATGTATACATTTGAATATAATATTTATTTTGTCAATAAATTGTTTTTAGTGATCTTTTTTTATTTTCAGTAAATACATGTATACTTTGTCATGTTTCTTATGTATTTCTGGTCTTCAATCAGAACGCTCATCACAGGTAAATTTACAGGTAAATACATAGAACCTCTTAATCCCTTGGCTTATTAGATGTTGTTTTAGCCTAGTATTCGTCCGGGGAATAAATCGTCTTGGGAACATAATAACCAAATAATTACTGATGTAAAACTTGTACTATGCAGATATAAATTAATATATGATTTTGCTCCAAAAAAATTTTACATGAAAAGATTAGAATCTGTGCTTGAGTATTAATATCAACATTTTCAAACATTTGACACCGGTGAAAGTTCGTTCCAACCATATATTTTAATTCGAGTTTGAAATATGTACGGATTTGAATTCACACGTTGTAAAATATGTCTCGACCAATGAAATCCCGTACACGTTACACGATTCAAATCGCATGTTTATTACCACACGCACACGATTCGCACGATGCGATAAATAAGCCTATGTCAGGTTCGAAAGTCTTGTATGTTTACTTTAAAAAAATAATATCAATATAAAAAATCTTCGGGGTGAGGCACTTCCATAATTATGTGATAGTTATGTTCTGTTACCCCAGCCTTTTCATATAATTTTGATTTTAAAAACATATGCCTTTTCATATATTTCGCAGTTAAAAATGTAACCTTTTCCAATATATTGGTAAGAAAAAGTAGGAATATCAAAGTGTCAAAATTGTGGAAATCAGTGGACAAAAAACACAACAGGGGACATCGAGAATGATGACAGACGAAGAACAAGTTACATATAAAAAAAATAAAAAGTGCAATCAATACGTGATAAATCAGTCCATGAGCGGATAAGAATCAATTCCGGAAAAATAAAGATTTTACAGGGATAAAACTTAATTATCTTAATTAAGATAGACACAAGCTACTTTAATATAAGCAATTTTAATTTAATGATTACACACGGCTGTGTAAAATTTCTGGGCTTTTCATATAATTAGTAATGTGAACTTTATTGACCTTCTCATATATTCCTGATTGTTTTCCCCACTTATTCAGATATTTTCAAGCTGGAAAGTGGGACCTATTACAGCGGCACGTCCTATCACCTTCTATATAGGAAGTGCCCCCCCCCCCCCAAAAAAAAATCACATCTATATTGTATCAAACAATGTGATAGGGCCAAAATATCTAAAGAAGACCAAACCTAGTAGTCACAATACAATAAAAAGAAACAAAAATAACATAATAGAAAAAACAAGTAAGTAAATATATTTTTTCAAATGTAAATTTGTATTCCCTAATTATCAGTCTATAAGGTATGATAAATAAAAACAATGAAACAATAAAGTTAAAGATAACACATGTTACAGTTGAAAAAAAAATACTAAAAAATTATACATGTATATATTAAGGTATAAATAATTTTGTGAAATATACGGTGATAGTCCGCGTACTTTATTCCACATGAAACATTTGAACAAAATTAGCTGAAAGTCTAGGAATCACATTTATTTGTTTTGATTTAAATGATTTAAACTACTCATGCGCGCGGTCCTGCTGACAAGTTCAAATGCAAGTGCATTTGATATACTACGCATGTGTCATTCTTACGACAAAAGCAGAGATTGATTTGGTCATAAGGACAAAAACGATCGTCAGAACAAACTTAGTGCGCTTGCTCTGTCCTAACCAAACGCGGTCCTAAGAACAGTCTTTATCTCAAATGCAAGTTAACTTTATGCAGAGATGATTATGACCAAGTGTGATGTTTTAAAAGATCTGTACTATACATGTAACTTCTTCACTGGTCTGTGCCTTCATTTTTTTATTATGAGATTTCGAAAAGTTATCATCTCTTTTCACGAATTTGCATTGTGATAAAAGCTAGTTTACCGAAACGTTTATATTTTTGTTTAACTTTAAAGTCCGTTCGACAAGTCATGTATAAGTTTCTTATACGAGCTGTTTCGCAACATCATTGTTCTGTTTTGCCAATAACAATGTAATATCACATATGTTATTCAAATAACGCCGATATTAAATTACTAATAAAAGCATAATTTGATGCATGTTATCTGCCCTCTCGTGCGCTTCAGCGACATCACTTCTGCTCAGCTGTAAAATAATCGTCTAATCATAATTCATGGTGAATTAACCGTTTATGAATGTTCTAAGCAGTTTCAAATAGGGGCATATAAAATCTGTTTGTAGATCTTGGGGAAAAACACAAGAACTAAAGTTGCATTCATTTGTTTGACTCTATTCTCCAAGCGAAATAAATAGCACTGTTAAGCATTGTGAATGAGCAACTTTTAGGGATGTCGAAAACCTGACAAACTTGCTTGAAGACTGAAAAATCTAATTCAACAGTAAAATTATTTCTTGGTAGTGGCAAAATATGTGATAAATAAATTAATACATGGTCTTTTTCATATTGCCCTTGTTATCATCCCTCAACTGATATCGTCCCTTGGGCTAAAGTCCTCCTGGCCATTATCAAGGTCTCGGGTTGATAACAAGAGCATTATGAAAAAGACCATGTATTAATCAATAATTATTGATATTCTGGTTAATACATGTAGCCTTTCATGCACTTCTCAAACGTATTAGGTTCGAAAGATTTTGCTAATTTGATTAAATTGCGAAATGTAATTTTTTTGATAGAATTCCTAATTTTGCCCCCAAAAAATTCAAAAATCTTATCGCACGTATAATGCAAACGATATTTCTATGAAGAATGTGAGTATAAAATTTAAAACGATGTACAATGAGTTGAAATCGTAAGTAAACGTATGTTAGACAGGTACCCGTATAAACAACACTGGCGTCTTCGGATTTTCAATCAGAGTGTGGGGATAAAAACAATTAATCCAAATAATCAATTAAGCCTTGTTTGTATTCAAAGGTGCTAACGAGGAACCATTACATATCATCCTGGTTACATTAAAGACTAAGACACGTATGAGCGAATAGCAATCAGACTGGTCTAAACTGAAAAAATCGGAGGCGATATAGAATTAGAACAAGCAAGAATAATTTTATTGAAGATTGGCCTCGAAGGATAATCATTAAATATTCTAACGCGTGCCATATTAGCCAAAGATCGAAACCTCTCCCACCATTTCGAAAGGAAACTACCCAATGGCCATTCAAACAGGTCCAGTGCGATCAGATTTTTATGACAGGTGGGCTACAAAAAGTGATTTTTTTAAATCATATTTTATAACGTAAAAGACGTAAAAAACAAAGTATGTGATTGCGTGACTATACTTCCCTGTTCGATTTTTTTTCTTCGAATACAACTAAATTAATTTTTCCACGAAAATGCATGCAAACGATGACAAATCTATAACAAAGAAATACGAAAGTAGTATATATAATTTAAATTTTTACGCTGATTATTTACAAATATACGTGTAATTATATTAGAATTTACAAACACAAGCCGAACTACTTGCTAGTAATTTGCTTCCACATGAAACAATAAAATGAAAAACTACAGGTTTGGAAACTACATAAACAAATTTGATGAATAACATGATAATTTTAAGATATAGAAATCAAAGAACAAACGAAAATCAATGAGTATTAAATAATTCTATACTTAAATCAGCCATAATACCGCAATTCCTGCATGCACATACTGATGAATTCTAATAGTTATATTGCTTTCCGACCCGTGGTCAATGTTGGAAAGGCCATAAAGCTAAAAAGAAGCTTACAGGACTCAAATGCAATAGAAATAATTTGATTCCTAATTGTAGTTTAGCATGCTTCTGGATATGCAATAAATTAATCTGTCGAATTCGACATGTAAAACTCCTATAAAAAGAATGCAAAAAGAATCAACATCAAAATGTTGAAAATATCTCACAGATGACGGATTAGTGGGATTACGATTCTGAACCTGTATCTAGGCGTATTGTTAAGAACATTTTGTTCTAATGAAAGAAACAAACATTTTACTTCTATTAAGTAATAATAGTAAATCATATTGTTTGATAAATGTATTGGCCCTTTTGCTTAGTTGCTTCTGTTACCTTTTTTTACATCGGACTCGTACATCTTTTGAAGTAAGTTTTACTGTGAGTATTGCGGTGTTTTTCTTTATTCCACATTGGCTAGATATAGGGGGTTGTGATCTCACAAAACATGTTTAACCCCGCCGAATTTTTGCGCCTGTCCCAAGTCAGAAACCTCTAGCCTTTGTTACTCTTGTGGGGTTTTTAATTTTGGTTAATTTGTATGTTTTCGGAGATTAGTGTGCCGTCCAATATGTTGAACTAGTATGCATTATTGTTTAGGGACCAGCTGAAACACACCTCCTGGTCACAAATATGATACAAATCACTTTTATTAAGCTTTAATCACGATGCTTCTTTGGATTGTTATTTTCTTACGTTTAGTATTTGAAATTTTGACTTTAAAACTAAATAAGTAAATAATGGTAAGAAATAAGAAGGTATTCTTTAGGTTATCCAGAAGTCAATTCATTTTTATACCCTAAAACCAAATTTTATCGAATTATTTTGCCTATAAAATGGAGTAAATTAATTGAAAACAAACAACACAGCATTTCTCTGACTGTATATGTGCTTGTATGTGTACTGTTCGGGCGCTTGCAATTTTTTGTAGTAGTCACTTGTTGCAATATAATGTACTTGGACTATAATATGGGGTTATTCCATGAATATTAGGAAACACTGTCCGTAGTAGAATGTAATATCGCATGACCTTGCGGGTGTGATACAATATTCTACGAAGTGACATTATTTCGAAATTTTGTGTAAAAGCGCCTTCGGTGTATATCAAAGCAAATAAGACCTTCCAACCAACCAAGAAAACTACCGATGAGCACTCAGTGTAATGTCAGCGCTAATGTTTGGTTGTGTTTAACAAGAAATATTACATTGCTATACAACAATCAATGCGAATGATAGGATAAATAGTCCTTTCGATAACATAGAATAATTATTTAAGGAATGTTTCCAATTTTTGAACAGTTTATACGATATAACCTGGTTTGGATCAATTTAAGCATAATAAACCAGCGGTTTATGAATGCCATAAACTGACCCAAACCAGGTTATTGAAGTATAACCTGTTCAAAAATTGGAATCATTCCTTATAATTTAATTTCCAAACAGAAGTACAATGATCCCTTGATTCAAGAATCAATAATGACATTTGACTTAATTTACAAGTGGCGGATTAATTAAAGACCAAACCAATGTTGGTCTATACTGTTCACCCAATCAAATTAAATTAATAGACACTATTGTTTTTTTTATACTGGCTTTATCAATTTGAATATCGGTCGAGACGAACGCGAGCAAATATTCAAATTGATGAAGTCAATATTTAGTACAAATTTATCGACGAAGCATCCGGTTTTGACGTCATAATGTATTGCATGATATTTGCTAGTGCCGTGTCATGAATACTGAAAAATGTCTGACTATTACATCAAAAGGAAAAAGTATGAATTGCCGATAAACTAAATTGCTCGACCTTTAGACATCAAAAGAAGGTTACTCAAATTACTGATATCTTTATTTGCTAGGCCCATGTGGGCCACGAAAATACAAATACTGAACAAAGAAACGAACACAAAGTCAATGGTACAAGTATTTATAAATGTAAAACTCAAATTACTCGATTAGAATCCGACTAACACGCTTGCAAATTGATATAAGAGGTATTCTGGAAATAAAAGACTAGGAGGTGAGAAGCAGTGATCTATCTTCAGCAAATATTTAAGACCGCGTCTTTGATTTTAATTATCATAAACGTATTCAGAATGTTATAGTAAGGTAGATTTATAACTAAATGCATTTAGTAACACAAATTAACACAATTATAGTTGTTATTCATACGTTATAAATATACTTTGAGCTGCCTACTGTAGCATTAAGATTCAACTTGTAAAACTGTTTCACCAGGGTTTTATCAGGGATAAGTTGATGTCACCACTTAGGAAATTTTACGGTCGTCATCACGAATTGATTGACCGTTACAGTGTTCCAATATACAGTGTTCGTAATATCAAAACAAAATTTAAAAGGGCGTAAAAATAGCATGATTATGTAATGATTATAATATTAGCTCTGCTTGAACTTTAGTATATATTTGTGGTTAAGAAAATGCCAGGGGATTCTTTCCACCCCTTAAAAAAACAGTTTGGTGTCAAAAGGAACTGAAATACGAAAAAATAAGAGATCCTAAAACTTATGTTAAGGCGAGGTCTTTTCATATATGTATACCAAATGTCCTTTCATTTTCATATTTCGCATAATATAATCATCGCTCGAGTGTTACATTAAGGACTAAGATAATTATGTACAAATAGCAATCAGACTGGTCCAAATTGAAACTTATCGCAGCCAGTTAAAAACTGGAACAAGCAAGAATAATTTTATTCAAATTTGGCCTCGAGTGATACAACATCTGAATATATTCTAACGTATATCAGATTAGCCAAAGATCGAAACATATGTCACAATTTCAAAAGGAGACTAAGCAAGAGCCATTCAAATAGGTCCAGTGCGATGAGATGTTATATTCTTGCACAGAAATGTCCGTTATACAAATGAATTATTAAACATTTTTAAGAGGTGGGTGGGGGGGGGGGGGGGGGGTGCAAAAAGTTTTTTTTAATCACATTTGGTAAAATAAATGAAAATATTAGGAAATAAAAAATCAAAGTTATACGATTGCGTTACTATACTCTGTTGTATTAAATGTAACCGATATTTTTTTCTTCGAATACAACTGAATTAATTTTCCCCCGAACGTGCATGCAATTAACGATGACAAATCTATAATAACGAAATATGAAAACTGTTATATATACTATAAAGTTTTAAGCTGATTATTTACAAATATATATTATGTAATTATATTACAAGATTATCAAAAAATTAAATAGATGTGCATGGGAAATGTCAGTTGAACTGTACTTACATATTATAGATGACTTTGTATCATCTATTCCATGAACATTATAGCGTAATACCCCTAACATTATATACATACATAATTGTCAATCATACGTGCATTTACATAACCTTCCTGAAATAATCAAAGTTCGTAGAATGAACAAACACAGGCTATACAAAAATACATATACAGATTTAATATATAACATGATAATTATAAGATATAAAAAGCAAACAAAAATCAATAATTACTAAAACAAATCTACTTAATCAGCATATTCTACATAGGAATGTTGAAATTACAGTAGAACTTCGATGGCTCGAACTCCAAGGGACCGTCGAAATCTGTTCAAGGTAGAAGTTGCTCTTGGGATTCTCAGATTTTATTACCCATCCATCTTCATATATTTTTAAAGATGTATACCTTTTCCTATATTGTGCAATTAAAATGTTTCCTTTTCACTATCGGAGTGGTTTTGCATGGTCAGTAAAAAATGAAGGAATATCAAAGATCATCAAAGTGTCAAAAGAGGGAAAAATTGATTGACCACACGAAGCAAATTGTAGGGGATGAATTCAGGTCATAGGGTATAAAACTACAATAAGACAGGTTACATATAAAGGGAATGACCTCAGGTCATAGGGAATAATACTACAATAAGACAAGTTACATATAAAGGGAATGACCTCAGGTCATAGGGAATACTTCTACAAGAAGACAAGTTATATATGAAGGGGTTGACCTCAGTTCATAGGGTATAAGAAAAACAGACAAGTTACATTCGAAGGGAATGACCTCAGATCTTAGGGTATAATACTATACAAGAGGACAAGTTATATATGAAGGGAATGACCTCAGGTCATAGGGAATACTACTACAAGAAGACTAGTTATATATGAAGGGGATGACCTCAGGTCAAGGGGTATAACACAACAAGACAACAAGTTACATACGAAGGGAATGACCTCAGGTCATAGGGTATAATACAACAATAAGACAAGTTACATATGAAGGGGATCACCTCAGGTCATAGGGCATAACACAAACAGACAACAAGTTACATACGAACGGAATGACCTCAGATCATAGGGTATAATACTACAATAAGACAAGTTATATATGAAGGGAATGACCTCGGGTCATATGATATAATACTACAAGAAGGCAAGTTATATATCAGGAATATTCAGGTCATATGATATAATACTACAAGAAGACAAGATATATATGAAGGAGATGACAACAGGTCATATGATATAATACTATAAGACAACAAGACGTCATGTTATATATGAAGGGAATGACCTCAGGTCATAGGATATAAAATTACAAGACAAGTAATATATGAATGGAATGATCTCAGGTCATATGGCATAATACTACAAGAAGACAGGTTATATATGGAAGGAATTACTTCAGGTCATAGGGAATATTACTACAAGAAGACAAGTTATATACGAAGGGAATGACTTCAGCTCATAGGGAAAAATACTACAAGAAGATAAGTTATATATGAAGGGGATGACCTCAGCACAATTTGATCTCAAAATCCAACCCAGATGATGGTTCAGCGTCGAAGCAAAAGTTAATAATAACGTTTTTAGACAGAATAACATTTGTATCATTTTTGAAGTAAAAAAAGATTGATGTCACTAAAACAAAAGTAGTATATTCTGGAGACAAGCACGTATGTAAAATGAAAGTACAGCTACGCATGAGCAGGAAAGTATATTTAGATTCAACCCCGTTTTGATGACGGATACACATATAACCTCCGGTCTTACGACTTGGGGTCGATTGGTATTGGACGAACCGGAAACGTGCGGAGTATCTTTACTGACGACCTATGTCAATTTATTTTCATTTGAAAACAATTGTAAATAATTTGTATGATACACGTTTTTTAATATTTTGTGTGTAAATAAAACGTAAAAAAGACAAATTGTGTTGTGTATTGGCTTTGTTTAACCAAGTGTGGAATGGATATCCATCGTCTGGTTATTACCGTGTACAGAAATTGTGATTCGAGAATGATTTGTTCACAGAATTGCTTCTTTAAAATAGTCATTTAAGTGTAATAAAACTAAAAGTAAAATATCTAACAACTTTTATTGGATACACACCATTAGATCATGACGCTACATCGTACACGGTAACAAGGTAACTGACTGAAGGTCAACTGATGACGACACACATTGAACATAAATTAGCGAAACGAATTTACCAGAAACGAAACAATAAGATTTATAAAATCAAGCACTGTGACAAATATTACATGTAGATTTTAATGTTTTCAAAAACTTCACAAGAGAACACCGCTTAGCTGAACGTCTTTTCTGCAGATCCTGCTGAAAAAGCTTCTTTTTTTAGTTTACACAGGCGAGCTAGTTCTTCTTCACAGTTTTCCTCGGCTGCGAAGAATTCATGAAATACGGTTGCTGCTTCTAATACACGATTAATGGCACCTGGTCGTCTAATCTGAGATATTCTCGGATGTTGATTTTGTTACAATGTAGCTGAGCAGCTCTGGCTGAGCATGGTAACAGTTTAAAATTGTCTGTGGTGTTACCATTGACCAGGCTTGTCTGAGTAGATGAAGCGTATCAAGAATGTTAAGTTTAAGTTCTTCCTTTTCAACTGCTTGCAGTTGTTTTAAAATAACCTGATTTCTATAGTAAAACATTTTTTTTAATAATTACGGCTTTGTATAGCTAGTAATAACAATTAAAAAGTTTTTAATAATGCCCTGGTCTATTGGCTGTGTGTGACTTGTGGTATTTGGAGGCAAAAATATTAACTTAATAGATTTCAACTCTTTTACATTTGGGTGTGCTGGGCAATTGTTCACTATCATTTCAATTTTACGATTTTGATTTGTAAATTTTTTATCAAATTTTATTAACCAACTTTTGAATAACTCTGAAGTCATACAGGCTTTTTTTATTACTTTCGTAAAGAGTTGGTAGGGTTTTGACATTTTTAAAACACCGGGTGCGGGCTGATTTGCCAATAACTAAAAGTGGCAATTTATCACATCCTGTCATATTTGAACAAACGAGGGCAATTAATCTGTCCTTACTACGCTTTCCACCTTGACAGTTTACACTTTTTTAATTCTAGAGTTTTTTCTGGCATTAACTTATAGAAAATGGCTGTCTCATCTTCGTTATAAATGTCTTTTGGATCAACATTTTGTAACAATGTGTTCAATTGTTGTTGCCAGTCAGTCATATATGTTGACTCACAATCTACTAGCCTCTCCACAGATTTTGTTGAACGAGATAGCATTTCTTTCTTTAAATCTATCAAGCCAACCAGTAGATTGCTTGAAATCATGAATTTCCAATTGATCAGCAAACATTTTAGCTTTTTCAAAAAGAAGTTGACCAGATATCGGAATATCACGATCCCTCATGGAAATAAACCACTTTAACAAAATATATATTTTCAAGCTCGTCAAAATTGCCCGTTTTCAAATGTCTGCGTTTTGGTCCAAATTTTTCGTAACCTTCTTTGTTAGTTTCCGTTTTTTTTTTATCCAGCCTGATAATGTTATTTTTTGGAATGTTAAACATTTTTGCAATTTCTGTTTTTGGATTTTTCACCCTTTTCAACCTCAATAATAGCCTGATATTTTTCGTCCAAAGTTTTTGTTGCTCAGCATTACTAGCATTCAACTCTGATCTAGGTATCCCTCCGTTGCCGGGTCCTTCCCTGAATTGCCCAGAAACTAGCGCATCAGTGTCGCTCACTGTGAGAATTGATTTCCTTAACCTCTGCAACGCCTTTTAAAATCATCTTATTTTTCTTAAAATTCATTTCGCTTGTGTTTACCTGTGTTCACCACCTTAACATCAAAGATAACACAAAGTCTAATCTTTTAATTTTGATTTTTAATGTTCGTTATTTTAATAAGCTGGTAATAACAATTAAATTTTTTTAATAAACATTGAATAGGTCAATCACTAATTAACACTAAACATAACATCTTTATTACATCGATCTGTAAACATCTACCTGTCATGCAAATCTACCGTTATCGGATATTGATTTATTGACGCGTAACTGTAAGCATCAGGTAATACTTTTCCATTTAATTAATGAGTTCTCATAGATAACGGATCAGTGGGTAATATTTGTTATAATAGAGGATTACTATTTTGAATTTTTTTCAGAAACTTACATGTATATCTAGGCCTATTGTTAAGAAGGTCTTTTTCTAATAAAAGAAAAAAACATTCTACTTTATTAAATAAAATATATTCCACTAAATCAGATTGTTTAATAAAAGTGCTAAATGTATAAATTGGTTGTTTCAGTGTTGGTCCTATATTTTTGATTTTTAACAACTGTGTTTTTAAGATACGAACGCAATGTAACGAAACGAATTAATTAAACTTTTATGCAAATATGAATAGCAGTGAAATATTTAAAATTTCATTTGATTTTGAATAAATAAGTACGATAAAAGGAAGCCAATTTAATTAAACGGCCAACTTTAAACGTTTTTCATAAATAAAAATATTTATTTGCTTATGCTAATTTTTTTAATGGGAAATTAATTAAACTTTATACCAGAACTGTAACATTTTATATTTCAAATTATTTAAAATCAATAAACATTTTCAAGTGATTTTAGTCTAATTAGCTAGGGCATACTTACCAAAACTGATATGATAATAATAAAGTTGTCAGCAAAATATACATGACGCCACAAAAATGCTTCAAACAAAAGACATCATGTCATGGGGGTGTGTTCTATATGTACTGGGCTTAAACAACACCTAATTGGACAAGCGATTACATTGTAATAGTTCCTCTGAAGGGACAAACACTTATTTATCTGTATATCTACCACAAATATACAATGTTTAATGGTTTAATTATAAGTTAAATTGTAATCATATCTTAATTATTTATTAATAATATAAACTATAATATAAAATGTTAACTGTTAATATATAGTTGATATAAATTGATATTTTTTTTTATTATTAATTCACTTAAAATATTATTAAACCGTAAGTGAATAAACATATTTAATATTCGCTATGTAAAACATTTATAAATACATGTAAATATATTTATAATATAAATTGAAGGTTATGTGAACATGTAATTCTAAATGTATACATTTGAATATAATATTTATTTTGTCAATAAATTCTTTTTAGTGATCTTTTTTATTTTCAGTAAATACATGTATACTTGTCAGGTTTCTTATGTATTTCTTTTCTGCAATCAGAAAGCTCATCTCAGGTAAATTGACAGGTAAATACATAGACCCTCTTAATCCCTTGGCTTATTAGATGCTGTTTAAGCCTAGTAGTCGTCCGGGGAATAAACCGTCTTGGGAACATAATAACCAAATAATTACTTATGTAAAAAATTACTATGCAGATATAAATTAATATATGATTTTGTCCAGAAAAAAAATTTAAATGAAAAGATTAGAATCTGTGCTTGAGTATTAATATCAACATTTTCAAATATTTGACACCGGTGAAAGTATATTTTAATTCGAGTTTGAAATATGTACTGATTTGAATTCACACGTAAAATATGTCTCGACCAATGGAATCTCGTGCACGTTACACGATTCACATCGCATGTTTATTACCACACTCAAACCACACTCACACGATTCGCACGATGCACGCACACGATCCACGTTACACGTATCGCACGTTACATGATTCTTTTGGTCATTTACACGTTCAACCAAGAGTAGTATATTAATAAATATCCTGTTTTTTTCTGTTGAAGGTCTAACAATGTTTTCAACTATTGCAATGTTGCGAGTTTTAAATAGATTTTTGTCAGGTTTGTGAAGCTAAAGTTTTTTTCAATGTGAAATCCATTTCTTTTATCTAAAATGTATTTACGGTAACTCGCAGATAAGCTTTTAAAGATACCGTAATACATCTGTAAATGCATGAAGAACAAGTTACATATAAAAAAAAAATAAAAAGTGCAATCAATACGTGATAAATCAGTCCATGAGCGGATAAGGATCAATTCCCTGAAAAATAAGGATTTTTCAGCGATAAAACTTAATTATCTAAATTAAGATAGCCACAAGCTACTTTAATATCAGCAAATTTAATTCAATGATTACACATGGCTGTGCAAAATTTCTGGGCTTTTCTTATAATTAGTAATGTGAACTTTATAGACCTCATATTTTCCTGATTGTTTTTCCCACATATTCAGATATATTCAAGCTGGATAGTGGGACCTATTCCAGCGGCATGTCCTATCACATTGTATATAGGAAGTGCCCCCCCTCCTTCCACCTCGAGAAAAAATCATATCTATCTAACATCACACAATCTGATAGGGACAAAATATCTAAAGAAGACCAAACCTTGTAGTCACAATACAATAAAAAATTAAAAAAAAATAAAATAATAGAAAAAACAAGTCAACATATTTTTTTTTTCCAAATGCAAATATGTATTCCCTAATTATAAGTGGGATATAAGGTATGATAAATAAAAAACAATGAAAAAATAAAAATAAAGATTACAAATGTTACAGTTGAAAAAAAATACTAAAAAATTATACATGTATATACTAAGATAAAAATAATTTTCTGAAATATACGGTGATAGTCCGCGTACTTTATTCCACATGAAACATTTGAACAAAATTAGCTGAAAGTCTAGGAAGCACATTATTTGTTTTGATTTAATAAATAATTTATACCACGCATGCGAGCTGTCCTGTTGGCAAGTTCCAGAATTCAAGTGCACTTGATATACTACGCCATACTTACGACAAAAGCAGAGATGGATTTCGTCATAAGGACGAAAACGGTCACCAGAATAAATTTTGCTCTCCCTGGATTTTTATCATTACAATATTGTAGTAATATGACATATTTATTTGTTCATTGGGGGAACCTCTCTTATTTCGTAGCATTTTTAAGAAAATCACCCGTCGGTTTTTTTTTTTTTTTTTTTAGAACAGCTCAAAATTTGGATTTATGGTAGTTTTGTCACAATGTATTTATTTTAATATTTTCAAGGAATAATTTATGTAAGTATTAAAACTATTAAAGTTTTTTTTATGAAAATTGTAAATTTAAATGATTATGTTCTAGATATTATTTATCAAATCTGCATGAAAACATAAGAAACAATCACGAAAACACAACATTTTAACATTTCCTCGCAAAAATAGACTTGCCATGGGAACAAAAAGGTGAAAATGTCCTGTTTCCGTGTCCCACGATTTCATGAAATAAAGAACTCACAGATTTAAATATTTCCATTACAATAAAATTATAAAATTCATATGTCCCCGATCTCGTTTCCATGGAAACGCATGTTATATTAACCCCTCTTAAACACACAAATAAAGTATTTGTCGCGTTTTGTAAGAAAATCAATCACTGAAAGCCGTTTTCAATGCATAATTTTTGTCCCCGGCCGGAACGCAATGCGGGGACATAGAAATGCCGGGGGTCCGTCCGTCTGTCCGTTCGTCCCCATTGTAAGCGCTTTCATGCCCAATTCATTTGCGGAGTTTGATCAAATTCGTATGGAAGACTTGTTTTGATAGTATCTAGATCAAGTTTAAATTCGAGTGTAGTAAAACAAAGTTCTAACCAAGTATTGTGTTGAATCTGTTTAACTTGCATCGTGGCGCAATGTATATTAAACTATAAAACATGCCTCATGCATTGCATGTGTTTTTTTTTTTTTTTTTTTTTGGTTTTTTTTTATATTCTTAAGTATAAAAAATACTGCATAGTTTTCCCTTTTTACATTCTAAATAGAAATAAGAAACCACATCAAATTATAAATGTAATGATTCTGACCTGCGTGAAGGAACCCTTCCCTCAACTAACCATATCCCTACCAAATCATAGCTCTACAGTACAAGAGTGGGCGCTAAAGTAGATGAAGACCAGAAAATCAATGGACATTTTATTGAACTAATGAAGTCAAAATACACGTAGCTATTCAAAATCTCTTTTTAAACTGATAAAGGTTAGATTTTCAATTCGTGGAAAGATCAGGATTGATGATTTATGACCCCCATGAGTTCGTTCTTTGAATTTTGTACGTGTAATAATAAAATATCTAATAATTCAAACCATCGGCAATGATGAAGTCGTCCCTAAACATGAGGCTTTATCGTTTCAAAAAATATTCTCCCAAATCAACGTTGATCAATAATATTCAACACATTGATACACGCTTCGGCAGTTGTGTAGACTTTCAACTGTTTCTGGCAAAAAACGTTTCTTAAATTGACATTGATATAGTTCCCGAATGTATTCCAAGCAAAAGAGCAACGTTTTGATTTTTAATCGTTAAACATGTGATTCGATTCACTGCTACGATGTGTTGACATATTGTCAGACAATAATTGTACGCAACGGGCTTTTTCAACGTTGTAAAAATTTACCGGATTAAACGCTCAAGTGATCAGAACTTTATGCAACTTTTCAATTCGAGATATCTCTCTGTGACCGCAAACCTTACATTAAGTAGGTTCGACAAGTCATTTATATGTTTCGTATACGAGCTGTTTTGCAACACCATTATTCTGTATTGCCAATAACAATGTATTATCACATATATTATTCAAATAACGCCGATATTGAATATTTAATTAAAGCATATAATTTGATGCATGTTATCTGCCCTCTCGTGAGCTTCAGCGACGTCACTTCCGCTCAGTTGTAAATAATCGTCTGAACATTATTTATGGTGAATTAACCGTTTATAAGTGTTCTAAGCAGTTTCAAATAGGGGCTTATAAAATATGTTTGTAGATCTCGGGGAAAACACTAGAACTGAAGTTGCATTCATTCGTTTGACTCTATACTCCAAGCGAAATAAATAGCACTGTTTAATAGTTGCCCGTGTTATCATCCCTCAACTGATATCGTCCCTTGGGCTGAAGTTCTCGTGCCCGATATCGAGGTCTTGGGCTGATAACAAGAGCAATATGAAAAATACCATGTATTAATCTATGATTATTGATATTTTGGTTAATACATGTAGCCTTTCATGCACTTTTCAAACGTATTAGGTTGCGAAATGTAATTTTTTTATAGAATTCCTAATTTGGCCCAAAATTCAAAAATCTTTTCGCACGTATAGTGCAAACGATATTTGTATAAAGAATGTGATTATAAAATTTAAAACAATGTAAAATGAGTTGAAATTGTTAGTAAACGTATGTTAGACAGGTACACGTATAAACAACACTGGCGTCTTCGGATCAGAGTGTGCGTATAAAAACAATTAATCCAAATAATCAATTAAGCCTCGTTTGTATTCAAAAGTGCTAACGAGGAACCATTACATATCATCCTGGTTACATTAAAGACTAAGACAAGTATGTGCGAATATCAATCAGAGTGGTCCAAACTGAAGAAATCAGAAGCGATATAGAATTGGAACAAGCAAGAATAATTTTAACGAAGATTGGCCTCGAAGGATAATCATAAAATATTCTATCGCGTGCCATATTAGCAAAGATCGATCCGTCTCCCACAATTTCGAAAGGAAACTACCCAATGGCCATTCAAACAGGTCCAGTGCGATGAGATTCAACATTTTTATGACAGGTGGGCTACAAAAAGTGATTTTTTTAAATCATATTATATAAAATAAATTTAATATCCAGACATAAAAAACAAAGCATGTGATTGCGTGACTATACTTCCCTGTACGATTTTTTTTCTTCGAATACAACTGAATTAATTTTTCCCCGAAAATGCATGCAATAATCGATGACAAATTATCTATAACAAAGAAATACGAAACTAATATATATACTTTAAAGTTTTACGCTGATTATTTACAAATATACATATTGTAATTATATTAGAATGTACAGACACAAGCCGAACTACCTGCGGGTAAATTGCTTCCACATGAAACAATAAAATAAAAAAATACAGGTTTGGAAACTACATAAACAAATTTGATGAATAACATGATAATTTTAAGATATAGAAATCAAAGAACAAATGAAAATCAATGAGTATTAAATAATTCTATACTTAATCACCCCTAATACCTCAATTCCTGCATGCATATACTGATGAATTCTCGCTAATATTTATATCGCTTTCCGGCCCGTGCCAAATGTTGGAAAGGCCGCATTAGCTGAACAGAAGCTTCCAGGACTCAAATGCAATAGAAATAATTTGATTACTAATTGTAGTTTAGCATGCTTCTGCATATGCAATAAATTAACATGTCGAATTCGATCTGTAAAATTCCTATAAAAAGAAAAAAAATAGAATCAACATCAAAATGTTGAAAATATCTCATAGATAACGGATCAGTGGGTCAAATTTGTCATAAAAGAATATTACGATTCTGAACCTGTATCTAGGCCTATTGTTAATTAAGAACATTTAGTTCTAATGAAAGAACCAAACATTTTACTTTTATTAAGTAATACCAGTAAATCATATTGTTTAATGAAAGTGTTAAAACTGAGTGTTTCTGTATTTGCCCTATATAGATCCTTGGACGACTGTATAGGCCATCGGCTCACGGGACCAATACAGCTACCCTCGAATCTATAGAAACAGCCAAGCCAGTTACTATAGTCATGATACTATAATTAAAATATTCTATTTTTTTTTCCGTTGTGAAAGCTTGTGAAAATGTATGCTTACATAGTATGTCATGATTTAAACTTTGAGTATTGTCAGGCTAAGAAAATCACGGAATTCTATATCCATCTAAATTCAGTTGATTTATAATTATTTTTATGGTTAGACTCCATAAATTAATAGTACCATTTTCTGTGTGAAGTGAGCTAACAAATATATTTAGTATTCTAAATGACATGAAAGGAGATAGTACCCCCCTTTTTTCATTGTTACCATATTACTGGTATTATAAATCTTTGGATAAAATTTGCAAACCTATGAATTGTAAGATAATCAAATCAAAATATTTTTCAATATAAATACTTGTCTCCTTGCATATAAAATGGGTGGTGGAAAGTTTTTTCTCACAATTACTGCATATAAACTATAGTCCTCTTATGTTGTATCATTGTGGATTGTTAAAAATACATAATGTGGTTCCTAAAGATATATGAGAACAATTACATGACAAAAGATAGCCTTTATATTTAAATTTTCAACAGTCAAAAATAAAATCATTAAATAAATTAGCAATTTAAAGTATTTCATGGGTATATTGCCCTCTAGGTGGCTACTGATAGCCTTATAGTTTAGACTCCATAAATTAATAGTACCATTTTCTATGTGAAGTGAGCTAACAAATGTCATGGTCTTGTTCCATCTTCAGAGTAAATAATACCCATATACACACACATATATATATTCTGAAAGGCGATTATGTTAGCATTGTTTCAATCATGCTAAAATAAATAAAACATATCCATGGAAACCTAGTTGGCATAGCAGCATTTCAAAATTGTTCATAACAAAAGCTTTAAAAATGTAAAATTTCACTCCACTTCGGCTTAAAATCGAGGTATGATGCCACGTTTCAATCCAATTTAGACTTAATTTTTCAGATTCTGCATAAAATGTCATTACATATGTGGGAAAAAAAAGGTTTACTTTTCCTGCTCTTTTTTTCGCAATTTAACTTACCAGTGCAGGTGCCGATTATCACTGTCAAAGTTTTACACACCACATGTCAATTCACAAGTCCCAGTTTATTACCCCCCATTACTTGTCAGAAGCAAAATCAGTTAATGTTTTCGTATGTTTTTAAACTAAAACCTTTCCTCTTTCAGTCAATATTACAATTTTGAAGTTAAGACATTTATTATTTATTTATCATGTAGGAAAACTTTGTCAACTCTAACAATTAATAAAATTCTGGGGGTGCATTTCTCTGAAACTAAGATAATGAGTGGAGTCTAACCTTAAAGAGTACTTTTATAACTCTTTTATTTAAAGAATGGCCAATTTTATTATTCTTTGGGTCTTTACGAATTCAAAACTGTTTCATTTATCAAAATATTATATAAAAGATAATTAGTGGAGTCTAACCTATGGCATGCCGTGGTTTGTGGAAGTCACTAATTTAAAACTCCAAGATTTTGATATATTCAGTTAACATAACTAAAACTAGATGCTCCCGTGATCCAGTATCACTCACCTAGATTTTATTTGGCATTCAAACGTCATAAAATAGAATTTATTAACACCATTGAAAACAAACATTGACATTTGCGTTTTTGCAGTACTGGTCAATTTTTATGATTGAACCGTCACATGACCATTCTATCAAAGTTCGGTAGCAACTGTTCCAGTTGTTTAGGAGATGTTTCAATGTTTTTTTGTTAATCTTTGTATATTAAGTAACAGTGATCATATTGACCAGATGTAATAATATTAAAAGGGGACCATTAGAGATCATCAATTGCCCTCGTTATTTTAGAAAAGTATTACTTTTAAATAATTTGTAAATACATGTAAATATATTTATAATATAAATTGAAGGTTATCTGAACAAGTAACTCTAAACGTATACATTTGAATATAATATTTATTTTGTCAATAAATTGTTTTTATTGATCTTTTTTATTTTCAGTAAATACATGTATATTTGTCAGGTTTCTTATGTATTTCATTTCTTCAATCAGAAAGCTTATCTCAGGTAAATTTACAGGTAAATACATAGAACCTCTTAATTCCTTGGCTTATTAGATGTTGTTTTAGCCTAGTGGTCGTCCGGGGAATAAACCGTCTTGGGAACACAATAACCAAATAATTACATATATAAAAAATGTATTATGCAGATATAAATTAATAATGATTTTGTCCCCAAAAAAAATTAAATGAAAAGATTAGAATCTGTGCTTGAGTATTAATATCAACATTTTCAAATATTTGACATGCGTGAGTTACCCTGACTTTCAACAAAGAGGATTCCTGCTTTCACAAACGCTTCTTAACGAGGGTTTTATCAGGGATAAGTTGATGTCATCACTCAGGAAATTTTACGGTCGTCATCATGAATTGATTGACCATTATAGTGTTCCAATATCTAAGATGATGTTGGACCTGTTCCCACTGTCGTAACCTTTCATGTGCCTCCACCGATTTGTGACTTCCCCCGGATCGACTTTGTTGAACTTCACGACGGATGCCGTATACGGAGCAGGAACTGCTTACTCTTCCGGAGCACCTGGGTTCACTCCTGGTTTTTATAGGAGTTCGTGTTGTTCATTGTTTTTTAGTTTTCAGTGTTTATTTGTTGTGCTTGTGGTTGTTCATTTGTCTTCCCGGGTTTGTCTGTGTTTGTCCTTTTTTCTACACGGGTGAAAGTTCGTTCCAACCATATATATTAATTCGAGTTTGAAATATATACTGATTTGAATTCACACGTTGTAAAATATGTCTCGACCTATGAAATCTCGTACACGTTACACGATTCAAATCGCATGTTTATTACCACACTCAAACCACACAAACACGATTAGCACGATGCACACCCACGATTGACACGTTACACGCATATGATCCACGTTACACGTATCTCACGTTATACGATTCTTTTGGTCATTTACACGTTCAACCAAGTGTAGTATAATAATAAATATCCTGTTTTTTTTTGTTGAAGGTCTAAAAATGTCTTCAGCTATTGCAATGTTGCTAGTTTTAAATAGATTTTTGTCAGGTTTGTGAAGCTAAAGTTTTTTGTCAATGTGAAATTCAGTTTTTTTTTTATCTAAAATGTATTTACGGTAACTCGCAGATAAGCTTTAAAGATACCGTAATACATTTTTACATGTATGAATTAAATTCATATCAGAACTTCATTAAAGTATAAAATAAGCCTATGTCAGTCTTGTATGTTTACTTTACAAAATAATATCAATATAAAAAATCCTCGGGGTGGGGCACTTCAATAAGTATTTCATAGTGGGGCTCTGTTACCCCACCCTTTTCAAATTTTATGATTTTAAAAATGTATGCTTTTTCATATATTTCGCAGTTAAAAATGTAACCTTTTCCAATATATTGGAACAAAAAAGTAAGAATTACAAAGTGTCAAAACTGTAGAAATCCGTGGACAAAAAACACAACCTGGGACATCGAGAATGATGACAGACGAAGAACAAGTTACATATAAAAAAAATTAAAAAGAGTGCAATCAATACGTGATAAATCAGTCCATGAGCGGATAAGAATCAATTCCGGAAAAATAAGGATTTTTTTTCAGCGATAAAACTTAATTATCTTAATTAATAGAGACACAAGCTACTTTAATATCTGCAATTTTAATTTAATGATTACACACGGCTGTGTAAAATTTCTGGGCTTTTCACATAATTAGTAATTTGAACTTTATAGAACTTCTCATATACTCCTGATTGTTTTCCCCACTTATTCAGATATTTTCAAGCCGGAAAGTGGGACCTATTCCAGCAGCACGTCCTATCACTTGTATAAAGGAAGTGCCCCTCTCCCCCCCTTCAACACCAAGAAAAAAATCACATTTATCTTATATCACACAATCTGATAAGGCCAAAATATCTAAAGAAGACCAAACCTAGACAATAAAAAGAAACAAAAATAAAATAATGGAAAAAACAAGTAAATATATATATTTTTTTCAAATGCAAATTTGTATTCCCTAATTATAGATGGGATATAAGGTATGATAAATAAAAACAATGAAAAAATAAAAATAAAGATTACACATGTTACAGTTGAAAAAAATACTAAAAAATTACACATGTATATACGGAGATACAAATAATTTTGTGAAATATACGGTAGTCCGCGTACTTTATTCCACGTGAAACATTTGAACAAAATTAGCTGAAAGTCTAGGAAGCACATTGTTTGTTTTGTTTAATAAATAATTTAAACTACGCATGCGAGCTATCCTGTTGACAAGTTCCAGAATTCAAGTACATCTGATATACTACGCATGCGTCATCCTTACGACAAAAGCAGAGATGGATTTGGTCATAAGGACGAAAACGGTCGCCAGAACAAACTTAGTGCGCTTGCTCTGACCTCAGGACGAAACCAAACGCGGTCCTATTCGCGTAGTCCTAAGAACAGACTTTAGGACCATTTCTGCCCTCACGTTAACTTTAGGCAGAGATTATGACCAAGCGTGATGTTTTACGTGTAGTTTGTTCACTGGTCTGTTCCCTCATTTTTTTATTGATGAGATTTCGAAACATTATCATCTCTTTCACGAACTTGCATTGTGATAAAGGCTAGATTACCGAAACGTTTATATTTTAGTTTAACTTAAGGTAAGGTTTGCGCTCTTCCTGGATTTTTATTATTACAATATTGTAGTAATGTGACATATCTATTTGTTCATTGGGGGAACCTCTCTTATTTCGTGGCATTTTTAAGAAAATCGCCTGTGTGTTTTTTTTTATGGACAGCTCAAAATTTGGATTTTTGGTAGTTTTGTCACAATGTATTTATTTTAATATTTTCAAGGAATAATTTATGTATTAAAACTATTAAAGTTTTTAATGAAAATTGTAAAAATGATTCTGTTCTAGATATTATTTATCAAATCTGCATAAAAATTTAAGAAACATCACGAAAACACGACATTTTACCATTTTCTTGTAAAAATAGAGACGTTGCCAATGCAACAAAAAGGTGAAAATGTCCTGTTTCCGGGTTCCACGATTTCATGAAATATTGAGAACTCATAGATTTAAATATTTCCATTCTAATAAAATAATAAAATTATTATTTCCCCGATCACGTTTCCATGGAAACAGATGCTATATTAACCGCTCTTAAACACATAAATAAAGCATTTTTCGCGTTTTGTAAGAAAATCACTGAAAGCCGTTTTCATAATTTTTGTCCCCCGCCGGAATGCAGGGGAATTGAAATGCCAGAGGTCCGTCTGTCCGTTTGTCCCCATTGTAAACGATCTCATGCTCAATTCATTTGCGGAGTTTAATCAAATTCATATGGAAGACTTGTTTTGATAGTATCTAGATCAAGTTTAAATTCGAGTGTAGTAAAACAAAGTTCTAACCAAATGTTGTGTTGAATCTTTTTAACTTGCATCGTGGCGCAATGTATATTCAACTATAAAATATGCCTCATGCATTGGATGTGTTTTTTGTTTTTTATATTGTTAAGTATGAAAAATACTGCATAGTTTTCCCTTTTTATATTCTAAATAGAAATAAGAAAAAACATCAACTTATAAATGTATTAGGTTCTGACCTGCGTGACGGAACCCTTCCCTCAGCTAACCATATCCCTACCAAATCATAGCTCTACAGTACAAGAGTGGGCGCTAAAGTAGATGAAGACCAGAAAATCAATGGACATTTTTATTGAACTAATGAAGTCAAAATACACGTAGCTATTCAAAATCTCTTCTTCAACTGATAAAGGTTAGATTTTCAATTCGTGCAAAGACCTCCATGAGTTCGTTGTTTGAATCTTGTAGCAAGTTGCGACTCTAATACTTGTACGTCTGATAATGATTTATTCACTGTATCCTCATTAATTCTGGCCATGTTAAAGACGATCAGTTACTGAAATATCTAATAATTCAAACCATCGTCAATGATGAAGTCGTCCATAAACATGAGACTTTATCGTTTCAAATTATATTCTCCCAAACCAACGTTGATCAATAATATTCAACACATAGATACACGCTTCGGCAGTTGTGTAGACTTTCAACTGTTTCTGGCAAAAAACTTTTCTTAAATTGACATTTATATAGTTCCCGAATGTATTCCAAGCAATAGAGCAACGTTTTGATTTTTAATCGTTAAACATGTGATTCGATTCACTGCTACGATGTGTTGACATATTGTCAGACGATAACGCGCTTTTTCAACGTTGTAAAAATTCACCGGATTAAACGCTCAAGTGATCAGAACTTTATGCAACTTTTCAATTCGAGTTATCTCTCTGTGACTGCAAACCTTACATTAAGTAGGTTCGACAAGTCATTTATATGTTTCTTATACGAGCTGTTTCGCAACATCATTATTCTGTATTGCCAATAACAATGTATTATCACATATATTATTCAAATAACGCCGATATTGAATATGTAATTATAGCATATAATTTGATGCATGTTATCTGCCCTCTCGTGAGTTTCAGCGACGTCACTTCCGCTCAGCTGTAAATAATCGTCTGATCATTAATAATGGTGAATTAACCGTTTATAAATGTTCTAAGCAGTTTCAAATAGGGACTTATAAAATCTGTTTGTAGATCTCGGGGAAAAACACAAGAACTGAAGTTGCATTCATTCGTTTGACTTTATACTCCAAGCAAAAGAAATAGCACTGTTTATTAGCTGTAGCATTGTTAATGTGCAACTTTTAGGGGTGTCGAAAACCTGGCAAACTTGCTTTAAGACTGAAAAATCTAATTCAACAAATTATTATTTCTTGGTAGTGGCAAAATGTGTGATAAATAGATTAATACATTGTCTTTTTCACATTGCCCGTGTTATCTTCCCTCAACTGATATCGTCCCTTGGGCTAAAGTCTCCGTGGCCGATATCAATGTCTCCGCCTGGTAACAAGAGCAATATCAAAAAGACCATGTATTAATCTATAATTATTGATATTCTGATTAATACATGTAGCATTTCATGCACTTTTCAAATGTATTAGGCCCGAAAGATTTTGTTAATTTGATTTAAATTGCGAAATGTAATTTTTTTTATAGAATTCCTAATTTGGCCCAAAATTCAAAAATCTTTTAGCACGTATAGTGCAAACGATATTTCTATGAAGACTGTGAGTATCAAATTTAAAACAATGTAGAATGAGTTGAAATCGTTAGTAAACGTATGTTAGACAGGTACACATATAAACAACACTGGCGTCTTCGGATCAGAGTGTGCGTATAAAAACAATTAATCCAAATAATCAATTAAGCCTAGTTTGTATTCAAAGGTGCTAACAAGGAACCCTTCCATATCATCCTTGTTACATTAAAGACAAATCGAATAGCAATCAGACTGGTCCAAACAGAAAAAAAATTGGGGCCGATATAGAATTGAAACAAGCAAGATTGGCCTCGAAGGATAATCATAAAATATTTTAACGGGTGCCATATTAGCAAAGATCAATCCGTCTCCCACAATTTCGAAAGGAAACTACCCAATGGCCATTCAAACAGGTCCAGTGCAATGAGATTCAACATTTTTATGACAGGTGGCCTACAAAAGGTGATTTTGTTTTATCATATTTAATAAAATAACTTTAAAATATGAAGACATAAAAAACACAAAGCATATGATTGCGTGATTATACTTCCCTGTTCGATTTTTTTCTCCGAATACAACTGAATTAATTTTTCCCCGAAAATGCTTGCAATAAACGATGACAAATCTATAACAAAGAAATACGAAACTAGTATTTATACTATAACGTTTTACGCTGATTATTTACAAATATACAAATATATGTAACTATATTAGAATGTACAAAACAAGCCGAACTACTTTCGAGTAAATTGCTTCCACATGAAATAAAATAAAATTAAAAACTACAGGTTTAGAAACTACATAAACAAATTTGATGAATAACATGATAATTTTAAGATATAGAAATCAAAGAACAAACGAAAATCAATGAGTATTAAATAATTCTATACTTAATCACCCCTAATACCTCAATTCCTGCATGCATATACTGATGAATTCTCGCTAATATTTATATCGCTTTCCGGCCTGCGGCCAATGTTGGGAAGGTCGTATTAGCTGAACAGAAGCTTCCAGGACTCAAATGCAATAGAAATAATTTGATTACTAATTGTAGTTTTTAGCATGCTTCTGCATATGCAATAAATTAATTTGTCGAATTCGACATGTAATACTCCTATAAAAAGAATGCAAATAGATTCAACATCAGAATGTTGAAAATATCTCATAGCTGACGGATCAGTGGGTCAAATTTGTCATCAAAGAATATTACGATTCTGAGCCTGTATCTAGGTCTAATGTTAAGAACATTTTGTTATAACGAAAGAAACAAACATTGAAAGTGCTAAAACTGAGTGTTTCTGTATTGGCCCTATATAGATCCTTGGACGACTGTATAGGCCATCGGCTCACGGGACCAATACAGCTACCCTCGAATCTATAGAAACAGCCAGGCCAGTTACTATAGTCATGATACTATAATTAAAATAAATATTCTATTTTTTCTGTTGTGATAGCTTGTGAAAATGTATGCTTACATAGTATGCCATGACTTAAGCTTTGAGTATTGCCAGGCTAAGAAAATCACGGAATTCTATATCCATCTAAATTCAGTTGATTTTATCACTATTTTTATGGGATGCCAATTTTCGTGGATTCCATGCGTTGTGGAAGTTACTAATTCAAACCTCCAAGATTTTGATAAATTCAGTTAACTTTAATAAAACTAGATGCTCAGATGATACAGTATCGCTCACCTAGATTTTATTTAGCATTCAAACCTCATAAAATAAATTTATTAACACCATTGAAAACAAACCTTGAAATTTGTGTTTTTGCAGTGCTGGTCAAAGGTCCGGACCTCCCCGACACAATTTTTAAAATTGAACCGTCACAGGTCCATTCCATCAAAGTTCAGTAGCAACTATCCCAGTTGTTTTAGGAGATGTTTCAATGTTTTTTTTTTTTTTTTTGTTCATCTTTGTATATTAAGTAACAGTGATCATATTGACCAGATGTAATAATATTAAAAAGGGGCCACCAGAGAACCATCCTACCAATGCTGGTATCAATTGCCCTAGTTATTTTAGAAAAGTATTACTTTTAAATAATTTCTCAAATATACTTGCTTTGATTAAGTGTTAGTGACACTAGATGGGATATGTTTGGTACATGTATATTATTACTTTTTATGTTAAAATTAATATCTTTCGATTCAAAAGGTTATGTTTTAAAATGGACATATATGATATAAAGATAATCTTTCGATCAGTTTACTTGCGGTCTGGAGCTGGCATGTCAGTGACTGCTTGTAGTCCTTTGTTAATATATATTGATCATTGTCATTTTGCTTAGTTTCTTCTGTTACCTTTTTTACATCGGACTCGTACATCTTTTGAGCTGAGTTTTACTGTGAGTATCGCGGTGTGTTTGTTTATTCCACATTGGCTAGATGTATAGGGGGTTGTGATCTCACAAAAAAAAAGGTTTAACCCTGTCGCATTTTTGCGCTTGTCCCAAGTCCGGAACCTCTACCCTTCGTAAGTCTTGTGGGTTTTTTTTTTAATTTTGGTTAATTTGTATGTTTCGGAGTTTAATGTGCCGTCCACTATATTGAACTAGTATCCATTATTGTTTAGGGGCCAGCTGAAGCCCACCTCCTGGTGCGAGATTTTCTCGCTGCGTTGAACATCCATTGCTAGCGTTAAGCTGTTTTCTGCTCTTTGGTCGGGTTGTTGTCTCTTTGACACATTCCCCGTTTCCATTTTCCATTCTATATTGCTATATGTAGAATATAACTCACTGTGATTGTGTGACAATTAGATCGAATTTCCGGTAGTTTAACAATAACCATCTATTCTCTTGTACTACTAATTTTATTTTGAGATCCATCGCTTCGATTCAATTTTGTGTAGACGTATAAAGTAGTGGTACTTGGCTGATTATACTATTTTTAATCTGTATACCTCTATTTAATTTTATTTCTATAAATCACCGGGAAAAACAGGTAACCATAAAAGTCAATATATTGCAAGAAAAGCGAGATAAATCGAAGTGGGTTATGTCAAATCTTATGAAGAAATTTTAAATGTGATAAGTCATGAAAATTATAAAGCTTCAAATTAATTGTTTGAAAAAAATAAATTAAACGTTAAGTCTATGCGACTATTATCTATATTAAATGAATATACAATTTTCAAATCAGTGAAATTGTCCTTAAAATTGCAATCTGCTACAGCAAGAAAAAACATCAAAGTTACAGACAGATTACTGGAGCGGGGCGGAAATGAACATATTTTCTGTCAGTTGTTAAGTTGCGATTTTGTATAGCAGCAAATCGGTCACTTGCAAGGAAGATCGCTCATACTTAGCTATACATTTTTTAACTTTACGCAGATTTTATTGAAATTTTAGATATGTTTGCCTCCTTTGACAATTGGCTGTTTACATGCCTATAAAATTACATCAACATTTTTTCACAAATATGATTATTATCACCTTTATCAAGCTTTGATCACGATGTTTCTTACCTTTAGTGTTTGAAATTTTGATTTTAAAACTTAATAAGTAAAAAATAGTAAGAAATAAGAAGGTATTCGTTAGGTTATCCAGAAGTCAATTCATTTTTATTCCCTAAAACCAAATTTTATCGAATTATTTTGCCTATAAAATGAAGTAAATTACTTGCAAACAAACAGCACATCATTTCTCTGACTGTATATGTGCTTTTATGTGTACTGTACGGGCGCTTGCAATTTTTTTGTATAGTCACTTGTTGCAATATAATGTACTTGGATTACAATATGGGGTTATTTCATGAATATCAGGAAACACTCTCCGTAGTAGAATGTAATATCGCACGAGCTTGCGGGTATGATACAATATTCTACGACGGGACATTATTTCCCAATTTTTTGTAATAGCGCCTTCATTGTATATCAAAGCAAATAAGACCTTCCAACCAACCAAGAAAACTATTGAAGTATATCCTGTTCAAAAATTAGAAACATTCCTTATAATTTAATTTCCAAACAGAAGTACAATGATCCCTTGATTCAAGAATCAATAATGACATTGGACTTAATTTACAAGTGGCGGATAGATAAAAGACCAAACCAGGTTATACAGTATAACCAATGTTGGCCTATACTGTTCATCCAATCAAATTAAATTAATAGAAACTAATGGTTTTTGATACTGGCTTTATCAAGTTGAATGTCGGTCGAGACGAAGGCGAGACATATATTCAAATTGATGAAGTCAATATTTAGTACATATTTATCGGCGAAGCATCCGGTTTTGACATCATAATGTATTGCATGATATTTTCTAGTGTCATGTCATGAATACTGAAAAATGACTGACTATTACATCAAAAGGAAAAAGTATAAATGCCGATAAACTAAATTTCTCGACCTTTAGACATCAAAAGAAGGTTACTCAAATTACTGATATCTTTATTTGCAAGGCCTATGTTGGCCACGAAAATACAAAATACTGAACAAAGAAACAAACACAAAGTCAATGGTACAAAGTATTTATAAATGTAAAAGTCAAATTACTTCATTAGAAACCGATTAACACGCTTGAAAATTAATATAAGACGTTTTCTGGAAATAAAAGACTAGGAGAAGGAGTGATCCATCTTCAGCAAATTTTTGAGACCGGGTCTTTGATTTTAATTATCATAAGCGTATTCAGAATGTTATAGTAAGGTAGATTTATAACTAAATGCATTTAGTAACACAAATTAACACAATTATATTTGTTATTCATACGTTATAAATGTACTTTGAGCTGCCTACTCTAGCATTAAGATTCAACTTGTAAAACGGTTTAACCAGGGTTTTATCAGGGATAAGATGATGTCATCACTTAGGAAATTTTACGGTCGTCATCACGAATTGATTGACCGTTACAATGTTCCAATATCTAAGATGATGTTGGACCTGTTCCCACTGTCGTAACATTTTACCGATTTGTGACTACCTTGTTGGACTTCACGACGGATGACGTATACGGAGCAGGAACTGCTTACGCTTCCGGAGGACCCTAGTTCATTCCTAGTTATTATATGAGTTCGTGTTGTTCATTGTTTTCTAGTTTTCAGTGTTTGTTTGTTATTCTTGTTGTTCATTTGTCTAATGGATTACGTTTTTGGATTGCTCCTTATGTATATTTGTCCTCTTTTAATAGATCATAGTATTACACGATGTGTGTTGCGAGCAACCTGAAACCTTGAGTTTGTGTCATCTTATGACGAAATATGCATTCAACTTTTCACACAAGATATCAAGCAACTATACAGCACAACTTTTTGTCTTAGCAAGCACCTATACAAACCAAGTTTGTATTGTTTTACATTCATTTCAATATAGGGAATTAATGAGGGAACATAGGAAATTCGTATTAAACCTGGAGATTAACTGATCATTTAGTATTCAAAATAAATATTATTGATAGGAAGGGATAAAGAAATAACGTTTACACAGCATTTGAAGAAGCCGTGTTGTACCAACAATAAATGATTTCGAATCATTTTTTTACTTGATATGTCTGTTATAATAAATAAATGTAGGTTTTAACCTGCATGAATGAATATCATCTTATTGTTTTAAATTCTTTTCGATTTATTTCATTGAAAAAATATTTTTGTAAACATAAAAAATAGCAAAAAGCTTACCTTCTCCAAAGCGTTTATCTTTATCTAGCGCTTGACAGAATCGCAATTCAAATGTTGAAAAAATACTGTACACTTCCGCTCCCACACTGTGTAAATGGCCCTTCGATAATAGCAGACAGTTTTTTTATACATGATCTATAAATAACCTAATGCTGTGAAATATGTCATTCAGTTCTATTTTTTTTTATCTGAATTGTTCAGATGTAACGATTTACGATCAAGTGAATACAAGAATATAACATGTCTCACGGAAGTATTCGATAATACAAGTTACATTTAATACAACACAAATATTCAAATTACGTAAATGACTTATCATTTTTATAAATTTTACTGTTATATATCAGTGTGTGATTACGCAACAATTTCCTTTCACTGCAATATATTCCCCATGAACAATTGTTTGCGATGCGTCGATTTAAAAAAAAAAACATTTTTTGTAGGAGCAATTAAATGCATTCTGGAAAAAAATGGACTGCACACTCCTTGATTTTAGAACAAATTACTATAACGATAAATATATTAGCCATATACGAAAATTTAAATATTTTACAACAGAAAATTTAAAGAATCAGTTCATGCCTCTATCAAAACACCAGCAACTGAAGCTTGATACCATTGGGTCCTTGAGTAAAATATATTTAGCATTTATCTGAAGCACCTACTGTCGCCATTGCGGAAAATATCACGTTTTGAAGAGAAACCGAGTAACTAGGAATTTTCGACAAAGTAAACTGTTTGTAATATGTACCGTTATGGCCACCGACATTACAATAGATAACAATAGATAACAGGAAAGCTAAAAGATGACACCAATCAATCAACGCTACCCAACAGACAGAACCCAAGACAAAAAAATACATATGTGCAGTTAACGAAAAAAAATTACATGTACACGTATAATCACAAAATTGTAACTTAATAAACTGAGATGATGGAAAAAGATAAATGTCAATTTGACATGTACATACATGTATGTACAATGCTAACAGAAGCCTGCACATCTTTTTCATGCGAGACAAACTCAATTCTACGAATATAATCTGACTGTTGTACCCATAAATCCCTGTTTGGAGAATACAAATACCAATCAGATTTATTTACTGGTTATATGGAATATTTATAAAATTGTATCAATATATCTATTTTTCAGTGCAGTCTGAAGAACAGCCAATCAAAGTAAGAATGCAAATATGCATACACAATTAACATGCCCTGTCATGATTTTATACAACAAATGGCAAAATGAAATAGACGAACTATTTATTATTTAAAATTTATTTTTGATTTTTTAAATTAGCGGTACCTGAAATAGAAGTGTTTTATTTTCATCACTTGGTATGATGATATCTTGTAGGTTTCTTAAACCAAAAAGTAATCCAAGATGGCTGTCATGGCTGTCGACAAAGGACTTTTTGAAGTTTTGTTCTAGTTTAGTTCTGTACATGGGGTCTCTTTCTTTTTTTTAATATTATCAGTTCTCAAAACACGATGAAAGCTGATTTGACGAGATATAAATTGCATCAATTAAAATAAGCACACACAACGCATCAAAATTGTAGCAAAGGTTGTTTACCCAACACACAATATGTTTCGGATTCTTTGCAGTGGTTACTTAAAATTCATTGATACCATGTCATATAAGACGACAACTTTACATGGTGCATTGTTGAAAGAAACACTTAAACCTTGGATAAAAAAATTAACATAAGAGAATGTAATTTTCTTGACAGTATTAATTTGGGATAAGTGAAATGATGAGATAATAAATCAAAGTGGAATCGTAAAACCCAAATTAATGCGTCCCCACAAAACATGTTGATTGCGGTTTCGTGATGTTTTATTATTTTCGGCAGTGAGTTATAATTGTATGATTAATTAGAAATATTTTTTTTTCTGATAGCACATTAATTTATTATTATTAGACCTAATTTTTTAAAGACCAATTAGAAACAAATAAACTCAGAAACGCATAGTTATCCCTATATCATGAGCTTTTCCTTTCTCAATTTCCTCGTCTTACAGGAGCCGGGATGATAAGTTGTAAAGTTTGTTTCCTACATGCTGCATGTATATAACATGTCTTTTTGTTTTTCAGGAATGACAATTTGATTTTGTCTTCCTCTATAAGGTTAAATGATAAGGGGATTCTTTGAAACCACCGATAAATTTTGAAACGTCTTTGTTTTTAGTGGTATCTAAATGCGCCAAAAAAGTCTTCAAAGACCTCTTTACAGTTTTGCATCTACATGTACCTTTAGTATTAACGAAATCAGCGATTTTGTTGTTGACCAATTCGTAAAGGCGGTTGTTTTAAACACAACCTACATATATGCAAATATCAAAGAAAGCCGAAACGATTTAGCCGAAATCAAAATACAAGATAAACTTGTGAGAAATTAATAGATCACACAAATACAATCCTACTTTTCCCGCTCTCCCCACATGCTGTATCACAATCATATGTTTGAAAACGGGCGCCAATTTTTGAAAATCCAAAATTACAAAACCTGAGAGGGCGTCTGTATACAACGTATAACAATACTCTATAGAAATAAAATGTATAAGAAGGCACATGAAAGACGAATTACGATCAAAAGCTTAAATTCACAATTTCAAAATTCATCCCCTTTAGACCTAAGTTTTTCAAAATCTGAATTATTAAACGTTATTGCATATCTACATAGTATACAGTGTATGAAATTATTGTATAGAAATGAAATACCTCGTAGGAGTTTTTGTCAAAAGCGTAAATGTACAACAAAATTTTACCCTTTTGGGCCCTAAGTTGAGAAATTCTAAATTCTACAATCTTATATACATTCATTTATAGTGTATGACAATAATTTATAGAAATAAAAGGCATACAGGTAAAAATGAAAGAGGAATTTAAATCAGAAGTTTTAATTGACAATTTCCGGAATTCGACCTTTGTGAGCCCAAATTTTTGAAAATCAAAATTCTAAAACCTTACTGCACATTTACCATGTTTACACACTTAGTGACAATACTTCCTAGAAATAAAATGAAAAAAAAACTGAATTGGGGGTATAGGTCATCGGATTAAATTTAAAATGTTCAAAATTCGACCCCTGTTTTAAATCTGATTTTCGCATATACATACAGTGTATGACAATACTGTTTAAAAATAAAATGCAAGTTAAAAATGGACGAGGAGTTTACGTTACAAGAAAGTGTGACAGACAGACGGGAAATATACTAGTCGTTCTTTGCCCTTTTAACGGCTAACCAATTCCATTTATATAACCCAAATTTCAGCTAATGTCATTTGATACATGCATGCTTATGTATCACAATGTGATATACGAATGAATTACACTATGTTTTTTGAGAATTAAAATGCAAGGCGTATCCTCACAGCTCTTACAGAGCCTTTATCGGCAAATACCGTTCTCTTTTTGTTATCATTTGAAGGATCTATGGTTTGATTTCAAACAGTCAACAAAAACATTGACCAGCAGATTTGGACGTATAACTGATCATCCGTGTTTGAATTAATTGTGTTTGATTTCAAAAACAATTTTTCAGGAGTGATACGAACAAAATCTCGATAAATTTTCATATAATGATGTTGGAATTTTTCATTGCTAATAAGACATACTAATCCAGAAGCTCGTGATGTAGAAGAACTTTAATGAATTTTTCATCATCTTCGTAAAATCTCATTTATTGTTAAATATTCACTGAGAAATGTTTTGTATGTTTGTTCTCCGGTACATTCAAATTAACTTCCTGTGCTAGCTATTTCTCAATACTTTAGTATCAAACAACATAACAATTAAAATGAAATTTGGATCCAAGTATTTTCTTTTGCACTACATATTCATCTTTCTAAATAATGATGCAATAGCACTGCTTAAGGCCGAGACGATACTCTGCTTAAAGCAGTTATTAGAAAAATCATCCAAACATTGTTTAAGTCAGAACTATGCGTTCTTCATCTAGGCCTAAGTCTTAGATATCCGCAAGTTGGCCAGTAAGTATCTTGATTCTAACAACAAAGGTTATATATTAATATATCGATGAAATATTATAGATTCCAATGAAGACGTACAGAAATTTCATATTTTGCATTTCGTATGTTTAATGTGTCTCACAGCTACAATGTGGAAAAAAAGGAAACGTAACTGTGATCAGTTGTAAAGAATATTTATATTTCAATCTTTACAAAAAGGGTATGTTCAAAAACAATTTGCAGGTTGATTTATGCATTGTATATGTTATTTTCATAGTAATGGCTGTAAAATTTAATACTTGATTTCCGACTTAGTCCGGAATTACCGCATCCGTGGCAGAGATTATTATTCCGATCACGTGAATTAAGTGTATTGTTAGGCACGAGAATCGCGCTTGAGTGAAGGGACATTTGAAGGATAATAGCGTATTCACGCTGCTTAAATGACGTTGACACACCGTCAAAGTATTGGTGCGCAGTACCTGAATGCATTGCAGATGGGAGAAAGAAGACCAACCTGGATAAATATCCGTGGATGCAGGGTGTTCCGTTGTTTCATTTCCTACGGGAAAAATGATAAAAAAAAAATCGACAGCAATGGTTAAAAATTATTAACAGGGAGAACCTCACCAAAGGATATTCTCATTGCATTTTGTTGACTCTAAACCCACAGAAAAAAACCTGTTTCTACACTGTTTCCAAGAAATAACTTTAAACAACCTTTGAAGGAAAGGTCACAGAATGTCATCCTTAAGAGAGAAAAGCCATGCCGGGAGACTGGAATCTACATAAGTTAAAATTGCGAAGGTAAGGATATCTTGCAATATTTGACCCCCGGTTGAACAAGGTATTTTCCTCAGACATTGAAGTTACCACAACAATCATACAAAAATGAAAAATCTATTAATTTTGCCATAGTTATTTGCATTTATCAGCAGCAAAGGTCTTTTCATGGCATAAATTCATTTCTTCGTAATGTAGTCTTGTTTCCTGCTATCGACCAGGAAAATCTACCTTGTTAAATCTTTTTCTCTGGGCCATTGACAGTTCCCTACAAGGTGTTGGTGCTACATGTTAAAGACCTCATGGTGATCTCTAAAGTCTGAATGCTTATTTCTGTATGTACAAACATGTACATATGCTTTCTGGTGATTTGCTGGTGCTTTTGTGGAATTTCTCCATTCTACTAAGTAACTTGAATGTAGGAAAATAAATTTAACTTTTTTTATTTCAATTTACAAATAATGGACTCTATTGGTATATTTATGTCACACGTAGACGGTTAATAAATATCTTTAGTAAAGTAAGTTAGAGAACCAAGCTACATGATATCAATTCCTTCTTAGGCTGCTTTTGTTTTTGCGTTTCAAAATTTCAATTCAGGTTTTGGGGTTAAATGTACCTGAGTATAGTAAATAGGTAATTCAGATAGCAAGATATGTATTTAAAATGGCGTTAGTGCTACATGTACAAGTCATCGCTGTAGCCAGTGGAGGTGAATTGCTCTAGATTCAAAACAATCCCAATATCTATTCTGGTTGTTTTTTTTTTTTTTTTGTTGGTACATACCTGTACATTGTACCTCCATACAGGTGACCGGTTTTGAATGGTGAGCTGTGATTTCTTAATTTTAGATCTGTTTTGCTTGGTCTCTAAATACTGTGAATTTTGTTATTTTCGTTGACATCAATTTTCGTGGATTGGGGAAAAAAGATATAAACACGTGGGCGTGGAACGTGCGAATCGTGTGCGTGTGGTTTGCGTGTGGTTATAAACGTGCGATTTGAATCGTATAAAGTGTATGAGATTTCATTGGTTGAGACAAATATTAAAACGTTTGAATTCCAATCAGAGTATATTTCGAACTCGAATTAAAAGATTGCTTGAACGAACTTTCATCAGTGTCAACTATTTGAAAATATTGAGTTTATAATTTTATCTATTACTAATGTAATTAATCAAATTAATTTGGCTTGAAAAAATATATATTATTATAAGTGACATTTTTACTAAATTAAACGATAGTATAAAGTGCATACAACATTTGCAAATTCAAGATAGATTTGAACTTTAACTTGTTTGTAAAAATTATATAAAGTTATTCTTGAAATCTTGCGAAGGTTTTAATTTTTTGACAAATGTCATGTATTAATTTATATTGTCGTAGTACATTTTTTTATTAGCAATTATTTGGTTATTATGTAACCAATATGGTGTGTTCCCCGATTTGAACAGAACTAAAACAATTCCACATCTAATTAGACAAGGGATTAGGGAATCGTCTGAAGGGCAAATATTTGTTTATCTGTCCATCTACCTCAGATTTACCTGTAAGTAAGGAATGTTACTTTTTTTTATAATGGTCAAGTTTTAAAGTATTCTGGTTCATCTTCTGTGTGATTTCTTGACATTTTAAATTCATTGATGAAGTCTTCGTCGGTGAGCTCTCCGCATATTGGCACCTGGTCGTCTATGCTGAGATATTCTTGGATGTTGATTTGGTTACCATGTAGCTGAGCAAGTCTGGCTAGTGGGATGTCATCATCAGGGTCCTCATCGTCGCTGGTGGTATCTGCATTTGTTGCATGATCAGTGATCACGAATTTAGCATGATGGTAACAGTTTAAAATTGTCTGTGGTGTTACCATTGGCCAGGCTTATCTGAGTAGACGAAGCGTGTCAAGAATGTTAAGTTTTAGTTCTTTTTCCTTTTCAGCTGCTTGCAGTTGTTGTAAAATAACCTGTTTTCTATAGTGAGACTTCAAGTTTTTAATAATGCACTGGTCCATTGCCTGTTTGTGACTTGTGGTATTTGGAGGCAAAAAGATTAACTTAATAGATTTCAACCCTTCTACACTAGGGTGTGCTGGGCAATTGTCCACTATCATTGAAATTTTACGATTTTGATACGTAATTTTTTTATCAAATCTTATTAACCAACTTTTGAATAACTCTGAAGTCAACTAGGATTTTTTATTACTTTCGTAAAGAGTTGGTAGGGTTTTGACATTTTTAAAACACCGCGGACGGGCTGATTTGCCAATAACTAAAAGTGGAAAATTATCACATCCTGTCATATTTGAACAAACAAGGGCAGTTAATCTGTCCTTACTACGCTTTCCACCTTGATGGTTTACACTTTTAAATTATAGACTGAGTTTGTCTGGCATTAACTTATGGAAAATTGCTGTCTCATCTGCATTATAAATGTCTTTTGGGTCAAAATTTTGTAACAATGTGTTCGATTTTTGTTGCCAGTCAGTCATATCTGTTGATTCACAATATACAGATTTAGCCTCTCCACAGATTTTTGTTGAACGAGATAGCATGTCTTTCCTTAAATCTATCAAGCCAAGCAGTAGATTGCTTGAAATCATGAATTTCCAACTGATCAGCAAACATGTTAGCTTTTTCCAAAAGAAGTGGACCAGATATCGGAATATCACGATCCCTCTTTGAAACAAACCACTTTAACAAAATATTTTCAAGCTCTTCAAAATTGCCCATTTTCAAATGTCTGCGTTTTGGTCCAATTTTTTCGTAACCTTCTTTGATAGTTTCCGATTTTTTTTATCCAGCCTGATAATGTGTTTTTAGGAGTATTAAACATGTTTGCAATTTCTGTTTTGGATTTTTCACCCTTTTCAACCTCAATAATAGCCTGATATTTTTCGTTCAAAGTTTTTGTTGCTCAGCATTATTAGCATTCAACTCTGATCGGCCCACATTAAAAGTTTTTCATAAATAAAAATATTTATTTGCATATGCTAATTTGTTTAATGGAAATTAATTAAACTTTATAGCAGAACTGTAACATTTTATATTTCAAAATTATTTACAATTAATAAACCGTTTCAAGTTATTTTCATCTAATGAGCTAGGGCATACTTACCAACAGTGATATGATAATAATAATGTTGTCAGCAAAATAAAAAGGACAGATATACAAAACAAACGTAATCCATTGGACAGACAAACCCGGGAAGACAAATGAACAACCACAAGCACAACAAATAAACAGAAAACTCAAAAACAATGAACAACACGAACTCCTTTAAAAATCAGGAGTGAACCCAGGTGCTCCGGAAGGGTAAGCAGTTCCTGCTCCGTATATGGCACCCGTCGTGAAGTTCAACAAAGTCACCCTGGTGGAATTCACAAATCGGTGGAAGCACATGAAAAGTTACGACAGTGGGAACAGGTCCAACATCATGTTAGATATTGGAACACTGCAACGGCCATTCAATTAGTGATGAAGAATAAAAACGATTATTATTTTTATGACGACGACCGTAAAATTTCCTAAGTGATGACATCAACTTTTTCTTGATAAAACCCTGGTTAAGAAGCTTTTGTGACATCAGTAATCCTCTTTGTCGAAAGTCATGGTAACTCACGCATGCCCTTGAAAATCGGATAAGCTGAGAAACGTAGACGCCATATGCAGGCGATGCTGGTATATTGCTACTCAAGAAGGAAAAATTAACAATAGGAAAGTTGAAGTCATCACGTTTGTCATAAAATTTTGTCTTCAAACGTCCCTCATAGTCTATTTGAAGAAACAAATCCAAATATGAAGCGGACTTTGGTGTATCTGTAGTATCCTTAATTTCAAGCTCACTGGGGTAGATAAGATGTAGAAAGTCTTGGACATTACGCCACAATTATGGCTTCTTTCAAACAAAAGACATCATGTCATGGGATTTGTTCTAATTGTATGAACGACTTCTGGGGGCTTAAACAACACCTAATTAGACACGAAATTACATTGTAATAGTTGCTCTGAAGGGACAAATACTTATTTATCTGTATATCTACCAATGTGTAATGGTTTAATTATAAGTTAAATTGTAGTCATATTTTAGTTATTTATTAATAATATAACCTATAATATAAAATATTAGCTGTTTAATATATAGTTGATATAAATTGATATTTTTGGATTACTAATTCACTTAAAACATTATTAAAACATATTAAGTGAATAAACATATTTAATATTCGCTATGTCATGTATGTAAAACATTTGTAAATAAATGTAAATATATTTATAACATAAATTGAAGGTTATCATTTCAATATAATATTTTTTTTGTCAATAAATTGTTTTTAGTGATCTTTTTTATTTTCAGTCAATAAATGTATACTTGTCAGGTTTCTTATGTATTTCTTTTCTTCAACCAGAGAGCTCATCTCAGGTAAAGTTACATGTAAATACAGAGAACCTCTTAATCCCTTGGCTTACATGTAATAGATGTTGTTTTAGCCCAGTAGTCGTCCGGGAAATATACCGTCTTGGGAACATAATAACAAAATAATTACTTATGTAAAAAATGTACTCCCCAGATATAAATTAATATATGATTTTGTCAAAAAAAAATAAATTGGAAAGATTAGAATCTGTGCTTGAGTATTAATATCAACATTTTCAAATATTTGACATCGGTGAAAGTTAGTTCCAACCATATATTTAAATTCGAGTTTGAAATATGTGCGGATTTGAATTCACAAGTTGTAAAATATGTCTCGACCAATGAAATCGCGTACACGTTACACAATTCAAATCGCATGTTTATTACCACACGCAAACCACACGCACACGATGCGATAAAAAAGCTTTTGTCAGGTTCGAAAGTCTTGTATGTTTACTTTAACAAAATACTATCAATATAAAAAAATCCTCGGGGTGGGGCACATTAGTAATTATTTGATAGTGGGGTTCTGTCACCCCGCCCTTTTCATATAATTATGATTTTAAAAACGTATGCCTTTTCATATATTTCGCAGTTAAAAATGTAACCTTTTCCAATATATTGGTAAGAAAATGTAGGAATACCAAAGTCTCAAAATTATAGAAATCTGTGGACAAAAAACATAACCAGGGACATCGAGAATGATGACAGACGAAAAACAAGTTACATATAAAAAAAACTAAAAAGTGCAATCAATACGTAATAAATCAGTCCATGAGTGGATAAGAATCAATTCCGGAAAAATAAGGATTTTTCAGCGATAAAACTTAATTATATTAATTAAGATAGACACACGCTACTTTAATATCAGCAATTTTAATTTAATGATTACACACGGCTGTGTAAAATATCATATAATTAGTAATGTGAACTTTATAGACCTTCTAATATATTCCTGGTTGTTTTCCCCACTTATTCAGATATTTGCAAGCTGGAAAGTGGGACCTATTCCAGCGGCACGTCATATCACCTTGTATATAGGAAGTGCCCCCCCCTCCCCTTCCGAAAAAAATCACATCCATCTTATATCACACAATCTGATAGGGCCAAAATATCTAAAGAAGACCAAACCTAGTAGTCACAATACAATAAAAAGAAACAAAACTAAAATAATAGAAAAAACAAGTAAGTACATATATTTTTTCAAATGCAAATTCCCTAATTATAAGTGGGGTATAAGGTATGAGAAATAAAACCAATGAAAAAATAAAGATAAAGATTACAATGCTACGGTTGAAAGAAAAAAAATACTAAAAAATTATACATGTATATACTAAGATGTAAATAATTTTGTGAAATATACGGTGATAGTCCGCGTACTTTATTCCACATGAAACATTTGAACAAAATAAGCTGAAAGTCTAAGAAGCATATTATTTGTTTTGATTTAAATAATTTAAACTACTCGTGCGCGCTGTCCTGTTCACATGTTCCAGAATACAAAAGCAGAGATGGATTTGGTCATAAGGACAAAAACGGTCACCAGAACAAGCATAGTGCGCTTGCTCTGTCCTAAGGATGAAACCAAACGTGGTCCTATTCGCGTGGTCCTAAGAACAGTCTTAAGGGATGTCGAAAACCTGACAAACTTGCTTGAAGGCTGAAAAATTTAATTCTACTGTAAAATTATTTCTTGGTAGTGGCACAATATGTGATAAATAGATTAATAGATGGACTTATTGCCCGTCTTATCATCCCTCAACTTATATCGTCCCTTGGACTAAAGTCCTTGTGGCCAATATCAAGGTCTCGGGCTGATAACAAGAGCAATATGAAAAAGACCATGTATTAATCTATAATTATTGATATTCTGGTTAATACATGTAGCCTTTCATGCACTTTTCAAACGTATTAGGTCCGAAAGATTTTGCTAATTTGATTAAATTTCGAAATGTATTTTTTTTTATAGAATTTCTAACTTGGCCCAAAAAAAAAATCAAAAATCTCTTCGCCCGTATAGTGCAAACGATATTTCTATGAAGAATGTGGGTATAAAATTTAAAACAATGTAGAATGAGTTGAAATCGTTAGTAAACGTATGTTAGACAGGTACCCGTATAAACAACACTGGCGTCTTCGGATTTTCAATCAGAGTGTGGGGATAAAAACAATTAATCCAAATAATCAATTAAGCCTAGTTTGTATTCAAAGGTGCTAACAAGGAACCATTCCATATCATCCTGGTTACATTAAAGACTAAGCGAATAGCAATCAGACTGGTCCAAACTGAAAAAAAATCGGAGGCGATATAGAATTGGAACAAGCAAGAATAATTTTATCGAAGGTTGGCCTCGAAGGATAATCATAAAATATTCTAACGCGTGCCATATTAGCAAAGATCGATCCGTCTCCCACAATTTCTAAAGGAAACTACCTAATGGCCATTCAAACAGGTCCAGTGCAATGAGATTCAACATTTTTATGAGAGGAGGGCTACAAAAAGTGATTTTTTTTATCATATTTAATAAAATAAATTTAATATCAAGACATAAAAAACAAAGCATGTGACTGTGAGACTATACTTCCCTGTTCGATTTCTTTTTCTCCGAATACAACTGAATTAAATTTTCCCCGAAAATGCATGCAATAAACGATGACAAATCTATAATAAAGAAATATGAAACTAGTATATATATACTATAACGTTTTACGCTGATTATTTACAAATATACATGTAAATATATTAGAATGTACAAACACAAGCCGAACTACTTGCGAGTAAATTGCTTCCACATGAAACAATAAAATACAAAACTACGGGTTTGGAAACTACATAAACAAATTTAATGAATAACATGGTAATTTTAAGATATAGAAATCAAAGAACAAACGAAAATCAATGAGTATTAAATAATTCTATACTTAATCACCCCTAAGACCTCAATTCCTGCATCCATATACTGATGAATTCTTGCTAATATTTATATCGCTTTCGGGCCAGTGGCCAATGTTGGAAAGGCAGTATTAGCTAAATAGAAACTTCCAGGACTCAAATACAATAGAAATAATTTGATTACTAAATGTAGTTTAGCAAGCTTCTGCATATGCAATAAATTAATCTGTCGAATTCGACACGTAAAACTCCTATAAAAAGAATGCAAATAGAATCAACATCAAAATGTTGAAAATATCTCATAGATGACGTATCAGTGCGTCAAATTTGTCATAAAAGAATATTACGATTCTGAGCCTGTATCTAGGTCTAATGTTAAGAAACATTTTGTTATAATGAAAGAAACAAACATTTTACTTTTATTAAGTAATACCAGTAAATCATATCGTTTAATGAAAGTGCTAAAACTGAGTGCTTCTGTTTGGCCCTATATAGATCCGTGGACGACTGTATAGGCCATCGGCTCACGGGACCAATACAGCTACACTCGAATCTATAGAAACAGCCAGGCCAGTTGCTATAGTCATGATACTATAATTGAAATAAATATTCTATTTTTTCTGTTGTGAAAGCTTGTGAAAATGTATGCTAACATAGTATGTCATGACTTAAGCTTTGAGTATTGCCCGGCTAAGAAAATCACGGAATTCTATATCCATCTAAATTCAGTTGATTTATCATTATTTTTATGGAATGCCAATTTTCGTGGATTCTGTGGTTTGTGGAAGTCACCAATTCAAAACTCCAAGATTTTGATATATTCAGTTAACTTAACTAAAACTAGATGCTCCCGTGATCCAGTATCACTTACATAGGTTTTATTTGGCATTCAAACGTCATAAAATAGAATTTATTAACACCATTGAAAACAAACCTTGACATTTGTGTTTTTGCAGTACTGGTCAATTTTTAAGATTGAATCGTCACAGGTCCATTCCATCAAAGTTCAGTAGCAACTGTCCCAGTTGTTTCAGGAGATGTTTCAATGTTTTTTGTTAATCTTTGTATATTAAGTAACAGTGATCATATTGACCAGATGTAATAATATTAAAAGGGGACCACCAGAGACCATCAATTGCCCTAGTTATTTTTAGAAAAGCACTACTTTTAAATAATGTCTCAAATGTACTTGCTATGATTAAGTGATAGTGACACTAGATGGGATATGTTTGGTATATTATTAAATTTTATATTAAAATTAATATCTTTTGATTGAAAAAGTTATCTTTTAAAATGAACATATATGATATAGACACAATCTTTCGATCAGTTTACTTGCGGTCTGGAGCTGGCATGTCAGTAACTGCTTGTAGTCCTTTGTTAATATATATTGATCATTGCCATTTTGCTTAGTTTCTTCTGTTACCTTTTTTACATCGGACTCTTACAACTTTTGAACTGAGTTTTACTCTGAGTATCACGGTGTGTTTGTTTAGATGTGTAGTGGTTGCGATCTCACAAAACATGTTTAACCCCGCCGCATTTTTGCGCCTGTCCCAAACCAGGAACCTCTAGCCTGTGGTAGTCTTGTTGGTGTTTTAAGTTTGGTTAATTTGTATATTTCGGAGTTTAGTTTGCCGTCAATATGTTTTACGCCATTTTCAGCACATTTGTCTATTTCGCGGCGGCCAGTTTTTATTGGTGGAGGAAGCCGGAGTACCCGGAGAGAACCACCGACCTTCGGTAGGAAAATTGGAATTTTAAATGTGGTAAAGTCATGAAAGGCAGTATAACTTAGTTATTAAGCTTCAAATTAATTGTTTGAAAAAATTAAATTAAACGTTAAGTCTATGCGATTATTAACTTTATTAAATGAATATACAATTTTCAAATCCGTCAAATTGTCCTTAAAATTGCAATCTGCTACAGCAAGAAAAAAACATCAAAGTTACAGACAGATTACTTGAGCGAAATAATTCACAGTGTGGGAGCGGAAATGAACATGTTTTCTGTCAGTTGTTAAGTTGCGATTTTGTAAAGCAGCAAATCGGTCAATTGCAAGGAAGATCGCTCATACTTAGTAATAGAGTTTGGAATTTTACACAGATTTTATGGAAATGTTAGGTATGTTTACCTCCTTTGACAATTGGCTGTTTACATGCCTATAAAATTACATGACCATTTTTCACAAATATGATTATTATCACTTTTATCAAGCTTTGATTACGATGCTTCTTACCTTTAGTGTTTGAAATTTTGACTTTAAAACTAAATAAGTAAAAAAATGGTAAGAAACAAGAAGGTATTCGTTAGGTTATCCAGAAGTCAATTCATTTTTATTCCCTAAAACCAAATTTTGTCGAATTATTTTGCCTATAAAATGAAGTAAATTACTTGCAAACAAACAACACATCATTTCTCTGACTGTATATGTGCTTGTATGTGTACTGTATGGGCGCTTTTATGTGTACTGTATGGGCGCTTGCAATTTTTTGTATAGTCACGTGCTGCAATATAATGTACTTGTATTACAATATGGGGTTATTTCATGAATATTAGGAAATACTGCCCGTAGTAGAATGTAATATCGCACGAGCTTGCGGGTGTGATACAATATTCTACGTCGGGACATTATTTCCCACTTTTTTTGTAATAGCGCCTTCATTGTATATCAAAGCAAATAAGACCTTCCAACCAACCAAGAAAACTACTGAAGTATAACCTGTTAAAAAATTGGAAACATTCCTTATAATTTAATTTCCAAACAGAAGTACAATGATTCCTTGATTCAAGAATCAATAATGGCATTGGACTTAATTTACAAGTGGCGGATTGATAAAAGACCAAACCAGGTTATACAATATAACCAATGTTGGCCTATACTGTTCATCCAATCAAATTAAATTAATAGACACTAATGGTTTTTGAATTTGGCTTTATCAAGTTGAATATCGGTCGAGACGAAGACGAGACATATATTCAAATTGATGAAGTCAATATTTAGTACATATTTATCGGCGAAGTATCCGGTTTTGACATCATAATGAATTGCATGATATTTTCTAGTGTCATGTCATGAATACTGAAAAATGACTGACTATTACATCAAAAGGAAAAAGTATGAATTCCGATAAACTAAATTTCTCGACCTTTAGACATCAAAAGAAGGTTACTCACATTACTGATAATTATCTTTATTTGCAAGGCCTATATGGGTCACGAAAATACAAAATACTGAACAAAGAAACAAACACAAATTCAATGGTACAAAGTATTTATAAATGTAAAACTCAAATTACTAGATTAGAACATGTAGAATCCGATTAACACGCGTCCAAATTAATATAAGAAGTTTTCTGGAAAGAAAAGACTAGGAGAAGGACTGATCCATCTTCAGCAAATTTTTAAGACCGGGTCTTTGATTTTAATTATCATAAGCGTATTCAAAATGTTATGGTAGATTTATAACTAAATGCATTTAGTAACACAAATTAACACAATTATATTTGTTATTCATACGTTATAAATGTACTTTGAGCTGCCTACTGTAGCATTAAGATTCAACTTGTAAATCGGTTTAACCAGGGTTTTATCAGGGATAAGATGATGTCATCACTTAGGAAATTTTACGGTCGTTATCACAAATTGATTGACCGTTACAGTGTTCCAATATCCAAGATGATGTTGGACCTGTTCCCACTGTCGTAACATTTCATGTACATCCACCGATTTGTGACTACCTTGTTGGACTTCTCGACGGATGGCGTATACGGAGCAGGAACTGCTAACCTTCCCGGAGGACCTGAGTTATCTCCTAGTTATTATACGAGTTCGTGTTGTTCATTGTTTTTTAGTTTTCTGTGTTTGTTTGTTATGCTTGTTGTTGTTCATTTGTCTGTCTAATGGATTACGTTTTTGGATTGCTCCTTATGTATATTTGTCCTTTTTTAATAGATCATAGTATTACACTCACAATTACACGATGTGTGTTGCGAGCAACCTGAAACCTTGATTTTGTGTCATCTTATGATGAAATATGCATTCAACTTTTCAAACAAGATATCAAGGAACTATACAGCACAACGTTTTGTCTTAGCAAGCACCTATACAAACCAAGTTTGTATTGTTTTACATTCATTTCAATATAGGGAATTAACGAGGCAACATAGGAAATTCGTATTAAACCTGAAGATTAACTGATCATTTAGTATTCAAAATAAATATTATTGATAGGAAGGGATAAAGAAATAACGTTTACACAGCTTTTGAAGAAGCCGTGTTGTACCAACAATAAATGATTTCGAAGCATTTTTTTACTTGATATCTCTGTTATAATAAATAAATGTAGGTTTTAACATGCATGAATGAATATCATCTTATTGTTTTCTTTTCGACTTATTTCATTGAAAAATATTTTTGTAAACATGGAAAATAGTAAAAAGCTTACCTTTTCCAAAGCGTTTATCTTTATCTAGCGCTTGACAAAATCGCAACTCAAATGTTGAAAAAATACTGTACACTTCCGCTCCCACACTGTGTAACTGGCCCTTAGATAATAGCAGACAGTTTTTTTTATACATGATCTATAAATCACCTAATGCTGTGAAAGATGTAATTCAGTTCTTTTTTTTTTTATCTGAATTGTTCAGATGTAGCGATTTACGATCAAGTGAATACAAGAATATAACATGTCTCACGGAAGTATTCGATTTTTATGGATTTTACTGTTATATATAAATGCGTCATTATGCAACAATTTCCGTTCACTGCAATATATTCCCCATGAACAATTGCCGATTTAAAAAAAAAAACATTTTTGTCATGTTTGTGTAAATGTCATTTTTGTAGGAGCAATTAAATGCATTCTGGAAAAAAATGGACTGCACACTCCTTGATTTTTGAACAAATTACTATAGCGATAAATATATTAGCCATATACGAAAATTTAAATATTTTACAACAGAAAATTTAAAGTATCAGTTCATGCTTGTATCAAAACTCCAGCAACTGAAGCTTGATACCATTGGGTCCTTGAGTAAAATATATTTATCATTTATCTAAAGCACCTACTGTCGCCATTGCGGAAAATATCATGTTTTGAAGAGAAACCGAGGAACTAGGAACTTTCGACAAAGTAAACTGTTTGTAATATGTACCGGTATGGCCATCGACATTACAATATATAACAATAGATAACAAGAAAGCTAAAAGATGACACCAATCAATCAACGCTACCCAACAGACAGAACCCAGGAGAAAAAAATACATATGTGCAGTTAACGAAAAAAAATTACATGTACACGTACAATCACAAAATTGTAACTTAATAAACTGAGATGATGAAAAAAGATAAATGTCAATTTGACATGTACATTCATGTATGTACAACGCTAAGAGAAGCCTGCACATCTTTTTCACGCGAGACAAAAACTCAATTCTACGAATATAATCTGACTGTTGTACCCATAAATCCCTGTTTGGAGAATACAAATACCAATCAGATTTATTTACTGGTTATATGGAACATTTATAAAATTGTACCAATATATTTATTTTTTCAGTGCAGTCTGAAGAACAGACAATCAAAGTAAGAATGCAAATATGCATATATACAATTAACATGCCCTGTCATGATTTTATACAGCAAATGGCAAAATGAAATAGACGAATTATTTATTATTTACAATTTATTTTTGATTTATTAAATTAGCGGTACATGAAATAGAAGTGGTTTATTTTCATCACTTGGTATGATGATATCTAGTAGGTTTCTTAAACCAAAAAGTAATCCAAGATGGCTGTCATGGCTGTAGACAAAGGACTTTTTGAAGTTTTGTTCTAGTTTAGTTCTGTATATGGGGTCTCTTTCTTCTTTTTAATATTATCAGTTCTCAAAAAACGATGAAAGCTGATTTGACGAGATATAAATTGCTTCCATTAAAATAAGCACACACAGCGCATCAAAATTGTAGCAAATGTTGTTTACCCAACACACAATGTGTTTCAGATTCATTGCAGTGGTTACTTCAAATTCATTGATACCATGTCATATAACACGACAACTTTACACGGTGCATTTTTGAAAGAACCACTTAAACCTTGGATAGAAAAAAATTAACATAGGAGAATGTAATTTCCTTGACAGTATTAATTTGGGTTAAGTGAAATGATGAGACAATAAATCAAACTGGAATCGTAAAACCCAAATTAATGCGTCCCCACAAAACATGTTGATTGCGGTTTCGTGATGTTTTGTTATTTTCGGCAGTGAGTTATAATTGCATGATTAATTACAAATAATTTTTTCTGATAGCACATTAATTTATTATTATTAGACCTAATTTTTTAAAGACCAATTAGAAAAAAATAAACACACAAACGCATAGTTATCCCTATATCATGAGCTTTTCCTTACAGGAGCAGGGGTCATAAGTTGTAAAGTTTGTTTCCTATATGCTGCATGTATATAACATGTCTTTTTTTGTTTTTTAGGAATGAATTCAACTTGATTTTGTCTTCCTCTATAAGATTACATGATAAGGGGATTCTTTGAAACCACCGACAAATTTTGAAACGTCTTTGTTTTTAGTGGTATCTAAATGCGTCAAAAAAGTCTTCAAAGACCTCCTTACAGTTTTACATCTACATGTACCTTTAGTATTAACGAAATCAGCTATTTTGTCGTGAACCAATTCGTAAAGGCGGTTGTTTTGAACACAACCTACATATATGCAATTATAAAAGAAAGCCGAAACGAGTTAGCCGAAATCAAAATATAAGATAAACTTGTGAGAAATTAATAGATCACACAAATACCATCCTACTATCCCCGCTCTCCCCACATGCTGTATCACAAACATATGTTTAAAAACTGACCCCAATTTTTGAAAATCCAAACTTCGAAACGTGAGTGGCGTCTGTATACTGCGTATAACAATACTGTATAGACATAAAATGTATAATAAGACATATGAAGGACGAATTACGGTCACAAACTTAAATTCATCATTGCAAAATTCAACCCCTGTGGACCTACGTTTTGCAAAATCTGAATTATTAAACGTTACTGCATATCTAAATAGTATACACTGTATGAACTTACTGTATAGCAATGAAATACCTTATAGGAGTTTATGTCAAAAGCGTAAATTTACAACTTTAAAATTTTACCCCCTTTGGGCCCTAAGTTGAGAAATTCTAAATTCTACAATCTTATATAAATTCATGTATAGTGTATGACAATAGTATATAGAAATAAAAGGCATACAGGTAAAAATGAAAGAGGAATTAAAGTCAGAAGCTTTAATTAACAATTTCCGGAATTTGACCTTGTGAGCCCAAATTTTTGAAAATCAAAATTCTAAAACCTTACTCCACATTTAAACACTTTGTGACAATACTTCCTAGAAAAAATATGAAAAAAAATGAATTGGGGGTATAGGTCACAGGATTAAATTTATAATGTTCAAAATTCGACCACTGTTTTAAATCTTATTTCCGAATCTACATACAGTGTATGACAATACTGTATAAAATTAAAATGCAAGTTTAAAATGGACGAGGAGTTTACGTTATAAGAAAGCATGACAGACGGACGGAGGGACAGACAGACGGGAAATATACTAGTCGTTCTTTGCCCTTTTAACGGGTAACCAATTCCATTTATATAACCTAAATTTCAGCTATTTTCATTTGTCATGTTTGTTAGTACAAATGTATCACAATGCGTGCGTATGCATTTGAAGGATCTATGGTTTAATTTCAAACAGTCAACAAAAACACTGACCAGCAGATTAGGAAGTATAACTGATGAGCCTTGTTTGAATTAATTGTGTTTGATTTCAAAAACAATTTTTCAGGAGTGATACGAACAAAATCTCTATAAATTTTCATATAATGATGTTGGAATTTTTCATTGCTAATAAGACATACTAATCCAGCTTCTAACTATTATTTCAGTATACAATTATGACAACCATGACGAATCTCGTGATGTAGAAGAACTTTAATTAATTTTTCATCATCTTCGTAAAATCTCATTTATTATTAAGTGTTCACTTAGAAATGTTTTGTATGTTTGTTCTCCGGTACATTCAAATTAACTTCCTGTGCTAGCTATTTCTAAATACTTTAGTATCAAACAACATAACAATTAAAATGAAATTTGGATCCAAGTATTTTCTTGTGCACTACATATTCATCTTTCTAAATAATGATGCAATAGCACTGCTCAAGGCCAAGACGATACTCTGCTTAAAACAGTTATCAGGAAAATCATTCAAACAATGTTTAAGTCTTCATGTAGGCCTAAGTTTTAGATATCCGCAAGTTGGCCGGTAAGTATCTTGATTCTAACAACAAAGGTTGTATATTAGTATATCGATGAAATATTATATATAAGACTCCAATGAAGACGTACAGAAATTTCATATCTTGCATTTCGTATGTTTGATGTGGCTCACAGCTACAATGTGGAAAAAAAGGAAACGTAACTTTGATCAGTTGTAAAGAATATTTATATTTCGATCTTTACAAAAAGGGTATGTTCAAAAACAATTTGCAGGTTGATTTGTGCATTGTATATGTTATTTTCATTGTAATGGCTGTAAAATTTAATACTTGATTTCCGACTTAGTCTGGAATTACCGCATCCGGGGCAGAAATTATTATTCATATCACGTATCTTAAGTGTTTTGTTAGGCACGAGAATGGCGCTTGAGTGAAGGGAAATTTGAACGATAATGGTGTATTTATGCCGCCTAAATGACGTTGACACACCGTCAATGTATTGGTGCGCAGTAACTGACTGCATTGAAGATGGGAGAAAGAAGACCAACCTGGATAAATATCCATAGATGTAGGGGTTTCAGTTTTTTTCTATTTCCTATGGGAAAAAATGAGAACAAAATCGACAGCAATTGTTCAAAATGATTTTTGTTTGGTACATACGTGTATATTGTACCTGAATACATGTACAAGTAACCGTTTTTGAATGGTGAACTCTGATTTCCTAATTTTAGATCGTTTTTGCTTGGTCTGTAAATGCTGTGAATTCGCTTATTTTCGTTGACACCAATTTTCGTGGATTGGGAAAAAATACATAAACTAAAAGTACCCCAAAAAGACATAAACTAAAAGTACCCCAATTATTGAGTTATTGTTGGTGAAAAGCGGTCAAACTCAAAAGTTCAGTATACTTTGTACAACATGTCTTTATTATGCAACCGATTTATATTGAAGTGTAACAACAATATATGTCACAAACGATATTGTTTGTTTAAGATAGTATTAACAAATTACAATAAAAGGCTTAACCAAAAAATAATATTTTTTCTATCCACGCTAGAAACAAAGCCAACGAAATTACTAATTAAAAAATTAATAAAGTAATAAAAACGGTACAATCATGGCAAACCTGACCTTTAATAAACACTTTACTACGGCTCACTGGAAGTGACGAACTGTTAAAAAATAAACACAACGCGTACATTGTTTAAATTATTTTTATATTTCATATAATCTGAACCCATTTTCGTCCTGTTTAACAGACTAGCATATTTTTCACCTGATAACATGATCATTCTAATTTCCTCATTCGTATGAATGTACAAAGTCAAACAAAGAGCTAGCATTCTTGGCAATGACCCCGAAAATTTCGATATCTCTTCGTAATAAAAGTGATTGACATAAATATTTCGTTGGATTTTCATATTCTTGGATTAGATGGTCCACGAAATCCACGAAAATTGGTGTTCAACGAATAAGTGTTTCACAGTATTATATAAGTTTGAATAAAATGTAACACAAACATGACTGGCTGACATTTATCCATCTATCATCTCATAGACGTTATTTCACCATGTGACCTTGATCTCATCAACGTTTTATTTGATGATTTACTCATTAAAATTTTAAATTAAATTATAAAGATTGAATATTTTTTCGGCTTTTGCGAAATAAACTCAAAGCACATGGTGCAAACTTAAAAATAACCCACTATGCAGGTTATTTAGTGTACACCACATGATTAAGATTATTCCTTCATAGACCAGAAATACAGTACAGCTATTTCGTAAACATAGTACAATGAATGTGATTCTATACAATAAGAAAAACATATCTATAGATATTTGATAATAGGAGAAATGACAAGATCAACTGTTATGCCTGCAGAAATGACCTACACGGATATCACTCAAACTCCAAGCCCAAATTTAAGTGTGAAAGGTAATCTTTATAATATTTCTGATATTCATAATTAAAAAAAAATTTCCATTTGAAACTTCCTATCTTTTAGTCAGAAGAAATGATCATAAACCATATTAAGGATGTGGCGTAAATGTTCACGAGACAACAACCAGCAAATAATAAAAAAAATATATAAAAAGAGTGCAAAACTTCTACTGAACGACCACGCATTAAAGGCCTTTAATATAAATGAATGAATATCTTGTACAATACAGGGGTATTATCTGAACAAAAAATTATCCGTATGTGCTGGCTTGTCTGCGTTCCTGTGCATGTCGCCTGGTTAAGGCTGTTATGGTCGGAGTTCATAATCAAATCTGTGTAAATTTAATCTGTAGGATTATGTAAACCTGTACACAGAGGTATCTATGAGGATATTTCATCATCCACTTAGACCAGCCAAAAGTCTATCAATGTGACCTACAGTACAGAAAGAGTACAGAAAGAGACATACCATGATTAATCACTGCATCGAGAGTGGTTAGTTCCACCACTTTTGATGCAGAAAAAATAATGAAAATATGTCAAACAGAAAAAAATTAATACCACTTTAAGTGTTGGACACCACTATGTCGGGGATTAGTCATGGTATGTCACATTTTATGCTTGATTGACTTTGGTTTAGTTTGATGTCTGAGTTTATAGCTACAATTGTATAATCATATAAACTTTTACTCAAATTTTCTAAAATAGAAATACATCCTTGAATAAGTTATAAAATAGATGAACTGGAAAATGAAGAAAAATCATTGCCAAAAAAAAGCTACAAAATAAAAAAAAAGGATTAGTGCTTGAATTCTTCATGGAAAATGTGTTAAAAATTGTGAAAAAGATTAATAATAGACTGTACCAAACTAGGAAACCACGTTCACAGTCATCAACATACAGCTCATACAAACATCATAATACATCTCTTGTTAGTATAACACCGTCAGGTCCCCTTAATTTAGTATCTGAGCTATGGTGAGGGAATATTCCAGGCCGGTTCATTACTGAACACAGTGGATACTTAGACAATATTGAGCCGAATGATGAAGTGATGGCAGACCGTGGCTTTAAAATCAGGGACTTATTAACAAAACAAAAAAAAACGTTTACTCATAAATGTTCATTGGGAAGAGGAAACTCCTTAATGTCAATGAAATAAAGAAAACAAAACTTATTCTGTTTGTAATTAAACGATGAAAGTGGCTGCTTTTTATGCAACATGGATAAACCATTAGTAAATAAATAAATAAATATTTTACATTTTATTTAATATTTTAATTTCAACAGTTTTCTTATAAATGATGGTAAGAAATAAGTGTTGAAAAAATTTTGATATTTACTCTTAATAAAATCAAAATCGATCTTCCTCAAATTCAATTCTGTCAACAATTTACCCTTTTTGTGTATAAAATACGAAGTCACACCATTCATGTTTGCAAATACCAAGTTGCATTTGAACCTGATAAAACCATATAGAATGTTTCTTCAAACGTACATTATTATTGTCACCTAAGTATATAAAATAAGTCTTCTTTTGTAAACAAACGTCTTCTGGTGTCAATTTTCTATGACTATGAGTGCATTTAACTTCAATCAATCCTTTGCATTTAAAAGCAACTAGTCCATCAGGAGAACCCCCTCAATAAGCTACTTGCTCCGCAATATTTAAACCACTATTACATATTTTGACTTGTGATGACATTTTGCATAGCCTTGCGAATACAACAGTTGTTCTAATACCTCATGCTCCCGACTATATTTTGTTGCAACAGTGCTAACAACTGTATATGGATTCAATATTCTTTTCAAAATCTAGTTATTTCTTTACTTGTGTCCCTTATATTACAAACAGTATGCTATTCTTCCAGTGCGTTGTGTGAACGAATCATCACATTCACTCTCTTTTGGTGTGGCTTTTTCAATAGATAGAATTAAATATTTCGTAAAATATCAAGAAAAGATTCATCACTATCAGAATTATTCAACTTTGATGCAGCACTTATCTTTGTTGGTAATCTATTTTCAATAGAATCATCTTCATATGGTAATGATCAAACAAATACAACAACACAATACTAGAACCTTTACATCAATTAATTATCTTTATGAACACTTTCAAATGAAGTCTCAGGATATAGAGAAGGCTGGTATGTGTTGGTCGGGTAGACTTTGTCTTCAAATTGATCATGAGTAATGTTTATGTCGTCAATTGTACACGGAGCAAAGGCTTTGCGAGGCTGATCCCAATTAATTGCAAGGTTCATCTGAACCTACTCTAGTATTTCTGTCACTGTGTCTCTGGAAAATTAGGTACCGCATATAGTAGGGCTGTACAATGTTTACATGTACCATCATCACTGAAACATACAAACGTTCTCATATTTACATACATGTAGTGTATATAGGAAAAGTCATTACCTCAAGACAAAATATGAACACAACGCTACTAAGGAAGTCGTTTGTCTTATAATGATAAGTTTAGGCGCCACGGAGCCATCATGATTTTTTATAGTCATTTTCTCGGTTATAACATCCATTTTTAAAAAATTTACCGGGGCTGACATGTTGTTAGTGTTTATATGCCTAACAAAACTTCACATTCTTTACCTCCTTCGCAAAGAGCGATCTTGAAATTCTTATTGATTGTTATGTCATTTTAGACCTGTCTGTCATCCGCTTAGGTAATTTTTACTCTTATAAAAGACACATTTAGAATACATTGTTAGGTATTTCGTGCCAGTACCGTAATACCGACTGTACAAATGACACATTCATATGGATTTGCTTGCATGTTCTGTACCAGAACTATAAATAAGAAAGCATGTGCATGCTCAAAATAAAAAAATATTCGATATTAATTTCTTGTATAAATGCGCATCTCTGTATTAATCTGTATATGCTTGAAACCAAAGAAATCGTCAAAAAATTTTCTCAGTTACTGTATTAATACCCGTACTTTTTCAAGAGCAAAATACATCGACAATTTATTACATTTCTGTAAAGTTCAAATAACAATCAGGGATGTCCCAAACAAACAACGTGCTACAAACGTTTGGAAACAAAACGTGCATAACTTCTGCAGTTTCAAATGTGTTTGTGGTTCGTCATATTTTACGCACAAATCAATAGACTGTACACAAAAGAGAGAAACAGTCCTCACGCGAAATATTTCGTATAAGCGTTCTACCAATGCGAAAGAGTACAATTAATCAAGACCATTCGAAACTAAAGGTATAGTCATACTTTTAAATTTTACTTTATGGAAACATTTGCGATATTCTGGAAAAACGACTTCAAAAGACACACAGCAATCATGATATACAAAATCCATATTTTACCAACTGACCCCAACCCCCAAACTTCATGTAATTTTTTTTGGGGGGGTGGGGTGGTACTTTGCATTTTTTTACATAGTTCCCCCCGAAGCTGTGATTAATTTAAATCTATGAGAAAAAATAACTTTATCTTCGTGAAAAAACAATGTTTCAAAGCCTGTTACTTTTTAACTTAAATAGATTTTAACTCACATAATGGTCTTTCAAATTGCAAGTAGTTTAATTTATGACAGTCCACCAGTTAAACAGTTAACTCCGCCTTTGGCAAAAACTACAACAATATATACATGCACTTGATTTGTTCTTAATTTCAATTGGTTTGATGTTAAGAAGGAGGTGTTTTGAATTTAAGTGGTTGTGAATAGGGACATTCTATCATATTTTAGGTGTAAAACAAGCTAGATTTTTTTAAATAATTTAAATTTTCATTTAATTGAGGTATATAAGTTAGAGAACGTGTATTTGTAGGTTTTTCTCTATAACGTAAATAATTAGTAATATGGGGATGATACATTCAAGCACTAGCAGGGTTCGCACATGTCATAGAATCCTAGAAAAGTTTTGTCTAAAACAAGTCTTGAAAAGTCAAAGGAATTAAAAGTGTCTTGAAAAGGTATTGAAGTCTTGGAGATTCTCGCTTTGGATTACTACTGGCAACATGGAATATAAAAATCATGACATGTCTGCTAACAGTCCACCCTCGACGGTGTCGCATCAGTCTCTGAGATTAAATTACATGGTACAACATTTTAGAATTGATCTTTAACGGTTAATTTTTATCAATAAAGGTTGTAACAAAGTGCATTAGCAGTTACCGTATTCTCTATCATTTATTAATTTAATTTACATACATGTAGATGTACACATGCACATGTCAGACATTTTATATGTAAAATGTATCGCTTCACCTATTAATAATTTTCACCTAAAAATAACAGAGCGTGAAAAACACAAGTAGTTTTATGTTAGTTTCAGAAGAAATTCATTAATTACGATGACTAAATGAACATGTAAAGTACATGTAGATCTTAGATAGCCCAAACACCATAGAACGGACAATCCATCAAAGTTTTAACAAGTACAGAAGTGGCAAGAATGTGATTAATTACAAGCAACTACAGTTCAACAAAATCAACAGATATAACTTGATTTAACCATTATAAGGCAATTTTTTATGATTCATAATGGTATTAATACATATGTTCATATTATTCGAAATTATAACCAAGTATAACATTTAATCGACAGAAGTCTTTTGACTTGTTTGATAATTTGATATACAGTTGAGATCAGTTCTAACCTCTCAACTATCTCTCAGAGAGGACGGTTCTAGAACAATTCTACAACGGTTCTAGGGTAAAACCAACCCTGTCATAAATGGTTCTAAGGTAGAATCATCATACATGTAAATGGTAGAACTATCCAGCATTGTTCTAGGGTAGAACGGTCATAGATGGTTCTATAGGAGAACTATCCAGCATTGTTCTAGGGTAGAACTGTCATAAATTGTTCTAGGGTAGAACCATCCAGAATGGTTCTAAGTTAGAACTGTCATAAATGGTTCTAGGTCAGGACACACCCAGTCATAAACGTTTCTTAAGGTGTCAGGATGACAGTTCTAGAATAGTTCTAGAACAGTTCTTCTGACAGTTTAGGACAGTTTCAAAGAGAGGTTAGAACTGAGTCCAACTGTAAGATACATTTCCCGTTTTTAAACTAGACAGATGCAATTAGCCTTTAACCATAACAAAATTGTACATGTAAATGCTAAATTAAGGATCTGTATTTAAGATGAGCATTAATTTCGTGAATTTAAAACTGAAACTTCTTCAATCTTATCACCCAGAGATCGCCGAGATTTTTTAGTTTAAATCATAAAACTTTCACTCTACACTATTTTTATTGTTTAAGGACGTGTTCGCATGCTAAAGAGTCTTACATGTTCTAAAACAGTAGATGTACTTCATGCATTTGTAAAACATAACTTTGTTCTTCATTCTTTTAAGCTGCAGAAAAAGAAACTCGTGTTTCGTGTTTGGTGACAACAAAGATCCATTAATAGACCTTAAAGTTGAAAACAAAACATTTTACCTTGAAGTAAGGAGATCACTTGCACGAATCTTTAATTTTAAATCTCTTATTTGGGAATAACATATCAGTTTCAAGTGATGTTTCATGTCGCTTTATTTTGAACTGTTAATAACGAATAGGACATATAAAAGCTCTCTTGTTCGCTAACATTCAATTATGTAATGACCAATATCAATGATGTCAAAATAGTTTGTTTGTTTACTATATTTAGTTCATGTGAAATATTCTTGAAACGATACAGGTTATCTCAAAAGTGTTTTACGTTAAATGATTTATTTTTGGCTATTTAAAAGTGTCTCATTCAATTTTGTTATTTTTAAGGTCATCAATAACAAAAAACAAAAAAAATACGTAAGTCAAAGTTCATTACATTCAGTCGTTAAGCAGCTATTACGTTCTGGATATACTAATGTAGATGTGTATTATGTTTCTGTTAACCTGCCCTAGTATTTGAAATGGTTTGCTTTTATATTTTAACAAAATGAAATAGATATTTGTTTTCTCGTACACATGTAAACACGCAATTTTTTATTAACTATATGTATGTCGCCAGAAAGATTTCAACTTTACATGAACATGTATATGAAGGCATGCTTTGATATACTAACCGAAGACAACAGACATGCATCTAGTGAAAATACTACACATAATACTGAAGATAGGTGTGATCTATACTAATAAGTAAAAAATATGTTCTACATCGTCATCAAGAAAGACCGCAGTATGCTGGAAATATATTAATAAATCAAATGTCCAGTTACGCTTTCGAAGATAGATTTTACTGTTTGGGACATGTAACCTTTATACAATAAACCAGACGTCCTAAAAAGTCTAATGCGGGGATTTTATCAGATTAGCACAAATGCAGCAAGATCAATTGTCTTAATTGTGTTACATCCATGCTGACGCGTACCTTAATAATTGCATTATTTTTCAAACCATTTGTGACAAAATGAAAAGCGTCTTGCAAGAAATTATTTACAGATAAATCATTTAGAAATTATGTTTCTTTAAGAAGATTACCGACAAAATGCTGATTTGGTCTGATGCATGCATCCATTGCGTGCATAAAGGTAGATTTTAATCGTTTTTGTGCATAAAGTTCAATTACGCTTAGAAAGGTTGGATAATAAAAATACGGATGAAGCTTAATATCTATTTAAAGTATGAAAAGGTTTTTGAATTTAATGTCTCAAATAGAAAATACATTAATGAGGAAAGTACTTTTTTCTTAAGATTCCCTTCTAACATTTTTTTTCTAAAACAAAATGCAGGTAACTATTTAAAGTTCCTAGAGCATTCTAATGTCTATAATATTTACATATTCGTGGCAAAATAATGACCTTTAATAACCTCTTAGAAGCAAACATTTGATTTTTAGGAGTTGGGCTAGGATCAATTGTTTGACCATGCCTATTTTTTTTCCTGGAAATTTTGGTTCTGGATTTTTTATTTTCATTTAAACCGAAAAGTATCCTGAATGACACAGGGACTGCATTTTTTTTCACTCCCAAAATGATCCTGTCTTTTTATTTTGCTATAATCCTGGTCCTGCCTTTTTATTACAAATGTGATCCAAACTCCCAACCCCGATAAAAATCAAATGGTTAATCCCTCATTGTGCTAAACATTTATTTTGTTTCACTTTTTAAGTGTTATACAATTAATTAAAAAACTTTAGTAAATTAGTAAACCCGTATTGAACGGTCGTTAGCTGCAGCATTTTTAATTAATATGTAGTTAGTTTCTCATTTTGAAATACATGTATAACATTATCTTATAATTATTAGCGAAATAACAATACGTACCGTTACAATTCATTCGCATATAGATTTTCAGAAGAGTTGAAAAGTATTAATGAACATACAGATTAAAAACTCTCGTAGACATGTGTTGAAATATTGTACATCTTGAAGTAATAGTTTACATATGTATGATTGCATGTGTAGCTGGATATCTAAAGCAGTGGAGGTTTATGCGCGTGTTTCTTTCATTAAATCATGCGATTATAGACAGTTTTACAGTGACAAAACAACATTTCGACTCAATATACTTTCTACATTGTTTAACTTCCATTAAATTTTATATACAAGTATGAAACTATCGGTCACCTTATTTGGTGCAAAACTTTGATGATCTTTATTGTGTGTTTTATTTACCAGAGGGTCATGATAGATACGGGGTGGGATTGTGCCCATAAAACCTGTTTAAATCTATCACTGATACGGCCCTATCCCACTTAAGACGTACTACATAGGTTGATCCTTTTTCCTGTTTTTTCTTTGTTACAATGTATACTGTTTCCGTCTGATTGCCGATTCTATGGCATTAATTTAATGGTAAATGAACGTCATTGTTAACCTTTCATGTTATCCGTTTGTTAATATAATTAGCTCAATGTGCTGCACCCAGTGGAAAAAATACTTTTGAACGAAGAAATAAGCCTTAAAGACTGTGTTTCTTTATATGCACATTCTTAATACGTGTAACATTTTCAGTATTTATCTTTGTAAATTAGTAAGAAATCATTTGTTAAATTTACCAATTCTGGTCTATAAAATCATAACACTGTACGCAAGCAAAACTTGATATAGTGCTTTGTTTTATCAAAGCGCACTGGAAAATGGAAAAAACTTGGATACGTATATTCCTTTCATCATTAAATTTAATTAATATCTTTATCTAGGTTTCAAAATATGTAACATTACACAAATGCATGATTTTCTAACCATAATTATTCACTCCCGTCCGTCACAAATGGGTCAGGAAATCTTTGATAATTTTTCCAAATAAATTAACAAGCACTGCCAAGTGTTTGTCTTATATTCTAATTTGGTTAATGATATACACGTGTAGTCTCTTGGCATATTTCGTTAAATGTGGAAAAATGAGATCAGGGGAATCAAACAGAATGTCACCACGATCAACAAAAAACGAGATTATGAAATCTGCGGCGTCAAAGATGAAACAACCTGGCAAAGAACAACGAAGGAAGAAATCTAAATTCGAGATTAAATACTAGAGAAGTAAACATGGAGGGCAAAATTATATTTATAGCAAATATCGGCAAAACAATATGGTAGCCGTATCGACACGATAGAAGGGAAAGTTCGAACAGTCAGAGTATATAGACAATGCAAATTCATGAAAATAGAAACATAAAAACAAATACTACACTATAAGATATACCTACAGGAGAAACGTAGACTTCTAGTGCTAGGAAAATGTTGGATTAAAGCGATTTCTAAAAAAACAGGACAATACTTCTACAGCAAAGCTTTCATGACCTGAATTCCCGATTTAAACTTTATCTGTAAAATCCACCAAAGAACTATGCGGTCTTAAGGGGTATAACGAAATATAAAAACAAATGCGAATTTTTTAGGGGCCGTACAATCCAAAAAATCATTAAGCGGAACAAAACTATTACGCTATCTATAACTCATCCATACAGTCTTCATATCTAGAATTAAACTATTTTCGTTGAGGCGTTTCAAAAGGGTGCGGAAAACTTATTTTTCTAATAAATGCCGATATCTAAGGGCCATAACTTCCACAAAAATCGTTCAATCGGAATGAAACGCTTCATAATTTATGCGTTTCATTCAGTTGGCAATTCAGTCTCATTGTTTCAAGTAATCAGATGTAATCAGTAATTATCAAATAAATGATAACTTGTAATTTAATTTAATCAATTAAATGTCAAAAACTGGTTGTAATCAGGATTACTTTCTGATTACTTTATTTTTGTTACATTCTTATAACTTTTTTCAACATGATATAAAAAGTTCAGACCTAGAGTTTATTCTGTGCATTTTGAAATGTTTTGATTCCACAATAGTTAAATGCTGGTAAACAGGTTATTATACAGTTAGATGTCCTTTTTATTTTAAAATCAATTACTTCCAAATATAATCGACCACATGTATGCTCCTGTAACAAATCCTTACAGTTTATTGCTGTCGTATGCTTTTGTCACCTTGTTTTGTTATGGAAAACCCTAAAAATTAATCATAACGGCACAATCTTTATGTCATTATACTTGATAGGCAGCAATTCTGTCATCAATAAAAAAAATACGTAAATAATCCGATTTCAATAAATTCAATCGATAAGCAGATCTAACGTTCTGGATATAGATATGTACTACGCTTCTGTTAGCTTGCTCTATTATAAAAAAATATTTGCTTTTATATTTGAACAAAAAGAATATATATTTGTTTTCTCGTACACACGCCATCTTTTTAGCTACTAGTATGTGGCCAATCAGAAAAAATATCAACTTTACAACGAGCCGTTCATACATTGTTTTTAACAAATGTCAGCCATTTTATATATGAAGGCATGATTTGAAATACTAACCGACGAACACCAGATATACATATAGTGAACATACTATAAATAATACTGAAAGATTAGTTTGATTCATACTAATTAGTAAAACATCTGGTTGTTATCATGATTACTTTTTGATTATTTTTAATTAATATATTTTTGTTACAATCTTATAATAAATAACAATCCAAAGATACTTGTATTAGATATAGTAAATTAATAATATGCTGTATACGACGCATTTCAAGGAGTTACCTCTCATCAGCAGCATTAAAACCAAAACATTTGGAAGACCAAAAACTAAACTTATTTTTTAAACAAGAAGTACTCATAACCAAAAATACCGAAATAGGAAGCCAAATTTCAGCTAAGGAGATCTACCATGTGCAATATAAGGAATGAACCCTTAGTATTTCTATTATTTTTGAATTTTGCTAAATACGGGTAATTTCTGTAACACATTAATGAATAATCATGTCAGACAAGTCTGACGACTGGATTTGCGAATACCCTTCGGGACCTAGGGTCCACCATGCAGAGGCATCGTCCCAGGAGTTTTAGAATAACAATCCAAAGATACTTATATTAGATATAGTAAATTTATAATATGCTGTATACGACGCATTTCAAGGAGTTACCTCTCATCAGCAGCATTAAAACCGAAACATTTGGAAGACCAAAAACTAAACTTATTTTAAACAAGAAGTACTCATAACCAAAAATACCGAAATAGGAAGCACAATTTCAGCTAAGGAGATCTACCAATACAAGGAATGAACCCTTAGTATTTCTATTATTTTTGAATTTTGCTAAATATAACTTTTTTCTACATGATATGGAAAATTCAAATCTGAAGTTTATTGTATGTATTTTGAAATATTTTGATCCCCCATCATTGAACGCTGGTAAAACATATTATTATACAGTTAGATGTCATTTTTACGTAATCTTGCATTATTTGACCTATCATCCATGCAAGTAATTGTAATTTAATCTATTACATTGCAATTTAATTGTAATTGTAATCATGGTAGTAAATGTAATTTAATCGATTACTTTTCAATGTAATCGACCGCTGATTTGAAATACTAACAGGCACCAAATGTATATTTTGTAAACATACTATAAATAATATTGACGATTAGTGCGATTCATACTAATTAGTAAAAATGATCCCAAGACCCTCCTCAAGAAAGACTATAGTACGCAGGATATATATTAATGAATCTAACGACCAGTCACGATTTCGCAGAAAACTTTTATGTTTGGGACACGTAAACCAGACGTTCTAAAAACAGTCGTATACTGGGATTTTATCAGATTAGCTCAAATGTAGTAAGCTCAATTGTCTTAGTTGTTGCATTATTTTTCAAAGCATTTGTGACAAAATAAGAACTAACTCAATGTTAGTAGAATTTTATATAGTCTTTATATAGCAAATACATCTTTAACATGTGTAATATTTCAGTGTTTATCTTTGTAGATTGGTTATAAATCATTCGATAGGTTTAAAAAAAAATGTGGCCGTAAATATCAAACATTGCACTCAAGCAAAACTTGATTCAGTGCTTTGTCTAATCAATGTACACTGGAATACTGGAAAACATAGGTACATGTATAATCCTTTCATCATTAAATTTAATTAATATCCTTAACAAGGTTATAAACATTTAAAATGTTCACAAACCTATAATATCCTGCACAATTTTTCTAAGCATAATTACAGCTTATTTATTGCTCTCCATCACGATTGGGTCAGGAAATCTTTGATAATTTTTCCAAAAGGAACTAGCAAGCAGGTGTTTGTCATATATTTTAATGGGGTTAATGATATAGTCTCTTCGCATATTTCGTAAAATTTGAATCAACTTAATCAGGCCAATCCCATAAAATTGAATAACATCTTTACCTAGGTTTCAGAACATGTAAAATGCACGATTTTTCTAACATAATTACAGATTATTTCTTGCCGTCTGTCACGATTGGGTCCGGAGATCTTTAGTATCTTTTTAATATGAACTTACAAGCAGATGTTTGTCATATATTTTAATTGGGTTAATGTATAGTCTCATAGAATATTTCGTTTAATTTGGAAGAACACGATCTGGTCAATTGCGAAGAACGACACCACGATCAATAAATATCGTGATAATGAAGGATGACACAACTTGGTAAAGGAAGAAATTCAAATTAGAGATTAAACACTAGAGAAGTAAAACAAGAGGGTAAAATTATTTCATTATTTCTGTTGCAAATATCGACAAAACAATATGGTAGCCGTATACGATAGAGGAGAAAGTCGAACGGCCAAACTCCAAAGACAATGAGAATTCGTGAAAATAAGGATATAAAGAACAAATACTAGAAAACTAAGGTATCGGTATAATTAGAGAGAAAATTAGGTCTATTATGCCAGGAAAGTGTTGGAATAAAGTGGTCAATATTTCAAAACAAAACTTCAACTCTATCTATAACTCATCCATAATGTCTAACTAAAGGTATAACTAGAAGAAAAAAATAGATTTATACTGCAATAAAAATGTTGGGTAAAAGCGTTTCTAAAAAAACGGGACAATATTCCTTCAGCGAAGCTCTCATCATCGGAATTGCCCATTTCAACTTAAACTTGATCTGTAAACCTATAAATGCGTGGTCTAAAGATGTATAATGTCCAAATAAATACCGATTTCCAAGTGACATAACATCCACAAAATCACCGAAACGCAAGAAAACAAATTTTATTTGGGTTAATGATATAGTATCTTAGCATATTTAGTTGAATTTGGAAGAACGAGATCAGGCCAATCACGAAGAACGACACCGTGATTATAAAATATGTGGCCACAAAGATGAATCAACTTGGCAAACAACATCGAAGGAAGAAGTCTGAATTAGAGAGTAAAAACTATTATAGATTAAAAACTAGAGAAGTAAAAATGGAGGGTAAAATTATATTTATAGCAAACATCTGCAAAACAAATGGTAGAATTAACAACACGACGAAGGGGAAAGCTCGCACGATCAAAGTCTAAAGACAATGCAAATTCGTGAAAATAGGAGCACAAAGAAAAAATACTACAAACTAAGATATAACTAGAGGTAAAAATTAGATTTATACTGCCAGGGAGGGAAAATGTTGGATTAAAGCGTTTATAAAAAAAAGGGGACAGTAATTATACAGCAAAAATCTCATAATCGGAACCGCCGATTTAAACTTGAACTTGATCAGTAAACCCAATAAATAAATGTGTGATCAAAAGGCGTATAACGAATGTGTCCAAATACATGCCTATTTCACGGGCCCATAACATCGGGAAAAAAAATCACTGAAACCGAACAAAACTTCAAATCTATATATAGCTTCTCCATACAGTTTTCATACAAAAAAAAACAAATCATTTTTATATTTTTTCTGTTCATTCAGTTGACAATTCAGTCTCATTTTAATCTCCATACCGGTAAGAATAAAGTATCGAATTTTAGAATTCTGTACGATCTGCATTGGACTGAGTGAGTTATTTCTAATGAAATCTATTTTTTATTATGCATATATCATAGCTATACTAGCTCCGGTGACAGATTTGATATCTACAGTGGAGACCCTCTGGTCGGGGGGTACTTAGGTAATAATACGGAGAATGTCACACTTTCGCTTAAAACCCCTTCTATGGTTTTCGAAAAAGAATTAGCCAATAGCAGCTACAGAAGTTTAACTATCCGACCAAACCGACCACACTTTCACAGTGGCAGTAAAAATGTCCCGTCCCACCTATATTTGTTTACTGTTCGATAAGAATATAATGAATAAAGTAGATACTCGGAGTTTAGGGGTTACTGGATTATTCGTGTGGATTGATTTGGCAAATACGAACCCTGTTCACGATAAGCAACCTCACAAAACATACCCTGTTAACGACAGACAATTTCACAAAACATACATAGTACCCTGTTCACGACAAACAAAAACAAAAATTATTCATTTTCCAACACAAAATTACTGAGTATATAATTATTCTACATACGGATTAAATATGCAACCAAAAATGTAGACGAATTTACAGAATATTGAAAATTAAACATTAACAATTAATATCAACATCGATAATGTTGAAAGATCTTTTGATTGTCCGAGGTATAATAAAAAATAATAGTGAATTAGACGGACATCAGGTAAAAAAAACAAAAAGAGCACAGAATGGAGAGTCGTCGTCAACATGTAGCGGCGTATCTATCCCGGCACTATGGTATAAAATCCAGCATATTATGCACCGTGTCCAATACCGCAGGTGGGAACGGGGATCATGTTCGACTGGAGACGCGGATTTGAAGTGGCGGTTAAAGAAATAATTTGGTGTTTGCTTGCAGATTTCTTCAAGTGATTACTTATTTAAACAAAGCAGATAATTAAATGTAGCGGAATACTGTGGTTATACAGATATACGTTCAACTCATTATGCATGCACAAATTGTCCTGGAAATCATTAATCAGCCCGACACTATCTATAGGAAGAGGTGTAAATATTTGAAAGCACCTGTATTTTTAGCACGATTGTGTCTTTACTATAGTGAGTGGTTAAAAAGGATATTACCGTTTTATAATCACTGTGGCAAAATATGCTATTTTTGTTTTTGGAGCAATATATGATATAGCGTATAGTAAAGGGACAATGATCAATTTTATAAAAAAAAAACAATTGTACAAATTGACACGAAACTATTCCCTTGTATATATATTGCGTGTGAATAGAAAATTGCATGTGTAGATGGCACACTTTTTCTCAAAAGCATGATGCATCGCTGCATCCATATATCAATTAATAACATTTGAGCCTTCAGTGTTTTTAATATGTAACGCTTCAGTTGTTGAAACTTATACTTTCGTGCTGTTGTAAAGTTAACTTTTAATGAAACTTTTCTTTGATGTAGCTTTTTTTTTAGATGAAGTTTATCTTTATTATGCACCTTGATTACTGTTTGTACAAGTACATGTACGTGTATTTCCCTTGTTTCTAACCCGCAAAGATATACTTAATTACAGAAGACTTATGGAATGTCCTCACGACAGTGTCGGGAGACCAGTAAATTTTATTAAAGTAATTCGCTGAACTCAAACTGACTTGCAGTTAGAATTGACAATGATGAAAAAGAAATACATTTTACGTAATTACAAATTAATACAATTTTATTATTAAAAAGTATTTATATTTGAAGTAACCAGAATAACTTAAAACGATTAGAACAAAATAAAAATAACTTTTCAGAACATTTCAGAAAATTGACTTTAAGTTATTAGAATTGCACATGGAAAAATAAAAAATACAGGTTGGGAAATTTTGGAAATTCTGACGTCTCCGGCTTTTTTTCTAGGGGTCATTTAGGGTGTTTGTGGTTATTTTTGTGTAACATTTTTAATTTTTGCCCGATTATGTACATCAATGTATAGTTTGAAGGTGCAATAAATATTTTTATCTTTCGTTTCATTTTATTTTCACCAGTAAAATCAATTGCGATGACTATTTTTATCCTAATTTTGTTAAATAAATTTAAATTTCAATTAGTCAACAATTAATCAATGCCAATATACATCACGTAAATTAGCTACTTCTTACTCCCACGATCAGTAACCAAGTACACAGTAAACATAGTTTGGGGGTATATAGGAATCAGCCTGTCCGTCTGTCTGTGTGGAGTCTGTCTGTCTTTCAAGAATTTTTTTGTACCCACAGTTTCTCAAACATGCCTTATCAGAGGTTAATTAAATGATGCATACTGTTAGATCCTAGTACTTAAATGTGCGCATGCGAAGTATATCCTGGTCCAATACCTTTTCCCATAATTTTATAGCCTTTTGGACTTAGAAATTCTGTCTTTCCCCCAATTTTGAATAGAAAAAAAAATCAAATTTTTTTTAATGAGAAAAAAAGAAAAAAAATTATAAAAAATCGAAAAAAAAAGATATTTTTCATATTACTTTATTTCGTATAATAAAATATATCAAAATTATGTTTCTTTTTAAGAATTATTTTGTTCAGTTATACCCAGTTGAACAGCGTTATAATGTACCTGTGTCCATTTAATTTTAAATTTCTTTCTATAATAAAATTGGCGGTTTCTTATATGACGGGAGCGGGGGGTATTGCTTGTGAGCTTTGCTCACAGCAAGGTTGCCATTTCCTCGGGCAATCCTAACATCACTTGTTGAATTTGTTCTCAAGGTTTTGGAATATTGTTTTGGTTTTAAACATTTTAGGCCTTGAACACAACCGATGAATCGTAAAATCGACGATATATGCACATCTTGTACATCAACATTGTTACCAAAGAATTTTTACAGACAAATCCAGATTTAAATTCAGTAATGAATTACAGTGCTGTTATTTCCAATGGTCAAACATTTTTTTTTTTAAATATCAGCAACAAGTTCGAAACTAAATGAAAGCTATGTTTTTTACATGTAGCAAAACGTATCCCGAATATTAATGTGATTGTTTAAAATACTCCATAGTAATAAACTGTCCGTTGCAATCTAAACAATTTTTCTGTCTGTTATGTCATTGTTTTGAGTTATTATTTTCGCTTTCAAAATTTTCTGCCTCAAGGAAACTGAATAGTCGAAATTCAACGAAATGTACATTTCTTGCACAGCAAACTGATATCATAGAATAAGTATTCAAAGTTTGAACTGGAATTTAAAATGTATCACCTTTTCAAAAGTACATTTTATACGTTTATTTGCATTCCTTCACATTAATGCAATACATGGACGAGAATATGCTGTAGGCCAGCGTATCGTGAGAAAACTTACGATACAATACATATCACGATATTTACTTTCGATACCAATTTATCTCTATACATAGGTTATTTACTTTGTCACTCAAAATTTACTCCCAAAATGACACATAAACAAAAATTGTTCAACACAGAAATTTTAGTCTGAAAGATACAAGAAAAGCTGTTCACATCTGTAATAAATAAAATGTGAAAGACGTGAATCTTCATACCTTGCAATGATCAAATTTTTAACACGTGTGAAACTGGTACATGAGACTAATGACAATGCAACTGAATTTTTCCCGTCGAAAAACGGAAACCAGTTTGGCGATTCTAAAATTTAATCGTAAAACGGTTCATATCATCCGAAAATGTATCACGAGTCTGAAGTAACGATATGATACGCGTATCTTTAGAGTGCGATCAATACTATCGGTGCATCGGTGAATCTTAACACCCTTTATATGCAGTATAGGTAATACATTACTTTGATACTAATTTTGATGCACACGATGGGCATATGTCGTCGATTTACGACTCATCAGTTTTGCTCAAGGCCTAAAATGTTGAAACCCCCAAAACATGAAATCAATCCAAAAAGTTCAAGAGCAAATTAAAAAATGCCAAAATGGTCAAAAGGAGTAAAGCCAAAATCATCTAAGGACAGAGATACTCCTTATTTACACAAAATTTTGAAACGGTAAATTTTAAGTATTAAGTATCAATTTCGAAGTATCAAATACTAGCAACTTAGCTGTTGATCGATGTAGAATTTTCTCCATAATTCTGAATACACAAAGATAAAGGTAAGATAGTCACTATTCTGCCCAGTGTGAAAATATGTGAAAACATAGGCTTATTCTGTACTGGATGATTGCGCTGACTGACAATAAAATTCAATTATTTATTCAAAGCTGCCGAATAATCAACGACAGATAAATTCTTTAGTTCTAATTTTTTTTGTGAGATGGCAAAATCAGCTAGAAAGTAAATTGTAACTGAAGTTTTATTGCTTGCAAACTATTTTAATTTGAAGTTTTCTCATTTCACTAGGTATTTAAGTGTTTTCGTTACAACACAGATTGCTATTTCAAACATCCAAAAAGCAGAATTTTATACATGTAATTAAAGAAAATTAAATAAAAAACATTGCTAAAAGTTTTTTTTTAAAGAATTTTCTAATCTGATTTGAAAGATTTCTTGTAATGCAAGATATTCGTTTTTTTTTATTCCAAGGACTTGTTATATCCAGGGTTCACACACGTCATGGAACCTTGGAAAATTCATGGAATTTGTTTTTATTATCACTTGAACAAAAAATCTGTTCTAATTGTCATTAAGGTGACATTAACGTAGTAACGTAATTATTTCATATTAATCCACATTGATGCTGACTGAAAAACAAAGTACCGACTTGAAATTGGAGATCACACGGTTTTAGAAAATTCTGATTAAGTCATGAAAGTAAAAATTAAATTGTGAGAAGTAAAAGATTTTGGTACCCTGTATATATACCTGTTATTATTGTTTCATTCATTTTATAAAAGTAAATAAATTTTGTTGTCAACTAAGAAAGTACGCAATACTACAATGTATTTTAAAGAAGCTTTTCAATGATGCGTTAGTATATTTCCAAATAACAAAATTTTCAAAAGCGGGGTATATAGTATTCGTTGTGTCTGTCCGTCCGTCCGTCCGTTCGTCCGACCTTTGTATCCGCAACTCCTCCTAAACTACAGAATGGAATTTGATGAAACTTTCAGAGAATCTTCATCCCATGATGGCATTGTGCACTTCCTATTTTAGAATTTGATCTGACCAATTTTTGGGGTTTCCCATAGAAAAACATGGACTTTGACTTTCAATGTGATAGGGGGTACCATGATGCCATCCCCAACTCCTCCTAAAACAGTGTATGGAATTTGATGAAACTTTCAGAGAATCTTTATTACATGATGCCATAGTGCACCTCCTATTTTAGATTTTGATCTGATGAATATTTGGGGTTACCCATACCAAAACATGGACTTTGACATTCATTGTGATAGGGGTACCATGATGCCATCCGCAACTCCTCTTAAACCACTGAATGGAATTTGATGAATCTTTCAGAGGATCTTTACTACATGATGCCATAGTGTACCTCCTATTTTAGATTTTGATCTGACCAACATTTTGGGTTTTCCATACCAAAACATGGACTTTGACATTCATTGTGATAGGGGTACCATGATGCCATCCGCAACTCCTCTTAAACCACTGAATGGAATTTGATGAAACATTCAGAGGATCTTTATTACATGATGCTGTAGTGCACCTCCTATTTTAGAATTTGATCTGACCAACATTTGGGGTTTCCCATACCAACACATGGACTTTCCCATTCATTGTGATAGGGGGTTCCAGTATGCCATCCGCAACTCCTCCTAAACCACTGAATAGAATTTGATGAAACTTTAAGAGAATCTTTTTTACATGATGCTATAGTGCACCTCCTTTTTAGATTTTGATTTGACCAACATTTGGGTTTTTCATACCAATACATGGTCCTTGCCATTCCTTGTGATAGGGGGTACCAGTATTCCATCCGCAACTCCTCCTAAACCACTAAAGGGAATTCCATGAGACTTTCAGAGAATCTTTATCACATGATGCCATGGTGCACCTCCTATTTTAGATTTTGATCTGACCAACTTTTTTGGGTTTTCCATAGCAAAACATTGACTTTGCCATTCCTTGTGATGGGGGTGCGAGGGTATCAATTAGTGAGCTTTGCTCACAGTATTTCTAGTTTATAATTATAATTGTAACAAATATACTTACGTATAAAAGAGAATTATCATGGTAGCGGCACTAATTACTTTAATATTAGTTAATTGGTACATGTCAGATTATTTCTTGATTTTTCTAATTTCGATATACATGTAATATTCAGTTTCTATCCTCATTAAAAATGATTGAATTTTCGAAATATAAAAATTCTTCAAATATATGCGATATAAAAATTTTTCATTGTTGTTACTGTTGTCACAAAACTAAGAAAAAAACATATTGTCTTACAATGGCAATCAAAATTGGTTTCCTTTTCTGTCCCACCCCAATAGTTGAACTGGTTCTCGTCCTGAAGAAGCATGAGATATTTGCGACTGGGAGTTGATCAAACAACTGAAAGCTTCTAGGTCGTCAAAAGTTATCTTTATTTACCTTGCTGTAATGATTCTGCCTCGCTTCATATAGAAATATGGAGGTATTTACTACATGTAAGATTTTGTAATTTCCTTTGATTTCTCTCTAATTATAAATGACAAACTGTTTTAAGGTGTAATAAAATGATACTTTACGTCTTCAGCTCTGCTGTATTCATCTCAACAATAATTCATTTTTTCAATGATAATTACAGTCAAGGTTCTATATGTTTAGGACAAATCCATTTGGAACTTAAATACATTTTGTTTAGTTGCTGAAAGTAACAAGGGCAGATTTGATTACCAGATAACTCAGTACAATCCTGTTTATGCAACAAGAATTGCTTCGTTTAATACAATATTAAGGCAAAACTAACTCGCTGAAAAATGTAATGAGATGCATGGCTTTTCTTCGGTATTCTTTTGACGAAATGATCACAAAGTATAGTTTTATGTATATTTTATTAGATTATTTTTACATCTTCAGTTTATATCAAACACGTTCATCATTAGAAAGGAAGGAATGGCATAACCCCTGCATTTACACTTAGGATTTTGCACTTTGTACATTCGTACTTAAGTTTCAATTAGTGAAGATAAAATCACACACATAAAAGTTATACTACTTAAGAAAATATAACTATGATTTTTTTTCAGACGTGACATAATTCTCTAGATGTTTTAAACTTGATCCCAAATGGTATGTTAAACATGACATGCAGAATCAACTTTTGTACGCCATTGTATTTGTATTACACTTATATCACAGGATTGAAATGATTGCAGGCAAAAATAAAAAGTTTAAGATTAAAACGCCAATCATGTCTTTATGTGATTCTCAATCAGGTCTATGGAAAAAGCATGCTTCATTAGGGATCCTTAATGCATTGACATGAAGCAGCCGTCAATATACATTTCTAGTAAATACAATTAGGAATTAAATGATTTGGAAGGTGACAGATCGCTATCGTCTTACAAAATTATCTTAGTATGAGAATATTATTGACAATTCCCAAGTTGACTATTCATTGGTACGATAAAAACCAGAAAACCAATAAGAATTAAGATGACCAATGTTTAGTAATTGACAAGTGGGATGCTGAAATGTACATCATAATGACACGTGCGTTTTATTTATAAATTGCTGCTATTTAGGTACAGATGTTAGTTGCAGTATGACAGGTTGAACAGACATGATTACATTATTGGAGAGTATTTGGTCTATAATTAGATTTTAAACTGTAAATGACATTTGGAGAAATTAAATTGCAAACTGCCGGTCTATTGCGTATAAGACTTCAAACATTTGGAGAACTCGAGGAATTTTGGACTGAAATTTTCGAGATGTTTTTAGAGATAAATTTTCAAAACAGTATCTTACAAATATTCAGTAGCAAAATAAATTAATTGCGTAATTAAACAGTTTATATTTCAAGGACAACACTTACCAGGCAGCGATTAGAATACACATGAATCCAAAAATTAAGTAAGTCTTGAATAAAAACAATACCATGGAATTCAACAATTCTACTTTGAATGAAGATAATTTTACACATTTCTTAAACAGATCACGTTTAAGCAGGGAACCAGCATCAATTCTACTACAATACTCCCTGATAGTTATATACATTTTAATTTTCATCGCTGCCGTTGTTGGAAATTTATTAGTGATTTTCACACTCGTGCATAACAAGCGGATGAGAACGGTTACCAATGTTTTCTTATTAAACCTTGCAGTAAGTGACCTACTTTTGGCTGTTTTCTGCATGCCTTTCACTCTCATTCCGATGTTCCTGAAGGATTTTATATTTGGAGCAACAATGTGTGTTCTTATCCGTTATCTTCAAGGTAGGAATTAATCTTATTACATCTTTATTATTGTTATATTATTCTATTTCCATCAACTTTCAACATTCAAATGGGGAAATTTGTATATGTTTTGAAGCTTTTTTAATTATTGTTTTGTTTCCTCTAAGTCTTAGTCTGTTGGATTCCCCCTCTCGCTTGTTGCTGCAGTTTCATTTGTTTCGACGATGCTCTCGTGGACGCGTGATCGCGTCGAATGCGGATGGTCGCGGGTTCAATCCCAGGCCGGGTCAAACCAAAGACCTAAAATTGGTATGTAATGCTTCTCTCCCAATCACGCAGGAGTAAGAGCAACGGATAGGAGTCAGTATAATATTTCGGGAAGGGGTGATGTGTCTTCCTGAAAATCATTGAAATTTTGTTGAAAGTCGGGTATCAGCTCCGCAGGCAAATTTGATCTTACCTGGACGTTTGATAAACTGTTCAGGCCCGTTTGTATTGCTTAAAATATTTATTCATTTTATTCTTCTTAATATAAGTTTTGGTCATGAATGTAACTGATGAAAGTTAATCGAAAAATCCCCCTCATCGGTTTGTGCAAGGTATTTACTAGGAATATCAGAACTACAAAAGATGTATGTTTCAATGGTGTGTCCAGATTTTGTATCTAAACTTTACCATCTTATTATATAAGGCTCTTACTTTCCATTTATTACGTCGGACCTGAAAATTACGATGTGTTCGTAATAAGAGGACTTTTCACTCCCTCAAATGCAAGTTATACATTCGTTTAATTTTGGAACAATAACATGGTCTTAATTCTGACCTATTATAATGTTTATTTTACATTCCGTGTTTACTTTTTGCTGCATTAGCAAATGATAGGAATGATCTGATTTATAAAGAAAAGTAAACAAATACTTAATTTTGAACGACTTAGAATAACCAAAACCAATCATTGTGAAACTATCACATAAAAGGATTCCAATTTATACATGAAGATAAATTGTCATTTTTATTACCAAGAATTTTATTAATTATTTTTATTGTTTCTCTACAAAGTATGTTTTCTAGGAAATATGTTGTAATAAAAAATACATTAAATGTATTGCTTAAAACGAACCTTTTGTATCACTTTCCAGAAGAGTAGGAGTTATTCATCATGTTCGATTGTTGAAATAATGTATGGAATATGTTATTACGTTGCTTATCTTTTCACGTTTCAACTGATCCTGAGGAAAGGTGAACTCGTGGTTAAGGTGGTACCCAACACTTTCACTAAAATTAATTTGACTCGTTTAACTTTCATAAAATTTTGAAAAAGTATTTACTTTGACCCATTGACAAAAATTTAAAAATTTCAAAACATTTGAACCAACCAATTTATCAGAAAAATTACACTGATTGTATAGCAGTTTGACAAACACTAATATTGATCATTGAAAAAGCTTAATATTCCCTTAACAACACAACGTTATTAAAACGTTTAGCTGATTTTACAGAGTTATCTCCCTATAGTGTTATGTACCACCTTAAATTCAAAATATGCTACGATATATCTTTATCATACAGTGTATCATTCTGATATGGAAAATTGACATCGCGTAGAAAGCCTGTTTTCAAAAACACGATTTTTTGCTATTCATCTCATTTTGATTCAAAGCTACGTAGTTTCATTCATATACATCTACGTTTTTCTTCTTTCTGCGTTTGATAAGTCGAAAATTAGATTTTTTTTTAAATTAAGTGTGTTTGGTATCGCTAGCTATGCATGACCTGTTTAAACTTCCAATGCAACTGAAGTCATCCTCAGTTTTTTTTGGACAAGATTTGGTTTTCGCATTGATAAAATATGAAACTTTTTAAAATATAATATTGTAAAAGCATATAGTACCCTTGTACCTTTATTATGTTTTTTTTACAAGGTTTTTCTAAAAACAGGTGTTATGTAAGTAATGCGCTTCCAAAATAGCGATTTTCAATCGGCACAATGTTTCCGTCGTCTGCCGCTTCAGATTCTAAACCAACATTTGGAACGCTTATGATTCAAGGTAAAATCATTACCTGTGCGTTTAAATCAATTATGTTTTTTATAACGCAACAATGATAAGGCTCGTCCAAAATGCATTTGATATTTTGCGGCAATGCAAATATACGGTAGGAATCAAAACACTAAATCGCGATATGATGACCCGATCATAAGAGAATGTTAATATATTATAAGAACAAATCTTGAAACGTCAGTCAAGAAGCTTTTTGATCAAAGTAAAAAGAAGCTACTATAGTGCAATTTGTTATTGATCATGATTAAGTAGTCACGGCACAAAACAATCAGTATGTTATAAAATCAAACACCACAAGTACTTCTTCCGACATCGATAAGTAATACATCAATTATTTCAATAATGTTATCATTAACTCCTGAAAATTGTTGTTCTCAACTATTTTTTGTAATATTTAATAAAAGGTAGCATTTTATTGCTTCATGACATAGACAAAATATATATGCCCTAATTTTTCCATGTTTTCAAATCTTTTTTATTTGCAATAATTGCTGTTCTCGGCCTTTGGGCTATTATTAGTGTTATTATCCAGTTCAACAGCATTCGAGTTTGAATTTTACCGTAAAACATTCAATAAAAAAATAAGATTCAACATGTTTTAAGAAATATCAAGAAACGAACATCGAGGCGATAGGAACAGTGAAAAACTTTGGTTGTAAGTATGTATGTACAGGTTAACGTACATGTACATGTACATGTATATTTATATACATTAGTAAGTGGTGTATATATACGTGCAGAGCATTGTAATTAGGTCTCGTAGGGTATGTTTTACTCGAGATTTTTTTCCATGTCAATCGTGTTTTAATTCATGATTATATCTTTAACCGGTTTTCCAACAGTTTGATCTCGAACACTGCTGATGAGTTGTCAGTCAACGAAATGGCCATACAATGCATCAAATTTATTTTGGTATTTTGTGATACGTTTTATTATTGAATTGTCTGCAGCTATGTAAACTAAAGATTAAACAGTAATTTCCTTTGTCGAATGGCAATAATTTTAATGTAATTGTTTGACAGTATCTTCTTCAAGTTTTGGCAAAATATCTAAAAACAAAAGGAATTATCAATTCTGCTCAAGGCTGAAAATTTTGAAAGAAGGTACGATAACCATGATAACCAAGTGAATAGATATAAATACTAAATGACTACAGGGATAAAGCAACCAAACAAAATCTAAGGATAAAGCTAACAATATGAAATTAAAAAAAATCTGAGGAAATAGAACCGGTGGAAGAAGATATGAAATGTTTGACGTCTAAATGGGTTTACAGGAAGCTATCCATCATCAATATATGATTGATCTAAATTCCGATATTAATAACGTGATATTCAAATGACCATAAATGTATATATATATATGCTAGCAACATATCAGTATAAAAACATGTATATAATATAGTAGTAAGCTAATATATTCTCAAATCCCTAATTTTTATAATGCGAAAATTGATCAACAGTTGTATGTTGTACAATGTACGTTGAAAGTTTTAGATTATAAAATATACATATATTGAAGTAAATGTGACTGACGTCTTCCCAGTTGACATTGTTTCTACGGTCACACAACTTCTAACCACTGTACTTTTGCTTCCATTTTTGGGGGAATTATTTGGAATTGGCACACGTTTCGAATTTAGTTTGTTCTACAGATAGGCTTCTTTATATTGTGCCACATTTCCTTGGTAATAAATAGCATTCTTTAAATTTGTATGTTCTCGAACATTGATTGATTTTTTGTTTGCTTGAGGTCATTTGGTAAATATTTCATACTTCTTCAAGGCGAGAACTAGTTCACCAAATTATCAAACAATTTAAATAGGTAAGGAGCGGGACACAGAGGGGAACCAATTTTGACTGCCGCTACAAAAAGGTCGTTGGATGAGCAGGGTCGGATAACTTAGCCTTCTGTAGCGACCATCAGCCTACTATTTTTGTCAACTACAGAAGGGGTCTTTAGCGTGCAGGGAGTGTGGCATTCTGCAAACACATTACCTACTATGGTCCACTTTCAGGCTTTCCGTATTATGACCTGACAACCAACTGAGAGGGTCTCCGTCATCCGCCATCTGGGGACACGCTAGGCGGCTTTATGGGTTGAGCTACCGTGATCCGGCACAGATGCCTGGGTTCTCGAAAAATCCTATTTTTCAGACATGGTGTAACTTCCTTTGTTTGCTGTTTTATCCGTTGATTCCGTGGTCTAGGTTTGACTATCATTTAAGGGGTCTGTTTTCTCTCTTTTATGTTGTGTCACATCTTTCTAAACATCTAAGATAGACTTTTTGACATTTTCAGTGGGTAAAATTTTGAAATTGGTTAAAAAGACTGCCTCATGGAAAGTTTACCTTTCATTTCGGCTGTCCAGTGAGGCTTGTTATATTCTGTTCCAACCACAAGTTGTTGGCAAAGGCGTACCAACAGATGTAGTAATAACGGATAATTCTGGGCTGTATATTGTAAACCACGAATTATTACCCGAGATTATTTTACTAATTTTTTTTAATATACATTTCCAAATTCATTGTGATGTTTTTTAATGTACTAGTATTTTCATTGATGTATGAAACTAGAACCTTTCACGTTTGACACACAATAATATAGTAATACACAGTGCCGCAAGATGGATATACTAGTACAGTTAGGAATGGATAAAACAGGGAATAATAAATTAGTGAACATTTAAAAATTGATATCTACATGTATGATTTAAAAAATAACATTAAATCTATATTAATATTGTGATTTGGGTCTACGCTATCACATTTACAGCTAGTAGTACATTTTTTTCCTTTAACGGCATTTTATGTCTTGTTCAATTTTGACTGTTACAACTTCTACAATTTCAGAACAAAATCAAATTGTCAGGAGCAAAACAAGATTTACTGTCTTGCAAGTCAATCGAGATTGATTAAAAATCACTTCGTAAAAATTAAAAATTAAAAATGTAATTTTTACCTTCACTTTGGTGAACTGATCTCAGGTTGTCTTGGCAGATCTTGATTTATTGGAGGACAAGACAATATGTCTTGATTTGATCTTTTTATCTTGATTTAAATCAAGACAAAGTAACAATAAACAAGACCATGATGGTCGTTTAAGATCAACAGTGTGTTCCTTTTATTGCTGACTTATTTTGATATTGTTATGAACAGTTTTTAATGAAAAAACTCCTTAAGGATGAAATACAGAATCACAATAAATTAATTGATAATTTGAACAACAATTTTAGGTATCGTGGTGATGTACTTACTGTTGATAACCCCCGAGTTTGTTAAGACATTTATTAAAAAGAGTGAACAAAGTAGAAATAGTAAATGCTGTTCTTTTTTAGATCTTACTACCAATATCGAAACCGGAGAGATATTTACTAAACTATATGATAAAGGAACAATTTTAATTTTCCAATAGTAACTTCCTCTTTAGTGACGTATGGAGTGTACATATCACAGCGTGTACGTTTTGCACGGATTTGTTCAAGATTGGAAGATTTCAAAGAGCGAAACTATACAATTACTTAAAAATTATATTACAGGCTTATAGATCATAGTAGATGTAACAAGCTGCTTAATGCTTTTAAAAAGCGTGTCAGGGTAGATAAGGTGGGGGGTTTGGTACCCATAAAACATGGATAACCAAGTGTTTTGTGCTCTTTTATGTTATTTTGTGTCCGGAGTTCTGGTGTTTTGGGTAGCATTGGTTGATTGGTATGTCATTGTTAACATTTTCAGTTATCCGTTTTGTTGTTTGTTAATAACATAGTAAACTTCAGTCACAAAATTCACATTTATAACAGTTCTGTTCAATCAGGAAATCGCGTTCTGTGTTTCGGTATCCGTTTTAAATTATCGACCCGTTTATTTACTCATTAGTTCAGACCCTGAAGATAACTATGTAATGAGTATGATACATCATTAAAGCTAGTGATTACAAAGCTATATAAATATAGCTTAAAGGGGTATTTGAAAAAGATGATTTTTTCATCATTGCGATTGCAAAGAAATCAAGGTAGCAGATCTTTCTTTTTGTATTATTGACAGAGGCTTTTGAAAACAAGAATGAAAACAAGATAAAACTATTATGATTGTAAAAAAAGAACGGATAAATTATAAATTTCCCCATTGGTTTCATATTTTGTTGTATACTTAGGCTTGTCTACGGTGTGAAAATAGAGTTGTACTGTATATGAAGGCTTGTCTAGAGTATAAAAATAGAACAATCTGTCCTAAGGGTGCATTCTCTTTTGACATATGTCATGTATGTGTTTACAATATAACACGTTTTGGTTCATTTCGGATTTTATAAATGGGTTTATCGGATGTAATAATTATAGAAATCGTTAAATAAGGACGCGCTAGGTAGCTCTGCGGGTTAAACTCTCGCTAATCATTACAGGTGCCTAAAGATAACCTAAAAGGGCTTCAAACACAACAGAGAATCATAAAATCCCCATTCAGTCTGAATAGAAATTTAACTTCAAAGAGCTTGTTATACAGCGGTTGTATGTTGTATATTGACGGCTGCACTACATGTATGACCTCTCTGTCTCATTGACATCTGTCCCATAACTCTTTATTTCTAACACATACAGAATACGTGTCATCGATATGTAGAAAAGTCACCAATTCCTGAATGAACTCGGGCAAATTAAGACCTGTAAGATTAAGTTATCATTTGATATACATCGTTCATTGTTTCGTATGCCGAAATGCACTGTTAAATAGTGGTGAACAAGCAGTCCATTCTATTATGCATGAAATCAAGTCTGTCTCTTTTAATTAGAAAACATTATTTATCTCATATGTCAATCAAAAGAAATTATTACCGGAAATAGCCGAGACCCAATTTTCTCTAAATAAGTAGACATCACGAAAAGCAATTTACAAATTATCCAGAGGACAGAAATGTAACTTGAGAAATTATTTTCCAATAGAAAATGTATATGATTATCTAAAAATTTTAATTCAGTAACAAGCAGTATAAAAGACAATCATGACAAACGGGCTTTTGTCGGTCTTTTTATACATTATTCAAAAACTTAAGCTTTCGAGCGTTCTGAAAGGAAATATAATGACTGCATTATAAATCTTATTGTGTAAGAAATGACAAAACATTATTGCTGGGCAAGGTAATCACAAAGGATTTTCAGAATACAGTGAAACCTGTCTATAAAGGACGCCCACGCGACCAGAAAAAAGTGCTCTTTATGAGCAGGTGCCCTTTATACAGAGGTTAATTTTACATAATTTGTTTATAAATGGGAATTTTTCACTGTGCCCTTTATAGACAGTGATTTGCTATATAGAGGTGCCCTTTAAAGCAAGTTTGACTACATTTCACAATACAACCTTTACGTCGTAGAATTAGAATGAGTGTTATAATATGAAATTTCAAAAATGAATAGAGCACAAATATACCTTGGGAGCAATGTTATAATTAATGCATTCTTTTTATGGTTGTCCGCTGACAACCAAAAAGAAATACGAAATAATAAAATTATATTGCTTAATTACTACTTACGTGTATATCTCATATTAAATGTAGTTCATATTTCAAGCATTATATCAATTTCAGAAATTGGTAAATTTCTCCCCACCGCCTATGTAAAATAATATAACATCGTCGATAAACTATCAATATTTTATTTATATGGTTCTGAACTTCATTAGCAGAAATTGTCAAGACCAATTTTACCCTAAGCAAATTGGCGAATATGAATGAAATACAAAGAGATTATGTGGAAAGATCAATTACTTTTGCTTATCGCACAATCGGAAACAGTTGGACACGTATTTATAATGTCTCCTTTAATTAAAAACAAAGTGAAAAATATAAAATTGACATGACTTCGAACTATCTAACATCAGCATCAGTTGGATATTTGTTTTCAATAATCTGCCGCTTTACATTTACCTTTCAAACGCCTTCTCAATAAACAAATTATGGATAACTGGAAAGGTCAACAATGGCATTCCAATCAATCAAAGCAACCCAACTGACAGAACGCTGGACAAAAAATAACATAAAAGAGTACAAAACACAAACGTGAAAACAACAGAGAGTCAGGATAATCTGGAGTTAAACAACATTTTGTTTCTGACTACACTTACAAAAGAAGATATAAAAGTTTGATTCACTCTTAATGAATATTGACTTTATCTTGACTGGCAACAATTTCATAAAGGTCAGGAGAAAATATTCCTGCATTACCATTTTTCGAAAATGTATCATGACACTCTAACACCTATAACTGTAAGCAGAGTTGTTTCCATGAACTGTAACAGTACTGGTCCGAGACCACAATTAATTCATAGTGCATTTTTATATTAAAATAAAATTGAATTGAAAACATCGCAACTTGAAAATCTTTCTCATTTGCAAACTATACTTACTTCGTGCTTAATTTCAAAGTTGTTATAACAATCATCAGTGCTAACTCACTAGGGCAGCAGAATTCTTACAGACCGCAGACGACAACCTAAATATTGAAACGTTTCCATCTGATGAAATCAACACTTTTACTCGTGACAGTTCATTCAAACATAAAAAAAAACATCAACTTTGAACATTCTGCTATAAATTTAGAAAAAATAATAATTTAGAAATTTTTTTACAAGGGGCAAAAAATAAATATAGAAATACAGTAAATTCACAGATGGGATTATATTGCGCATTAATTCTGGTCTTGAATTTGTTTTATCCTTTTTCATTTTAAGGTTATCTGGGCAATGTAAAAAATGTTATGCTTTACACAAGTTTTTAATACATGTTTACATGTACGTTCAAAATATCCACATATAAGAATCTTTCTGCCTAAGTGGTTTAAATAGATGTAACAGTTGCCAACCATTTTTCTTTGGAAACATCAATTCCTGTATAACTTTTCGGAAACGGCTATTTAAGAGTCAGAATTTCCAAGTAATACAAAAGAAATATTGGAACGGATATTTAAATTTTCACTACCGTTGGCTAGAACTGGGACTTACCCACTGTACTCATCAGTAATTTCAGTTCAGAGTGCATACTAATGAATGACTGCTTTACACGAGATAGAGACTTGTTACAAGAAAATAATACTTGTACGTGTATTTCTAAAAATAATTGTCTCGCCTTTTTTTTCTGATTCTAGTAAGAGTTTAAATCCAGAATCTTCATATAAATGACACAAATTAATTTTATACACATGTAGAACCAATATATCTGTCGCAGTCTTGCAGCCACTGTTGACAAAATGAGTGATTATAATTTATTTTAACAATGTACTATTAAATTTCACCACAATATATACCGTGAATCTGACAGATTCATTGTAAAATATCAAAAGATTTCAATCGATTATATAAACAACATCAATCACTTTTGTAAAGATTTTTCAGGAATCTAAATTATCAAATCTAAACGTTGTTTACTTTATATGTTTTTTTCAAGAACAGATAATATTTACCATAATGACATACAAATAGAGTCTGTAGAAATGGTTTATGGAACTACATTATATTCATTTTTAATTTTACCGACTTTTTTCAGCTACACATGGGGCTTTGTGAATATTTTTTTCAGAGATATTTTCTCTAATCACTTAAACTACAAAACATTTTTTAAAATAAAATCCATTTTTTATAAAGATAAAAATACAGGCTACTAAGATGATGTAAGCCCTGTATTACGGGAAATTAGAAAATAAATATTGCGTGTAACCTACGCTCCTCGGTTTCAACTATGGCAATTAATATTTTATAATAAAGTAGATATTAAGAGGCTGCAGAATATATAAATTGCCGAAATGAGTCTATTGAATACTGTAGTGTACAGACTATCACATGGATCAAAGCTGGCCGAACAATGATTAAAACTAAACTGTAGTGGTTGTTTAGTATTTAGGATGTTAAGGATTCCAAGGGGCACATTGCAATTCTTAGAAACAATCTAAGAAGAGGTGCGATTCGGGAGAAAAGAACTGACACCATTCTGTTTTTAAAGGATACGTGTACGACTCTCATTTTAAAATTAACATACATTTGCTATAAAAGGTTTGAATTTGCGACTTTAAAGAATGTTAAGGAAAATCTACTGTGTTTTTTCCTCCGATACAGTGATTTATTTTGAAACAAAACTCGCGCATATACCCAACCTCACCAAATATATCATATCCAGCATTGAAAGAATATCCCAAGATCTACAAACACGCGCACTTCTGTTAAACTCTATTATGGTTACTACATGACAAAAACTGCAAAGACAGTCCAAGAAAAACCTCAACTTTTAGAATAAACAATTCTACTTTGAAAAATGACCGCCATACATCAACTTCCTGGTTTAATGAACGATTTACACTGTAAGATTTGACCTCGAAATCTTTCTCCTCGAGCTATACTCATTACCGAAACCAAAACTATAATTATCGTTCTGGCTCATTATCTGGGAACCTCAGCTGGTGTAATAGACGTATGCAATCTCGAAAATGTGAATGCAGGGTTTGTTGTTTCTGTTTTATAAACCTAAAATATAATTCTAAATTTGAAAATTAAAATAGAGAAATATATGCACTTTTATACAGAAAATATAAAACTTGTCAGATGTCATTAGCCCAGTCGTAATTTAAACAAACAAGCGAACATGTACGCTATTTCTGAGAAGAAAAACGAATTAATTTTTGCCTACGGAATTTTTGGTGTAACACAGAGATAACTGATCTTGTGGATTTTTTTCTTTTTCACACCGAAAATTCCGCAGGCAAAACGTTTTCTTTTCAGAATCTGGTACCTTCAGTTTTAAAATTACGACAGGGCTAATTGTATCCGACAACCAAGCGATAAGGCAATTTAAATTGATAAAGGAACCTAAATTACAAGAAAGTCATTACAAGAACCGAGAGTTATAATCAGTAGGTCATTTCTCTTGTATGCGACTGAGTGCTACAGTTTGTATCAAGTTCCAATTTAAAATCAGAGTACCAGATTTCTTGAACAAAAAAGTTCTTTATGGACTTACTTCAACTTCTTTAACATTCAGTGTCATGAAATTACGTCAAATAAATACGAAAGAATCTGCCTGGAATCAAATTTGACAAGAAAAAAAGATGCAGACACAAGTGTCACATTCCCCCCCCCCCCCCCCCCCCCACGTTAACTGGACAAATCGGCCCGCGGACCTCTCGGACCATGTTATTGGACAATTCGGACCGTGTCATCGGACAATATGAAGTAACAACTTTGATATTGTTACGCCATTATGGCGTTGTCACTAAATACCGACAAAGCAAACGTAAAAACCTTACGCTTCGCTCGCTTTCCAGGTCACTGATGTTTCAGATTAAGCGATCAAAGCTCGCTCTTTAAGGTAGACATGTCAGTCGAATCATTCCTACTACTATGCCGGCTAAAAAGTTTCAACAACATGGCGGCATCCTTGCGAAATCTCGTTCCGCCATTGCTTCCGACGTGATTACGTGACTAGAGATTAGGCCAACTAAAATTAATTAGTAGATTTTCATCCAACTTTTTGAAAAAAATGGGCGGGTGGGAGGATTTTATTTTTTATTTTTTATTTCATATGAAACTATTTTGTAAGATGTTATTAATATGTAAACGTTATAAAATGGCTTATATATGTTTTTATTCCAGAAACATGCACAATAGAAATTTCAACTCCAATCTCTGCAGACTTAAGCTGACCAAAAGACATCTAAAGGTCACAAAAATGCCATTTGGGTAGTCCAAATAAATTGTTAATTTTCCGACAAAGAACATGCATTGGTTATTCAAACTTTTGTCTGAATATGTTAAACTGTATAATAAGCAGATTATTTTAAAGTGTTATGTACAATACGAAAAATAATGTACTCGTCCGTATTGTATTAAAAGTCGTATTGGACGAGATGACCGGAAGTAAAAACATGCAGGGGAAAAATCAAAGATTATTGTTTACTATTTTTATGATCTACGCATTATTTCGAACAATTTGGTACCTCACTTATGTAATTCAGATAAAAAGAAGCCGAGATACAGCTTTTACGATATTATATGCAAAATCAGGTCAACTTACAAATATTCATTTAATAAATAAGAATATTTATTTAAGTTGAGAAGATGAAAAAATTGGTTATAAAATGAAAGATATAGGATCAATAAAAGTTGATAAAAAATCTTTTATACTCTTTATAGAAGGACATTCAACCAAAACAATTTTTAAAAAAATAGTGTTGCTTATGCCAAGAAATCTTAGAATTAGCAATTTCTCATCTTTTTTAACTATCTTCAGCTTTAAAAAATATATTTTTATTCTGCAAACACTGATATCTGTTACTTATTTTGGTTTATAAACTAAAATATATGAACGTATACACTTAAGATCATCCATTTTTTTCAATTATAGATTTGCTACAAAATGTAAACTAGTATAAGCAATATCAAAACATGATCAAGGAGCAGATACTCTCGATTGTTTTCAATAAAATTTTGTAAAAATAAAATTTAATAAAATTAAAGTCTTATTGGGGATTTTTCATAAAATATGATACAGTTTGAGTTTCTAAAACCAAATAATAAAAGAAAACATATTAGAACAGTAGTCTGATGCGTACTCTTCAAGAAAATATCAACAAGTTAAAATTAAATCGTACTCCTGCAAATACAAATAAAGACATCTTTTTGCAACGTTTGGCAACTTGCGAAAGAGCAAGAGTGCGTTTCAAACCAGTGCACATCAAGAAAAACTTTCCAGCTGAGGAATAGTTTTGTGCAAAAGCGACTGCAGCAATGAAAACTTTAATATCTTGTTTGAGTGGTAGGCATTGAAATTGTAGAAAAAAATCAATGGTCTGCATCGCACATTTGGCAGCATATAGTACAAAGTTTTTGACTTATGGAAGACATTTAGATCGTTGTTCAGAAGATGAACAAAAACTGAAATCTATTATACATTGTACTTTAGTCTCTGTCTTTGGAAAATATGAAAAAATAGCCCATCTCTTGAACACAATCAAATCAGAGAGCATACATCACAGGGTTTGCACATCAGCCCCCAAAACTACTGTATGGAGTAGAAACTATTCAGCAATTTGCCACTCTGCAGTACATCGGCATCATTTGGCACAGGAAAATCTGCTTTTTGTATTGCAAAAACTGTCGGTATAAAATTCTCCAAATCAGACCCTTTTTTCGGCATATTGCTAAAAGGGATGACAGTGACGGTTATCATTATACGTTGAAACAGACTTCTCAGTACCAATTGAACAGATATTTGTATATAGAAAAAATATAAGAGGGTACCTTTACCAAATGAGGCAAACAGTACTTAAGGTTGTTAAATTAACAATCCAAAGATACCAATATTAGATATAGTAAATTTATACTATGCTGTATACGACGCATTTCAAGGAGTTACCTCTCATCAGCAGCATTAAAACCGAAACATTTGGAAGACAAAAAGCCAAACTTATTTTAAAACAATAAGTACTCTTAACCAAAACTCCGAAATAGGAAGCCAAATTCCAGCTAAGGAGATCTAAGGAGTTGTTAAATGAAACATAACAAATAGTCACGCCTTCGTATCCTACCTGCATCAATTTAAAGAATACAATTTGTATAACCCCTGTGTCCAACACTTTCTCCTTTCTTTTTTCAAAAATTCCCATTAACAGTTATATGTGGTGGCTCATAGGACAAATGTTCATATCTCATGCACAATTTGTTGAGGAAATATATCAATCGGTGTACTTTGTACCATTTCCTCGAATCCCTGAAAACAATCCTAATTGTACAATGTACCCTGTCTGTAGATCACCATTCCAAAGATGACAATTATTTCTGATTTGAAACGTTCTGTCTATGTTTCATTACTAGTATGTTCATACAAGTTCGTAATGATGGACAATGTTATTGTGTTTTCGACACAGAGTTTATATGAAATGCATGTTATATTAATACTTTGAAATAAAAAATGGTACATGGTTAATTGAAATTTAAATATTATATATCATGTAAATAAATAGTTTGCACCGATGCGCTTTCTTATCAGTATATCAATAATAATGCTATTTTAATACCATATTCAGATGATGTCTTACATGACGTGTGTAATTTTGCTAAAAATGTCAATATTCTTCAAGCAGATGTGTTGTGAAAGCCCAATTTCGATAAAAATTGTATACACAATGGACACTTAGGCTATATATGAGGTGAAAAGGTGTTTTCGGAACGTTTGTTTCTTTACAGAGCATAAACAGATGCGCATTAAAGGTAGCAGGCCACAAATGACGTCATGACGTTCAAAACCCGTCAAGTGGAGAGGGATTAGTATAAGTTGGTATAACTTGTTTCCCAATCCACTATGGATAAATCAGTTTAAAATTAAAATACCCCCTTGTACATTACAAATAGAAAAGAAAATTTGTAGTCTTCATTTGGTATCTAAATGGACAAAATTCAATTCAAACCCGAAAAAATAGTTACCTCAGTCATTACAAAATTTATTTCCTACGTGATTGATTATGCGATACTGAAAAGGCTGTCATTATTATTTGAACTTATTTTCAGACAGGTTTCATATTTCAGATTTTAGTATAACTTGTTTCCCAATCCACTATGGATAAATCAGTTTAAAATTAAAATACCCCCTTGTACATTACAAATAGAAAAGAAAATTTGTAGTCTTCATTTGGTATCTAAATGGACAAAATTCAATTCAAACCCGAAAAAATAGTTACCGCAGTCATTACAAAATTTATTTCCTACGTGATTGATTATGCGGTACTGAAAAGGCTGTCATTATTATTTGAACTTATTTTCAGACAGGTTTCATATTTCAGATATAACAATAAGAACAAAAATACTTGACGAAAAAATGTTCTCTTCGATGTCCCTAAAAGGGCTCCCGAAATCACGGGTCAATGATGACAAATAGATTTCAAGATTCAAGATTTTATTGTATAACGCTCAGACACTTAGTGTGGAACATGGGGACAAATACAATATGTACAATATAAAATGACGGAAATAACAGGATAGATTCATATCAAAATAATGCATTAACTTGTTTAACATAAACAGCCAGTCTTTTGTAAAAATCTACATTGCAATACATAAGCATTCTTGCCATTTTATCAATATTCGGATATGTTGCGTAGTAGTTAGGAAAAAATGTTTCTCTAAGATTGAGAACTGAATCATTTGAACAAAGAAATAGAATATGGAATTCATCACCAATGCCTCTATTACATAAAGTACATAATCTATCTTGTCGGGGTATATTAGACCATCTACCAGTTTCAACTGGGATGTGCAAATTTGAAGTTCGTAATTTTGTTATCCAGATTCTGCTTCGTTCTGGTATCTTCAATAAATAATTCTCTAAATAAAACTCTTTTTTGAATAAAGAATAAAATTCACCTCTAGAAGTGTTATTAATATCACTGAACCATCTTTGGATATATTGATCTTGTAAAATTTGTGTAACATATGTCACATCAATATAACCTATCTTATTTGTAAATATATAACTTAGCCCTGTTTCATTAAAAATACTCTCAATATAGTTTAACCATTTATAACACTCAGATCCGTTTACCTTCAAATTATGCAGTAATGAGTAAACCAAACTACTCAGTTTCTCATTTGTATTAACAAGTTTACACCAAAAAGAAATCATCCTAGTTTTGATGCGAATTTCCCATGGATACCTGCCAAGTTCACCGTAAACCATGTAATTTGGTGTCGTCGATCTAACTTTCAAAATACGTTTACAAAAAGCAAGGTGAACTTATTCAATACTTTTTACATTTTCATAACCCCAAATTTCTGACCCATATAAAAGTATGGGTTCAACCATGGAATCAAAAAGCTTCAGTTGTAAATCAACAGGAATATTTTGCTTTCTAATGTTACTATAAATACTAAACAAAGATCTCTGTGCTTGATTTATCAGCTTTTTTCTAGCATCAGCATAATTCCCATTGTACTTAAAAAGTAATCCCAGATAAGAGAAAGAGTCAACTATCTCTAAAACTTTATCTTCTAGTTTGAACTCGAAGTTGACATTAAACTTATGCTTAGAAAAAATAAAATTTTTTGTCTTATTAGTATTTACTTGTAGTCTCCAATTGTTACAATACATTTGAAAAACATTTAGTGCGTGTTGCATTCCTTCTTTTGTATCAGCCAATAAAACGGTATCGTCTGCATACAAAATGACAAATATCTTAAGTATAACATCTAAATTTTGTTCACTTCTATGTTTTACTAGATCCAAGGGCGAACACTCTGATCCTTCTAGGAAGAATTCTAAATCATTAAGAAAAATAGAAAATAAAAATGGAGACAAGTTTTCTCCCTGTCTGACACCTGTCAAACATGGGAAAAAATCCGATTGTTCACTGTTATATTGAACACATGACTTTATATTATCATATATTCTATAAATAACAGCAAATATCTTTCCCTTTATTCCACTGCTTTGCAGTTTTTTTCCACAAGCCAGTTCTCCACACGGTGTCAAACGCCTTGCGGAAATCAATGAAAGCACAGAATAACTTTTTAGAATGAGCTTGATATAATGAGACAATGGAATTCAATATAAAAATGTTATCAGTAGTAGAATGGCCTTTACGAAAGCCAGCTTGATTTTTAGAAACTAATGATATCTCATCTAAAAATGATGTCAATCTAGAATTCAAGATCGACGTAAATAGTTTTCCGAAGCAGCTGATCAGAGTAATCGCTCGGTAATTATCAGGATCCATATTATCTCCCTTGTTCTTATACACGGGCTTGATTATACCCACAGTCCATTCTTCAGGAATAATACCCGTATCTAACACAAGGTTGAAGATCTTGGATATAATATCTAAAAAGGCAGGAGGTAAGTTTTTGAAATACTCATTCAAAATATTATCGAGACCAGGGGATTTATTATTCTTAAGTCTATTGATAGCATCAACTATCTCAGTAGGCGTGATCTCCCCATTCAATATAGAATTGAGAACTGGGTCATCACAAATTGCATTCAAATCAATATCATCATCATTCTCATCACCATCATCTTCATCATCATCATTAATGCAATTTAATTCTTTGAAATAATCATGAAATATGTCAATGGGAATAGGGGGGTTGTGTTTCGGAGTTCCTGAAAACTTGTTTAAAGTTCTCCAAAACGCCTTTGTATCATATGTTGAATGAGTTCGCAATTCCTGCGCAAATATATCTTGATATAAAAAATAGCTCTTTTGAAGCTCCCTTTTATATTCGGTAGCTCTCTATTTTAACAAATTTTTATTTTCCACAGATTTATCCGTTTTGTATATTTGTCTGATATTATGAAATGCATCACGTTTTACACTACAATCTTTTGTAAACCAAGGTTTGCTATTATTATTTTGTGAAGAGTGATGTTTTCTTGGTTTACCAAATACATTAGTTGCATGATTATTCAAAATATCACACACTTCATTAACTAAAGAATTTATATCATCTTGTGATATTCTATCACTAACATTGTCAATACGATTATGAATGTCTTCAAAAACATGTTCAGGTTGATTTAACAATGCTTGTTGGAAATCAATAGCTTTGTTTACATTCCATTTAATACGTGTGCTATTGTTCTCTAACGGTAAGTTATACAAATAAGTCTTAGCCGCAAATAAATCCAGTTACAGTTATCAGTTTGGCATTGTTCGGCGGGTTCGGTTCCAAACAGTGACAAGAGAAAATCCAGTTTCATTTACAGTAACTGAGACAACTCCTTTATAAAAAAAACCGCCTCGGTGGTCTTGTGGTAGCGTGCTCGCCCCGACTGCGGAAGGTCACGGGTTCGATCCCCGGCCGGGTCAAACCAAAGACATTTAAAATTGGTATTTGCTGCTTCTCCGCCAAGCACGCGGCATCTAAGAGTAAGAGCAAAGACTGGTCGGCTCGGAGTCAGTATAATGTGTCCGAGTGAGGTGATATGTCTTCCTGCGGACAATTACCTCGTGAGCTAGCACATTAAAAATCCGATTGAGCGTGTCGGTCTAGTACAAAGCAGGGATCATATTCATTATCATACCAACATGTTCTCGTCCTGATATGCACCTGGTTGCCACTGGACGTTAAACAATAATCATCCATCCATCCTTTATAAAAGATTTCCCTGTCTTTAAAAGATTGAAAAAATCTTGCCTATGTGTGCTCTATGTTTGCCGGAGTAGTATTGTCGACCATTTTTCATTCTTTGATTTTTATTCTCTCTGAATTTGCAGACAAGATGCTGGTTTAGGCCTGTTTACATCTGTTAAGAATATTACGCAGTTTAAGTATGCTAAGCTGATTATTTCTGCTGTCTTGTTCCTGGATTTGCTGGTTTTGTTATCTTAATTACGTTTGGAAATTCTGTGATGTCAAAAATGGAGATAATTAAATAAATTACTTATTTTTATTCGTTCTTTTTAGTAAGTAATTAATACATTTCTCTTAAATCAAGTCTCGTATTTTAACAATTTTCTTTGATGTAATTGGATTTGGTTTCAGGAACATAACTTCTAACAAGAAAGAAAAAATAAATTTTTAAACATCACTGTCATCAACTACAATCTATGACGTAATAGTAATAATTTCTGGAAGTGAGAACAGTTAAAATATTGGTTAATGTTCATTACACACAGTAATTCAAATGTGATATTGTATCATCTTATACACTTGAAACAACACTATAAAACAATTAATTACTATATGAACACAAAATTTGGGTTTATGAACGAAAACTGGTTACGATCACATAGCACATATAATCATATAGTCATGTATAGTTTAAAAAAAAATGCTAATGAAAACAAAAATTGTCCTTGGAAGAAATTTTTGATAATTGATCTACAAAACAAGTTGATTTTCTATTGCGTTTAACAATGAATTGTAACAACATTACATGAACTAGATTCAAAACAATACCAGTATCATATGTTTATAAAATATATAATATGATAACCCGCTGATTGAATTGGAAGTATTATTGACAATATTTATAATCGAAACTATATTTCTCGTGTTTGCTTTGGCATTCTTTGTTTATCAGATACAAAAATTGTGATTAAAGGCTATGGGCAGACTTTTTTTTATTCTCCAATGAATTAGACTGGTAAATTCAGTATAGTTGTCTATTTTCTTTTACATTATAAAACTGAACAAATAAAAATTATATTTTATATATATTTTGCCAATTTTTCAAAGATATTTAAGGGACCGAACTACAAATTGTTATCTTGGGTTGAAGCTTAAGAGTATCTAGAATTGTGTACCGCAGATGGGCTTAATGCTTTTAACTTGAGTCATTCTGGTATTGTAATCCTTTGTTTTTTTCATTTTCGTCCAGATTCAGCTTTTAAAATTTTCGAACTATGAATCTTAAATCTACGAAATATGCATATGTTGTTCATTAACTGCTATTTTAGAACATTTTTTAACTGAATGTAAATTGCTGAACAGTAGCAATATGTATGAAATAACTTTTGGCAGAAAACAAGTTTACTAATGCACCTATAAATTTATCATAAATTGGTGGATAGAGGAAGAATACGACTTTCGATTACTACTAGTCTAAGAATTGTTTTGGAAATCTGTTCAGATATGAGCATATTTAGTTTTTATAGCGGGTAAACCTAGCCTAGTCTTTGGTATTTTGAAATAAATTGACTTTATTTTCAAGGAAGAGTTGCACTCTCTAAACGCGTCATTATTCACAATATGTTACTTTATTTTTCCATCAAATCTCTTTGATGTTGAACGGCGTATCTTTTCATCAGCTAGTTAAAGAATATGTAAAGCTTTTCGTCAATATTCAAGTGGATCCTTGTCAATATTCAATTAGGTTTTTGTTATTGTCGAGTAGATCCTACTGATCTAAAATCTTAGTTTAAGTCTACGATTTTTTTTCTTTGCTTTAATAGTTCTAACTTAAAATGGTAATATTTTCAGATGAGTTAACTTTTTCTTTCTTTTTTTTTCTTTTTTGTTCACCAAAATCTGATACATGTGTCATCTAACTGTTCTTTGAAAGTAATCAGGAACTTCCTGATGAAACACATGATAAATGATACATGCATATGCATTATTTATACTTTTGCAGGCGATTTCAAGTTAAAATAAAGATTATCTACATCACACATTTACGGATATACATCTTTTTTCCAGCCAAGCACCGGTTATGTTGTACAGGTATACTACTAAAATTAACGGCTCGATTTCTTTGGGCTGCAATAGACACAGTTCAAATCAGAATTTTACTGATTAAAGATGAATATCGATGATATACGTACATATTTTCGGACAACTGGGACCTTGGGGATTTGTGTCGATTTATTTATTTATTTTTTTTTATTATTTTTTTGTTTTTTTTTGTTTCTAGAGCATTTACATGTATTTCTCGGATTGCTATGTTAGGAACAACTCGGACCGTTTTCCTTCACATTTATTTCCTGGCATAGACGATATACCACAAGCAAATGTGTGTTGCATCCCCTATTTTTCCTCTATATCCCTCTTTTCTCCGCAAAACCCCACAACCCTCAATTTTTTTTCATCATTTTATGAAAGTAATAAACGCAATATCATAATATAGCATAACTGAAATAATTAAAAAAAATGTCAATATGAAGGCTAATTGTGGGGTGATGTAGAGAAAGGGGGGAGCGGAAAAAAGGTGGGATGCAACAGACTTCATCCAATTCTCATATATACTGCGTCAATGGACGAAATTTGGACATTTGAATTTTGCTATAAATGATGGGGAAAAAATGACAAAAAGGTGCCTGTGCCATATATACTATAAATCGTGCTTTATTCAAGGGCTGGCATAGGGATTGAAAGAGTGGAGATATAAAATGTATAACTTCTTAACCATTTAGATGGCGATCTTGCTGTCTCTCAAATCGATAGATATATAAAACATGATAACATATAATTTTCACACATCGCTGAATAATACAGAAAAATCTTATCCTAAGAAAATGATGAAATTTCCAGTTGAAGGATTTATTATATAAGAAATGCTATTCCATCTTTTTCGGATACCCGTGCTTGCACGGTAGTTCAATATAAAAGACTGAATATGGCTGACAAGTGACATATTCCGGGACATATTTAACATTTCGGAGCTTTCATTAAGATGGAAAGATCTCGTTCGATATATAGCACCGAATTGAGAGGAGTGTCAAATTATACGTATTGTAGTTGGTTGTTTTCATTACTGAAAGTTGTCGAAGATAGTACTAGAAAAGGACCAGTATGTACATGTATGTACTGTCATGGTAAATATTCGAACCCGGAACTATGTTGCTATTATTTCGGTACTTGCCATTAAATTGAGACATGTACTTTTCGGAAACTGTAACTGCAGGACTATCTCGAGCATGCGTAGGTCTATCCTTTTGTGGATTTTTGTTCTAATCTGTTTTTATCTCTTTAGAAATTAAATCTTTTCGACAATTGTTTCTAATAACAGATACTTAAAAATATCAAGTCCGAATAATTAAAAGGTAAGAGCATTGTGGAGATGTTCCTGATTTCCATAAACATTTGAAAACATAAAAATGGGATGCTTATATTCTCGGTATCATGTTTGCATCCGCTGGTGGAGACACTGAATTTATCAGTACATACAATGTAAATAGATATTACAAGTCGGTAGATGTTTTATTCAAAACAAAACTCTCCAAGTTTTTAGTGTTATCTGCGTTGTCTTTAACCAAGAATATCGCTTTGCAGTTAGCAGTGAATTGGTCGGTTAATTGACTATTATAGTCGTCACAGCTGCAAGGACAATCATATAGAAATTTAAAGAACTGTCAATTTGCCAGTCTAATTTTCCTTAATTGTTATATTCACGTAGCAACAGAATTGCATAGACATAGAACGTGCTTAATCGTGTATCAGAATGATAATCGCAGTCTGCAGTCTATAGTTAAAGAGTTTGAACAATTAGTTTATCTAACCTGTATGCCCTGGCTTTATTTCCAGCTTCTGATTATTTCGTTTAAGTGCTTAGCCTTCTTGTGGCATCTGTCTTCAACTGTTTGCACTACATGTACACTTAATGTGCATAATAGTACACTGAGTTTAAACATATAAAATACGACATACAAACCATATGAACCAACTGATAAAAAGATTGTTTTTGTACATGTTTTAAGCCATTTTTGTTTTGTAAATCTGTATAATTTTCTAGACAACTGTTCTATCAAGATCTATTTAAAAAAAAACATAGAAACATTTTCTATGTTTTTAACCGCAACATGGATATAGAACGTTCTATTCATTTTATTTTATCCAAGTTGTTATTTTCAATAATTAACAGACACGCTTGCATCATATTCTCATTCACATCTTTCGTTTGTGTACGATATGAGTAATTTAAGATCATTCAACGGATTTATCTAGGTTGTAAAATCTTTAAGTTTCTGTCTTTATAATTTCATAGACTAAATTACAAACACGACAAATTATTACGTATGTGACTTTTGATTGGTCGAATGCCATGCTCCGTTTGATTTCAAATATATTTCATTCGTTAACTGAAATGTTGATCCTTCAATCACATTGCGATATCTCCATTCTAATGCAAGTGAAAAGATTTAATGTGAAATAAGGATTTTTTAAAATCCAGAAGTGACGATTTGAACGTGCTTCGTTTCGGATGGCATCAGATCCAATGCAAATCAAGGTTACAACCAACGTTGTATTAGAATGCCGCTAAGAACAGCAAATGTCGAATACAGTTTCTAGTCCGCACTCGAGGTGAGAATGCTTTTATTAAAGGAATATATTTAACAAAACGTGCATTATTTGTACATTTTTCACGATATCACGTCTCATCACCAGTGTTCAATACCGCAAATGAGGAAGCCTAATAAATGCAGAAACTGTCATAGAGGAGTTTCAACTTCAGAAATTACCAAACAAATACCAAAACATGGAACGGCCAAAACTTCAACCTGAAACTCAACACTTTTCAAAGTTCTATCAATATACCAACAGAGTTTTAAGTATCTATTGATGTATGTGTTTCACCTACGTTTGCATTACGTTACTTACCGAATCTAATATATTACTCAATATTTGGGTTCTTTTTTTAAACAAAGAGAGGATGGAAGGATCCAGTCTTTATTTTGAGGCTTAAAAATACAACTGTTTATATGCTACGCTATTAAAATAGAGTTCAATCAAGGTGGAATCATTTACCTAAATTTAAATAAACCTAAACAGAAATAACATGATGTTATACCGTTTAGTGGTAAACAAACAATTTATAATGAAAGACATGACAACTGATTTATCGTGCTTTGCATACATGTTGTCATACACGCTCGATAGTCTATTCAGTTCTAAATGATAAATAGCATTGTTCGTGTCTTTTGTCACTATGTCTTATTTGGTGATACATTTCGATTTTTTGTACTGGTATAATATAATAAACTAATATTAACAGCTATGGCAACTTAAGACATTCATTGATGAAATTAATATCAAAATTGTTATGGTTCTTGAACTTTTGAACTGAGCAATATCTTACCAAGCTAATAACTTTTGGTTTTGGATTTACATGATCAATCAATAAGATCAAAAGTGTTCATCAAAAATAATATTTTTAGCAGATAGATTTTCCTAATTTTTTTCCAGGCAGGATAGAGGATGGATATACTTTAAAATTTTAATTTAAAAAATAAAGGTCACAGGTCTTGATTTTGAGATGATTGAGTTCTGATGTTGGTAAATTTTATATAGATTGTTTAGGGAAAATCCAATAAAAAAACTGGCAGCTAGATATTTTTTATAAAATTGTGAAAAGAACACTTATCTGACATGCTTTCATATTCTTAAAAGACAAATTGGGTTCACCGTTCATTTTTTCTTGCTATTTCCAAAAAACTAAAAGATCCTTTATATTTCATTAGAAAATTTTTCCGCCAATTATCCCCCTGATGAAAATGGTTCTTTTTAGAATAAATTTTGTAATTTTGCTATTTATGCATTTTGTCAATTTTTTTTTATTAAAAAACACATAACATTTAAATTTTACATTATATCAAATACGAGTTGCTCCTTGAAAATATATACCTACAGACAAATTTGCAAGACGCCCGAAAACATGTTCAGCGTATTAGGCATGATCTACCTTAACCTTAAATACGTTTTTGAGCGTGATACCCAACACAAAGATAAAAAGTATAAAAAAGTATATACGTATTAACTGGGTATCAGAGGAATAGTGTGTTTAATTGTCCCCGAGGTACCAACTATTGCGTCGATGCGTAGCTTACTATCTCCCCGATTAATGACTGCCATTATGACAATCAGCGTTTTATAAGCCTTATTAAATATTCTTGTTTTTTTTGTGTGATGTCGTCTAATATATCGTGTTAATCCTCTTCGGATAGGGAACCAAATCGTTCCCCACTGGAGGCCATTGTTGTCTGACATATCAATATTTTCGATGTTCTCGGATTTTTATTTTACGATGAGATAAAACTAGACGTATCCGAAAGTTTCGCAGGAAAATGCGTGATGTTTAAAAAGAATATTTTCCCCAGGGAAATATTCATGTAGACTAATATGACTATTTCCCCAGGGAAAATAGTATTGAAACTATTAAGAGGCTCATTGTATTCTTTAAAAAATAAAAACTTCATCTTAAATGTTTTTTTTTTTTTTCTTTATAGAATATACATGCATTATACATGTATTGGGGTATAATAATCTGCAATATTTATGAAGAAAGTATTCTGTACTATTACTAAATAATTCCAATATGACTTTGAAAATTTTTAGAGTTTCTATTAGTAATAAAAAAGTAATAACATACAAGGTAAGCAATTATATATCAATTAATCAATCAACGGGCAAATATCCAACAGTCCCCTAAACAAAACACAAATAAAGAGCACAAAATACAACATGAAATCAAAGGAGAGTACCACTGAATGGATGCCCCTGCTGATAGACTCCAAGTCCCTGAGGGTATCCCCGGCTCAGTTGTTAGTATTTCGATACTAGTCCGAAATTAATACTTAAAATTTACTGTTACAAAATTGTAAAATTGATGAAAACTAAGGAGTTTTTACCTCGTGCTTAGCACTGTCGTTAGATGGTTTTTGGATTTTTGAATTGCTCTTTTTTTTTCCTCTTTGGATTGTTGTTTTTGTTATTCATGAAAATTCCGCGCTTTAATAGCAAATATTGTTATACATGTATTTCAGAGTATTTTATTCAGCCGTATTGTTTGCGCTCAACCGATTAATATACAAATACATGTATGTCTATTTATAAAAAAAAACATTTTCAGATTAACTTCAGTATCACTTAAATGTTATATTGCCTTCTGCGCATTTGTGAAAATGTTTATAAAAAATAGGCAAATGTATTATAAAGATACTGAAATGTTTTGCTCGGCTCAGTTCTACTAGACATACAAATGTAACTCTTTCGTTCAACAAAAATGTATTATTCATTAAATAAATATACTGATAGTTGTTACTTTACTTTATACTAATTTTATTTGTTCAAAAACAACAAAAGGAATAAGACACAAGTTACAATCCAACTTATGAGAGTCTTCTCCCGGTTACAATTGTTATATAATCTAAATTATAATAGGGCATGTATATATACATATTGATTTTAATCTCGATCTTGATCTTCATAATTTACAACAAAACTCGGTAACTCAAATATACGTAACTCTGTATATGTATATCCCAAAATGAGTGTAAAATAAAACTGTTAGTATTTTTTATTGATGCCGTTTGGATGATGTACATTTAGTTCCTTTATCCAAAAGCTTTCCCGAGCCTGTCGCTGGGCATCACTCCAGTGAATGTTCTGTTCAATCACTAGGATTTTCATGCGGTTAAAGTCATCAAGTTTGTGACCCAATTGTCTGAAATGCTGAGAAACTGGGAGAAGTGGTTTCTTAGAGATATCACTCCTATGGCCATTGAGGCGTTTGTGGAAAGGCTGCTTTGACTCACCAACATATTGGAGGCCACAAACCGAACATTTTAGAATGTAAATAACGTTCATACTTTTGCAGTATTGTGAAATAAGAGCTTTGCGAGATGAAAGTAAGTGTAACTTACGTGCCAAAGTGGGTTCCCCTGGAACACTTCTCTATTACACAATGATTACCAATTAACGGTCGCTGTCGTCTTAGGATCTCTTAGTGCTTCTGTCCGCAATGGCGAATCACTCCAGAAAGAGACTGGGCTGTTACATCTTCCGCCCAGCTGTTCCATCCAGGGTCAGGATACACACCGAATGATGACGTCACACGGCTAAATTACCGGGATCCCCCGATTCCATCGGGTAATTTCACAACACTCCCCCCCATTTCAAAAAGGATGGGTTATACAGGAAATGTTAACTATGTGGGTATCTTAAACATTATCGGTACTTACCAAGCCCTTAATTAACCTCAAACAGGTACTAAGCCTGTCCCTAGTCCTAATCAGAACCTCAGCTTGCCGAAGGCTGAGTTCCCCAAAAACTTATCGCCCCCAAACGAGCAACACTTATAGAGAATGCAGGGCTAGAAGACTACGACTGAATGAAAAGAGAAAAGAGAGGGTTCCAACCCCAGAGGGGCAACACTGGCAGAGGATGTTGGTCCAGGAAAAGGGAACCATATGTTAGGCAGAAAGACCTTGAACTGTTGAGGGGCCCCCCAGGTGGGAAGGGAATTAAAGCCTACAACAAGGACATGCCACTCCCGGCCGAGTACCGGGCATTACAAAAAAAAAAAACTACAATCCTGGCATGGACAACGTTGAATATGGGCGAGCCCAGGAAGAGAAATTGGTGAATTTGTTTATGAACATGGCCGGTTGTCCTTCCACAAAGGGAAATCTAGCCCCGCCAAAGACGGGAAGAATGCCAATAATAACAACAACGTGCCAGATCCAGAAGAGTACTTATTGCCCCCCAAACAAGGGAAATTCAAAAACTTATTTACAAGAAAGTTCAAAAACTTATCTTAACTAACTATGACAGGCGGACCCAAAACTATCTGAGACCGAAGGTAAATCTCCGGAAAACCTAACAAATGTCATTTATTCGGGAAAATCATTTCCCGCACCTACTGCAATTCCCGGTCTGACACTAGGAGTACTGTCCTGTCTGTCAAGCTGAACAAGAAATCGTCCTCCAGGACCTCCGCTTCCTCCCAGTAAACATAGACAAAACCGGGCGTCTTGTAGTCAAACAAGACTTGGGCGTGGCATCGCAGATCCATCAAATCTTCTGCAGTTACACCCACCTTGCGGCTTCTGGCATCTGTAAGGATGAAGGGTTTCTTGGCCCTTGCCGCTGGCTCTGGTGCTTCAGCTCCCTGGGTCTCTGTTGATCCAGTGACTGACACCTCGATCATCTCACCTTTAATCTGCACTCTCCTTTCGCTGGAGTCAGGTGAATCCCGGCCTTTACTGGCCGGGGCCTCTTCAACTTTTACTTCGGGCAGATCCAAGACTAACCCATAATGAGGCTCGGGTGTCTCCTCAGCTCCCGCCGGGACCAAGTCTTCTGAATACCTCCAAGTCCGCAGCAGATTCCTCTGTGCAGGAGTCAAATACTTAAGTAGGGTCACTGCGACTCTCCAATACAGGAAACAAACGGGACTGTTTATAGGTATAATAGTGAACCTATCTGGTGAAGTCCACCGGAACTCTTCACAAGTACGTCGCAAAGCTCTGACTGCCCCCACAGATATTGTGCACTCAGCGGGGAATCTCACCCTCTTGTTTACAAATGTTATTAATTGACCTACCGTAGCATCGGATCTACCTACAATCCATCTGGCCAATTGCTGCACAGCAGTCCGCCTCTGTACCTGGTATTCAGGATCACGCATCACCGAGTCTGAGACCCGGTTATCAAACAAGTTGGTCAGGTGAGACCGCACCACGTGATTCCTCAACTTTCGGTCCTTTTTCAGACACCCTGGTGCTGGACATGGTGACTCCCTCGGTAGTCCTCTGTACATCCGGGATTCCTTGGCCTTTCCAGCTGCCTCTTCTACCTGCCCGGAGACAAGCCCCGGGGTTGGCGATCCACTGGCCGCATCATCAAACTGCCCAGAAACCGGTTCCGGGATTGGCGGCTCGGCTGCTACCTGGCTAATTCTATGTCGCAGGTCTGTCGGTGAGAGGGACAGCAATCCTGCACGGCCTCTTCCAGCAGCCTTGTTAGTTTCTCTCTGCCAGGCCCTCTTAACATCTGCCTCTGTGTCACTCATTCTGAAAATAGACAAAAAGCTATCATCTCGGTCAGAAAATTTCAGACACCTATAACTAATTTTGCAGAGTTAATACCTTATCCCTTAGCCCCTTTTTCCCCCTCTTTTACTTTTTAAGTTTATGGGGTGACTGTCTGACAGTTTGGGCAGGTATATTTATCTAATGCTTCTGCCTCATTTGGACTAAGGTTGACACATGTAAGGTGAAACCAATCCTTACAATTGTCGCATTGGACCATCATTCGCCTGTGTCTGTGCCCTTACAAATACAATATTTTCTACTCTTACCAGATTTTCCGGACTGGTCCGTCAAGACATCTTCACCGTTTAACACGCGTTTCTGGCAGTCCTGTAACCATACCGGAATCTTGCGGTCCCTGCAAAGCTTTAAACGGTCATGGTTGGCTGTAAAAACAACGCGTTGCAACTTGACGCGGTAAACATACGCGGTGAATTTCTTAACAATTACACCCGGTCCTTTCCACGGTGGGCTCAACTTCTTGTTCTTCCAATTAATTTGGGCTGTATCAAGAACATACACAAGATCAACTTCCTTGTACTGTTTTTCTAGGACACGAAGATCATAATCTCTCTTCATCTTTTGTTGCGTTGCCTTCAGCGTGTGCCGGGCTATCTCGTGAGATTTACGGATTGCTGTTTCCAATCCAATCACATATTCATCACTGTCGGAGTATTTCCTCTCATTACTACTGCTGAACATCAATTCAGTTGGCTGGTTAGTCTCACGGCCTAACATTAAACGATTTGGCGTATAACCAGTACTCCGGTTTACACAGGAACGCATAGCTCCTGCCAACTGAGGTAAATGAATATCCCAGTTATCCTGTGATGAGTCTACAAAGCATCTCACAGCGTCCATAAGGCTTCTGTTTTGGCGCTCAACTTGGCCATTGGCAGACGGTCTATAAGGCGTAGTCCTAGCCTTGTGTATCTGTAAAAGTTCACACACAGATTTAAATAAGGAACTTTCAAAATTTCGGCCCTGGTCCGTGAAAATTTCAAACGGATACCCGAATCTGGCGAAAAATTCGTTAATAGCGGCCTGAGCTGTAACCTCAGCCGTCTGTGATGGTAGGGCAATACATTCTGTCCATTTTGTGAATTGGTCCACAATCATCAAAATGTGTTCATTACCACTCTTTGTCTTTGGTAATGGTCCCATAAAGTCTAAATGCACTCTTTCCATTGGTGCTCCTGAGTGGTAAGGAGTAAGATGGCACTTTGCACGTCTTAACGGTTTCTTGTGTTTGCTACACACATCGCAAGTAACAACAAAATTGCGAATATCTCTTGACATATTGTACCAGTGGTATTTGGTCTTGACTTAAGCCATTGTCCTTTCTGTACCTTGGTGTCCCGCAGAGGGAAGTTCATGGCTCATCCTGAGAACAGTATCTCGGAGTTTGACTGGTACCACAAGTCTTGACTGATCCTCATTTTTCTTAGAAATGTTTCTAACTACTCCGCTATCGTCGAGAAAAAACATGTCTTTATTAATCCAAAAACTCTTCGCTGCTGGCGAAGCGAGAAAAAGTTCACTCTCGGTTGGCCCTTCCTGATTCCTAAGCAAATTCAAAATAAAAACTAAGTCCTTGTCAACGGACTGTTCCTGTTTTATCTCATCAGGAGAAAATCCCTGGATAGATATTCCCTGGTCATCAGATATAGCGGTCACATGACATGAATTGTCTGTATTAACTGTAATCAACTGTATATCTCTAGTCAAGTACAACTCCATTCCAGTTGTCAAGATCTGGTTTTCATCATTACCACTCGTTTCAGTCTCCACTGTTTGACCAAACATACCAATTAAAGCACTCGAAGGATCATCTACCTCCTTCTGTCTACGTATGTATTTTCTCTTTGGTTTGGCTAATGGTACAACGTCGTCAACTTCATGTAAAAACTTGTCCCAAGTCTTATGTGCACGTTGACAATATGCACATCCTTTACATGGCAAATCCTGGAGCATTTTTTCAGGAGTGTGGTTTGGACAATATGTCACCTCGTCTGGCATACGGGATAACGCATCAGCGTCCTCGTGCAATTATCCCGGTCTGTGTTTAATGACCATATCGTATTGGCTCAACTCCTCCATCCAGCGAGCTAATTGTCCCTGTGGCTCCTTGAAATTTATAAGCCATGTCAAACTACTGTGGTCTGTGCGAACTGTGAATTGTCGCCCCAGCAAATAATGCTTAAACTGCCTGGTAAAGCGAATAACTGCAAGCAGTTCTTTTCTCGTGGTGCAGTAATTTCGTTGTTCTGGCGTCAACATGAAGCTACCATAGGCAATCGTTTTCTCTACACCATCTTGGACTTGAAGTAACTCAGCTCCAATGGCTCTGTTAGAGGCGTCTGTGTCCAAGATAAAATGGCCATCCTTGGTTGGCAAGGATAAAACAGGTGCTTGTAAAAGCTGTTTCTTAAGCTGTTCAAAAGCTTTTTGCTGTCGTTTCTTCCACTTAAACGGAGCTTTCCCTGTAAGTTTGTACAGGGGTGCGGCTACCTTGGCGTAGCTCTTGATAAAATTCCTACGATAGTTCACAAATCCGAGGAATTGCTCAACTTCTCGTGTACATCTCGGTGTTGGCCAGTCCTGTACTGGTTTCAAATGTTGTTTTCCAATTTCAAGTCCCTTGTTACTGACCTTTCTGCCTAGAAATTCAACTGACTGTTTAAATAAGTCACATTTTTTCGGTTTCAACTTGAGCTTATTTTGTCTGAAACGCTCAAATAACGCCTTAAGGTTTTCGAGATGAGTCTCAAAATCGGTTCCTAAAACCAAAATATCGTCTAAAAAGGCAAGCACTGTTTTCCACGTCAATCCCCGAAGAACTAAGTTCATCACTCGGGCATAAGTGCTAGGAGCATTGCAAAGTCCAAAGCTCATACGGACACATTCGAATAAGCCGTATTTCGTGATAAACGCAGTTTTCTTGCGATCTTTCGGCTTGATACGGATCTGATAATACGCACTATTAGCATCGAGCTTTGAGTACCAAATATTTCCTTGGAGAGCGTCTAGGCACTGATCTATCAACGGTAAAGGAAAAATTTCTTTAGAAGTGACTTGATTCAACTTCCTGTAGTCTAAGCACCATCTAACCGTGCCGTCGCGCTTTCGAATAAGCACTGGAGCAGAGCACCATTCGGATATGGATGGTTGAATAATCCCAGCATCCAACATCTTCTTGAGATGGGCTTCCTCCTCATCAACAAAGCATGATGGAGTACGGCGGAGTCTTTCCTTTACTGGCTTGGCACTGCCAGTGTCAATAGAATGTTCTATCTCTGTAAAATCGCCTAAATCAAACTCATCTTTGGCAAATACATCGCTGTAATCGTACAGGAGGCGTCTAAGAGCCTCTTATTGATTCGTACCTAACCCTTTCAACGATTTGGTATATAGTTCTTGCACATGAACTGGTAACTTGGCCTTAGATTTGTTCTTACCGGTACTTGGACCGGTTCCCTGTGTAACTGTTCCCACAGAAGAGTCGGGCATGGTTTTCACAACTTCAGCTTTTTCAACATGAGCTACTTCCTGTCCCTCCTTTAAAATCACATTATTGTCAGTCACATTGACAATACAAAGTTCAGGTTTTTGGTTTTTCCTGCAAACAGTACGCGGAACAAGAAATGGTAAAGGATCTGATGGCTCAACGATGAAATCGGACTCTTGCGGTGTTGTGTTGCAGGTTATTCTAACTACCGAATTTGGTGGAACCACGGTTCTAACTGGAACTGTCACCTTGTTCACTGATGGTTCTGGTTTAGTGCCAATAGTTAACTTAATTTGTCTACCACATAGTTTCATATTCAATTTTCCTAGGCTGATCTCGGCACCATATTTCTCTAGGAAGTCTAATCCAATGAGCATTTCACAGTCCAATGGCGCAATGTGTAGTCCTTCACGAAACACCTTGCCATTAATGGTAAAACGCATAGGTTGAACAATCCGACATTTCATACTCATGTCTCGACCAGCTGCATGAAGCAGGGTTTCTCTAATAGTATATGGTTTCGTTTTCAATTGGTTGAAAACACGATCAGATAAAATACTGACTTGGGCGCCAGTGTCAAGAATTGCGTTGACACGCTGGTCCTGTATAATAACTTCAACTCTAACCATACGAGCTGTCCCAAGTTGACCAACTGATGCGGTACTATCAACATTGTCATCAGAAGATTCTGATTCATCAGATTGTTCCGGTTTCTTACCCTGGAATTTGACTTTGCTCTTTTTGGTTTTATCTTGACGTTTAGTCTGTCTGTCTGTTGACTTATCACTCTTGCTCTTGAATTTGCAGTCCACAGTTATAGCATTGACCACGAAATGGACGTCTATTTCCACGTCTTTGCTCATTACTGCTGCTATCCGGTGAAGAACCGGAGTAACGGTTACGTGACCCTCGGCGGCCACGATAGGTCTGAGCAGGTTTGGCCTTACTGTCTTTATCTAACTTGACTGTCAGATTTTTTAAACTGGCAACCAGGTCGCTAATCTGGTTCTCCATATTTGTTTTCCACTCAGAATCAGCACTGGTACTCGCCGCCTGAATTTTTGGCGGTTCAGAGTCTAAATCAATAAGATTCTGTTCTTGTACATTACTATTTCCATGGAACCATTTTATTATGTCAATTGCTGAGTCCATACTCCCTGGTTTAACATTACAGGCATGTTGTCCCGCTTCTCTATCGGTGCAACCTTGACAAAACTTTAATACTGCCTGTTGTGTCATATGGAGATCAGGTAGCCCTCTGAATGCTTTTGTTGCAAGGGAAAGCACACGGTCAGCCCAGTCCTCGAGACTTTCTTTTTTCTCCTGTCTACTGACCTGAAACTGTAACATAGATGTTTCCGGAAGATCCTGGAACCCAAATCTCTTTTCCAGTTTGGTTATTATTTCGCTATATGTAATGTTAGGATTTCCCTCTAACAGCAAAGTGTAGTATTCACTTGCCTTGCCATCCAGGCACCAACAAAGCTGATCTTTTTTCTCTTCATCTGTCCAGTCTGATGAGCGGGCGTACCCCATAAATTTGGTATAAAAAGCTTTCCAATTTGACTGTCCATTATACTTCAAAGTCTTGAATGAGGAAATAAATGAACGGTTGACTGGTTTTGACCTACTTTCCTGAGTTTTCACAGGAATTTCATCCCGGCGTTCTACTGAAGGCAAACAATCACGGTGGTGAGTCGTCTCCTTGGCTACTTCCCCCTTACCATTGAGTTTGTTGTCAACATTGTCTGGTTTGGTATGTGTGCGTGCATCGGGTTGTGTATATCGGTTGTGCTGGTACGGTTCATCGAGATTTCGCCTCATCGGTGATTGATCTCTGTCAGAACGGCGATGATATGACCGTTTCTTGTGTCTACGGTGGCGTGAACGACTGTTGCGATCAGGAGAGTGACCTCTGGAAAAATAACTGTCGGTTGTAGACGAATCTGACTCGTGTAGACATGGTGTTAAGCGGTTTCCAAGAATGCGCGGATGCACGATCATACATATCATGTTGAAATGGCGCGGCGTGAACCGGGTGAATGGCTTGCGGTTGCGCGTACTGTAATGGCGGAATATTCGGTTGAATATATGTTGACATGGGGGGGGGGGGGGGGGGGAACACCTACATGGGGATGTGTGTATACTGGTGTAGTGGTTGTAACATGATGAGAAGCTTGTGAACCGATAAATGCACTTATTTGTGGATTTTGCTGAGCAATGTTTGGCTGATATGGCACCTGATGAGGAGCAGCATGGGTCAAGCCTGCATGCCCAGTAGTAAGTACCGGGAAACCAGTTTGAACTGGGGTTAACCCTGCCGAAACAGGGAACCCTGTCGAAACAGGGATCTGCTCATATATGCTAGGCTTTGAACCCATGGCGACTCCTGTTTTTTGTAAATTCACACTGGACGTTGGTACGTCCGGTAACAAGTCCACATAATCCACTGGTTTTGTGTGTATAACATTGTGTTGTATTGGTGCATTTGTGTGTATACTGTATTGTGAACCCATGTTTACTGTATTCTGCAATTTCATTTCTTGGGATGGTACCTGTGTCTCAGTTTCTAAATTGACATTCATTTATGGCATAGAAAAGGGATCAAACAAGTTCGTCTGATATTCTTGTTTTACTTGTCCCTGACCTTGTAATGACAAACCCCTATAGCTTCACTCAATTTCAACTGTTCAAGTGTCTGACCTGCCTGAATTTCCTGTGCAGGGGTTGGGCTACTAACAGGTGTGTGAAATGGGGTAGGGGTCAAAATTGCTGTACCTACATTAGACTTAAATGGGTCTAAATCCGTGAACATTTGGGTAGGCACGGAGAAATCTACTGACTCGAACAACTCATATGAGGATTTTACATATGGTATATTTAATAATTTCTCCCAGTTAAGGGGACCTAATGCCCTAAACTGCACAATTTTTTCTGCTATTTGAGGTCCTATGCCCGGTAGTTTCAATAATTCTGACTTATCACACGTGTTTATTTGTACACGGGGACGAACTACCTTTGTCTTGTCCATTTTAATTCAATACACAATCAAATCAATCAACTCAAGATGTTTGAGTACAAGAAATCAAGTGTAAAAACACTTCGGTTTGTTTATTTACAAACTACGGAGCCAATTTCCGGTTTTGTGTATTGGCTTCCCCGACGTCTAAAAATAAGTCACTCGCCAACTATGTATGGCGGGAAAATGACGTCACAGCAAAAATGTTCAAAATCTACAATCTGCAATTGTAGATACAAAATTTCGCCGAAAATCTCAACAAAGTGTTGAAAATTATCCCAAAGCACTTCGGGCCCTCAAATACAACAATAAAAATTGTTTAGTATTCTGTGAATTATAAAAATTCAATCGGGTCGGTGCCCGATAGGCCTCAATGGCGACCGTTCGCTTCGATCTTAAATTCTACAAGAAAAAAAATATCCTCGTCGCCAGTATTGTGAAATAAGAGCTTTGCGAGATGAAAGTAAGTGTAACTTACGTGCCAAAGTGGGTTCCCCTGGAACACTTCTCTATTACACAATGATTACCAATTAACGGTCGCTGTCGTCTTAGGATCTCTTAGTGCTTCTGTCCGCAATGGCGAATCACTCCAGAAAGAGACTGGGCTGTTACATCTTCCGCCCAGCTGTTCCATCCAGGGTCAGGATACACACCGAATGATGACGTCACACGGCTAAATTAAACCTTACCGGGATTCCCTGATTCCATCGGGTAATTTCACAACAGCAGGTAACATTGCAAAATATCCTATAGCTCTTTTCGGTTGCCTGACTGTGGAAAGTTGATGAGGGATGCATCTGTAGGCAGCATTTGCAGCGTTTTTCATCACACGAGCGACATTCTCCAGAAGTACTTCTATTATCAGACACTTCAGCCCGCACCAGCAGGTTCCGCAGACTATTGGGTTGCCTAAAAGCTATCATGGGAGGCTCGCGAAAAATCTTGGATAATTTAGAATTCTTTTCAACTGTTTTCCAATGCTCACGAATGACACCGAAGCTGTTTTTGAGAGATGGATGGTAAGTAAGAACACATGGAGTCCTTTTGTTTTTCTTTTTATCTTTGTATTCTAACAATTTACTCCTTGGAATAGTTTCCGCTTTCTGAAAACTTTTTTGGATAATTCTGTGTTTGTAGCCCCTTCTCTTCAAGCGGGTTTCGAGTTTTTTTAGTTGTTTCTGTGTTGGAACAAATTCGCTTGACTCTGAGTGCCTGACTGTACGGGATGCTCTTAGTACAATGAGCAGGATGGCAACTTTTAGGGGACAGATATTGGTGAGTGTCAGTAGGCTTAGAATATAGATCTGTGGATATGATGCCATCTGTGAGTGAGCTGGAAGTATCGAGGAAGGTGATTTTGGATTTAGATTTCTCATGAGTAAATTTAATACTAGGATGTATGTTGTTGGCATGAGTGATGAAAGTATCTCAATACTCGTCACTTTTATTCCATTTCATATCCACATCATCTATAAATATATACTAGGAAAGCGGTTTTTCGATGGAAGATTCAAGGAGTTTTTTTTCTAATTTGCCCATAAATATATTGGTATATGATGGAGCCATTTTGGTGCCCATAGCAGTTCCATTAACTTGTAGATAATGATCGCCATCAAAGGTGAAGTTGTTGTTCTTTAGAACCAACGTGAGCATTTTGACCAGGCATTCAGTAGGTGGATATATAGATACGATTAAATATATTCATAAAAAATAAGTAATATAAAGTAAGAAGGGTACATGTAAACGATGCTATATCAAAGCTTCCGGTATTACGCTTAATTAAGTAATAAGGAAACCCTGTTATGAATATAAATACTTGTCTGAAAATATTTGTTTTCAATCAGAGGTAAGTTCATCACTACCTTTCATAAGTAAGTTAACATCCATATTAACGGAAAGCCGGGACAAATTGCCAGGCATATTTTTTCTGATATTATTGTATCTTGGACATACAAATAAGAAATCCGAAGTATCTTCACACAAGGCTCACATTCGCATTCTGGACTATTTATTATTATGTTGACTCTAAAGATCATAATTAAGAAATGAGACACCACACAGAATGTGGGTTAAAATAATGTTTAACTTAGTGGACCATAAAAATTGTGTTTAGGTTCGATGTCATTTTTATGATTCCTGCGTATGGCGATCTTAAATTTTGAAATTGTATCTAATTCACGGAAAGATATATCAAGTTTATTCCAATCTCTCACTGTAGAGGGTAAAAAGAGCCATAAGTTACTGAGAGTCTACAGGTATAATCAGAACCATTCCTTAAGGGATATACAGTTTTACTCTGATATTGGTTATGTAACTAGAGGATTACAATTTCGGCTTTATCTTGGCAAATTTATATACAAAATACATTTTCTGAGAAAATCCCACTAAGGGATATTTCATTCAATCTTTCTCCATATTTTATAGAACTCATCAGATTATTTTACATATATCTAGTTCTGAGCTTCAGGGCTCAATGATTTTTCGTATTTTCTCTCACAGTCACCATATTCGTTATCAGTACATATTCAATCATTATTTGACCATTAGAACCTGTTACGTAAACCCACTGGAGATTTGTCTTCAAAGTTATTAAAACGCAAAAATAACGATCTCTTTAGGAAATGCACAATATATATGCCTCGAAAATTTCCTTAATTACGGTTTTCAATTAGTTTCTCTTCAAAGCAAATATCAACTTTTTATATCACGGAATATGATAGATTATATGACTTTGAAATATGATGTTTATTTACAAGATTTAATCTAAAATGTGCATTTAACAATATACGATGTGGTTGATAGCGATGGCGTATTTGCATAGCATATGGAATATCCATGGCGTGATGATCACCATTTAATATCATGAACATTGAAATAATTGTCTTTTCCTAGAGAATGGAGCATTTAGCAAAACTTACAATAGTCCTAAATTTTGTCATGATATTAAATTCCGTATGTCGCAACAAGATTTGCAGACAAATCATGTAACAGGTGCCACAATTATAATATAATTGGACCCCCGCCATACAATAGATACGCCTTATTGAGCTAGTGCACGAAATATTTATCCAAGGTTGGATATCTTACTTAACACTTCCGAACCGATCACAACCTTTCTAAAATTGCTCTACATCATTTTTCTTATAATTATTATCATTATTGGTCTGTTTTATCTTAATTATGTCTGAAATCAGACTAGGAACATGGTTCGATAGTATAGCTCGTCTTTAGTAAGTGAGAAAATTTGCATTACTTTCCCTGTGTAACGTTCGTAAAAGGTATACGTATTGTATCTGATTGTACGCCTTTATTGGAATAAGGTTCATTTGGTATTTTGCTTTACTTTAACCACGTTGATGGGTGTAAAATAATGACATCCCCGACTTCCTCTTGTTTCATATGCCTTTATTTAGAAAAATGTTGTACTAATAGAAGTCCTATTTGATTATTTGTTTCCATAAGTATCGCAGGGGGCACAAGAGGGCAGGACAATGTCTGTTGATGCCATTAAAACAGACGTAGCCCTTTTCGTTAGGCATTTTGACGTCATTTTCCCTTACAAAATGCTGATCTTTCCAGAATTACGACATATAGTCTCATCCGATTCGGAGCTAATAAACATCATGCAGTGGGAGCAAAGAAAAAAAAAAGGAAATTGCCTCATTAATTAACTGGCATTCACCTTGTGAAAAGTCAAACGATAATTTAATTTGCAATGTCTTTCCAATAGTCATTAAAGAGATCTTGTCAAATTAATCGCAAATTAAATCGTCCCATCTCTTTTCCTGTAATCATTTTTTTATGAGCATCGCGTTTAACTGAATAGCATCTATCGATTTTATAGGATTGCTTAAACTTAGACTTTTGCATTTTGTAATTTTTTAATACTGGTTAATGTCTTTAAGCTTTTTACAGATTCGATTTGTCTGGAAATTTAGATGTTAAAATTTTTCATTTATTTTCCAACAGCAAACTGTACGTTATCTTTTTTATCACAAATCAAAATATGATGGATTGCATTCTTTGAAATGCGAAGTTTATTTACACGGTTTAATAAAAACGGTAAATCTCTTTCCGTGTTTAGTGCGTTGCGGTGCTCATGCTGCTGTCGCATTGACGCCTACCGTACATCGTTACATTATAGTCTTTGTAAATATCAGCTGTAATGGAAGTCCATTGTGGAAAGGTGTATGCGAAACTACCGACTACAAATAAAGCTTCATTTGTGTGGTGCACATATAACGGTTGTTCAATAAACAACTGTTTCGGTCTTACACAATATTGCTTGTCTTGATTTTAAACTAAAATGATTTTCATAGAACAAATAGCAAAAGGCAGTTTTGCCGTCGATTGATATAAACCTCTTACGGTTTGATCATTATTTTTAATCATTATACGTCATTAAAAGGGACGTGATTTATTGAAAAGTTCATCAGTTGATAATTAATTTGTATTATGTGTTGGATATTTCTCTTAAAGTTTGGTCTTGTTTTATCTTAATCTTCTCTAAAATTTGTATAAGCATTGTACCGGATATAAATGGCTACTATTAAGCATATAACTTCCGTTTAGTCCTAAAAAAACAGTGGAAAATTCAATAATATTTTCATTACAATATTCAGTACTTATAACTCGGTTATAGTTTTAATTAATAAACGATTCGTATTGATTTCTACTTCATGGTTGTAATGTGGTTCATGTATTTATTGTGATATTTTGCATTAACTTGTAACTATTTTAATTAATACAAAAGACAAAAACATCACATCTGTTTATTACTTCCTAAATATGAAATTATAAAGTCAAGATTTATTTAATGTTACTGATAGTCATATACTGTAATATTTTTATTACAAACCGTCAACATTGTCGTTATTGTCGTTACGTCTTTTATACGTAGAGACATAGATAATATCTTTTTTCACCACATTTTTTAGCCTTCGTTTATTTAAACCTTCCTATCAAATTACTGTTTTCTTACATCTTCACGACCATTAACCTTGCACTCTGGTGACGATGTGAATTTTAAGTAGAAGGAAGAATATATAATGAATGAAACTGCCGCTAAAACAAATGGAGACAGGCGATCGGTTAAAAGTCAAAAGATAATTTAATTTGCACTGTTATGCAGACAGCCTTTAAGATAATTGTCAAATTAACAGCAAATTAGTCTTATAAACATCTTTAAATATAATTATTTTTGTAATAACCAATACATTTTCCCAGTCACACCACTACCATGATTAATTCATTATACTTTAAAAAAGTGACTCTGATAATTCTACACTTCTAGCTAAAGTGTAACATCGACGTATCCTTAAAGGGGCTTTTTTCGAAATTACATTTGAGATTTGGTTTTTATTTAATTTATTTAATCTCTTTTGAAGCTAGTCGGGAGTGCCAGGTTTCTATTTTCTAAAATACTACCTCTTCTTAGGGCATAAGTCCTAATGATAGTACTTCTAAACGAAATAGTCTTTATACATTTCTCTTGGCCTAAAAATGTCACTTACTACATTGTACTAATACATGAAGCCGTCTTCATCTTTTGACTAGGGGATTAATTTTTGTTATAGTTTAGATATTGTAAACAAGACGCGACATTCTTGATCTTGCCATGAAGTATGAGCGTTTGGTTCATTCATTGTTGTGATTTTTTTTTATCATAAATCCTTTGGTTCATTCACTGTTGGCATTGTTCTGTCATCAGTCGTTTAGTTCATTCACTGTCGGCAATGTTCTGCTATCAATTATTTGGTTCATTCACTGTTGGCATTGTTCGGTCATCAGTCGTTTAGTTCATTCACTGTCGGCAATGTTCTGCTATCAATCCTTTGGTTCATTCACTGTTGGCATTGTTCTGTCATCAGTCGTTTAGTTCATTCACTGTCGGCAATGTTCTGCTATCAATCATTAGGTTCATTCACTGTTGGCATTGTTCTGTCATCAGTCGTTTAGTTCATTCACTGCCGGCAATGTTCTGCTATCAATCCTTTGGTTCATTCACTGTTGGCATTGTTCTGTCATCAGTCGTTTAGTTCATTCACTGTCGGCAGTGTTCTGCTATCAATCATTTGGTTCATTCACTATTGACATTGTTTTGGTTCATCCCTTTTAGCAATTTGGTGTCATCAATATAATCCGACTAGACTGCATTGAACGTTAGGGTCGACAATACAAAATATCAATCGACTTGTTTGTTTTCAACTAGTATAATTAGATGTCCTTTTGCACATGCATTTTGTATTTTAACCGGGTACTTTTAGGATGCAATTTTAAAGTTTATTGAAAAGTCTCGTCTTTACATGTATTACATGTTATATTGTACATTGTATTGATGTTCTTTAGATAAACAGTACTCAATAAGTACAGTACGTCTAATCCATTCAAAAAAGAATTAAACACTAAACATGATTGTTTTCAGTGTACATGTCAGATAAAGTTTATGTTTTTCATCCTTCATTCTTTTATAATTTCAGGTGTTTCCGTTGGAGTCAGTTGTTTCACCCTAGTTGCCATTTCTCTCGAGCGCTATTTTGGAATTTGCCGCCCATTACGTTCCAGGAGATGGCAGACGTTGTCACATGCTTATAAAGTTATAATATTGTGCTGGGTCCTAGCTGCAATTGTTATGATTCCTATTGCTATATCTACGAAATACAAACGTCTTAGGTTCGTAGACAAACACAAATGTGATGAGTTCTGGGAGTACGAAGAACTCGAGAAGGCTTACACTGTATTTCTAAACTTGGTTCTCCTGTTATTTCCGTTTCTACTGATGGTTGTTGCATATGGTTGTATCATATCTACACTTTGGGAAGGGATACAGGCACAGGCACATCAAAGGGAACTAAATGGTTAGTACTAGTGTGGGTTATATAGGTATCTTTAGTCATGGTATCTGTAATGCGAAAGAGTAAGCTAAAAACTTGTTCGTCACAAAAACATCTTATTTTTGCTACACTTACTGACCATGGGTGAATTCATTCATTATACGACCGCAAAATTTTTGCGGTCGTATATTGGTATGACGTTGGCGTCGTCGTCGTCCGAAGACATTTGGTTTTCGCACTATAACTTTAGTATAAATTAATAGAAATCTATGAAATTTAAACACAAGGTTTATGACCACAAAAGGAAGGTCGGGATTGATTTTGGGAGTTTTAGTCCCAACAGTTTAAGAATTAGGGGGCCAAAAAAGGGCCCAATAAGCATTTTTCTTGGTTTTCGCACAATAACTCTCGTATAAGTAAATAGAAATCTTTGAAATTTTAACACAAGGTTTATGACCACAAAAGGAAGGTTGGAATTGTTTTTGGGAGTTTTGGTCCCAACAGTTTAGGAATTAGGGGCTAAAAAGGGCCCAAATAAGCATTTTTCTTGGTTTTTGCACAATAACTTTAGTATAAGTAAATAGAAATCTATGAAATTTAAACACAAGGTTTATAACCACAAAAGGAAGGTCGGAATTGATTTTGGGAGTTTTGGTCCCAACAGTTTAGGAATTAGGGGCTAAAAAAGGGCCCAAATAAGCATTTTTCTTGGTTTTTTCACAATAACTTTAGTAAAAGTAAATAGAAATCTATGAAATTTAAACAAAAGGTTTATGACCACAAAAGGAAGGTTGGGATTGATTTTGGGAGTTTTGGGCCCAACAGTTTAGGAATTAGGGGCCAAAAGGGTCCAAAATTAAACTTTGTTTGATTTCATCGAAAATTGAACTATTGGGGTTCTTTGATATGCCGAATTTAACCGTGTATTTAGATTCTTAATTTTTGGTCCCGTTTTCAAATTAATCTACATTAAGGTCCAAAGGGTCTAAAATTAAACTTAGTTTGATTTTAACAAAAATTGAATTCTTGGGGTTCTTTGATATGCTAAATCTAAACATGTACTTAGTTTTTTTATTATGGGCCCAGTTTTCAAGTTGGTCCAAATCGGGGTCCAAAATTAAACTTTGTTTGATTTCAACAAAAAATGAATATATGGGTTCTTCGATATGCTGCATCTAACCATGTATTTAGATTTTTGATATTTGGGCCCGGTTATCAAATTGGTCCACATTGAGGTTTTGAGGGTCCAAAATTGAACTTTATTTGATTTCATCAAAAATTGAATTCATGGGGTTCTTTGATATGCTGAATCTAACCATGTATTTAGATTTTGGATATTGGAATACCACAAAGGGATGGTAAGAATTGTCTTTGGTAGTTATGGCTCAAACCTTTAAGGAATAATGGTGCAAAAAAGGGGGGAAAAGGGTTTCCAGGTTAATGGACAATGACTTAAGTACAAAACATAATTTAAAAGGCAGTGTAAGGTTGGTAATTGAAACTCATTTGAATATCTCACCTAAACTGCTTTTAAATTATTTATATTGGAAATTTGCCAAAAACTTAATTTATTAATAAATTCCATTGGAAATTTGCCAATAACTTTAGTTTGATGAACTTCATTGGAAATTTGCCAATATAAAATATTGCTGATGAAGCTTTTTTGTTTATCTCACCTAAACTGCTTTTAAATTATGTATATTGGAAATTTGCCAAAAACTTTATTATTAAATTTCTGATTTATATATAAAAGCAAATAATAATGATAAGGCAAGAGATACACACCAAAAAGGATGTGTAAATTATTATAATAAGTATTGTGCTAGCAAGAAATTTTCAATTGCACAGTATTGCGCAATAGCAAGAAATCTTCAATTGCACAGTATTGCGCAATAGCAAGAAATCTTCAATTGCACAGTATTGCGCAATAGCAAGAAATTGATATTTGGGCCTTGTTATCAAATTGGTCCACATTGAGGTTTAAAGGATCCAAAATTGAACTTTATTTGATTTCATCAAAAATTGAATCATCAAAAATTGAACTATTGGGGTTCTTTGATATGCCGAATCTAACCGTGTATTTAGATTCTTAATTTTTGGTCCCGTTTTCAAATTGGTCTACATTAAGGTCCAAAGGGTCCAAAATTAAACTTCTTTAAAATTTTCCATTTTAAATTGGTTATTTCTGATTTATATATAAAAGCAAATAATACTGATATGGTTTGAATAGGTAAATTAAAAATTTTTAAGTTCCTAGACCACATTAATTCTGTGTCAGAAACCTATGCTGTGTCAAATATTTATTCACAATCCAAATTCAGTGCTGTATCAAGCTTGAATGTTGTGTCCATACTTGCCCCAACTGTTCAGGGTTCGACCTCTGCGGTCGTATCAAGCTGCGCCCAGCGGAGCATTTTATTTTTTCTTGTTTTCATGAATATTTATGAAAGAGATTGACCAATGAAATGTCTGCCAACAATAGTGGCGTTCTCCACTTTAAATGTTTGAACAGTGCTTATCACTAATGCAGTTGCTTTGAAAGTATTGCAAAACAAATTAAAATTTGTTTATTTTGTTTGAAAACTATATTCTTTTTAAACTGAAAATCTATCAAAAATACACAGGAATTCCATACCCAAATCTCGTCTGTTATCTGTCACTTTATTGGCTGTTTTCCCATCCAGAATCGTGTCGAAAAATATGAATGAATTGACCCGAGGTCGGTAAGTGTAGCACAGCGTAAGCGTGACGAGCCGTGGGTTTCCGACGATGAAAAAAGTTGATGAATATGTTTTAACACAAATTTCCTGAAACCGTGTTTAAAAAATGGAGAATCGTCGAAAATTATTTAATGAAGTTTAGAAATCTTGTAACTTTTTTTCTTTTTTTAATGAATCGCAAGCAACATGCGTTTAGAAGAGTGTCTTATGGCGGACGGAGTAGTTTAGTTCCAGCTCAAGCGACGACGAATTAAGACTGGAACAATAACTAACACTGTCGGCAGTAAATAAAAACATCAGCCTACATCTTCTGGAAACGTTGTTTCATTAAAATGTACTTAATACTGAAATACTAATGCTTACATTTAGTTAATTTTTTTTTTAAATTTAAAAACAAATTAAAAAAACACATATTTAGACTATCGATATCATATAAAATATTTTAATCATAAAAAGTATTTAGAAAAATTAAATTTAATATTATTGGTAGTATACACATCTATTTAATTAAATGTAAAACCATTGCCTGAACAAATATTTTAAAAATTATAAAATAAGCGCTTGTTCCATTCATAGAAATATATCAGCTGTATTTAATTTCACTCATTTAGATTATGCCATCAGTAATCTGGTTGTAATGCATTCCACTGTAAATATCAATATCAGACCCAATTGTAAAAATTTCAATCTCGTCAAAAGTACAAAAAGCTTTTAAATATGCTTAAATTAGAGATATTTTATCATTTGGATAGCATTTGGTTCTTTGTTCCGGATTTATTGAACAGGGCAAATAAACAAGCTAAATTGATACAATTGAGACGACGTTGTTAATAAGCCTCGAGTTGTGCATTAGTTAATGAAGTGGCATTATAAAATTGGTACTATTAGTCATAATAAGATTTTAAGAATCATTGGCGCATAACTGTTAAGGCATGTGCTAATAAACAACATTTCAATGAAATTACTTCTAAATTACCTCCAAGATGATCGAAAGGGGGCAATTACCTTGGAATAACAACCGGATTAACATATAACAAAAGTTGAATATGAGAGAATAAAAAACCACAATCCAATTTTGATAGATGTCAGTAAGATTTGTTTTTGTATTAAAAGTGTAGAATTTACCGTATTATAATTACGTTACTTGTTCGTTTCATTGAAATCCGTCTTTATTATTGGAGGATATGAATCACGTGGTTCTGAAAGGTGGTGCTTTATAACCCAAATAAAAGTCAAAATCCTGTTTAGCGCTTGCTCACATGACGACGTTGATGGTGCTGCAACGCAGCGGAGCAATATTTTAAAACAATGTGGAAAATACTTAGGAATTACAGTCTGATTCTATACTTGTCAAATGTAAAACATTGTGATTATAAGAATTGAATATATCATTTTAGTGGTTTTATAGAATTGTAAACGCCTTGACCGTGTGCACATTTTTTAGTATGAAGAGCTTCCGTTCTTCATACAAAATTTGCTTCGGTCAAGGCTTTTACACCCCAATAATACAACAAAAATGAAGCATTTAGTTCTTCAGTAAAGATTTTTACATCGAGTTTATATATTCGAAAAACGGACGTGGAAGCAACGTGTATAAGAAAATAACCATGTGATAGTGAAAATGATCCAAAATCCAACTTAACGACGCTTTTGTGTATTGCAAATCTACATGCCGTAAGGTCTTAAATAAACTCATGTTGATAAAACCACATTCTATCAAAGAAACCATATTACGTAATCTCGACCCCTTTTCCTTATGCATTCGACAATTGTCATCATGGATTCATATAGTGTTAAAGCATGACAATTATATACAATGTATAAAGTTTATGAAGTCTTAATTCATTTGAAGAAGTCGAAGAGGGGTGACATTCATGGTGTTAATCACATCGTTTAGTGCGAGGTAAAAATTTGTCACAGGAGCTATATTATTGTAGCTAAATGCACTTGTATAAGATACATATAGAGCCTTTAGTGAGCGTGTTAAAATCTAAAATTTACTACTGAGGGTGGAGAAATTCCATAATTCACGAGTAAATTGAAGGAGAATCTGTTTCTCCTATGATTTTCGACAAAAACCTCAAGAAAATGTCATTGCTATATAGTTTGTTTACATAGACGTCATTTCGGTACTTCTCTAGTTTATTGTTCTAATAATTATAGAAAAAAGGGCGGTAATTCCCACGTAGAGATTTAATCACCAGGAAGTGGTTAAAGATATTATGTATTTTTTATCCCACCGATTAAACACGTCAGGAATAGGAGAAATGTACATGCATGTATATTTATCATATAAATGTGTCAATTACATTTGCAAAATAACATCACATTTATAGATTGTTATTACTTGCAGACTAAAATATATAAACAAATCCATGAATAATAAATAGCCAATTAAAAAATGCACAGATCAGGTATTCACTATAATAAACAAAGCAATGAAATTCAAAGTGACAAGGAACAATTTATGATTAAGTTTTTCCAGGCACTTATTCAAACAAAATTTACAAATAAAGCTAACAAAAAAAACCGTTAATTTTAGGTTTTAATTTTTCCTGTGTCTTGGAATAAGTATACTGTATCAATTTTCGTGAACATCTCTAGGTTTTGTGACAGATGCAATTTATAATGAAAGGTCTCTTATCGACACTTCTAGGCTCTGGAGAATAGTTAGTCGACAAAAACTAATATTCTTAGGTCAAATAGTCATCCAGCACAAACAAATTGGCTACAGGGCTAGTGAATACATAATCTACTTGCAGTGGCACCAAAAATGAATAAAGCCATATTAATGAATTACATTTCTACATTTCCCCCGTCGTAATGCTTTCGTATTACATGTAAAGCACCATCTACAGCTATCTAAAAATTGTTTTTATATAATTTAAATACAGTATATTTTTTTCAGATATTGCCAATGGTAAGCTGTCGGGAGCTTTCAATCAAGAATCTGTTGAAAACAATTCATTTAAGTATTCAAATTATGGAACACAAGCACCTTCCCAAGACAATGGATACTGCAGCGCGGAATCCACCCCTCGTCGGATACTGGAGTACCGACGGGTTATTCGCCATTCCAATCCGGAACGGAACAGAGCTGCCAAGTTAAAAGTCATACGTATGCTTGTAGCGGTATGTTCGGAATTTTTTGTGTGTTGGACTCCTCTATATGTGGTTTTGACATGGAAAATTTTTCACCTCGAAAGCCTAGTTGAACATTTTTCAAATTTAACATTCTCTCTTATTTTTGTTTTATCGTATATTTCAACGATGTGCAACCCTATAACGTATTGTTTTATGAATCAAAAATTCAGACAGTCTTTCAAGATGGTTCTTGGATGTTGCCGTTCGAAACATATTAGACGATTCTCCAGTCGTAGTACGTCGCTTAAGCTTAATGGGACGAAACTTAGCCTCGTCAGATCAAAAAATAACGGTAAATCATCTCCCAATGAAAAAAATCCATCTCCAGACGATCATTCAATGCTTGTGGTAATCGGTCATTCAAGCGATGGAGATGCCGTATAGAAAGGAAATAGAGACATAACTTCCGCTATGAAATGTTATTACTGTACTTAACATGACATATTGGGGTAATAAAATGAATGCGTAAACACATAAACTCGCTATTTTCGAAAATGAAGGTGACAAATAAACAAACCATATGTGATTATGACGTTATTTGGTTTAGCCAGAAATAGTCTAGTCGAGAACTATGAACATCTATGAAAAGAAAGTCAAATAGGAAATCTAATGAAGATCATTATTTTATAATTATATTACATTACCAATGGGTCGTCGATGATTTTATTACAAACATTCTGTAATGACAGTTCGTATGTCTCTATAGCAACATACAGAGACAAATTATCAAAAGAAAAACAGGACCAAATATTACTAGGAACCATAGTTAGGATTCGAATGTAGTTAATACACTTTTACATTCCACTTCCAAAGTTGAATAGAATATTGTATTTGTGTTTATTGTTGTTTTGGATGATTGATTGCCAATGGAGTAATTAGATGTATATGTATTTGGAGACCGAGAATATGTTGATGTGGTAAGAATATGAACTGTGGTATGTACATTTCTCCGTCATACCACTGCCACACATTTTTAGGAAACCAATGGCGTCCCACTCTGGCGAATTTTAATTAACTTTTCTCTCACCCTTAAATGCCGCCAACTTGGTTCAAAGGCCATGTTTTCGTTCTGTTTGATAAACATTTATATGTTGTCTGGGACCAGATAAAGTTAAAAGATATTTCATACAACTCTGAAAGCATATTCTGAAGCATATTAATATTTGTGTCACCGATAAAACAAAACCACCTGCAAGTTTCCAAAAACGGTGTATTAAATAAAAAAAATAAATGTTCGTTATGTCAGCAAGACTTTGTTTAGTATTTTTAGTGAATGTGGATCTATAAGAATTGAGTCCTCTACCTTAGGGGAACAAAATATGCCTCATAATATAACTCATTATTTTGTTAAATTGTTGGTATATTTTTGTATATTTGTTTGTTCTGTGTTTTCTCTAGTTCATGTCATGTGATCTTTTCGGATTCTCCTTTCAGATTGTTGTATTTGTATTCTTATGGCGTTAATGTTTATGTTACAATTTTCAGTTACTACTTTGCCGAAAGAAAGGGAAACTTGATTTAAACGCAATATTACAGCATTCTTTCGATTAAGAATTAATTCTACAGTTTTTAAATTATATGTAAATATGTTGGTTATTAAAATCAAAGTGTTGTATTCCGATAAATATTCCTTAAAACCAAATGGACTTGAAGTAAATTATAGCAGTAAACTGCAAAATGTCTAATTACAGAGTGATTTTCCTGATGAAGCGTACATTGTACATCTAACCACCATCTTGAATGATTTCCATTACTCGAATGCACATGGCGATAATAACACATTCCAACGCAGCCGATGACATATATATCAGTCAGCCGTAAAATTAATTATACGTGTATATTTTATGTGAAAGAGAAATATTATTTTGTTCTTTTTTAACCGAACATAAAGCATTTCTTTTCTATACAGGGCTAAATTATACAAGACAATTTCCATTGGTATGGCGAGCTAGCATTGTCCAGTCACCGAATTTAATTTATGAAATAATATATACAATATTTGAAGTGCTATAAAATGTCAGAGAAAATAGTCCAAGAAATCCAATCAAACTTTCATTAACATCTCCAAAAAACCAGTCTTTCTCGTATTACTGCATTTAACATCTGCAATTTACAAAATAATGATAAATACTATAGAAAGGAAAAACTATATGTGCCAGGAGGCATCTGTTGGGCTCTGTTGAAGATAGGATATTTGAATGTTTTGGTGATTTCGATTACCAACATCTGATTTATACACAGTGTGATAATTAAATATCATTAACTGTCGCTTTAAGACATCATTACAATTATGGTTTTCTCTGTCTGTTCAAACATGATAACATTTACATGTATGCAATCATCCGGCGCGTTTTCTATCACTGCCTTTTTTATTAAAAAAATTAAACTGAAACTTCATGATTTTGAAGAGCAAATTACGAGCTGTGTACTGTACACATGCTAACTCTCGAATAAGTTCTATACCCGCCTTTGGTAACTGTCCTGGGTGGAAACTACCCGTCCGTAACACCGAACACTGCTCTACAGATGTAGCCATGTACCGTAAAGAAATTTATAAATTTACTGTTATCCTTGAATGAAAAGTAGATATTTTAAATTTAAATTAAATAATTAAAATACATTATTTGAAAAAAAAATGTTACGACACATCAAAACAATAGTGAAATGAGGAATTTCAGACCGTAATGTACAAAAACAACTCGTTAGCAATATGTCTTTAACATTTCGGGTAAAAAGTAATAAATCTGATGCAGACTTATTGATATCCAAACTATTTTTTTACTAAAGTGACATATAGATACAAAGCAACAATAAACATCATATATATACGAATAACATTGAATACGGGAATGTTAACTGGACACCTTTTAATGGTAGTGAATCGGGTCCAATTAGAATGTAAGGACACTTCTAGTGATATAAAAAAAACATGAGAACAGTAGCATAAGAAACATACATTACAAAAAGAAATAAACCAATAGCAGATAAAAAGACATTAAAACGTAACCAATCAAGGCACTCACAACTCCATCTAAACAGAATAAACTATTTAATGTGCTTGGGTAATGAGAGTGTCGAAAAGTGTTGATGGTAATGTCTAAGAAGACTTTGTAGAATACTAGGCATTTCTTTGAGATTTACATTTTAGTTATTTTGGTGTTTGATCTGCTATTCATCATGTTCATTGTTTATATTGCTTAGGGATATCTTTTGGGGATATTGTTTGGGATATCGTTTTGGGATATTATTTTGGGATATCGTTTGAGATATTATTTTTGGGATATCGTTTGAGATATTATTATTGTTTCTGATTTCAACATTTTAAGCCTTGCAAACAATTGCTGAGTGGTAAATTGATGAAATATGAATATCTTGTGGCACCTCTCAGGAATCGAAACTTCACCGGATCTTATCTATTTGACGAGTGCTGGTAACGCAGAAAGGTATGAGAAGCTTTGGTGACAGCAGTAATCTTCTGCAAAGTATTCTATTTGCTACTGTTTTCACGAATTTGCCTTTTCCTTTGATTTAAAACCAACAGTATCGTTTTTCTTCAATCGGTATTCCTTAGCCGGTATTATTTCAGGATTTTATAGACGATTTATTTAACACGCCTGCTTATCTCTGTCATACATAATTAATAATCTTAACTATCCAGTTATTTTACTAAGTATACATCCCGTTACAATTTACTCTGTCGGTCACCTCATCTTGATGTAATACAATATTTTTTTTGACACGTTTGTCAATAAAGGAACATTGTTGTCCTCATTATTGTCATAGGTTTCCCATAACGACGTTCGTGACGGACTAATAATATGGAATAAAGTATTCTACAGTAATATGAACCTATTAACGTACACCATTATGCTCTACAAAGTCGTCTTTATTTGATTAACAACACAATGGATAACAGTAAAGGTCAACAATGACGTACTAATCAATCAAAGCAACCCAACTGACCGAACTCCGGACAAATATTAATATGAAAGAGTACAAAACACAATGATTTTCATGAACACAACAGAGAGTCAGGATAGTCTGACTTGGTACAGACACTGAACAGTGGTGGGGTGTTTCACAACGGTGGAAATGCTCATGTCATTAATTTGGTCAAAGAAACGAGTCAAAGGCTACCGATGCATAACTTGTTTTAATAAGAATTTATTTTTCCCGTAAGAGCTTGTTACATATGTACTAGAGCACGAATTAAAACATTTGTTTCATATTATGCCATCAAGACCACACCATATTTAATTTTGGAACATGGATGTTTATTTTTCTCACATAATGTTTGATTTTTATTTCGTGATGAAACGGGTTTTTTGATATTTATAGACTTCCATAATATTAAGGTATCCGGACCATAATAGATCATGAACGAAAAGTGTATCTCTTTTTGACCGTGAATGGCTGAACTAACAAATTTAAAGCTGGAATTTTGTATATATATTTTTCTCAAGTTGAAACACACTCTGTTGCTTATATGCAGTCTGTAAAAATAAGTTAGTTATATTGACATTTCCGAAGTTTGCCGATAATTACGGAGGTCATTTCAATTGCGTTGTATGGAACATCCGGGAACTTTTGAACAATCACGTGGTCATTTATGGTCCGGATACCTTAATTTTGGTGATGTGACCTGTGACGTCAACTACTCAGTGTTGATACAAAGATCAGTATTTACGATTAAGGAGGTAACTAGTTCACAAGCTTCACGTTGGATCCTTCTATCTCATTACGCGTTCTTTTATTGCCTCTTTGTAATTACATTTATCTAATAGTATAGACGGAAGGGATGTGGGATGTGTTTTAGGTAAGTCAACACCCCAGCTTATGACTTTCAATGGAAAGAAATAGCTTGTACATCATAAAGAAAAGAGATGGCTTGTACCTCATAAAAGGGATAATAGGCCAAATATACTTTTTTCAATCAAAGTTTAAAATAAAAAGATTATATAAAATGAATTTAAAATTATAAGTAAAATATGACACGATAAAAAAATTCGCCTAAATTCCATGTACAACATGCAAAAAAATCAGACGATCAAACTAGGTACAACCATTAAGTAAAGATCGGTTAAACATGTTTTCCTGGAACCCGATCTCCCCCACCCCCATCCACCCCTGTCTTAAATTAGCAAAAATGAAAAAGTTAATTTGATGTTAAACATCTTGAGTGAGAAGTCTTTGAACTTTATGCTTTTGCATATTTTGCTATTTGAAAACAATTATAATGGTTTGTTTGTCAGGTCATATGGAGAAATTATGTGTAACAAACTGCCACCTGTAAACTTTTCGATCGTTATCTATAATGCTGCTTAGATATATTCTCTAATTAGCTGTATTTAGATGGATACGACCGTAGTAACACATTCCATTGCAACATTTATAAAAAAAATATACTGATAAGTTCTTCATTAAGTTCTATGTTTTAATTAATTTACAGTAATAAGAGAGAAAAAACTTCCAACCGCTAATTAAAAATGACTTGAAGAAAATGTTATTCTTTGAATATAATCGGAAAGAGGAAAATCTATAGCAAACGATTTTATCGGTTTGTAAATGAAATATAACAAAGTTAAGCAATAAAATTTATTCCAAACCCAAACACAAAAGATGGAGAGTCTGACAGAATAATAATTGTGCTTAAATCAGTTTTTTTGGGTACTAAACATCCCTCTTACATATATCTTCTGTCTATTACAAAAAAATAAAAAATATGTTAACCTTAATCATGTGTTAATATACTATGACATCTAAAAAATTTACCACGATATATGGGGATTGTTTCTTCTTTTAATTCGTCTTGATGCGTGCTTCCAGTAGTATGTCAACAATTTCTTCTATCTTTTAGTTTTTGAGATATCAGGATTTATAATAAGTATCAAATAGAATCTGTAGTATAGAGTATACATTGCATCAAATCTATGTCGGTATTTTGTGATACGTTATATTATTACCTCCAATTTCGGAAATGGTAATAAATTGTAATAGTCAATTGATGCTTTACCCCTTTTGGTTATTTTCGAATTTTTGAATTTTCTCTTCAACTTTTTGGGTTTTTATCAACATTTTAGGCGAAAGACACAATTGACGAGTCGTATATCGACGAAATCTGCACATCTTATGCATCAAAATTGGTATCAATGATTTTCTTTTTATAACCCAGTCGATGTCGCTGCTGGTGGACTTTAAGTACCCGAGGGTATCTCTAGCTCAGTTGCTAGTATATCCATACTAGCCCGAAATTTATATTTAAAATTTACTGTTGTAAAACTAAGGAGTATCTCCCTCGTGTATAGCTCTATCATTAGATGGTGTTGGCTTGACCTCTTTTGGTCATTTTTATGCATTTTTGAATTTGCTCTTCAACTTTTTGGTTTGTTGTTTTGGTTTTCAACATTTTATATTTAATTATTACGCACCGCGGATAAAACTTTCCCTACTGTAAGTTGCACAATAATATAGCTGCTCAACAACGTCAATGCATTCCAGAGATTTGAAGGTCCAGAGATGAATTCTCGAAAATTTCATGTAAGACTTACTATCTATAGTATTTTTTCTAAAGGTTTGAAATTTGATAATGATGAATTATGATGCAGTTTCCGTTACCCCTGTAAGTTTGATTTGGATAATATACAGATATTAGTCGAATTGTGGATCCCCTTCTCAAATCGCACACGGTGCTAACATTGATACATATACTTTGACGCAAAAAGACTAAGTGGGCACGGTTCAAAGTAGATATCCAGATATGAAGGTTTATAACAGGGCTAAAAAAAATTTTGTAGAGACGCCATTTTATAACTTTAACACATAAAACAAAAAATATTGAAAATGGATTTGAGTAGTACTGTGATGTTATCATGGTAATGCACTCTAAAGCCTGGTGTGATGTTATAAGACTTGTGATATAACTCATCGCATTCTGTATATATTAAATTTCATGTTGTGTCTTCAATGTGAAATGCTATACTTTTTTAGACTTTCATCTGTTAGAGATTATGGATGTGGTTTGTTTTATCGAAGTTCATGACAAATAAATAGACTGGAACAAATATTTCTATTCCAGTAATAATATTAATCCATTAGAAACTGTCTGACGTACAATGTCTCATTTTTCTGATCACGTTACATCACGCCTTGATCCATTTCTATTCAGTGGGAGCTCTAATATTATTTTCATTAGTCACGATACTATGGCAAATGTTATAAGTTTAGTCCATTTATATTGTAATTTTTATTAGCGACCACATAACTCCCGGTCTTGTCATTTTCTTGAAATGAAGACATTTTGCTTTAAAGTCAGTTTTTACACATGATGGATATTTCCTTCCTTTGACGTTCTAAATTAGTTAGAAGGAAGAACGTTAAAAATGAAAATCTATATAATATGCTATAATTTCTGTGTAAGATTTAAACTAGGGAACCTTTCGAAATTCACAGCTATCACGAATAGGGAAGCAACACCTGTTAAAATTTTCAAAATGAAGACTAAAAAATTACGAAGGTTTGACAGAAGGACAGAGAACTTATTAACTAGCCAATTCTTAAAAGGGCCATGCAAAACAATTTCTACTTAAAAAGAAAATTAATAAATAAATCGGGGATTAGCAGACAAACTAAGATATCTGTTCTTTTCTTTACAGTTTTTCATTTAAATGACATTGATTTTCTAGATGCTACAAGAGTGCAATGTCAATATCTGCAATTTGACGCTGATGCTAATCCAAAATGACTTCAAAAGCTGGTTTATCAACTAATAAAAAGCACATCTTTCGGTGAATGGCAGGATGTCATTAACGACGACGCGATTAGAAAGAGTCGTATTATGAATTACGCAACTTTTCGTTATGTAGACGCAGTTGAAAGCAATATAAAGTATAGTGCCTAATATATTCTCAATATACTTTGAGGAATACCATAGGGAGCAAATTTTGGGAAACTGACTTCAATGAAAGTCGACTCTCTATCGATTTTTTCTATTTAACAGTCAACTGATCAACTGGTTTCGACAGCCTATAATAGATGTTTTGTCTGATTGTATAAAGGAGGAACTTCTTGCCCCCCAGTAGCACATAAATGAACTAGAGTTCTAGTTATTATAGTTTATATGTAATGTTTACTGTGTTATGCTGTTAAATCAAGTCGTAAAATGCATTTATTTCATATTTTCTACGATATCATATTTCTAAATTTTGCCGTGATAATACAAAGAACATACAGGAAAGATACATTTTTTCAGTGGAAAATAGTGGAAATACATTGATTCCTTTATACCTATCATAGCTCTATCACAAATATATTGTGGTACATACATGTTTGTATATCTACATGTATGTACGGAGATTATGACTATCTTTCATTCAGAGAGAGGTACATGTAGGATAGGGGAATTTCACACGAGGGTTCACATTTTTCTGTCAGACACGAGGCTTGTAGTGAGAGCAGGAAGTATATAAAACTGATTTTAAATGTCCTTATAAAATGATATTCGCTAACCAAAATCGGTTTCGGCTGAGAAATTCTTTTGTTTTGTATCTCATCGAAATATTCCTATTAAAATTTATATCATAGAAAACTTATAGTTAAATCATCATATAGAATAGACCTAAAAAATATCACAAGTCTTAACGTAACTGAACTTATGGAAAAATTCAAAGAAACGAACTATTGACATTTTATATCAAACTTTACGTCTGCATAAAACATAATTCGCTTTTTAATTCCACTTAAACCGAAGTATAAAATGCAGCAAGACTAAGCTAAATCATTATAAACTTTGATTAAACATGACAAATATTTGACTTACAATTTCAATGATAGACGTACAATCATTAAAGGTATTAAAAACGAATAGACAACAATCCTTAATACTAATCATTTAAATCATTTACGTTTTAAAATATTTACATCACGAAAATTGGCTTAAGGAAGTTTATTGAACTAGAGTCTGAAGCAATGCAGGTACTTCATAATTTGCATCCAAAGGGATTACTATGTGTCATTCTTCAATGTGCAAGTCGATGCATGTACCTATATATATTACTAAATACAAAGGCAATCATTAGGTTTTGAAAAAAAACTTGTCTCATGGCGTAAATGATCGGTCTTTTCATTAGTTTCTTTGTTTGTTTGTTCTAGTAAAGTAAAATTTACCATTGTGGTGCTCCATTTGATATGAAGACGTACCAATGTACAGGAGGGGAGGGGCAGCAAAATTAGAAGTTAGAAAGAACGAAATAATATTTAAATAAAGAATTGCAAGCAGTATAAAAAATATGACAGGGAACGTTGATGTATGGCCATGTAAGTACTTTTGACAACACCTTCTGTCAATGGTTGTAATCCTGTTGATAGGACATACATGTATCAGGGACAAGTAGATGCATTTCATTAGCGTGGACATGGGATCCTCCGTCGTACTCGTATTAAAGCGATTCAATAAAAAGAAAACGTTTGAGGGTTGACATAGAACTTTTGTGTATGACCAAACACAACTTGCATCTCTAATAAATTATAAAAAAAATTGCTTTATTGCACAAAATACCCAGTTTCCAGAGGAAATTTTTTAATGAAATATTGTCTCCAACGACGACGTCATGCATCAGTAAAAATGCTTCGTCTGCTGAGATATACCCAAGACCATAAAAAGTTAAGTTAATGAATCATGTAAACAAATTGCAGTGTTTATCATACCTATTACTCTGAGTATCTTGTACGGGCATCTTGCAAATTTGTATGTAAATATATATTTTGAAAGCATGTCAGATAAGTGTTCTGCCAATTTTTTTTTTTTTTTTTTTTTTTTTTTTTTTTTTTTTTTTTTTTTTTTTTTATAGGAGAAATTTGGATTTTCCCTATATAATCTATATAAAATTTTCAAACAGTAAGACTCAATTATCTCAAAATCAAGAACGGTGACATATGCTTTTTAAATGGAAATTTCAAAGTAGATCCATCCAATCTCCTGCCTGGGAAAAGAGGGAAAATCTATCTGCTAAAAATATTTGTATTGATCTACCTTAAGCTATTAGATATCTTAATTCATAAACGTTTTAAAATTAATGATGTGCACTATGCACTTCCTGTTTAGTTTCTTGAACAAAAAAGTTATTGCGACCGGAAAATTCTCAAGAAAAGGTTTATCTTAAGTTTTCAGACGCAGCTGGTAAAATCTACACGCGTCCCAGGAATGCACGACTTCAAATGTTCGTGCGTCCAAGACGCTTGTAGGCGCCACAGCAAGACCCTTTAACAGAATGGACATGGTCTTGAAGATCGATAGTATGACATACCAAAGGAACTGCAAATACCCATATGCATCATAAACAACAATGCTTTTGAATGACATCCTCCCTCTCCCTTTGTTAAATCCATACCTTCTGTTATCCTTCAAATTCGAAAATACAAAAGTCTTCATTCTACATAGTTTAGAGGGAAATAATTTGCTATGAATTTAATACTAGTACTTATTAGACTTAATATGCTATTCATAATCCGGCAAACCTTACATTAGAAATTAACTACAGCTGTTTGCCTTTTCAAAAAGAAATGTATTATGGATACCCACAAACACGTTAAACCCAAACCCTTCTGAATGTACCAAGTCACGTTCCTTTTTGTTGTTTTTGACAAAAGGTCTGTCGTTTGGATGGCGTTAATCGTTTGGTATCTCGTTGTTGGCCTTTTTCTAATATTCGTTTTATAACTTATGAATGTATTGCCTTAGGATCCATTTGGTCATCTGAATTCAAAACATTGATTTTGGTTATCAAGTGGCTTTGAAAATAATACGTTGAATAAGGCCCATTTATATGGATAAATATTCTTGTTTCCCAGAGTACCTTTTATAAATATGCCGAAACTACACCTATTATAAATGCATTGCCTTTGTGTATTCCTTGTCAATTATTGCCTATTGTTATCTCTGATAACCTTATACAACTTTATTTTACTGATAACCTTACATACTATAGGTATAAAGCTTCCTAAAACTGAAGATTTTTACTTTCACCCAAGAGTGGACAAAAATTATTAGGTCATTTGCTCGAATGGTGTAAAAATATTTAAAGCATTATCTCTACATATATCTTACCTATAATTATCCGCTCGTTCAAGAGTTAGAAGTGAATTAAAGTAGAAATTTATTAATAGTAATATCTGCGGTGTAATTGCTGTGGAAATTTGTTCTATTTTCGGATGACCACTGTCATCTTATAGGTATTGCTGTCATCGCCCAAACATTGAGAACGTATGCGGAATCTGAAATAATGCGAGGCGATTATGAGGAAAACGCCAGCTTTTTTTCCATTGTTTTCTACTATGATTGACTTCATGTTTGTCTTTCGTGTTTTTCGTATGCTTTGGCATGGCAATTGAATGAAACGTTTTTGCTTAATTCTGTACTAGTAGTTTCATTTTATGATTTATTGATATTCTTCCACATGTAAGAAAATTAGCCAATTATTACGAAAATACCAACATCTATATGATACAATGTACCAGTAGGACAGCGTTGGGAGACTGCATCTCACTATAAGATGTGTGCTTTTTGCTTCCATTCCTCGATCTAGTTTAAGCACAGTTATTCAAATAAACAAATATATAACATACAAACAATACGATAATTGGATTCGGAAACAAGGTCACTGAAGCTTATATTAATCCGTTTCCATAAACCTCTGACAATAATTGAAACATACATAAGATGGATGCTACATTGTACGTGCAGGTGATTTGAATAATTAAATTTATTTAATAGTACTTAATTGTATTTATAATGGGAATAACATATAAGGATGATGAAATTAAAAAAAGTACAATTCCTAGATCTTGCATTGAAATTCAAGAAGGGAAAGTGGTATTCAATTTGAATTTGTATATTTAAAGTAATCCATTTTTTTTTAATTTTTTTTTTATGAATATTATCCTACATATTTTTTTCGTCATGCATATAAAAAGATAAATGAATTTAGTGAAGCTTGACAGGCGTATAAAACTGTATTAAAAATGACAATACTAAGTGTTTAATTTTGATGACATTGGTTAATGGATTCTGATATGAGCATATGCAATGAAAGACATACAGACATAAATGCCACAATATCCCTAATGGAAATTTAAATTATTTTAGTTTACAATTTTTACCTCAAGACAGTTCACTAGACTGAAGTCTCACGTCATACGTAAGAAATTGATTATAAGTTTGTATTCGCAATACAGCACTCGACAAACATAAAGAATATCTTTTCTATAAAATACGGTTTAGCGTCTACTGTTTTATGATAATGAATTGCAATGGTCTTATTAACCAGGGATGTTTCCGTTATATACTGGAATTCAATCGAAATATTTTTATTTCGGAGAGAGATCAATTGGTAGTGAATTTAACAAAATCTTTGATGCACAAAATGTGCACATTTCGTCGATTTACGGCTCATCAGTTGTGCTGAAGGAATAAAATGTTGAAGACCAATGAAACGGTCCAAAACGTTTAAGATTAAATTCAAAATTACCAAAAAGTGGAAAGCCCAAACCATCTAAGGACAGAGCTATGCACGAGGGATATACTTCTTAGTTTTCACAAATTTTACAATTTTGTAACAGTAATTTTAAGTAAGAGCTGGGGAGTTATCAGTTCTTAAAAAGAGATTGAGAATAGATGCTAAGTAATTTCATATGCAATGCCATATAAAAACATGGACATAAACAAAGTATTGTTTGTTGTCTTTTAAAACAATAGATATTTTATTGAGTAAATCGAACTTTAATAAAATATGTATCAAAGCGTTTAAAAATTGTTATTGACATTAGAATGTTATAATAATTCCAAGTTAGTAAATTCTTTGAACGAATCTAAGAATCAGCAGAATTTGAATTCTTGTAGAGCTTCATATTTCGTAAACCTGTGTTTATGGCATTTACTGCTGTCTGTAAAGTGCTACGGAAGGGGGTGGTTTTTAACCATATTTCTAGATAATATTTGCGATCATGCAGGGTGTTATCTTATATACGGTCTAATGTCTCACTTCGAAAAAACATAACACTCCAGTTTATGAATGAATTAATTTCTCATTTTGTAGGTATCATCTCATGTTTCCAAGATTTTCTAGTTACTTGTTTCATATGTCTAATTAGTTATTGAAGTTTAATAACTGCAAGATATCTATTAAATATGTTTGTTTACTTGTCTGCAAATTAGGTGAAGCCATGTTTGGGGAAAGAAACTAGCGATATTTTTCTCGCTATCCTTTTATTTGATACGTCACAAAACTTTTTTTTTTGGGGTGTTGATAAACGGCGGAGACAGAATAAGGAACGGAAAACGGAAACGGATATTTTCATATGCATGTTGTATATTACATTTTTTTTGTTTTCTGCCCTTTGGTAGGGTTGTTGTCTCTTTGGCACATTCCCCGTTTCCCCATGATTCCTTATTTTATATCACGTGTTTACAAGTAAGAAACACAGATGATTAAATTTGAGAAAAAAGATTTGAAACCATAAATTATTGAAATAAATGGCAGGAGATGATGAGTCTATGTTTTTAAAATATTTAATAAGGGCGTGCATACTGTATGTACATGTAATTTAATTACGTAAACCACTTTCAATTGTTACATAACATGTAGTTTATTTATTTTATATTCGAGACGCTTGAACTTAGACCATGAAGGTAATTCATGCTATTCATTATAGTCCGTTTGCCTTTTTTGATTTTTAGAAGATTGAAATGTGAAAAGTTAACGGACGACGGACGCAAAGTGATGGAAAACGCTAGAAGCTCATATTTTACCTCTATATTACATAATTTGCATATTCTCTGTGATGCTGGTATATTCCTATATCGTACACGTTCTATTTCTAATTGTTGTGAACTAATCCTAAATTTAAACGTTTCTTGACATAATTTCTCCAATGTAAATATGGTTCAAAGATATAGTTTGTTTTAAAGCCTATATGTTCTGAGTATATTACTACAATTTGATTTTTTATTATCATTAAATAGAATATTTTAGAATAGATGCAAATGATTATTGACATATTTTTTCAGACTACCTTTTAGATTTTATTAGTGTTATTTTTCTATTGATACCAAAGTAATCAAAAATTTCACTTACACATTTATCCCAACTATTTTTATTTTTTTCATATAAATTTTTTGACGAAAGAAATGCTTCAGCTACAAGACTATCTTTATTACTTAAATTAGACAAATAAGTCCAGTATTTGACTACATTTAAAAATTTTTCTAATATTAGAGGAAATCTCCCTAATTCTCCAAGAACAGCAGAGTCTTCGATCGATGACCAACTTCTAATAAGTACTTAAAAAGTTTAATATGAATTTTCTCAGCTGTAAAGTCATTATACGATTTATTTACATATAAGCCGTTCTGTTCCTGGAGTTTATCTACAGCAAATATACCCAGACTTCACTCCCATATAACCATATGGGTTCTACTGTATGATCAAATACATGTAAGATAGTTTTAATTCTAGGTTTATGATGCTCAAAATATTTTCGAATTTTGAAAAAAAGCTTTAAGACCTTTCTTATATAATACATTCTTTGCCTCTGTAAAATTTCCAATTATACTAAAATTAACACCAAAATAAGAATACTGTCTAACATTTTCAATATTGTTGTTATTAAAAGTAATCTAAAAGTCACAATACTAGAGACATTAGTCGCTATTTTGATAGAGGGGCGTCTATGGTATACCTTTTATATTTAAATTACGCAGTAATGCTAGGTGAGAAGTCAAATGGGGCATTGACAATTAAACAAAACAATAGGACCCACACGCAAATTTCGTTTGCTTCGAAGGGCAACGTGAGGTATTGCCACCACTTGGCGTCCGTCGTTAATTCTTAACATCTCCGTGCTCTCTTAAATTGTTTGGCCAATTGAAGTCATACTTTGCTGGAATGATGTACTAAAGGTCCTCTATAAAAAATATTCATTCTGTGCCGAATGGTATCTTACAAGGCCGCTAGCTGCAGTTCTTGTTATGTATATTTTCATGCCACCAGTTTGCGTCCTTAGTACGTCATCGTCCGCCATTGTCCGCCATCGTCTTAAATGTCCTTAAAAGATATTCTCTTAAACCACTAGGCCAATTTGGACCAAACATTGATGGAATGATCCTTATGTTATTCTTTTCAAAACTGTTTCCGAATCTTCAACAAATATGGTAGCCTTTAATAAAAATAGGAACAAAAATCAGCAAAAGTATACATACGAATCTTCTCTGAGACAGCTGGGGCAATTGAGAAGAAGGCTTGATAGAACGGTGAACCCTTATTAAATTTTCTTAAATAAGCTTAAATGATTTAAATATACTGTAAGAAAGATATAATTATGATAATGTCACTTGCATTAATTTGTCTGGTCAGTTTCAAAGATGTCTGATTATCTGTCTTTTTTCAACTGACTGATGTAATAGGCAGTCTAAATGAAACGATAGGAGATAATTGACAATAGTTTTGGCAAAATAGTCTCTAAACCTGATTGTATGAGATGGTCAAAATGTAAAGTTTCAAAGATATTTTAGATATTTGGTTATATATCTGTACTCATTTTTGGTGGGTTTAAGAGGTACTATCAAAAACCGCTAACTGATAAATAAACAAGATAAATACCTCCTAGGAATACAAGCACTTTCAGATAAATGGCACCCGAACTGGATAAGCTTGGCCAATGTCTCGCTAGAAAGCAGTGCTAAGCTTATATATGTAGTTGCATTTACATTTTCGTTTGCAATGGTTGATAAACATATTGTCAATGATAACCATGCAAAAAAATTAAATGTATTTTACATGTAAATACATTATTACTACATGTAGGCACCTCTGGTTGATCACAGGAACTCAACCAAATTGCTGACAAATTGGATTCCAACTGGCTAACTTATTTCAGACAATAAGATTTTTAAGTCATTGGGTCCTATATTAAACTTCGGCCAACCTCTTAATTTCATAAAATCACTATGATGATCAGTAGAGTAGTTTTACTTATGATTGATTGTACATCAACAGCAACTACAGGTCATTTTATTAACAACACTAAAAATGTGGAAATAATTCATGTGTTATTAATCCTAATTGCACCTTATGTAAGAATGATGTAATCTGATTGGTTCATTAGCTTGGTATTTTTCACAATTATTATGCATTACAAACGATTTCAGAGGCAGCGGGGTTTTTGTCACTTTTTACTCTGCCGTGGAATTTGCTAAAACATATTTGCCGATTTTTACCCTCGCTAGCCTCATCCCGCTAAACTTATTCAATACACTTCTAATTCTTCGTTATCCTGACGATCTTACCAAAGAATTCATAAACACATGTTGGTAGAAGAGACTACTTCAAGTTGTTTTAGCTAAGAACTAGTACTGAAATTTGAATCATATTCGGTGTAATTAAACAGATACATCATGTTCGGGAGGGATATTTGCGAAAAATACCAGTCTCGAAATGAAATTTCCATTGCCCGTTGGCATGGGGAAATTTCACGTCTCGAGACTGGTATTTTTCGTAAATATCCCTCCCGAACATTTTATACCTGTTCAAAAATCGAGACAACTCCTACAGGAAAATAAATGCATCTATAAAAGCATTTCTTCTTCGATAAACTTTCTTAACCGAAAAAAGGAATACAAGAATGGTCATTAATTTTCTATTTAATCTTGGATTTTGAATATCACCACGTGAATTTTAAGTGGAATTACAAGCAACTATCTATTGTAATTTTTTGAAATGTGCAGATTTATTTATATGCAAAGTTTACGAATTAAGCTGTCTAATGCTGGATTCATTTTGTAAGGAGCTTTTATTACGTAATAAATATTCGAGCAAAAGGCTTACATTCAGTAAACATGTTAAATGAGGCGAACCAACTTTGTTCATGGCAGTTTAAGCCAGTTTACAATTTTGTCAAATCTAAACTGTAACACTTAATTATGCTTACTAGTATTTACAACATCTACATTTGTACATTGTTCGAAATCTCAGGTACATGTGCTCGTAATAAAAGGAAATTAGGGAAACTTAGAGATCTTAATAGTTTACTTTTAGTTTTACATTAGTTGTTCTAATTGATTTTTTCGGAAGGGGGGGGGGGGGGGTATTATAATATATCTTTATCCCATCGACGGGTCATTTGCCGCTTTTCATTTGTCGAATTTAAGAAAACTAAGGAGTATATCCCTCATGCATAGCTCTGTCCTTAGATGATTTTGGCTTTACCCCTTTTGATCAGTTTGGCTTTTTTTTTAATTTGCTTTTCAACATTTTAGGCCTTAAGCACAACTGATGAGTCGAAATTTGTACATCTTGTGCATCAAAAATTGCTATCAAAGAACTTTATTTATGAAATATAAGAGATGTTTGGCAAAGTTATTATATCTTTTTATTTCTTGTTTTTTATGTATTTGGTTTTGTATAATTCCAACCACAGTGAATTCCGAATGGAATATGTAAATCATCATCGAGGAGAATCAGATCTTCAACCATTCCGATCGATTTTAAGCGGATCTGTCAGTTTTTGTAATTTTCGGAAAATTTAAAAAAAAAAAAAAGATATCAAAATTAATGCGTATTATGATTGCTGTTAAGTTTTATGATCCAACAATAAATAACTCAAATACGTCATCTACGTGTGATATTTTGTACATAAAAATTTGTATCAAAAATTTATTATTACCATTGAGTAGATACCGCTACTGGTGGACTCTAAGTCCCCGAGGGTATCTCCAGCTTAGTTGCTAGTATTGATACTTCAAATTTACTGTTATTTTTTTAAAACCGAGGAGTATCTCCCTCGTGCATACCTCTGTCTGGTCTTGGCTTTACTCTTTTGGGCATATTGGCATTTTCTGATTTGCTCTTTAACGTTTTGGATTGATGTTTTGGTTTTCAACATTCTAGGCCTTGAGAACAACTGATGAGTCGTACATCGACGACATGTCCACATCTTGGGCATCACAATTGGTATCAAACTATTTATTTTTGTATGTTATTTGTGTTCGCAATACAATTGAAAACTCACTTATACTTGTGCCTGGTAATAAATCATTTGTTATCCTGTGTTGTTGGGTGTATTTTAAAGCTACATGTATGTATATAATCAAAGTCTATGACGACAATCCTGTACAACAAAATTAGGACATATGATTTGCTGTAATGAATAAGAAAGATGTAGAGTTCCATATATTCAAACAAGACAATAACTACTATAGAATCCATTTATAAATGTCTTAGTTGATACCATCAACTTGATTACGTCCAAAAATCGCCAATAAAATAACCTCTGGTCGGAGTGAATAACAATTAAGATTCGGACAAATATTCGCTATAGTAATTTGTTTATACATTGTATGTATAAAACAACTATTTGTAGTAGATTGATGTAGATTGTTTGACATCTAAATTTATTCTGATCTATATTAGTTTTGGAAAATGACAATATAACCTTAAATGGAATTTATCCCTAACTCTCAGCTAAAAAGCTGTTTCATTATGTCAAGCTGAAAGAACTGGTTGTTACGTTCCAATTTGACCTGATTCAATTAGATAAAAAAAATGTTTTTGTTCTGAAATGAGGTCATTCTGTAATAATATTATTCGGATCTTATAACAAGGTAAACGATTAATTGGTAAGAGGTACTGTACATTATAGTTTGACCCATGAAACAGAGCAACTGCACACTTTGTGTTTTTCTTGAAAGTTCCTTTGAGGTCGTAAATATTACAAAGAGCCAAATAGTTCACGTTACCACAAGATCGAAGAAGACTCGTATCGTCGATTTTACACTAATACTAGACGATAACGGCTACATGTGCTTCTTCTTTTAACATATGCAGAAGGGTGTGATTATAAAAGAATGATAAAATTAAGTCGTAGTAAATGATACCTTTAGTTTTAGATCAATACCGACTTGGGGTAAACATGATCAATTTATAACATTGATAATTTAAGAAATATAGTAGTTACATATAATAATACCTTTCAGACGAATAATAATTTAGGTTGTCTTGAGCATGCAGTTAGGTGCTTCAATCCAACATTTAGCACACCAACTTTGAATCGCGGTTATTCCGTTTGAGGATACGAAAAAAGTATCTGTGCTATTGGAGATAGAGGAACTTCAAAAAATTCTATCATCATTTTGTCGTACAAATCGCCCAATGGTTTTAGCATTTGAAAAAAAAACAACCTAAGGTTTACTAATAATAATAATATGCATGAACTTAAATTCTTGCTTTCAGGAATAAATAGCACTTCTCTAGAAACTACTGAATAATTGTGAAAATTTTAACTTAACCCTGAAATTAACGCCATGATAATTTTATAACAATTATTGAATAATCCGAAAGAAAGCTTGGATGGTATTTTACTGATTATATTGTGGGCGGCTTTATTTCCAATCTAAGCTGCTAAGATATATACCAGATTATGCTGTCAGATCAATGCCCAGAGAAATGTATATTATATAATAAAAACACATTCAATTCAATTTGCCTATTTATAGCCTACTTATACTTTTACAACTTTATTGCTCAATTCATAATATAATCTATGCTCACTTCATTGTAAGCAGTATGTTTTTCTTTTGAGTCGAGATATTTTGCTTAATTTTGGTAAGAAATTACATGTGTATTAAATGAGCTTAAATTTCACTATTTGATGACAAAGTTAGATAACTTTTAGGAATTAAACTTGCAAAAAACATATCAAATCCATTTGGTATTATTACCATACATTATAATGTTGTTTCTCAATGATGGTATGCAATAATAAATGCCACCAAAAGTTCTGATTTACATTATTTATGGGACTTTTTTGTTGGTTTGCCTGCCTGGTTGTGCATCCTAAAGGAATCTTGAAGTGTACCTACAGCATGTACCCAAGGGGAGGGGGTACTCCTCATAATTATCTATACATACGCTCGTCCCCGGAAAAAAATTACCTAAAGAAATAGTACCCTTTTTCAAGACACCCCAAAAAAGAGTTTTCTAAATAATTGAACCCCAAAAAGATCTAGAAAAAAATATACCACTCCCCAACCAAAAAACATAGTTTTGGTAATATGACACATTTGCATTATGCTGTGATATAACCTCATCACTTCCGTGTAATATATAATGTCTTTAGAAAGATAATACAGATGTGAGGTTGATTGCATGTTTATTTAGACCTATGTGATCAGTGTCATGCTGACAACCCATGAATCCAATTATTTTTTTAAATACTAATATATATTATCAGAAAATTGAATCCAGAAAAATAGTACGAACTAATTACGAGCAGGAAAATATTCAGAGTACCCCCTTCCCACGCTGGGCCACGTACATATATATAAATGTGACTTGTATGGATATTTCAACCTATTTTTCGCTATATATATATATATATATATATATATATATATATATATATTAATTGATTATCTTTATTTCATATTTTAATAGCTGTAATTTAGAGGAATAATCACGTTCTCGCCTATAGTTCTTCAAGCGTGTATTTGTTCTCCACGAGTTAATGTGTGAGGATAATGGAGTTTCTGATATTTTAGTGACAGGTTTAATATTGCAGTCGGGTACTGCACTGGATTTGATTCATCTGCATTTATGTTCAGACTTTGATCATTTAAAAACAGAGAACCGACCTCTGTTTGTAGGTTTTGCTGAGGTTAGTGTGTTTTTTTCTCAGAATTTATGCTTTACACTGGTAAAAATCCCGGAAAGAGGGTCTCGCCTTAACCATCTGTACATTGTACATGTAATATCATAACTGATGATAATAAGTGGACGCCTGTACGTCTCCACTTTGTATGATTTTTACGACGTGTGATTGGTACATGAACCAACTGGTGTAGATTTTAATACCTATCTTTCTACTAAATTTTTTCATATTTTTTCATGGTTTGTTTGTTCTGTTACAAATGTAATGTGTATCCAATATGAACATAGAACGCTAAAAGAGAACCACCTACAACCATTGCTATCAAGTTCTGTTCCAATTGTCTCAATTGTTTCAGGCAAGAATATCTTCAAGTGAGTTATCCAGTTGTGTCCTATGTTAAACTAAGTTCGGCTGTTGAGATATACAAGAACATTTTTTTATGGTTTAAGGATGGGGATCTCAACCGTGCATTTTCAAGATATTTCAAAACTTATCGTATGGAGAGGTTGAGATTATCGCCTTCCCCACAGTAGACTTACAAAATATATAATTAATTCATTTCATTATGACAAACAAGAATATTTAAGTTTACGAATCGGAAAATCACAGGTCCAAATGAATTTATCTTATCATAAGAAAGAAGAATATATATAGTTTAGGCTGAGGATGTAGAATATTTTACTGGTAATCAACAGCATTAAAGACCTAGACACGCTATACTCATGAATAGCTCAACCAGAAATTTCTAGGAAACTTTGCCTGTTATGAAAAGGAAGAAGCAGATCAAATTACTTATAAACATGTCGACATCTGTTAGTATTACGATCACGCAATACTGTCGTTTGTAAATGTAGATAACTACAAAATAAAAAACAAAATTAAATTAAATATAGATTTCACTTTCTGAACACTTCACCAAATGTATCGTTGTAAAATGGTCATACTTTGCTTTTTTCTAGTTTTTGCATTTGTGCAAATTGCATGTGGAGATATCCTTTCTCGTAGAAGGAATGGAGTTACATCCGTATCAGAATCTGGTAAGTCTTTTTAGCTCACATCGCCTAAAAGACCAAGTGAGATATTGCCATCACTTGGCGTCCGTCGTTCCTTCAAACACAACTGAATTTAGTTTAACATAGGACCCTATTGGAAAATTCATTTAAAAATCTTCTTGTCTGAAACCACTGACCCTATCTGAATTTAAGTTGGCAGCAATGGTCCTTACATGGTCCTCTTTCGTAATTGTGTCCGATGATCCGGACTGTCAACAAATATGGCCGCCATAGCAAAACTAATTTTAACATAACACTCTATGGGAAAATTCATTTTAAAACCGTCTTGTCTGAAAATCCTCAGCCAATTTAGAAATCTTCTTGTCTGAAACCACTGACCCTATTTGAACTTAAGTTGGCAGCAATGGTCGTTACACGGTCCTCTTTTGGAATTGTGTTCGATGATCCGGACTGTCAACAAATATGGCCACCATAGCCGAACTAAGTTTAACATTACACTCTATGGGAAAATTCATTTAAAAATCTTCTCGTGTGAAAATTCTCAGCCAATTGGAACCAAACTTGGTAGCAATGATCCTGAAACGGCCCTCTTTCAGAATTGTGTCTGATGATCCGGACTGAGAACCAAGATGGCCGACACAGCAAAACATAGGACCCTATGGGAAAATTCATTGTCTGAAACCACTGAGATAATTGGAACCAGACTTGAGAGAAGTGGTCCTTACGTGGGCCTCTTTCAGAACTGTGTTTGATGACCTGGACTGCTAAACAAGATGGCTGCCACAGCTAAACTTAGTTTAACATTGGACCTAATGAAAACATTTATTTAAAAATCTTTTTGTTTGAAACCATTTTGGCAACTGGAACCAGACTTGGCAGCAGTGGTTTTTAAATGGTCCTCTTTCAGAATGGTGTCCAATGACCTGGACTGTCAACCTATATGACCGTCACAGCCGAACTTAGTTTAACAAAGGACCCTATGCAAAAACTAGCCAAATTGATCTTTAGTCATGCTAAAGGTGAGCGATACAGTTTTGTTATATCAAACTTTTACTGCTCATTATGATTTTTAAAAAATGTATGTATTATAGAGTATGCGGATTTTCTAACGTATTTAACCAAACACCTTATTGCTATTTAAAAAGATTTGCTCATTTGAATTTATTTATTCTTTTCAGGGGTGTGTTTTTATGGGAAAACAGCTGAACGAGTGCTCAGTATCCTGGCAACTGGTAAATATAGATCTTTATTGACAACTGGTAGGTATCATTATCTAAGGAAATTTTAGTGAATGTTTTTAAATACGATTGGGAATAAATGCGAGAAGTGAGAATAACATAATGCATCAAAAAAGTGAAATGTGAAATAGGAACCTTCCTGTAGTAAGAGATGTCGCATTTACATTTCAGTACGTTATCATGTGTAAAGTGTATTGTATTAAGTACTTACGGAGAAAGTTCGGGGATATAGCGATTGTTAGGAATTTAATTTCTATACAGAATAGTTGCATACTACCTGTAGATGCACAAAAGTGTTTAAGAATTTTTATTTTCTAAACTGTGGACCCACATGGATCGAACTTCGAAAATTGTCAATTTAAGCTTTTGACGTAAACTCCTCTTTCATTTTTCAATTTAAGCATTTTATTTTTACACAGTATTGTCATGCACCATATGTAGATGCGCAATAAGGTTTTATAGTTTTAATTTTTCAAAATTGGGGCCCACAGTGGTCGAATTTCTAAAATTGTCATATTAAACTTGTGACGTAAACTCCTCTTTCATTTTTCACATAAAAGCATTTTATTTTATTTCTACAGTTTTGTCAGATACCATATGTAGATGCGCAATAATGTTTTAGAAATTTAATTTTTTTTTTCGAAAATGTGACAAACAGGCGTCGAATTTCTAAAATTGTAAATTTAAGCTTGTGACGTAAACTCCTTGCATTTCATTTTAATACAAAGTATTGTCAAGCATTATATGTAGATGCGCAATAAGGTTTTAGAATTTTGATTTTGAAAACTCCTCTTTCATTTTTCAATTATACAGTCTTTTCTTTACAGTGTTTTCATACAACATATGCATACAGTATTGTCATACACCATATGCAGATGTGGAATAAGGTTTTATAATTTTGATTTTAAAAACTTTTAGACCACAGGAATAAATTTCAAAAACGATAAATTTAAATTTGTGTACTAAATTTTTAATTTCTGCATAGAATGAATGAATAACACCTGTAAACGGGCAATAAGGTTTTAGATATTTGAATTTGGTTAAGTATCCAAACTAAATGTGGGAGGGGCCGCGGTTATAGCTGTCGATTTCGACAGTAGATTTCTAGTTCATTTTAGTTTCCAGCTATGTTGTACTCACTGACTGTGTATTAAAACTGAATATTGTTTTAGAACAAAAACCAAAGGACTGTTCAGAATTGCACAAAGCCCGACACAAGAGCGGCATCTACAAAGTGTATCCTGATTCTGGTGAAGGGTTTGAAGTTTATTGTGATATGGAAACAGATGGAGGTGGATGGACTGTACGTATTATACCAGAAAAAAAAACAAAATATGTTATACACGATAGAATAAATGATATTTTATACTATTAAAAGTGTATTTTTAAAGTATCTTACACTTACATGACTTAATTGTCAGATAAGAGAAAACATCACTAATAAATCAACACCATCCAACATTGTCCAATTGACAGACATTTATACGAAAAATTAAAAGAGAAAACAAATTTTGCACGGACATTGAGTAGTGGTGGGATTAAATCGGTTTTATAGGACTCAGCGTTATCTATGCTGACCCTCTGGGCCCGGTTGTTCGACTTTATTAACCGAGTGTTAAATTTAGCCACAGATTAAACGTAGTGATTTTCTATATGATTTAACCCTCAGTTAAATTTAACCTTGGGTTAAATAAGTTGAACAACTGGACCCTGGTGTATAAAGCACATACACCATTTTACACTATAAAAGTCAGTGCAGCCTCAGTACCAACAAGGTGACAGCTAGACATAAAAGACAAAATGCACAGAAGTCGTGAAAATACATACCAATATTGCGTACATGTATTAAAACTGAAAAAAATATTTGTTTTCATACTTATCTTATTACATAATATGCTGTTGGCGTGGCCAATGATGCGAGCGCAGCAATAGCCCTGTCCAGAAACTCATTTCCGGTATCACTATTCTGACTCTAAAATTATAATTTAAAGCAAGTTATTTCCGTTACTTTATTTACTTCCGTTTCTAGCGAAAGAAACTTTTTCTAGTCTTAGTATGTAGCACACTATGGCCATATTGGGTTTAACAAATGAATTCATTTCGGAATGCATAATGGCTGCCCTCATTAAACAAAGATTTTTCTAAATGACCCATATGTAGAATATGTATATGCTCCTATAGCCCTCGCTGCGCTCAATATAATTTTTATAATTATGCGTTAATTGTAGGTCTTGGTAAGACGTGCTGATGGATCTGTTGATTTCAACAGGAAATGGAAGGCATACGAAGATGGATTTGGGAATTTGAAGAATGAATTCTGGTTGGGTAAGTTGATGTTATTCCACGAAGTCTTCTGTCGGTTAAATTACAAAATGCACATGCAAAAGGAGAAAAGACATACTATTGTTTGTAGTTTTGATATCAAGGTTAAAGGTTTAAAGCTTAAGAAAGGGAATTATTACATTTTATTAACCAGTAGGGTAAAACACGTTAAAAATTCCTTATCTTTATGAGCAAAATAAATGTATTACAACAGGGCCATTAAGGCATTTTGTTCTTAATAACCGGGCCATTACAGGATTTTGTTCAATTCATAATAACCGGTTATTGCGGCTTTTTCAAAATGACTGATTTTTGCAATACTCCACTTGGAAATTTCAGGAAGATCAAACTAGGATATTTTAAAACATTTTTTTGAAAAAAACTGTTCGAAATGAATCTTCAAACTGTTCTCAGAAGTTTTGCTTACTAATACCATTATATTTGTGCTATTCGGATTAATGAAAATGCTATATACTAACTGGTTACTAAAAGTATTAAGAAATGGGTGTTTTTATAATGACCCTGTTATATATCCTCGGTCTGTAATAATGGCCTTCGTTATTAATACTATAATCGGAAGTCGAAAGAAGTGCAGCTGCTTTTTTATGTAATTAGTTCTGTTGACCAATTCATGACTGTAGATAGAAGGTTATAATTTTTATGTAACATTGTTTTGAGAAAAATAACAAAAGAAGATAATTTTTTCGTCCAGAAATATGTGGAGTATATTAATATGATAAATACTTATATGTACATTTAACATTTCAATACAATTCTAGGCAACGAAAACATGCACAGATTGACAGCAAAAGGAAACACTAAAATGCGTGTTGATATAACAAACTTCAAAAATGAAAAGCGGTTTGCAAAGTACTCAAAATTTCATGTTGGGAATGCTCTATCAAAGTACAAACTTACAGTCGGAGGTTTTACTGGAAATGCTGGTAAGCAATTTTCTTAAGACCAGTTACAGAATACAGAACTAGTAAATATAAAATTTAAGTATTCATAAAAAAAAATCATTAATATTGCTCTTGGTATTTGAAATTTTGATATCAGTTATAAATATTTATATCCTTTATGAGAATCTATAGTTCAGAATTTTTCAACCAAATATGCAAATGATTTGATTGTAAATTGCTTGATTATAAAAATACTCCGTACATTTTTTCCACTAAGGACATGAAAACAATTTTCGGCAGAGGGGTGTTATCGGATTTATATTGTGTTAAACTGTACATATAACATACAAGTTGGTTGCTGATATTTGAATTTCTAGTCTGTAAGAATTTTTTAACAAATTTATGTCATGTACGCCATTATGTTGTGCATAGATTTTAAAAAATCAAATTCTGTTATTAAATTTAACTTGTGTAAATATTTTCCGTTTAAATTAAAATTATGGTGATCAGTTTCGTTAACTCACCTGGCTAGTGTGGGCTATTGGCATCAGCTGACGTCCGTCGTCCGTCCGTCCGTTAACTTTTCGTATTTTAATCTTCTTCTAAAGAGCAGCTAAAATGAATTTAACCATACTTGGCAGAGATGTTTGTTGTAAGGTCCTTACCAAGTTTTGTTGGTGACGCTTGGTCGGAAACCAAGAGCCGATTTTAATATATAATCAGCCGAATTTTGACGAACGATCTAACCGACTGGACCCAAACTTTACAAATCTGTACGTATAAAAGTGGAAAATCCAAGATTGCCGAAAGGAGCCTACAAAATATTCCTGTTCTGAAGAACAATTCAAAGATTATACCAGACTTGGCGGATTTGATTCCTTATAAATTTGGGACCATTATACCAACACACGTGGCTGCAAGGGCCCAAAATGGGCTTTTCGTATTTTATTATATTTCGACGATATTTTCTGAAACTACTTGATTCATAAATTTGAAACTTGTCATGAATGATCATTGCAAGGTACTTCCCCATTGGTGTTACTTTGGTGCCGACTTGAAATACAAAATGGCCACTACATGTAGTTCTGGACTTTGTTAACATTGGACCCTATGGGAAATGTCTTATTATGACGAATATAATAGGACGCTATGAAACTTAGCGAAAGTAGTACTTGCGAAGAGCCGCATTTTTTGCTAATTAGGTTAAATTCTGCTATCAAAAAGGGTCGCAAGGCTGATGGGCTATAACTTTCCAAGATTTTCTTTTCTGAAACTAAGTTTTAAACGTTGTCATGGATGAACATTGCAAGGTACTTCCTAGGAATATTTATTTTTTTGGTGAAGATTTGAAATCAAAGATGGCCACCACTGTTTGACTTACTTACGACCAAGTTGAGCCTAATGGGAAATGCATTTAAAAGCCTTCTTTCGACGAATAATTAAATAATTTGATTGTAGAAGTGACAAGTATAGAGACCCGAATAATTTCGTCGAGTGTTGTTCTGCTATCACACATGGCGTACGTATCCACGTTCATGTTCCAAATTGGCTTTTCTGATTGGTTGAATATCATCTTCTCTGAATATACTTGTTCCATTGGTCTGAATTTTAACTAAAAGGCTAAATAACTGGAAAGTGAGCGATAGATTCCTGTGAGTCCTTAGTTACTTTTAATAGTAAGAACTATCGAAAATAGTTTTAATTCTTAAATTTTGTTCATTCTATGAGCAAACCAAATTACACTGATCCATTTAACTACAACTTCTTATTCAATAGAGTATACTGGTTCATCAAAAACTATAAGCAGATAAAGCAGATAAATCTACGTTAACAGCGGGGACAATTAATATGATATGGGTTTTACTCGGCGTATTTTTTTTCCAGGAGATTCATTTGTTCATCACAACGGCATGGCATTTACTACACCAGACAATGACAATGATAACGATTATAAAAGAAATTGCGCCATGGCTGATGGCAGAGTAGGGAGTGGATGGTGGTTTGATAAGTGTGAAGATGCTTCTTTCACCTTGTCATATCTCAATCAAAAGAAGGGTCAAACACGCAACAGTCTAATCCAATGGGAGACCTGGAAAGGTTCTGAATATTCAATTAAATATGCAACAATGATGATTAGAAGAGACTGAGGCAATAAAGTATCATATTGTAAACGTAATATCCATGTTGTTTCTTCTAAGCCTTCTTGTAGTTCGTTGTCTGAAATTAATATTTTGTCTTCAGTTGCCATTCAAGTCCTGTTCGCTCTAATTGTCCATCATAGCCTTGTGTTCTTTAATTATCTTAATTTTCTGCACTACATTATTCTAAAGACAAATCAAGACATGTGAAGTCAATCGAGACAGGTCAAGAGAAGTTTTGGTACTAATCAGATATGAAGTGATCTTTAACGGTTTTGTTTGACTGCAAGGCAATATATCTTTTGTTAGTCTTATTGTTTTGAGTTCTCATTGAAAAAGTCGACAGGCAAGAAAAAGCATAACAGAAATTATTTGATGTTTATTACACATAACGATGGGTGTCGTTAACGAAGCATGACATGCTTATCATTCCGGGGCACCTGTGTCACTTCCGGATTTTAGTAGGATATGAAATTACTAGTGCTCTCATTTCTGTGCTGTCTTGTTCTATTTTTGTTTAGTTTATTTTCTGCTATTTTATTCTTTGTGGCATTTGTTTCTTGTGTTACATTTTCATGACTTAAGTCTTTTCCTTGGATTTCGAATTTACTTACTTTTCCCACTGTTTTGTCGCTTTGATATTCTTTTATTGATATACAGTCAGTGGTTGACAAGATCAATAACCCTATGCCTGGGGCTAGTCTTTTGGACAACTGATTATTCAGGTTTTATGATTGATAAAGGCCGATGAGCTTGTGAATTATCGTCTCTTAGGGTATTCATTTAGCCCAACTAGGTACTTATTTGTGTTTGAATAATCTCTACGATCAAACGTATACGTTTTCTAAGTATTTGAATTTATTTTACTAGTAGAGCAGCTAAAATTAGTTCATAAACAAACAAGAATAAGTAATTTATAGTCGTTATCTATACATAAAAACAACTAACACGAACCTTTACGAGCTCTTCGCTGACTAAAGATTCTAATTGTTTAAATTATTTTTTATTTAATTAATCAACTAGGCATTATAATGAACACTTAATTATGTACTGTCCAACCACTTTTACCATCCCTAAAACAAGGAATTTATCCCTTATGCATAGTTATCTTCTGAAATGGTTTGGCTAAATCTGTTTGTTGTAATTTTGGCATTTGGAAATAATCTGTTTCGGTTTTCTAAATTTTTGGCATAGAGCACAACTGATGAGCCTTAAAGCGACGATATGTGCACATCTTGTAGATCAAAATTTTTATCATGGAATACTTCTTTTTTTGTTAATCTCCAATGTACCGTATTGGCTTTTATAGCCCGGTTCATATATCAAAGGGCCAGGATAGTTGGGTACTCATAAACCACTGACAAGTGCCTGTACCAATGCAACGTTATTGATGTTATCTTTTTTCACTTTTTTCTCTGAATTTTCTTTACATCAGAACGTTATCAATTGGATGGCGTCAATTAATTTTCATGTCGTAGCTGACGTTCTAATGTATGTATACATTCAGGTTTTCATATTTGTCGAGACCTACATGTATGTAAACGCTCTTGATTTGTTCTTATTTTTTAAAGGTGTAAAGAGGACAAATATACCCTTTTCAGTTGAAGCGGTGAAACTAAGATACAAAAAATGCTAGCCTTATCAAAGCAAACGGATAGTATGTGTAGACCGTTTTAGTAACCAAAGTTTGATTTGCATTCTCCTTCGTATACATGTATATGTATTACATATGGCCATATTCAAATTTTAAATCCTTGTAGATTTTGCAAAATAATTATTTGTCATATTTAAAAATGACAAGTGTATATTTTGTCTGAGTTATGCCATTATAACACGAGTTACAACTATATATAAATTCAGTAAATAAATATTATGTCATCTAAAAACAAAGCAATACAATTATCTGTTCGATTTGAAGACGAGAAGTCTTGAAGTAAAACTCGTAAATCAAAAGCATGAGATAAACACTTGAGGGTTATTACATATACAACATACGTAAATTGTCAGAGTACAAATAAACTTAATTTTTTCTGACAATATAGTTATACTATGTTTATCCTGCAACAGTTGTTGTCTGTTTTAGCCAAAACATGGAAAAGGCAACAAAATGGAAATTTATAGCTGACTTGAAAATGGGGAGATTTTTGGCGCGTATAGTAATCTAGGGGAACATGACGTCATAAACACTTTGAACCAGAACGCAATACAGGTGCGTCCCTGGGGGGCGGATGAGGAGACCCTCTCGTTAGGGGGTTTTCGGGTCATAATACAGAATGTTTAACCGCTGACCATAGCCAGTAACGTGTTTTTTATAATGCCGCGCTCTCTAACCGCTAAATACCCATTCTGTAGAATTCGAAAAATAGTAGATATGGGAGATGGCTCAAAACGATCGCTATACACTGGTACATATCCAGTTAAAATTTCGGGGTGTGATGTCCGTCTCCTTTTTCCGTAATTTGACAAATCACGAGCCATGGTAAAAAAGTCTCCTTCCACAAAGTAAAATGTACCTCTTTCATGCTCTCCATGTAGAATAAAAATTTTCTTGGTTTCATTTATTTAATCCTTTCAATATTTCTATGTCAAATGCCTCAAGTAAATACACGTTCAAAACAACACTAGTTATTCAGTTATCATGGTTGGTTTTGTTACAGTAGGTCCATATATCATGGCGCAATTATAATTTTTTAAGGACTTCTTTCGAATCCCTCAGGTCAAAGTTCATTGCAGGTCTTGAGCCAATTTTCAATTTGCCAAAATTAAAGCTGAACTCGCCGATTCCAAATAATGTTTTGTTTCTTTTTCCTTCTGAGGGTTTATATTTCACAAATCATTCTAACTGATTCATTTAACAGGCCACAGAACCATTTCTTTCACGAAAGTCCAGGCGACGGACCACTTCTATGGCCAGTCAGGGGATCTACATATTTAAGTCAGAATGTTTCTTACTCTTAACAGTCAGAAAAAAATCCGGGAAGAATTATCTCTCTTTAGTTAATGGTATATTATTCTGACTTGTACAAGTAAGTTTGTTCAAGTTAAGATTTTTCTTCTTGATCCAATTCAAGACATTTTTTTGAATAAGAATAACTTCCCTTTTCGTTGTTCTTAACTTACTTGTTACAGTCAGAAAATGATGTGCGTATAAACTTGCTAAATAAAAAAAATAAAGGAGCCGGGTAATAATAAAATACATCTTTTCTTCTTTGGAAAGTTCCGATTTTTTTTTTAATTTCTTATTGTTCATTTTAGAAAACTGCCTTTAGCCTTTTCCGAAAATTGTAATTATATACAATTTCAGGAATAACATTGTAAAATACAGATCAAGAAGTGTAATTTATGATTTAAAGATCCCGTGTTATGTATACATTCGCTGATCCATTTGGGAGTTCATTGAAACAAATCGGTCACCTTTTAACAAATTAAACAAAGGAAATCTTACCATAAATGATTATAACAGATTTACCATAAAAATGAATGTTTTGTTATATTCTGCTGTGAATATTAATATAATATTAAAGGATTGTGTGGATTGTGTGATAAAAATAGCATTCTCTAACAAAAAATCCTTCTCAAAATCCTACTTTCATACTCAAACGTTAACTGACAAGGAACAGTAGCTATATGAATTGGTCACGGAGGAGATACATTTTGCGAAAAAGGTAAGATGAAAAATTTATGCAGAAGGATCACGGTAATCTTCACAAAAGGATGCTCCGAACAGTATTTAAATACGATAGCTTCATATTGACAGCTGAGCACTATTATGCTTGGCTCAATAAAGCATGATAGTAATATATAATATCTAGACCGTTTAATCTACAGAACAATAGGTTATATAAATTATGTTAAAATTCTACTCAATTAAAAGATGAAAAATATTTCATGACTTCTTTTTTACCACTGTAGTGATGACAAAAGCTGTGAAAGATAGGGGTAATTAGCTAACATAAAAAAAAAAACACTCAACTCAAGTTCATTTACAAGAAATAAAATCCCTATATAAAACTGATTAACAATATCTGGACAGAATCGACAAATTTCCCAGTTTTGTATATAGAGTGATCTCTGACGCTAGTCAATTGAGAAACAGGGTCATCTGACGTCAGAGGAATCTCTGACTAGTATATTTTATGAAGGATAACTTTACATGAGAATATGAGAAAGTAACAAACTGACATCGCTGCAAAATTGAGAGACTACCCCCGGTTTTTTGGTGGGGTCCATGTTGTTCATATGTTTTTAGGTTTTAAGTGTAGTGTTTGTATTGTTTTGGTCTTGTCTTCGGTGCTCTTCGGAGTTTGTGAGTTGTTTTTTATTTTCCCCTCCTTTGAATATCCCTTTGGTATTTCATGAATTTACTTTCAATCTGATTTAAACGAAAATAAATGAAACCGAATTGAAAAAATCAATGCGCACAATTTAAAGGAGACCGAACAAACTGACTTAATCCATCAAGAATCTACCAGTGTATGACTTTCAGCTGGGTATTTTCGAATTTGATTTAAATAGATAAGAAATGAAACTGACTTGAAATGAGTAACTGGAACCCAACAAACTGACTTCATGAAATAAGAATCTTCATTTGTTTAACTGCGAGACGGATATATATTCGAATCTGACTAATACAAATCAGAAATGCAACTGACTTGATCAAATAAGAATCTACATGAGTATGAATTTGAGTTGAATAGTTCCGAATCTGACTTCAACAAATAAAAAATGAAACGGACCTGAGAAAATCAGTGGTCTCAATTTAACTGAAACAGTAACAAACTTACTTCATTAAATGAGAATGTCTTCATGTCTGATTTCAACAAAAAAAGAGGTAAAACAATACAATACTGACATCAGAAACCGGGAAAGATATTTTTTTTAAACTGAGTAGACAAAGTTTTTTGAGAAACTAACATCAAATTATATGAAGATTATTTGCAATCTGAGTTTAAAAAAAAGAAACGAAATTGATAGAGTGTTCACCGGTGCCAAATTGACACTTTGACACAAATTGTCATTTCTGGTCAGGCAAGATAAAAATAGACATCATAAAGATTCGTTAACTGTTAGTTTTTTTATTAGAGGGCATTTCATCAAAATATAAACTGTTTCGAAGATATGAAATTAAACTAAATAAGAATTTCTTGGTTCATGACATATGTACATGTAAGAGTCGATTTCGAACAGAATATGCAAATTTCCACGTGTTTTTATAGAGTGAGCTATGATAACCCAGCCAAATGTATTAACGGCATTTTTGCACTTTTTATAACTTAACTTTTCAACTTAATTACATATAAAACTATGAAAATTTGAGAAAGATCACTCACTGGCGGATTTCCGGAGCACAGGAAGCACGTGTCCCCCTCTCCTAAGTTAAGGTCACCAAAAAATGTTATATGAAAAATTAAAAAAAAACACAAATCGGCTTCCTTGATTATGTTTAAAATTATCAAATCTTACGAAAGTGATCATTACAAATGATCTCTTGTAGTACATGTAATTGATAATAAATGACAAATAGTTGTGAAAACTAACACGCGTGTAACTTTCTACAACGGGATAATACAGATAAGAAGAATGCGATGGAAAGGTATGAAAGTAAAATTTATTTTCCATCAACGTGCATTGAACATTTTCATTTAATTACTTCACAGACGATGGCTTAAACTTTAAAATCTGGTTTCATTTTTATTTAAATATTTGTGAATCAGTATATGTGAAATTCATATAGGTACAATGCATAAATTAATCATGCAAGTATAGCTAGGTTGTTTTTTTATTTTTAGGTTAGTGTTAGTGCAAAAGGGCATTTAAAACATTTTGAACAAAATGTTAACTTTCATTCCTTTTTCATTTAATATTTCTTTATTTTTGTTTAATACGTTCCGAATTATGAGACGCACGGGCGGACGCAGATCATTACTAAATTCATCCGTCGCGTTGCAGCAAGGGGCAATAATTATTCGAATTTGGGGTGGATGCCACCCCCTCCCCAAATTCTAGATTCGCCTTTGTCACATCAAAATGTGAGACTACAAAATAAGAAATGAAACTTACATTAAAAAGTGAATATTATAAGTTTAACTACGAAGTTACCTAGTGAGACCTTTGAATATGACATGTATGAGCTGGATATGAATCTATGACAATATTTTACGATTCGGACCTCTGATAAGGCAACTTCAAGTTAATATTTTCTGTTGGTCAGATTAAGGCATTCAAACACCTGTGGGTGAAAAAAAATCTAAAATTGCATCCGTATTATAATCGTTCGAATATCGGAATTACAAACTGTAACATACGTACATGTACGTAGTATGCATTAATAAAGTCCATTTCCGTTCTTACGCTTTTATTTCATTTAAAAATGATCATGGTGATAACGATAATATTCTTTGATACCAATTTCGATGCACAAGAACAACTTTTTACGCATACAATGTCATTTTCCTTTTCTATATATATATCAAAGCCAAAGTTTGATTCACTATGTTTGGCTTTCTTCAACTAAAAAGTAATCAGAATTTCTTACTATGTAAGCATCGGCTTAAATTCCCCGGTAAAGAAAGTGTTTGGGGGGGGGGGTACTTTGCAGCAGTTTCGATTGTAGAGAATACCACAATACAGATTCCTATTTCCATGATCTTTGTTGTCAAGAAGTTTATATCTTGTCTATTCGTAAACTTTTCCTCATTCGTGGACGATCGAGGCATATTTTATTTTTTTTTTTAATTTTATATTTTCTTTATTTAATTTTTGTTGATTTTGTTATTGTCTTTTGTGAACAGGCTTTTTTTCGTGGCAATCGGCCAAGATACATCGTTATTATGTTGTTAATTTCGAAAGTGGCCTTGAAGTTAGAGACATATATAAATGGTTTGACATGTCCCTGCCTTAGTTTATTTCTTTTTTTTTTTTTTCTTGGCCGGTTCTTGAGTTCTGTTTTTTTTCACATTTTAAAAAGAAACTGGAAAAAAATTGAAAGATTGTTGATTTTTAGAGTTTTTCTTTCCAGTCAGGAGATGAGAAATAAAGGTGTGAGTATGGGCCAACTTCAAATTTTCTAATGTTGCTCAAAATATTTTTTTTATTATAATGCAAATCAAAAGGGGGCTCGGACTAATAGATTAATTACATAATGCATATATTAAAAGGGGGCTGGGACTAACAAGTAAACATATTTATCTATTAGTCCCAAAGGGGGGGATGTCAAATGCGACTTGTTAGACTTCATCTTTATTTTATTCACAGGAGGAAGTCTAACAAATAACATTTGACTGCATTTTATATTGTTGTTTTACCATTTGAGGTCAAATTGTCGTTTTTCATCTTTTCGATTTTTTTCATAATTTCTATTTTCCCGGTTTATTCTTATTCTCTGCGGGATTACATATTGGAACTTACCGATAATCTTCTCTGTATTGATTGGTTCGGTTATACGTGTTCCGAAAATGTACTCAACATGCGGCCATAGAAGTGGTCCGTCTGCTGGACTTTGGTGAAAGAAATGGTTCTGTGGCCTGTTAAATGAATCAGTTGTGGCAAAGGTAGGATGATTTGTAAAGTATAAACCTTCGGAAAGAAAAAGACACACAAAATTATTTGGAATCGGCCAGTGGAGCGTTAATTTTGGCAACTTGTTGATTCCCTTTTGTTGTATGGGAGTGGTTAGTTTAAACATATTTTATTTGCTAATTACAAGCAAATGGGATTGGACACAAGTTATACAACATTAGTGTACGTCCTCTCCCATATACAATAATATAAACAGATATGCTGCAACATGACGACAATAACAACTGGCATGATAAAGTATAGATATTGTAAAAATTAAGATGGAAAAAATAATAATAGTAATAATAATAATTATATAGTACTATTATAATAATAATAATGAAAACAGACAAGTCAGAAAAGGAGGAAGAGGATCTCTTCTGATCGGGAGAATGTCTCCCAATCAGGAGCAATGAAACAAAAGATATAATTCTTAAATTAATAATCTCCCAATTGAGGTATTCTCTCCTGATCGGGAGAATGTTTCCCAATCAGGAGACTATTAAACTAAAGATATAATTCTTAAATTAATAATCTCCCTATTTGGATATTCTCTCCTAATTGGGAGATTGTCTGCCAATCGGGAGACTGTCAGTTTGAGACATGCTTCTAATCTAAGAAACAATTTCCCAATACTAGTACATGCAATAGGTTTAATATAATTACATTTTTTGCACAAGTTGATGGTTGCCAACCCCACCAAAATGAGTTTAACTGTTTAAGATCTCCCTGTGACTTTCGGACGAAGAACAGCGATTCCTTTGCTTTGTTTTATTTCAATATTTATAACGTGAGTTTGTGTCATGCATATAATATGCTCCATATCCCTTTATTTTTAGATTACAAGTAGAATTTAATTTTGTTTTGAAGTTTGTAAATTACTGGGTAACCTTGTATTTCTAACATTACATTATATGTTAAAAACAACAGTGACTGTAAGAGGAAATAGCATGAAATTCTATATCCCAATCGCCCCAGAACAGTGACCTACCAGCCAGACAGAATTGGAATATGTTACACTATACCGTCTGCCATAGTGACCCAACCCAATATACATGTAGACATCTTTGAATAGATCTCATTTGTTCATAGAAGAGCTTATATATACTTTGTTTTATCTTCACTGAAAATAGTTTGGATTTTAATAACAATTTATAGTTATCCCTGTATATGTTGTACCATAATGGTCTGTACCAGAAAGGAAAATAGTATTTTTGGCTAATTTTCAATAGAATTAAAAGCAGAACAATGCAAGTATCAGTCCATATGTTTGGACGATTAGTAGCAACGAAAGCAGTAGGAAATTTGATTCTGTTTCTTTCATTAGTTTATTTACAAAAACATGTTATCTGGGTCTACATGGTGTCCAATGAAGTTTGCAATTGGTAAAATATGTGCATTGGCATCAAATTCTAAAAGGTAAAAACATTTTAACTTTGGACCAAGTCTATCGTGCTCCATTTCACCAGTGTAAAAACACACAGCATGCCTTAAAGTTCTGTGAATACGCAAGTTGGCACTTATGACATTGCATAAATGTTTTGGCACATGACCCACTATTTTCCCTAAAATTTCCTGAACAGTTTGTCTTCTTGGTTGAGGTCTTGTTTCAAGAGTTAATATATTGCTTGAAACATTAACTGGAGCTTTCACCAAAACAGCATATCTATTAAATGGGTTGTTGGGCTATGGCTCACAGATCATTGGAAAGATAGTACCAATAGCAGGCTTTACTTGATAACGATGGTACCTGAAACATATACAAATGATGTCAACTTCATGTAACACCATTATCCATCACATGTATTAATAAACTTAAATTTATACCCTGTAACTTTATTCTTGTTTTACCATGTTTTTTATCACAAGTTATTTTATATACATGTTTAAGTTTAATATATCCAAAAGTTTTACTTTCTCTAGTTTAGCCTGTAAATGTATGTTCAAGAGAAAGACTATTCTCTTTCACTAATAACACGAATATCAATCATTAAAGCATACAAATTTTTGATGTTTATGCATGGTTCATGTATGTGGTAATCTTAACTTTGACAATCTGTCACAGTGATAAAAATTGAATAAACAAATCTAATTAATTACCCATTCACAGTGCTCTGAAATATTATTGGTAAGGTTCCTTGTACTTCCCGTCTACATTCATTTCTGTACTCCTGTATTTGTCTTACAAATTCAAAATGAGACACTTCAATGCAATGAAATAGCTATCTTTTTTCTATTATACAAAGCTCTTGATATAAATATTTTTTTAAAAACAATTCCTCGATCAGGAGATTGCAATTAAAGAGCGGGAAAACAATCTCTCAATCGGGAGATTTTGATAAAAAGCGGGAAAACATAAACTCCCAATAAAAGATTCATGCAAATATAGGTCTTGAATATGGTATTCATGCACAGAAATTAAAAGAAATTTAAATCATGAGAGAAAAACAATTGAGGTAAAGTTCAAATCTATAAGTTTAGAATAACACATACATTAGTTCATCTTTTATGAAAAAATTTACATCCTTTGGCATATTTGTAGTACTGGTGTGCTACATGCAAGACACAAGTAACAACATATGAGATTCTATACATGTTATATCACTGAATCTTTTTTTATGAATTACATGTGCATGCACATTCTCTCCATTATATCCTTCCTTTCTCTATAAAGTTCCTATACCACAATGATTACAGCTACATGTACATGTATGTGATATATCTGTATTTAACTGTTCTTTAATTTAAGACTGAAATTTCGATTGTGTGTTCATTAATTTTGTAGATTTAATTTACATTAAGTTCACTCAGGAAATCTTATAGAAGAAATCATGGACAAATACACTAGTTTTCTATCTCTCAAATGAGTACAGGTATTGGTTTTTCATAGAGTTTTTGTATTGTTATCCTTAACCGGATCTTACCTTCACTAATTAAGTGATCATTGACAATGCAACAAGTGTGTTATATCAAGCAGGAATTACTTACCCTTCTGGAGCACCGTAGTACATCTGTTTAAACATGCGTTCATGTTGCTGATCATTGCAGTTTAGTGGGGTTTTTTATGCTGTCTTGTGTGTAACCTGGTTTTGTCTTTGCCATTATGGGTTTCTGACATTTGAATCCTCCATTTGGTATTTGTATGGTTCTTTATATTAACATTCACCTACTACTGCAGCAAATTAAATGTAAATACAATTTTTATGACCTTGTAGGGCAAAATGGCAGTTACAAGGTTAACCTCTCAAGCAAGAAGTTCTGGACAGTTCTCTCGTGAATGTGGTTCAATTCTGCATACTAAATCATCTGAAACTTCACCTTTGATCCACATTAAAAAAGGAAAAAAGTTAAGAAAATCTGTTATCAATTTATTGATTGAAAACCATATAATAACATCATCTACAACATTTATATGTCAGCGTTGTGTTCAACAGTTTGAAAGCTGTTCAATTGATAAAACTTTGAAATCTACTGCAAATTCAGATACATTTATATCACGTGAAGCCAAATAATGCAGCTGTGTTATCTGAGAACACTGATTTTTTAAATAATCTTGACTTTGAAATAAAACAGAATGTTGCTTCTCTCTACAAAGATACAAACAAATGTGATATATCTAAATTACTGCTTTATAAACCAGGTGAATGGCTACAAGGTCTTCCAGACATACTTGTTCAGTTAATGAAAGATTTGTGTGGTTTTTCTGGGGAAAGTGATGCAAAGCGATGCACTTTTGAAGTATCTAAAATAATTGAACTGGTTTATGGATGCAGGAACTCTAAATTAGTTCTACCTTTATCCTTTCAACAAAATATTTTGACCTACTCTTGCTCTCACAGTAAGCAATTACTGTCCTATAATGGAAGAACTGCCCCAGCAGGAAGCTATGATTTTTTGTCCAAGTGGATGTCTGAACAAAGTGAGAATATGATTATGTTTCCTAAAGGTATGGTTAGAGGTGTTACTACGTGAAAACAAAAAGAAACTAGCTCAATCCTTTTTCATGCAACAGGGAATACATTTCTAGATGAAAGGTTAAAAGTTTTAGAGTTTGAAAATTGCAATGAAACTGATTTTATAGATGATATTATCAAAGCTAAACTTAAAGCGTGTGAAGAAAACATATGTGTGAGCTGTGGGGCAGAACATGAGGCAACATCACGAAAATGTACTAACTGCAAAGGGGATCTTATAAAAGAGACTTTTGATGTCCGCCAATATATTTTGCAGAAAAAAAATGTCAACCCATATTTCCATTTTAAAAGTATTGAAACCAAAGAGAATTCTTTAACAGTAATGACAGGTGAACCTGATCTTGTAAATCCTAACAGTTTTAATAATATTTCACAAATTTTACATTTTACAATTCACATTGGATCTCGCGCTGGAATAAAACAGTATGGTGGGGACGAAAGAGAATGGCTATTCTTGGAATGTGATGGTGGAATTTATCAAATAGTTGAGAATCTTTTATTCAATGTATATCATTGTAAAAAATGTAAGGAGGCACTCTATGGCTTAGAGTCGTTTCAAGAACACAGGTGTCGTATTTTAGATGACTTGCCACAATTTCATGAATTTGGCTGGCTTATTCCAACACCAGGACTTTTACACATTGAAATGAATGGTTGCAAGGCATTTTTGAGACCAATTGGGATGTTATGATGAAAGATGTCTGTAGTAGATTAGGGTTCAATACTTTGAAGTCTTTAGAATATGCAAAACGTTGTGGAGATCACCACAAGTCATGGAAAATTTTAGAAATTGTCTATGTAGAAGCTACAAATGAGCTTTCACATCCGTACATTAAAATGTGTAAGCAATATAATATAAGTGCAACCACTATTGGTTATTGGTGTTTAGAAATGGATGTAGAAAAGGTAATTCTGATGCAATCTTGGCTGCAAAAGACAAATTAAGTCTTCTCTTTTATGGACGAATGCATCCAAGATACCAGAGAATAATGGCAATTGACAAGTATATTGAAACCTTGATGCCAGATTCCGAAGGGGTATTTATCATTCTTCTTTAACTTTAAGCCGACTTCAAAATATTGGTCATTATCAAGGAGGGGACGCGTGTTTAGAGGAAATCAATAAAGCTGATAAAAGTTGGATAAATCAAGGGGTCCCTTCAGATGAAAACTGGGTAAATGTCTTCAGAAACTTAGATAGTTTAAAACAGGTAAGCTAATTTTAAAAAGGCATTCATGCTAACAAAGCATTCAAAAAGCAAACTGCATCAATTTAAATAAGATAAAAAGGATCTATTAGCTATCAAAATCTGGAAGATAATTTATTTTCAAATGAAGGGTATCTGAGTAATAGATCTAAACACAAAACTTTAACCCAACGAGACAACATTGCAATTGTATTGTAACATTAAAGTTATACAATTTATCAAGACCACATTTATTCATGTCCTCTAACATGTGCCACATTTACCACAGATTTGATCATGACATAGTTACATAAAAACTTCATTTTCAAACTTTAAACAATTCATTTACATGTGTATTAACAAAAACAATTCATAAACTTTTCATAATAGTTAGTGGATTTTCTATACATAGTAATCCTCGAACATTCACTTGATCGGACATGGTCTCATTATTTAACCAAATCTGACATAATTTTAAAAAACAATGAAATTAAGGTTCATCATTACCTTTCCTTTTAAATGCCAATGGTTTAAATTTATTTTTATTTGTATATGTACAGCAAAAACTGCATATAGAATTAAAAAATAAAGCTAAGAAGTCCTTACATATAATAATTTCTTATTAATTTTTATAAATTTTCCATGGTCAATTCTTTAATTTAAGTTCTGTTTTTTTCCCAGTTTTTGATAAAGCCAATTTTAGGTTCACTTATGTCCTTTCACATGGCCTCATATCTCATGCCACATTCAACTATTATAACTGAAAGTGTTAACTACAAAAAAGTATAAATATATGTCATTTGAGAGTTACAACAGAAATATTTTGTTTTTATTCAAAATGCATTCTGAACGGAAAAAATTATACCAGAAAAACTGTGTAATCTACAAAAGTAAAAACTTTGCCTTTCATATAAGGTATAAAGCAAATAATGGTTAAACATTTAAAACAATTTTTAGTAGAGTACTAGTAAAGTGTATTCTATAACCTTTTAAAAAGGCTAACGACATCCAGTCAAGTGACACAGATCCATTTTAACCACCACTAACTATGGTCGGGGCAGACAAAGGGGACTGTTGCTGCAAGCTTTCTGCTGGGTATTGTTACACCAGCACCGAAAGCGTGAACCCTGTACTGGCAACCCTCTTTGTTACAACCTAACGATTGCCCATCTTTTTTATGATTTTTCTGAAATATCTTATCAATTTTACTATTAAAAATTATTTTGCAGATACTGCACTTATTGTGCACTCTCTCCAAACATTGTGCTTTTGATATCTTAACAGTTTCTTTCTTCCCAGGAAGATTCGTAATCCTCCTAGGCTTTGTAGGGGTGCCAACAATCTGAGTACCGGTATCCTCTCTTGAACTTGTTGCTGCAGATCTCGTCTTCTTGTTTATATCCCCTTCTGGAATGCCTGCTTGGCATTTCACAGATTTTAATAGATCACCTGGCGGTAATTTAAGCCTCTTAATGTTACCGTGCTCACTTATAATTTCAATTTTGACGGCCGCACCACACATTGTGTATAGTTGACGTGCCTAATTAAATATAAATTGCAAAAGTCTAAGGAATACTTATTGTCAACATGCAGTTATAGTAAAAAAAAATATACATTAATAGTGGAGATGCCATTCTACCCTAACTTCAAATTCATTCATGCCCTTTCCCCCACCCCAACCTTAAAAATTAAGTGATTACTCCCTTAATACAATTCTTTGTTGTTTTTTTTTCATTTTCATCATTTCCATGTTAACTATATTTAATTATAATTATTTTATTTTGGTGCAGCTTACAAAATCCTTTTTGGACCTTTCGGGAGATACCAGTGTCAAGAAAAAGTCAGGCCCTAATAATGACAGTTTAAACTATGAGGAGATCGCAACCATACGTCAAATGTTCAGAGAACAAAGGTACCTTCTTGAACCGAAGGTTGAAAAAAACATGTTAGTGTTGACGGTAAAATTGCTCTCTGTGAAGACCTCTGTGACTTTTCCAACATGTGAGAACAGGACTACTGATTATACAAGTTTGTTAACTTCAAGAGGTGAAAGTTAAAACCTGTGTGTGTCACCCAAGAAGAGTGTGAAAGCATGAACTTAATTGAACATCAAACAAAAAAGGAAATAACCAAAAAAGTTATGCAGATATTAGAAGACATGCAGGATGCAGATAAAGCTAGCTTATTGGAGGAATGTTACAACAAATCAGTTAAGGGAAAAAACAAAAACTCCAATGTTGAATTCTATTACTCCCTACTGGAAGAGTCTTATGGGGAGTCCTTGTGAGCTCAAATAGTTTTCATTTACATGTAATTATTACAGTTATGATGCATTATTATCTCGATTCATTTCAGGTGTTACTTCTGTTGTTTGTTTTTATGTGAGATAGTCTCATCTATTATTTCATGTATTTTGTTATATATTATTGATATAGTTCTTTAAATTCATGAAAATTGGCTTTGTCTGTTAACCATGAGGTTTGGATATACATGTACTATCATGACTATAACATTAAAATTCAGGTTTTCAGGCCCTGTATACGAAAGAAGAGGGGCAAGTAGTGTTTATGCCTGTTTGTCTGTCCGTCCCAAATCAGGGTTACCTTCATGTTTAAGTTACTTTAACAATGAAGGAAGTATGATATTATCATGAAACTTTATACACATATACATCAGGATATGAACAAACAAAAATCTAAAATTGGAACCTGTCAGTTGATTAATCAAAGAAAAAGGGGGTGTTATAGTTGGGTTTACCAATAGGTTTACGTTACTTTCTAATGAAAGTAGTATGATATCAGAAAATTATAACCCCGACATCAACATCATGATTCCGTGATCGTGGTGATTGTGGAAAAAAGAACATGTTGCCCGACAGAGCATCTTGTCTTTTAGACATATTCTTGTTTTTCATTACTTGTAAATTAAGGATCTACAGTCAGTGTTTACTATTTATTATATACAAATGTACTAGTTATTGATACCTACTCTTTCAAGCAAAGTCTTGCTCCTCTTGGAGTAGGCATTTTGCCTGCTGACTTTGTCTTCTATGTATTGTTCTGGGATGGCACCAGTATGGTGTCTTGACTTAAAAAAAATATATTATGTATATATATGAACATTAATTAATAACCTTGACAAGTAAACTTAGCATTTCAATACCTTAATTCTTACAAAAATGATAAAAAACATGACTATTAGTTTTATTACTATATTGGTAACTGTATTTATTTAAGAAAAAGATTTGGGATATGGATTAATGTATTAACAAGAAATACAAGATACAATGTTTATCTACACACCAATAAAATGAGTAATTCTCAACATTTTAGCCATATGGATTTGGATGCATTTGTAATTAAGAACAGAAGTTTTGTACTTAGTTTGGACATAATTTAAGTTGAACAACCTCATTAATCACCACCCCTCCCCCCACTTTACATAAGGCTCACAGTATTTGCATGACTTTATAACATATGATATATATATACCTGCTTTTCTGTTGTCAAATCCACCCCAATATCTTCAGAGAGTGGCTCAGTGCATACTGATACATTTTGAGTTTCAACCTCAACTGATAAATACTAAAACTAGAGGCTCTCAAGAGCCTGTATCGCTCACCTGGATTTAACTTTTCACCTTGAGCAGGACTAAAAATTTAAGTATTGCAGTCAATTTGGCTGGTTTTTCAATAGGGTTCTATGTTCAACTAAGTTCAGCTGTGGCAGTCATTTTGGTTGACAGTCCAGGTCAATGGACATATTTCTGAAAGAGGACAATCTAAGGACCATTGCTACCAAGTCAAGCTCTAATTGGCTTAGTGGTTTCAGACAAGAAGAATTTTGAGTGAATGTCCTATCGGGTCCTATGTTAAACTAAGTTCGGTTGTGGCGGCCATCTTGGTTCACAGTCCATGAAATCAGACACTTTTCTGAAAGAGGACCTCCTAAGGACCAATGGTGCCAAGTCTGGCTCCAATATGTCAAGTGGTTTCAGACAAGAAAATTTTTCAATGAATTTTTCCATAGGGCCCTATGTTAAACTAAGTTCGGGTGTGGCGGCCATCTTGGTTGACAGTCTAGGTCATCGCACAAATTTCTGAAAGAGGACCATCTAAGGACCATTGCTACCAAGTCTAATTCTAATTGGCTTAGTGGTTTCAGACGAGAAGATTTTTGAGTGAATTTCCCATATGGTCCTATGTTAAACTAAGTTCTGCTGTGGCGGCCATCTTGGTTCACAGTCCACGAAATCAGACACATTTCTGAAAAAAATGACCTCCTAAGGACCAATGCCGCTAAGTCCTGCTCCAATATGTCAAGTGGTTTCAGACAAGAAGATTTTTCAATGAATTTTGCTATAGGGCCCTATGTTAAACTAAGTTCGATTGTGGCTGCCATCTTGGTTGACAGTCTGGGTCATCGCACAAAATTCTGAAAGAGGACCATCTAAGGACCATTGCTACCAAGTCTAATTCTAATTGGCTTAGTTGTTTCAAACGAGAAGATTTTTTAGTGATTTTCCCATAGGGTCCTATGTTAAACTAAGTTCTGCTGTTGCAGCCATCTTGGTTCATAGTCCACAAAATGAGACAAATTTCTGAAAAAAGACCTCCTAAGGGCCAATGCCGCCAAGTCTGGCTCCAATATGTCAAGTGGTTTCAGACAAGAAGATTTTTCAATGAATTTTCCTATAGGGCCCTATGTTAAACAAGGTTCGGTTGTGGCGGCAATCTTCGTTGACAGTCCGGGTCATCGGACACACCTCTGTAAGAGGACCATCTAAGGACCATTGCTACCAAGTCTGGTTCCAATTGGTCAAGTGGTTTAAGACAAGAAGATTTTTCAATGAATTTTCCCGTAGGGCCCTACATTAAACTAAGTTCGGCTGTGGCGGCCATCTTGGTTAACAGCCCGGGTCATTGGACATATTTCTGAAAGAGAACCTCCGAAGAACTATTACTGCCAACTTTGGCTGCAACTGGACTTGTAGTTTCATATAAGAAGATTTTTTAAAGTCACCCCCCTTTTTTTCTATTTTTAGTAACAGCAGCCATCTCGGTTGGAAGTCGGGGATGCCAGACATAATTTTGGAAGGGGGCCACCCAAGGACCATTCCACCAAAGTTTGGTCTCATTTGGCCCAGTGGTTTGAGAAGAAAAGATCTTTAAAGGAAATTTTACGCTGGATGCCGTCTTTAAAGGCCAAAACTCCTATAAGGGGTCAATCAACGATTTTGGTCATGCTGACTTATTTGTAGATCTTACTTTGTTGAACATTTTTTCTGCTTACAATTTGTCTTTATCTATAATAATATTCAAGATAATAACCTAAAACTGCAAAATTTCCTTAAAATTAACAATTCAGGGGCAATAACCCAACAAAGGGTTGACCGATTCAGCTGAAAATTTCATGACAGGTAGATCTTGACCTGATGAACATTTTTACCTCATGTCAGTTTTGCTCTAATTGCTTTAGTTTTTGAGATATAAGACAAAAACTGCAGTTTACCCCTATGTTCTATTTTTAGCCATGTCGGCCATGTTGGTTGGCAGGCGGGGTCATCGGACACATTTTTTAAACTAGATACCTTAATAATGCTTGTTGCCAAGTTTGGTTCAATTTGGCCCACTAGTTTCGGAGGAGAAGATTTTTGTAAAAGTTAACGGACGACGACGGACTACGGACGCCAAGTGATGAGAAAAGCTCACTTGACCCTTTGGGTCAGGTGAGCTAAAAAAGAGTTTTTATTTTAATTTACTATTTTTTTTCTTTATCAATAATTGTCATATTGAAGATGGGTTGCATCATAAACAATAAATAAACATTTAAAATACAGTGAAACAATATTACACATGAACTATTAATTTAAAGCATTAATGATTTTAGCATGTTTTTAATTTTAAATTTGTGATTTTATATTTTTAGAAATATATAACTCTTGAACAAGCTAATGTGTATATTCTTAAAAACTTATGGCATACTCGTCACATATTTGTCCCAATTACATATATAGTTCTCAGTTGTTGCAATGTATAGTTCTTGTTATGATTAATAAGAGAATAAAATTTCATAAACTTAAAGGTATGATGGACGCACTTGTAAGCAGATCAAAACTTCTTTTAACTCATTTTAATACAAATAAAAAAAAATCATATAACATCATAATATATGTGTCACATGTTACTGGCGACTTACATTCAAGAGATCTGTCATGATAGGATTGTTATAGGAGTGATCTAGATCACTTATGTCCATGCTGGTGCCAGGCTCGAGATCAGGTGAAGATGAAGGCACCATTTCATCCAAGAGTATTGTTGGAGTATGTGGAGTTGTACATGGAGTAGTACATGGAGTACTAGTTATACTGAAAATATATATCTAAAAGGTGTGCTTTTCAAATTTCATATAATTAAATTCAAGCAGCTAACATAATCTTTTTTTGTCACCCTTTTATCAAGATGCCTTCATGAATCTCAAAATTAATTCACTTGTTGGTTTTATTTAATAAAGAAGTATTGTATTCCTATTTAGAAAAAGCAATATAAACAACAGAAACAAATATAATTAATGGTGCTCCTCAAAAGGAGGAATGTACTAGAAGGTTGTTATTTTCCTTGGAAGGTCAAAAGATGGGACTCCAAGTAGGTGACAGGATCAGACTGGAAGGTACAGTAAGAGAGCTTCTATTTGTCTAATTTTCAAAATTATATACTGAAAACATGAATAGTTTGTATTACACACGCTTATAATCTCCTAATGGGGAGATTGAAGAACTTATGGGCTGAATATTTAGAAAATTACACGGTAAATATTTGGGATTAAACGGTGAAAAACTTACATTTCTTGTGCATCCTTTCTTGGGCTAAAATTAAAAATGCGTGCTCAAAAACTTTTTTGCGCATGACAAATGACCGAAAAATACCGAAAGTACGATCTCCCGATCGGGAGTTTTACTATCGTTTCGGAGATTACATACACTCCCGATCGGGCGAATCTCTCGATCAGGAGAAAATATCCGTTTTCGTGAATAATTCCTAGCTGTAGGGTGAGGATAAGTGGGGAGTAGTTCAGAGGTGAAATAATAAATCGATAAATAACAAAATAGTACCAACACTTGCATGAGACATTTGGGGCAATGACATTATACATTACTTGCATTTTTAAAACATTTAATTCTTTTGAAATACAATTGCACAATGGAAAAAATATGTATGTTTCGATCATGGGATAGGTTTTCGCCACCAAAGGTTACAAATTGAGTGCTGTTCAGTTCCTTAGATATTTGTAGATAAACATCAGTATTAGTTCGGGTGTGCTTTTTCGATATGGCTGTTTTCGGGTAGGTCTTTTCATCAAAATTATTTTTCCGGTTTATTATTGACATTAATTCTATTATTTTTTCGGGTAACATTTCCGCAAATCCCCGTCTAAAATCGAGAGTTACAACCCCCCCCCCCAAAAAAAAAATGTGTGAATACGAAACTTGCTTTGTACTAGACTGACACGTTGAGCCGGATATTTTACCTGCTAGCTCACGCGGTAACAGTCCGCAGGAACACATATCGCTCCAACCGGACACATTACACCTACTCCGAGCCCATCGTTGCTTTTACTCCTAGAATCCGCGTGCTTGGCAGAGAAGAGGCAAATACCAGTTTTAATTTCGGATCGAACCCGCGGCCTTCCACATTCCACGGAACCAAGCTACCTCGAGACCACAAAGGCGGTTAAAAAAACATAAAAAATAAACTGGGAAAATAACATAGCATAGAGAAATTATATTTACAAACTTAGGAGCCTTTCAGTTTGAAATTATTAAAAGGATATGTCCATTTCCATCAGAGAATAACAAACAAAACTTGGCAGGCTGATACATGTACGACCATATCAATCGGACGGGGGGCGGGGGGGGGGATACGTACATTCGTCGTCATATTCCATATCGAACCATTTACACACAGAAGTATCTAAAGATCGATAAGACTAGTCTAAAAAGGGATTTTAAAATGACATCCGGTCCGATAAAGAAACTCAATCTATGAAAAATGCCTGTTTTACTCCTCATGTTTATTTAGGACGAGAAAAAATAGGACATCTAATGACTGGAACAAAATTACATATGGGAGTACAGATTATTTCGTTATATATAGTGACTTATTAGATGCTGTCTTACTGCATTGACTCATTGTTTTAAAAAATTAAAGTTCACAAAACAAACCACGACATTCAAACAAAAAGCAATCATAATCGTTTTTAACATAATTACAGCACTATGCAGATTGTTTAAATTAAAAATGTTATTCCTGGAAAATTGTAATTTTTTATTTCTGAATAAGGAAGATGAAGGTTATTTTACATGTGGACATATGTTACCGAAATGATCACGCAATAATGATATTTTTATATACTACAAAATTTTAACGAATATAAGATTTATTGTAGTAAAAAATTAACCAATTATTTCAGCATTTTAGAATGACCATGTTGTGGTTCTTTCTAGTTTGTGCAACTGCGCAAGTTCAAAATGTAGCATATGGAGTTTCTTCTGCAAGGAATAAAGTTACTTCTGTATCAGAATCTGGTCAGTTTTGTTCCATTTTATGTCAATAATTTTCTGCCCAAGTTTTCTTTTGATTAAAGCTAGACAGAAAATACGGAGATTTGCTATTGCGTTAAAAAAATTGAAACGTCTTGTAAAATTTTATAGCGAGTCAACAATTTATAAATTATGCATATGTTATTGTTTTCAGGAGTGTGTTTTTACGGGAAAACAGCTGAACGAGTGCTCAATATCCTGGCAACCGGAAAACATAGATACTGGTTACCAGACGGTACGTATTAAATATGTGTTACATGTACTGTATATTTTTTTTCACACACTTATTTTAAATTTAAAAAGAAACATGATTATGTCGATGAGACCACACCATATGTCGGAATTTGAAAAGAATAATAAATGTCGTCGTAAATTGATTTAACACGGTGATTGCCTCCACACACCATAACAATTACATGTAAGTTGTCAAGGGCTAAGTAAATATACACATCAGAAACCAAAATGTCTTCAACAATAGTTTAAAATATTGAATAAACAACAAAACTCTGTTTTACCAAGTACATGTATGTAAACGTAATTAATAGGTACTTTCCAAGTGACAGAATTGTTCTTAATTTATTAGTATTTGTAATATATATTGTTTTGTCCTGTGTACAATATACTTAACGGTCAACGGAAAACTTGACACCTGTAATTAAAAATTACAGTCTCGATATGATGTACTTGTATTAATAAAACGAAAATAAATATTGTTTAAGAACCTAAGGACTGTTCCGAACTACAGGCTGGACGAGACAAGAGCGGCATCTACAAAGTGTATCCTGATTCTGGTGACGGGTTTGATGTTTACTGCGATATGGAAACTGACGGAGGAGGATGGACAGTACGTAGCAAAAAAGTGTTTTAAGAATTGTCGAACATTTCAGTTTCTATGATGCTTTACATGAGGAAATAAACTTGTCATTACCGCTCTAAATTTTTTTTGAAATGCATAGTCCTGAATTTGTATGGTTTCAGAGTGATTGAAATTGTCCTCACAACTTTAAAAACTATTCAGTTATTACATTGCACAGAGTTCGTTATTTGTTTTAGTTATCAAGTTGTGTTCGTTTTTCTTCTATTTATTGTTATACGCTATAATTTAGATTTTAGTCAGACGCACTGACGGATCTGAAGATTTCAACCGGAAGTGGAAAGAATACGAAGATGGATTTGGCAATTTGAAGAATGAATTTTGGTTAGGTAAGTCGTTGCACTAAAACTTCCATTAAATTAAATGCAAAACGGCATGATTGTAGTCGATAAAAAAAATTTTGAAATATCAAAAAGAAAAACGATTGTAAATATTCTGTAACATGCTTATCGAATGATTCACTGTTCTCTTTATAAAATAGTTGCCTTGTATTCATTCCGCTAGACAAATTGTTGATATTTATTTTAGTTGTTGTGTTTATTGTTGTGTTAAAACTTAAAAAAATTTTTAAAAAAATATTGTCTATATAGATATTGTCATCGACTATATTTCATTAAAATTGTAGGCAACAGAAAAATACACAGATTGACAGCTATAGGAAACACTAAAATGCGTGCTGATTTGGCAAACTTTAAAGGTGAAAAACGGTTTGCCAAGTACTCAACATTTGAAGTTGGAAATGCTGCTTCTAAATACAAACTGAAAGTCACTGGATTTACTGGAAATGCTGGTAAGTCAACATGAAAGAGCGTTGCAAGGTAGTTCATATTTTTTTTTTTTGTTTCCTGTTTGAATAAAGATAGCATGAAAATAATGCTTCAATGTGCTTTTCACCAAAACCAAAAACTTGACGTGGAACATATGGGGGAAATGTGATGGGGACAATATAGTTTTAGAAAAGAGGATTACTGTCAGAAAATACTCTCAAAAGACAGTAAAAGGTTAAAAATCCATTTCTAAATATGAAGCAAAAGATTATATGTACAGCTGTAAGATCTAAAGCAATAATTATAGATTATTACATGGCATTTTCCATATCGGCCCTGGTATCATTCCGAGACTCCCATATCGGACTGTGGGCTTCAGCCCGAGGTCCGATATAGGTCGATGGATGTTACCAGTGCCGATATGGAAAATGCAAGATCGTGCAATATGAAGTTTCCGTGGGACAATATTCACCAATATTCATGCAATGACCATATAATATAAAAAAATCCAGAAAAAGAATATTAAGCATTACTAGTTAAAAATTAAGATTCAAGTGTAATTAATAAGTATAAATTTAGAATAAAAGTAAGATTTAGAAATTAATGCAATTTATACGAAATTCTTTGATCGTTTATACCAAATTTTGAATTAAGAATTGCAAAGTCCCTTTTGTCTTACATACCGATTCTTCCAGATTTTAGAACTACATACTGCTTTTCTAATTGCCTGTGTACTCTTCGTAAATATCACACATTATGTATTTTATAGTTATTTACTATATAAAATATAGACGTTGAGAAGAATTGTAAGCTTTTCTGTTTCTATTGAAGGAGATGCATTTGCTCACCATAACGGTGCAAAGTTTTCTACGCCAGAATATGACAATGACAACAATCCAAAATCTTGCGTCACAGGCTATGGTAGAGTGGGTAGTGGATGGTGGTATAATAGATGCGAAGAAGTTTGCTTTACCCTGTCATATCTTAATCAAAAGAAAGGTCAGACCGGAAACAACCTCATCCAATGGGAGACATGGACAGAATCTAGGTTTTCAATAAAATTTGCGAAAATGATGATACGAAGAGCCTGATTCAAGAATTAAAAGAATTTATCAGGTTCATTTAGTTATTTTGATTTCTTATACCTGCCTTAATTTCATTGGATCTTTGCCTGCTGCATACTTATTCATTCATCTGGTTATCAAAGGCATTTATGACTGCAAAATTATGAGCCACAAATTTAGCAGATTTTTCAAATATGTTAAAACTTGTTATTCCGTTCCCTTAACATCTATCATCAACACTTCTTGTTGGTTCCGAAGAAAAGCCTGATATCAAATATTTTCTACTAGAAAACTGGTACTAATCGTTATGTCGTTTTTACAAAAATTCTGTAACCGGTTAATAAGTAGGTACAATTTTTGGTATCCTATAGATTCAAAAGGATTAATTATTTGATAAGAGTTATAATTTGGGTTGGTATTGTACGGATTGTGTAATCGTCTTACTTGGCAACAATTATTTTCGATAACATCAGAATTAAATCTGTAAGGCACAGTGCCTTCAGCAGGAAATTCAGTTATATGAATCTTACATAGCTCTATAAAAGTTGACTGTCCACATCGTCCAGACACTCTTTTCTCTTTCTCCTTCTGAGAAATAGCGGATGAATCAACCTCTGCCCTCTATGATTTAAAATACTGTAAAACCGAACAAAGTGAATAAATTCTTGTGTTATGGCATGACAAGATGGGTCTTCGATCTTGAAAAACTGAAATAAGTTTACTTTTATATACAAGAAATGCTACTGTACTGTCTAATACGGTACCATTTTGTAGAGACTTTCTGTTTCATTAGATAACACATATCGTCATCCAGTTCCTCTTCTAATAAGTGATTCCGCATTTTTTTCTGCAAAATCAGGATGTAAATGCGAGGGTGTCAGTTTATACTGAATCTTCCTGAAATAAGTGTCCTCGTCCCACTTAGCAGCATTGATCCACTGATGCCTTGCTCACCTTTTATCAGTGTCCTAGTGTTAAACTTCCTTAATTTCTTCATGTAATGTGAGAAATTTTGTGAATGGGCAATTTGTTTTTGTAGGATTAACAAGACTCACTCATGTAATTTTTTAGTTTTGCACCAGAGGATTTTTCGAAATGAATTTTCATGAACTCACGGTTTTGTTCATCTCATCTCCATCTTGTAGAATATAGTTAGTAGTAAAGCCACATGAATGGAAATCAGAAATGCCATATAATTACAAACAATTTTGATGCAGTTACACATGTGGTTAGAAGGTGAGCGATTGGAAACCTAAAAAAAGACAAAGAAAGTTGGTCAACATATTTAAATTAAACTTTATTTTTTAGAAAAAAACATAATGTCTCCCTGTAATTTAATAATTTTTATTTCCAACTCAATTGTAGCCATGTTAAAATATTTGCACCACCTCCCCCCCCCCCCCCACTCCCCACCCCGTATCTTAGTTTTGTCATGTACTAAACAACCATATAGTAGCCAGAACGAAATAGGTTTCGTTTTTTAGCAGTGTTATGCTTCCATATTATACATTCAGTATTGATCCCGGCATTTTTATATCGCTGAAGCAATCGTCTCGATGGTATAATAAATAAATTACCACCCTTGAGATCACAAAACGTACGAAGACTCCTTGACCACAGACTCAGACAAACTTTTATCACGCTTTTGTCCCATCTTCTTTTCTTTGGTTGTAGATTGCTTCCCTCTTACAAAATTATCTCCCTTTAAAGCAGGTATTGTGTTTATATTTCATATTAAAATCAGTCCTGATATGACAGGGATGATCTAAATCCTAATTTGCTACTAATTCAGGTGTCAAGAAATAGAAAAAATCCACTTTGAAAACCATTCTTTCTTATTTTTTATAATTTACACTTAATATAACATATCTGCTTAAAAGGGGTGCATCCAGAAGAGAAAAAAGGAAATTGTAACTTCAACAGTATACAATGCATTTAACAACATTTCCCCCTTGTTTTGAAATTATCATGTGAAAAACAAATGATGAATTACTCAAATTTCACTCATAAAATATTTCTTTTAACTTGTGAAGAAAGAGTTTATGCTTCGAAGGAGGAAGGAGATGTGAAAGGGTGAGAAGGAATTGCATGTTAAGAAAGGCTTAAAACTGGAAGTGCCTCTTAAACGATTTGCAAAATATAGTGCAGCACTGAAGAAAGATGTAGGATTTCGTTTGCAATTTCCACTGAAATTATCATATGCCATTACAATCCAAAAAGCTCAGGGAATAACAATGAATAGAGTCAGCCTAGATTGTATGGCGGGTTAGCTGTAGGACTTTGTAGAGCAAGATTGAAGATTGCAGACTCTCAATGTTACATGATACAACAGCCACCAGCATTCATCACAGAATATTTTCAAAAAGTAGACTTAATACCGCATGAACATTTATCTTGCTGCAGGAACAACACAGATTTTGTTTTGTCACATATAAAGCAGACAGCAGAATGTTCTGCTTCTTGCTCTGAATATACAGAGGACTTTGACAGTGACACAGAACAGGAAATCATTGAGGCAGTATAGAATATTGAACACGAGTTGACGACAGATAACCCTGAATTTAAGTATCCACTGCCAAGTGAATTTGTTCCGGAAACCATTCAGACTTTATAGTTTCAGAACCCCGAGACAGAGCAGCAAAGCTCTCACATTTCTGATAGAACATACATTAGAATCACATAATTACATTCAGTTTGTTGGGGAGAAATTTCATACAATGGTTGACAATTCTATTATAAATGAACAAAACATTGTAAACTTTGTCAATTTTTTATAAGGCATGCAACAGATTTTTAACCTGTCAAGAAAGCAAACTAAAAGTTAGACACTTGTTTTTGACACAACCCAACAGAAAATGAATACAATGCAGTGTACAGAGGGAAAACAAGTCAAGTTGACAGAAAAACTAGTGTTATGATATTGTAATTGTTATATTTATTTATCTTGGCCCATTTTGTTTTGTGTCGCCTTATAACATGTACAATATGCTTACATAATACTTATAGGTGTTTACCTATTAATGCTATAACTGTGCAGTTTAGAAATCACTGGAACAATAATAGATACTGATGGAATGATTAGAACTTTCTATTTGACTTAAATAATATTTCTGGAATGATCATAATATACGATGTGTAATTCAAACTTCTACCGAATTCTAGAAATTTCCGTTCTACAGTATTCTAAGAGGATCCTTTCTACAGTGTTCTATGGATTTCCGTGGCAGCTATATATACCGACACGAAAGTTAGACTTCCAGATCAGATCAGATATTAACATGCTTGTGTTCTCAGATGTTGGATTGACACACTTTTGTTTAAGTTACACACATCATACAGATTGTGACTGATTGGATATAATATTCTGTTTGGATTCCCGCAACAGTGACGAGAAGAATTCCGGGTAAAGAAAAGACAAAGAATCGGTCATATATATTTTAAACAGTTAAGTTGACATTTCATTTTGTATAATATTTTTTGTAAACTTGTGTATAATAAATCTTGTTAAATTTTATTATTGATTTGTGTCTTTTGTTGGCTACAATTTAAAGGTGATTTCTGGCCGTAACACTAGTAAGAGAAAAAGAAATTGTGGAACACTTAGAGGCATCCGCACGTCAATTGTACGATTCCACAGATAAAGAATCCCTTGAAAATAACAATCCAAAGATACTAATATTAGATATAGTAAATTTATACTATACTGTATACGACGCATTTCCAGTAGTTACCTCTTATCAGCAGCATTAAAACCAAAACATTTGGAAGACCAAAAACAAAATATTTTAAACAAGACGTACTCATAACCAAAAATACCAAAATAGAAAGCAAAATTTCAGCTAAGGAGATCTACCATGTGCAATACAAGAAATGAACCCTTAGTATTTCTATTATTTTTTAATTTTGCTAATACTGGTAATTTCTGTAACAAATCAATGAATAATCATGTGAGACAAGTCTGACGACTGGGTTGGCAAATACCCTCGGGGACGTAGGATCCACCATTGATTGTGCTAGCTTTTTCAAGAAATTGATATGAAAATAAGAAAAATTGAAACCTTTGGAAATTTGAATCTTTATGGTCGAAATTTTCCAAATTTTGTAAACAGTCAACTAAAGAATGACAAAGAATTGTTTTTAAAATGAAAGAACTGTTCAAAGGGTTTCCAAAAGGAGTTGTCTGTGGTATATTTCAGAATGTATTGGTGGGGGAGGGGGGGGGGGATTTTGGACAGATATACATTAATATGTATAGCTCAGTTAAGAAAACAGTATCTTGCGAAAAAACGTGCCAAAAAATTAGAAGCAACACGAAAACAAATTAAAATGAGAACGGACACTAAAAAATTCAATCTTTGCAACATAGATAGATCAGCAGATACGATTGCTTCGTAAAGAAGACTACAATCAGAAATTTTAAATGATAATACATTTTTAGAGACTAATTTAAACAACAACAAAAAAGAAATGAATTTGTTATGTCGGGCCCATAATGTCAAAGGGTACAAGTCAGTCACTACAAAAAAGGGTATATCAGAAAATTTGAGACCTGCTATTCTTGAAAGTGAATTAATGATTAACTTCAAAGCAATTTGTGAAATTGAGCAGGAACCATCAACCTCAGTAAGAGAGCCTACAGAAAAAACTGTGACAGAGTCTTACATAGATAAAGTAGAATCCGAGGTAGCACAGTCTACAACAGAATTACCCATTGCAACAAAACAAAAACAATCTGTAGTGTCTAGAGGTGAAAAAAGGAAAAGTTGTATGAAAAGGGAAAGCAACAGAAAAGGAGTGGAATCTTTAAGGGGGATACAAGTCAAAATTCAGTAGGCTTTGACAGATGTGACACTTGGTATCATGCTGATTGTTTGAAAATAGAGGATTTAGATAGATTAGGAGAAGAATGGTATTGTCAAATTTGTAAAGATGAGATGGAACAGGAGAGTCATTAGGTACATTGATATAGATTTTAAAGACCATGTCAGTTCACTTTGTAGATAACCCAACTCAACTTTATTTCAATTCCGAGAGTCAATTTTTGAAACAAAGTAAGTAAATCTGCATCCCTAATTTAAAGAAAACAATTTATTAGAAAACCAGTGGAAAAATCTAAAAGCTGAAAAAAGTGTTATAAAGACTGACATGACTGATGGCAAATCAAATATTTTTTATTTAGATTTTTTGCCATTTTAAAAATGTTCAAAATTACCTTGGGTAGAATAATATACAAAACTGTAGACGGTCCCACCTACCCAACAACCTTGTATTTTTCTGGAAAGACGGAAAGAAATATCAATCTTCAAAGTAAGCTTCCATAGCCTGAAAATTTGATATTTTCCTCTTGATATTTTTGCCCGAGTTCAACAGTGCAGGTGAAAAATTCTAATAAATCATGTGAGCAAATTATGAAGGTAACAGTTCTGGTACAATTTGTTGTTAATTTTGAAAGTGGCCTTTAAGTCAGAGATATATATAAATGGTTTGACATGTCTCTTCCTTAGTTTATTTCTTTTTCTTTCTTGGTAAGGGGTTCTTGAGTTCTGTTTTTTTCACATTTTAAAAAGAAACTGGAAAAACAAATTGAAAGATTGTTCATTTTTAGAGTTTTTCTTTCAAGTCAGGAGATGAGAAATAAAGGTGTGAGTATGGGCCAACTTCAAATTTTCTAATGTTGCTCAAAATATTTTTTTATTATAATGCAAATCAAAAGGGGGGTTCGGACTAATAGATTAATTACATAATGCATATATTAAAAGGGGGCTGGGACTAACAAGTAAACTTATATTTATTTATCTATTAGTCCAAGGGGTGGGGGTGTCAAATGCGACTTGTTAGACTTCATCTTTATTTTATTTACAAGAGGAAGTCTAACAAATAACATTTGACTGCATTTTATATTGTTTTTTTACCATTTGAAGTCAAATTGTCGTTTTCCATCTTTTCGATTTTTTTCATAATTTCTATTTTCCCGGCTTATTCTTATTCTCTGCGGGATTACATATTGGAACTTACCGATAATTTTCTCTGTGTTGATTGGTTCGGTTAGACGTGTTCCGAAAATGTACTCAACATAGAAGTGGTCCGTCGGCTGGACTTTGGTGACAGAAATGGTTCTGTGGCCTGTTAAATGAATCAGTTGTGGCAAAGGTAGGGTGATTTGTAAAATATAAACCTTCGGAAAGAAAAATTATTTGGAATCGGCCAGTGGAGCGTTAATTTTGGCAAGTTGAAAATTGGCGGTCAACAACTTGTTGATTCCCTTTTGTTGTATGGGAGTGGTTAGTTTAAACATATTTTATTTGCTAATTACAAGCAAATGGGATTGGACACAAGTTATACAACATTAGTGTACGTCCTCCCGCATATACAATAATATAAACAGATATGATGCAACATGACGACAATAACAACTGGCATGATCATGTATAGATATTGTAAAAATTAAGATGGAAAAAATAATAATAGTGATAATAATAATAATTATAATAATAATTATATAGTACTATAATAATAATAATAATAATGAAAACAGACAAGTCAGAAAAGGAGGAAGAGGATCTCTCCTGATCGGGAGAATGTCTCCCAATCAGGAGACAATGAAACAAAACATATAATTCTTAAATTAATAATCTCCCAATTGGGGTAATCTCTCCTGATCGGGAGAATGTCTCCCAATCAGGAGACTATCAAACTAAAGATATAATTCTGAAATTAATAATCTACCAATTGGGATATTCTCTCCTAATTAGAAGATTGTTTGCCAATCGGGAGACTGTCAGTTTGAGACATACTTCTAATCTAAGAAACAATTTCCCAATACTATTACATGCAATAGGTTTAATATAATTACATTTCTTGCCCAAGTTGATGGTTGCCAACCCCACCAAAATGAGTTTAACTGTTTAAGGCCTCCCTGTGACTTTAGGACGAAGAACAGCAATAAAAGCGCTGTTCCTTTGCTTTGTTTTATTTCAATATTTATAACGTGAGTTTGTGTCATGCATATAATATACTCCAATTTTGTTTTGAAGTTTGTAAATTAACTGGGTAACCTTGTATTTCTAACTTTACATTATATGTTAAAAACAACAGTGACTGCAAGAAGAAACAGCATGAAATTCTATATCCCAATCGCCGCAGAACAGTGACCTACCAGCCAAACAGAATTTGTCCATAGAAGAGCTTATATATACTTTGTTTTATCTTCACTGAAAATAGTTTGGATTTTAATAACAATTTATAGTTATCCCTGTATATGTTGTACCATAATGGTCTGTACCAGAAAGGAAAATAGTATTTTTGGCTAATTTTGAATAGAATTAAAAGCAGAACAATGCAAGTATCAGTCAGTATGTTTGGACGCTTAGTAGCAACGAAAGCAGTAGGAAATTTGATTCTGTTTCTTTCATTAGTTTGTTTACAAAAACATGTCATCTGGGTCTACATGGTGTCGAATGAAGTTTGCAATTGTTAAAATATTTGCATTAGCATCAAATTCTAAAAGGTAAAAACATTTTAACTTTGGACCAAGTCTATCGTACTCTATTTCAGCAGTGTAAAAACACACAGCATGCCTTAAAGTTTTGTGAATACGCAAGTTGGCACTTATGACATTGCATAAATGTTTTGGCACATGACCCACTATTTTCCCTAAAATTCCTGAACAGTTTGTCTTCATTGTTGAGGTCTTGCTGTCTTATGTGTGACCTGGTTTTGTCTTTGCCATTTTGGATTTCTGACATTTGAATCCTCCATTGGTATTTGTATGGTTCTTTATATTAACATTCACCTACTACTGCAGCAAATTAAATGTAAATACAATTTTTATGACCTTGTAGGTCAAGATGCCAGTTACAAGGTTAACCTCTCAAGCAAGAAGTTCTGGGCAGTTCTCTCGTGAATGTGGTTCAATTCTGCATACTGAATCATTTGAAACTTCACCTTTGATCCACATTGAAAAAGGAAAAAAGTTAGGAAAATCTGTTATCAATTTATTGATTAAAAACCACATAATAAAATCATCTACAACCTTTATATGCCAGCGTTGTGTTCAACAGTTTGAAAGCTGTTCAATTGGTAAAATTTCGAAATCTACTGCAAATTCAGATACATTTATATCAAGTGAAGCATCGGGACAGCCAAATAATGCAGCTTTGTTATCTGAGAACAGTGATGTTTTAAATAATCTTGACCTTGAAATAAAACAGGATTTTGCTTCTCTCTACAAAGATACAAACAAATGTGATATATCTAAATTACTGCTTTATAAACCAGGTGAATGGCTACAAGGTAAACCAGACATACTTGTTCAGTTAATCAAAGATTTGTGTGGTTTTTCTTGGGAAAGTGATGCAAAGCGATGTTTGAAGACAAAACTTTATGACAAACGTGATGACTTGAACTTTCCTATTGTTAATTTTCCCTTCTTGAGTAGCAATATACCAGCATTGCCTGCATATGGCGTCTACGTTTCTCAGCTTATCCGATTTTCAAGGGCATGCGTGAGGTACCATGACTTTCGATAAAGAGCATTACTGCTGTCACAAAAGCTTCTTAACCAGGGTTTTATCAGGGAAAAGTTGATGTCATCTCTTAGGAAATTTTACGGTAGTCATCACGAATTGATTGACCATTACAATGTTCCAATATCTAAGATGAACTTCACGACGGGTGCCGTATACGGAGCAGGAACTGCTTACCCTTCCGGAGCACCTGGGTTCACTCCTGGTTTTTATAAGAGTTATGGTTGTTCATTGTTTTTTAGTTTTCTGTGTTTATTTGTTGTGCATGTGGTTATATGTGTGAGCTGTGGGGCAGAAAATGAGGCAACATCACGAAAATTTACTAACTGCAAATGGGATCTTATAAAAGAGACTTTTGATGTCCGCCAATATATTTTGCAGAAAAAAAAAATATCAACCCATATTTCCATTTTAGAAGTATTGAAACCAAAGAGAGTTCTTTAACAGTAATGACAGGTGAACCTGATCTTGTAAATCCTAACAGTTTTAATAATATTTCACAAATTTTATTTAACATTGGATCTCGCGCTGGAATAAAACAGTATGGTGGGACTAAAGAGAATGGCTATTCTTGGAATGTGATGGTGGAATTTATCAAATAGTTGAGAATCTTTTATTCAATGTATATCATTGTAAAAAATGTAAGGAGGCACTCTATGGCTTAGAGTCGTTTCAAGAACACAAGTGTTGTATTTTAGATGACTTGCCACAATTTCATGAATTTGGCTGGCTTATTCCAACACCAGGACTTTTACACATTGAAATGAATGGTTGCAAAGCATTTTTTGAGACCAATTGGGATGTTATGATGAAAGATGTCTGTAGTAGATTAGGGTTCAATACTTTGAAGACTTTAGAATATGCAAAACGTTGTGGAGATCACCACAAGTCATGGGAAATTTTAGAAATTGTCTATGTAGCAGCTACAGATGAGCTTTTACATCCGTACATTAAAATGTGTAAGCAATATGATATAAGTGTTTAGTCTTCTCTTTTATGGACGAATGCATCCAAGATACCAGAGAATAATGGCAATTGACAAGTATATTGAAACCTTGATGCCAGATTCCGTAAGGGATATTATCATTCTTCTTTAACGTTGAGCCGACTTCAAAATATTTGTCATTATCAAGGAGGGGACGCGTGTTTAGAGGAAATCAATAAAGCTGCTAAAAGTTGGATAAATCAAGGGGTCCATTCAGATGAAAACTGGGTAAAGGTCTTCAGAAACTTAGATAGTTTAAACCAGGTAAGCTAATTTAAAAATGGCATTAATGCTAACAAAGCATTCAAAAAGCAAACTGCATCAATTTAAATAAGATAAAAAAGATCCATAAGCTATCAAAATCTGGAAGATAATTTATTTTCAAATGAAGGGTATCTGAGTAATAGATCTAAACACAAAACTTTAACCCAACGAGACAACATACAGCAAAAACTGCATATAGAATTAAAAAATAAAGCTTAGAAGTCCTTACATATAATAATGTCTTATTAATTTTTATAATTTTTCCATGGTAAATTCTTTAATTTAAGTTCTGTTTTTCCCAGCTTTTGATACAGTCAATTTTAAGTTCACTTAATATGTCCTTTCACATGGCCTCCTATCTCATGCCCCATTCAACTATTATAACTGAAAGTGTTAACTACAAAAAAGTATAAATATATGTCATTTGAGAGTTACAACAGAAATATTTTGTTTTTATTCAAAATACATTCTGAACGGAAAAAATATACCAGAAAACTTGTATAATCTACAAAAGTAAAAAAAAATGCCTTTCATATAAGCTATAAAGCAAATAATGGTTAAACATTTAAAACAATTTTTAGTACAGTACTAGTAATGTGTATTTTATAACCTTTTTAAAAGGCTAACCACATCCAGTCAAGTGAATGTACAAGGATACAGATCCATTTTAACTACCACTAACTATGGTCGGGGCAGACAAAGGGGACTGTTGCTGCACGCTTTCTGCTGGGTATTGTTACACCAGCACAGAAAGCGTGAGCCCAGTAATGGCAGCCCTCTTTGTCACACCCTAACCATTGCCCATCTTTTTAATGCTTTTTTGAAATATCTTATCATTTTTACTATTATTAAAAATTATTTTGCAGATACAGCACTTATTGTGCTCTCTCTCCAAAAATTGTGCTTTCGATATCTTAAAAGTGTCTTTCTTCCCAGGAAGATTCGTAATCCTCCTAGGCTTTGTAGGGGTGCCAACAATCTGAGTACCGGTATCCTCTCTTGAACTTGTTGCTGCAGATCTCGTCTTCTTGTTTGTAACCCCTTCTGGAATGCCTGCTTAGTATTTCAAAGATATTTGGAGATCAGCTGGTGGTAGTTTAAGCCTCTTAATGTTGCCGTGCTCACTTATAATTTCAATTTTGACGGCTGCACCACACATTGTGTATAGTTCACGTGCCTAAATTAAATATAAATTGCAAAAGTCTAAGGAATACTTATTGTCAACATGCAGTTATAGTAAAAAAATATACATTAATAGTGGGGATGCCATTCTACCCTAACTTCAAATTCATCCATGTCCTTTCCCCACCCCAACCTTAAAAATTAAGTGATTACTCCCTTAATATAATTCTTTGTTTTTTTTTCATTTTCATCATTTCCATGTTAACTATATTTAATTATAATTATTTTATTTTGGTGAAACCAGCCCAATCCTTTTGGACCTTTCGGGAGATACCAGTGTCAAGAAAAAGTCAGGCCCTAATAATGACAGTTTAAACTATGAGGACATCGCAACCATACGGCAAATGTTCAGAGAACAAAGGTACCTTCTTGAACCGAAGGTTGAAAAAATATGTTAGTGTTGACGGTAAAATTGCTCTCTGTGAAGACCTCTGTGACTTTTCCAACATTGCATGTGAGAACAGGACTACTTATTATACAAGTTTGTTAACTTCAAGAGGTGAAAGTTAAAACCTGTGTGTGTCACCCACGAAGAGTGTGAAAGCATGAACTTAATTGAAAATCAAACAAAAAAGGTAATAACCAAAAAAATTATGCAGATCTTAGAAGACATGCAGGATGCAGATAAAGCTAGCTTATTGGAGGAATGTTACAACAAATCAGTTAAGGGAAAAAACAAAAACTCCTATGTTGAATTCTATTACTCCCTGCTTGAAGAGTCTTATGGGTAGTCCTTGTGAGCTCAAATAGTTTTCATTTACATGTAATTATTACAGTTGTGATGCATTATTATCTCGATTCATTTCAGGTGTTACTTCTGTTGTTTTTTTTTATGTAAGATAGTCTCATCTATTATTTCATGTATTTTGTTATATATTATTAATATAGTTCTTTAAATTCATGAAAATTGGCTTTGTCTGTTAACCATGAAGTTTGGATATACATTACTATCATGACTATAACATTAAAATTCGGCTTTTCAGGCCCTGTCTACGAAAGAAGATGGGCATGTAGTGTTTAGGTCCGTTTGTCTGTCCGTCCCAAATCAGGGTTACCTTCAGGTTTAAGTTACTTTAACAAGAAGGAAGTATGATATTATCATGAAACTTTTTACACATATACATCAGGATATGAACAAACAAAAATCTAGAATTGGAACCTGTCAGTTGATTGATCAAAGAACAAGGGGGTGTTATAGTTGGGTTTACCAATAGGTTTACGTTACTTTCTAATGAAAGTAGTATGATATCAGAAAATTATAACCCCGACATCAACATCATGATCCCGTGATCGTGGTGATTGTGGAAAAAAGAACATATTGCCCGACAGAGCATCATGTCTTTTAGACATATTCTTGTTTTTCATTATTTGTAAATTAAGGATCTAGTCAGTGTTTACTGTTTATTATATACAAATGTACTAGTTAGTGATACCTACTCTTTCAAGCAGTCTTGCTCCTCTTGCCTGTTGACTTTGTCTTCTATGTATTGTTCTGGGATGGGACCAGTATGGTGTCTTGACTTTAAACAAATATATATGTATACATATGAACATTAATTAATAAACTTGACAAGTAAACTTAGCATTTTAATACCTTAATTCTTGCAAAAATGATAAAAACATGACTATTAGTTTTATTACTATATTGGAAACTATTTATTTTAGAAAAAGATTTGAGATATGGATTAATGTATTAACAAGATACCAAGATACAATGTTTATCTACACACCAATAAAATGAGTAATTCTCAACAGTTTAGCCATATGGATTTGGATGCATTTGTAATTAAGAACAGAAGTTTTGTACTTAGTTTGGACATAATTTAAGTTGAACAACCTCATTAATCACCACCCCTCCCCCACTTTACATAAGGCTCACAGTATTTGCACGACTTTATAACATATGATATATATATACACCTGCTTTTCTGTTGTCAAATCTACCCCAATAGCTTCAGAGAGTGACTCAGTGCATACTGATACATTTTGAGTTTCAACCTCAACTGATAAATACTAAATCAAAATTTTTATTTTAATTTAATATTTTTTTTTCTTTATCAATAATTGTCATATTGAAGATGGGTTGCATCATAAACAATAAGTAAACATTTAAAATACAGAGAAACAATATTACACATGAACTATTAATTTTAATGATTTTAGCATGTTTTTAATTTTAAATTTGTAATTTTATATTTTTAGAAATATATAACTCTTGAACAAGCTAATGTGTATATTCTTAAAAACTTATGGCATACTCGGCACATATTTGTCCCAATTGCATATATAGTTCTTGTTGCAATGAATAGTTCTTGTTATGATTAATAAGAGAATCAAATTTCATAAACTTAAAGGTATGATGGACGCACTTGTAAACAGATCAAAACTTCTTTTAACTCATTTTAATACAAATAAAAAAATATCATATAACATCATAATATATGTGTCACATGTTACGGGCGACTTACATTCAAAAGATCTGTCATGATAGGATAGTTATAGGAGTGATCTAGATCACTTATGTCCATGCTGGTGCCAGGCTCGTGATCAGGTGAAGATGAAGGCACCATTTCATCCAAGAATGTCGGAGTATGTGGAGTTGTACATGGAGTAGTACATGGAGTACTAGTTATACTGAAAATATATATCTAAATGGTGTGCTTTTCAAATTTCATATAATTAAACATAAATTCAAGCACCTAACATAATCTGTTTTTGTCACCCTTTTATTAAAATGCCTTCATGAATCTCAAAATTAATTTACTTGTTGGTTTTATTTAATAAAGAAGTATTGTATTCCTATTTAAAAAAGCAATATAAACAACAAAAACAAATATAATAAATGGTGCTCCTCAAAAGGAGGAATGTACTAGAAGGTTGTTATTTTCCTTGGAAGGTCAAAAGATGGGACTACAAGTATGTGACAGGGCCAGACTGGAAGGTACAGTAAGAGAGCTTCTATTTGTCTAATTTTCAAAATTATATACTGAAAACATGAATAGTTTGTATTACACATGCTTATAATCTCCTAATGGGGAGATTGAAGAACTTATGGGCTGAATATTTAGAAAATTACACGGTAAATATTTGGGATTAAACTGTGAAAAACTTACATTTCTTGTGCATCCATTCTTGGGTTAAAATTGAAAATGCGCGCTCAAAAACTTTTTTGCGCATAACAAATGACCGAAAAATACCGAAAATACGATCTCCCGATCGGGAGTTTTACTCTCGTTTCGGAGATTACACACACTCCCGATCGGGCGAATCTCCCGATCAGGAGAAAATCTCCGTTTTCGTGAATAATTCCTAGCTGTAGGGTAAGGATAAGAGGGGAGTAGTTCATAGTTGAAATAATAAACAGATAAATAAGAAAATAGTACCAACACTTGCATGAGACATTTGGGGTAATAACATTATACATCATTTTTTTTAAAACGTTTAGTTCTTTTGATATTCAATTGCACACTGGAAAAAAATATGTATGTTTCGATCATGGGATAGGTTTTCGCCACCAAAGGTTATAAATTGAGTGCTATTCAGTTTCTCAGATATTTGTAGATAAACATCAGTATTAGTTGGGGTGTGCTTTTTCGATATGGCTGTTTTTCGGGTAGGTCTTTTCATCAAATTATTTTTCCGGTTTATTATTGACATGTATTCTAGCATTTTCTCGGGTAACTTTTCGTAGGCCATTTCCGCAAATCCCCGTCAAAAATCGAGAGATTTACACCCCCCCCCTCCCAAAAAAAAAAATGTGTGAATACGAAACTTGCTTTGTACTAGGCCGACACGTTGAGCAGGATGTTTTACCTGCTAGCTCACGCTGTAACAGTCCGCAGGAACACATATCGCTCCAACCGGACACATTATACCTACTCCGAGCCCATCATTGCTTTTACTCCTAGAATCCGCGTGCTTGGCAGAGAAGAGGCAAATACCAGTTTTAATGTCGGATCGAACCCACGGCCTTCCACATTCCACGGGACCAAGCTACCTCGAGACCACCAAGGCGGTTAAAAAAACATAAAAAATAAACTGGGAAAATAACAGAGCATAGAGAAATTATATTTACAAACTTAGGAGCCTTTCAGTTTGAAATTATTAAAAGGATATATCCATTTCCATCAGAGAATAGCAAACAAAACTTGGCAGGCTGATACATGTACGACCA